>CM053625.1:164809836-164885995 GCA_028646595.1 Phalanger gymnotis | reverse complement strand
GGCCAAACCGCAAACTCCCTGTCCCCAGCAGCTTTTCCCACTAACCTTCTCTGTTGTCCTTGGTGTTTGTGGGTTGAGAAGTCTGGTAACTGCTACAGCTCACTGATTCAGGGTGCCAGGGCACGCTCCGCCTGGCTCCTGGTCTGGTTGGTCCATGCCGCCCACACTGGGCTCTGCTCTGCTCTGCTTTGCTCCCAGCTCCCAGCTCTGTGCGGGATAGACCTTACCCAGAGACCATCCAGGCTGTCCTGGGCTAGTGTCCTGCTACCCTCTGCTGTTTTGTGTGTTCTGCAGTTCTTCTCTGTTGTCTTTGGTGTTTGTGAGTTGAGAAGTCTGGCAACTGCCACAGCTCACTGATTCAGGGCGCTAGGGCACGCTCCACCCGGCTCCTGCTCTGGCTGGTCCACGCCACCCACACTGGGCTCTGCTCCGCTCCCAGCTCTGTGTGGGATAGACCTTACCCAGAGACTAGCCAGGCTGTCCTGGGCTGGAGCCCTGCTTCCCTCTGCTGTTTTGTGGGTTCTGCAGTTCTAGAATTGGTTCAGAGCCAATTTTTATAGGTTTTTGGAAGGACTTGGTGGGGAGCTCACACTAGTCCCTGCTTTCCAGCTGCCATCTTGGCCCCGCCCCAAAACATCATCAAATTTGACATTGATTGAGCTGCAGGAAAACAGGCACTGTAATATATTTTTGGTGGAACTGTTCTGGTATAAATAATAATATTACAATAAGAGTTAAAAAAAACTGATCCTAATGACCCAAAAAGTCTATTCTTTAGACTATATATCCTAAATACATTATAAAAAAAGAAAATGAGAACTTATCTTTATAAAAATATTCACAGTTGCCATATTATATTTTTAAAAACTATGTCCAATGATTAAAGAATGGTTTAAAAATGACATGTCAATAGAAAATTAAGGTGCTCCAATCCATTATCCACACAGATGAACAAAAAATGCTTCCTAAGGGATAGTACATTCCTAGGCTTGGAAATATTTAGTGGCTCCTTATTCATTTTAGGGAAAACACAAAGTCATCCTGGGATTAAAAACCCTCCACAATCCCCATTTCTAGTCCAAAAGACATATTCCCCTCAACTCTATTTTCACCCCAAACTATCTCCCAAGCCTGAAATACCCCTCCCACTTTACTTTGGCCTCCAAGGATCTTACCTTCCCTTCAAGGGTCAGCTTTTCCACCAACACTTAGACTAGGTAATGTTCTTTCCCTTCTGAAAATACTTTGCTTTTGCCCATCTATACATGTCATATTCCCCAAAAGAATTCAATACACTTGAAGGCAAGGCCTGTTTCTCTTTTGAGTATAACATAATACAATACTTGGCACATATTAAGTACTTAATAAAAATGTTTACTGGAATGGGTTAGATAAATATGAAGTATGTACATAAACACAAAAACCTATGGGAAATGATACAAAGTAAGATCAGCAGAATCAGAACTGTATATGTATTGACAACTAAGACCTATAGGTGGGCCAAGACAATGTAATAAAAATAACATTACTACCTAGATCAATTTACTCATTCAATGCTATCCCAATCAAGCTACCAAAGGATTACTTTATAGAGCTAGAGAACAAACAAAATTCATTTAGAAAAACAAAAAGTTAATTATCTCAAAGGAAATAATGAAATAAGTGGGAAAGGGGCCTAGCAATATCAGATCTCAAACTCTACTACAAAGTAGTAATCATCAAAAAAATTTGGTACTGGTGAAGAAATAGTGAGGTTAGTCACTGGAACAGACTTAAGTACATAACATACAGATGCAGATGAGCACAGCAGCCTAGTGTTTGATAAATCCAAAGATCCCAGCTATTAGGTATGAACTCACTATTTTACAAAAACTGTTGGGAAAACTGGAAAGCAGACTAGAAGAAATTAGGTATAGAGCAACATTCATACCATATAACAAGTTAAGCTCCAAATAGCTATATGACTTAGAGACTTTAGGGGTGAAATCATAAACAGTTAAAGGAGGATGGAATAAATTATCTGTTAGATCCAAAGCCAGGGGATGAGTTCCTGACTAAACAAACAAAAAAAGAGATTCATAGGAGTAAAACAGGCAATTTTGATTACATAAAATTAAAAAGTTTTGCCCAAACAACCAACGCTGCTAAAATAGAAGAGAAAAGTAAATGGAAAAACATTGCTGCAGCCAGGTTGTCTGATAAAGATCTCAAATTTAAGATCTATAGGAGCTGATTCAAATTTATAAGAATAAAAGCCAGTTTCCAATTGGTAGATGATCAAAAGATATGAATGGGCAATTTTCAGAGGAAAAAATTCATGCTATTATAGCCATATGAAAAAAATGCTCCGATTTGTATAGAGAATGCAAATTAAAATAACTTTGAGGTCTTACTTCATACCCATCAGACTGGCAAAGTTGACAAAAGGAAAATGACAAATGCTGTCAGAAATGTTAATGTTAATGCACTGTTGGTAGAACTGTGATTTGGTCCAGCCAGCCAGTTTGCAACCCTATGCCAGAAGCTAATTAAATCGTATAAAATCTTTGAACCAGCAACATCACTACTAGAGAGCAAAGAAAGATGAAAAGAACCCATATGTACAAAAACATTTATAGTGGCTGTTTGTGTTGTGGTAAAGAAGTGGTGGGATGTTCATCAACTAGAGAATGGTTGAAGAAATTATGATATATGAATGTGATGGAATGTTATTGTGCTATAAGAAATGATAAAGGGATAATTTCAGAGAAACCTGAGAAGATTCACATGAACTGATGCAGTCAGGTAAACAGAACCAGGAGAACAATAATCCAATAACAAAACTTTGAAATACTAAGGAATTCTATCTAACAAATACAATAACCGATCATGATTAAACAATGACTGGCGAAAACATGTTGTCTGGGGTAGCTAGATGGTGCAGTGGGTAGAGCACCAGCCCTGGAGTCAAGAGGACCTCAGTTCATATTTGGCCTGACACTAGCTGTGTGACCCTGGGCAAGTCACTCAATCCTGATTGCCTCCAAAAAACAAAAATCAAACAAACAAAAAAAACCTTGTTATCCACCACTTGATAGATAGACCCAATGGTACAGATGAAGACATTTGGGGGGGGGGTGCAAAATATGACCAATTCAGGAATTTTTTTTTTTGCTTGACTATACATATTTGTAATGGGTTTTGTTTTCTTTCTCAATAAGGAAGAGCAGGAGGTGAGTGGGATGGGTGGGGAAGTTGGGAAGAAGAGGTAGATTTTCATCAAAAAAATCTAATTTAAAGTGAAAATATATTTTAATAATTTGTTTTTACAGTGACTACATTTCCTCCATATCCTTCTCAAATAGCAATCTTTTATGACAAAGAATTTTTTCAACAGAGAAAAATAAATTCAGAAAAAAATTAAAACAGACATTATAGGCAATGTTCCATATCAGTGGACTTTCCTACCTCTGCAAAGGAATGGATGAAGGAAGGTGGTAGTATCTTCTCATATCTTTTTTTTGGGTTTAAGTTTGGTGTTTATAATTTTGCAATATTATGTTTCAGTTGTGTATGGTGTTTTCCTCCTATTTATACTGTCGTGGTCATTGTGTAAGCTGTTTTCCTGGCTCTCCTTACTTCACTTTGCATCAGCTCATATAAATCTTTTCATGCTTCTTTGTATAAATCACTTTTGTTATTTTTAAAGGCCCAATCATATTCCATTGCATTCATATACTGCAATTTATTTCCTAATCACTGGGCATCTATTTTGTGTCTAGATCTTTGCAACCACAAAATGTACTATAAATATTTTGGGGTATATGGATCCATTCCTTTTATTGATGGCCACCATGGATATGTGTGTATATGTGTGTGTGTGTGTGTGTGTGTCGCAATTCTACTCTGTTAAGTGCTTAAGCATTTTATTCTACATGTTTATTTGATCATTTCTCTTTCTTTATGGCCATTAAGTATATTATAAATTGTAAAAGGTTTTCATATAAAGTTTTCTTAAAGTATAGCATTTTAGTATGAACAAGAGAAACTAAATATTTAATGGTCGCCTCCCATGTGCAAAGCAGTACTTTAGATCAGAGGTGTCAAATAAGGCAAAATCTGCCTTAGCCAGATGAAAATATAATTTGGAAATGTTTAACAAAACAAATTAAAATACAATATGACATAATGTTAATTTGTTGTTTTCTAAGTTAATTTGTGGCCTGCAGGGATCTATGTCTATTTGAGTTTGACACCACTGTGATAGCTAATGCAGTAGATATAAATGAAAAGATTAAAATTGATCCTGTGTAATTTTCTTATTGATCCTATTTATAAGTAATTGAATTTGTCCTGAAACTGCTTTTGTCCTGTAATTGCTTAAGTCATGGTTCTCTGTCTCTGAACTTAGTTCAGAGTTCAGCTGACCTGTAATGACTTAAATTTAAAAATCTATTCTTGCCTCAAGGAATTTTGCTAACTTTGGGAAATGTGTGTGAACAGAAAGGAGTCAGGCCTAATATCTTTACTCCACCAAGCTATCCTTCAAAGATGTCTGGTTTGCTGTCCAAAAAGTCTGGGCTGCTATCTGACCACCTGGACTTAAACAGAAAGCACTTCTTAGTCTCATGAGAAAGAAAGGGGGGGGGTCATTACTAGTCCCCCTAAACTTCCAACCAATCATGTTGCCCTCAATTCCATGATTTCATTTACACTGTTCTGTTCTTTGTTCTATATTCCCTAAAACCCTATATAAGGGGAACTGTCCTCTTGCTTGGAGTCTTTGGCATTAATGGAGGCAAGCCACTGATCCATCTATTGAAAGGTAGCATGCCTCTGCTAATAAATGCTACCTTGTGTGGAGATCTGCCTCAGTTTACCCTTTTGTTAAAGTTCAAACATGACACAATAAGTGTAAAACATTGCACTAGCCCTTGAGGTCACACTCTAATCATTAAGAAATAATATAACAATAAGCAACCTCATTAAATTTTTGGTCATGCCAAGTTGGGGTCAACCATAGAAACTGGAGAACCTTATGTATTGCATGCACTGGGGTGACTCCAAACTCCCACTGAAGTGTTGAGTCAGAATCTAAGGATGGCCTTAGGGAGTTTGGGATGTGTGTCATTTTTCTAATGCTATAGCTTGTGAATACCAATCATCTTTTAGAAAAGTATATTTATTAAGATGGTATAGTTAGTATAAAATATCACTCCCTCCCAAAAAAAAATCTGCAAAACAATGACCCACAAATACAGTCTAAGGGAAAGTAGGCTCAAGCTTGGAGAGCATATGTGACAAAGTGGAAACACAGCTCCTAGAAGTTTTTTAGCTGGAGTCTTCAAGAAGTTTCCCTTAGGTATATATAGTGTTCTGTTGTACTATTTGTAGAGCTATGCCGCTGTGTCTAGTCTATGCTTGGCTTCTAATCTAAATACTGTAATTAGTTCTTAGTTGTTCCAGAGACATTGCTAAGATGCTGATAGAAGATAGGAAATCTTATGTACCTCCGAAGGTCACAAGGTCTTCCTCTGGTCAAAGGCGGATAGGAGAAAGACTGTGATCCAGGGCTCTGCTTATCTTCAACCCCTCCCCACCCCCAAGTCAATTCCTTCTCAGGGGTTTAGCTGGAATGCCCACTCCTCGGCTTGCTCAAATATACTACGTTCTGAACTAGTTCCCTGATTTTATACAGACCCTATAGGGAATTAGTTTTCTCAACTAATCCAAACATGCTTCCTATGCAAGCCATTCCAGCTGATCAAGGACTTTTTTTCCACTTAAAGTCTATGTGAATCAGCTAGTTAAAGTATCACAAGCAACACTTTAGCACTTCAGGTGGAATGGGATATTTTGACTTCAATCAATCAATCCTGACCCTTACACTTCAAAGACAGAATTAGAACTCAAAGCAACTTAGTATACCAAGAAAATAGTTAAAACACAATAATGCAAACAAAAATAAATACATTCAAAATGACTGATATGCAGGAAGTAAAGACCAAAAATACAAGCTGTGCAAAATCCAGGCTATCTACATAGGGTGGAAAAATAAATTTTGCTACAAGCCAATGAGAAACAGAATGATACTACATATCGGAGTAAGAAGTTAAATTCTATTTTATAATATAAATATATGTATTTATTCAAAGCAACTGGACCTATAGTATAAAAGAACAAGAAGTCCCATTATATACAACAACAGTTCATATTTTCATAGATTTAGAGTTGAAAGAGACCTTCGAAATCATCTAGTCTAACCCTTTCATTTTACTATACAAGGAAATTTAAATCCAGTTAGGTAAAATGATTTAATTGGGGTCATATAGATGTTAAATGAACTAGAACCCAAGCTCTTTGACATCTCTACATGCCCCTTGTGATAAATTCCTTCTCTCCAAAAAAGGATGAAAAAGGAGCTGGAAAGTAGAATGTAACCAATGTTGGGAGCAGCCTCTCTTTTAGTAGGTAGCTATTTTTTCCCTGCATTTTCATACCTGTAGGCATCACAGAAGCCCTTGAATATCATAAAAGACAACTGTCACTCGGACGGTTTTGAGCTCTAGCAAGACTTTTATAAATTCAGTATTCTATACCTCTTTCAAAGAGGATTCTCCTTAATTTTCCTGGGGTTCAAGCTGTCAGAATGCCCTTGACAAATTTTGTTCTTTTTGGCATGACTGACAGCAATAAAAAGAAAAGATGGTAAGAAGGCACTGGCCCTGAGCTGTTGGCCAAGACGTGCAGACCATTTATCACTGGCCCCACAAAGAAACAGAAAGAGTTGGAATGAGAATTCTCTTTCCCTTTTCTACCATGTAACTCTGAAACTGGAATGCTGATAGCACTTCCATAAAAACGTCTGGATCTATTGGGGTTTTTTTTAAAGTAATATTTTATTTCCTCTCCCACCCAGTTACACTTAAAAACAGATTTTAACATTTGTTTTTTCTTCAAGTTTTGAGTTCCAAATTCTCTCCCTTCCCTGCTTCCTCCTTCCTGAAAGGGTAAGCAATTTGATATAGGTTATATATATATATGCAATCATGTAAAACATTTCCATATTAGTCATTTTGTGCAAGAAGGCAGAGGGGGAGAGGGAGGGAGGTAGAGAAAGAGAAAGAAAGACAGAGACAAAGATAGACTGAGCCAAAGAAAGAAAGGAAGAAAAAGAAACAATAGGCTTCAGTCTATATTCAGACATCAGTACTTTCTCTGGAGGCAGAGAGCATTTTTCATCATGAATCCTTTGGAATTGTCTTGGATCACTGTATGGCTGAGAATAGCCAAGTCATTCACAGTTCTTCATCATATAATATTGCTGTTACTGTGTATAATGTTCTCCAGGTTCAGCTTCCTTCATTTTGTATTCTGGATCCGTTTGTAAAATACTAGATCACAGGATTAAAGATTTAAAGCTGGATGGGACCTTAGAATTAACTAATCTAAATTCTTCATTTTACAGATGAGGAAATTGAGGTTCAGAGAAGTCAAATGGCTTGTCCAAGGTCATATAGGTAGTAACAGAGTAAGGATTTGAACCTAGATCCTTTGACTCCAAATTCAGCACTCTTTTCATTGTTTAGTTGAAAATTCAAACCTTGGCAGAAGCAATGGGGGCTCTGCCACTTTAGGGATTTTAAAAACAAGCTATATTTGAGTCTTTGAAATGTGAAAAGTAAATGCAATCTAATTTAAATGCCAAATAAATGGATTTTTATTTGATTCAAATTGAGGAGACTGGGACAAAGAGACTGCAAAACAGTCTGCCAAAGAGCTGAGTTTATGAATCATCATGGGAATATATTTTTTTCCTAGACTTTAGACTCTTAATTCTATGGGGAGGTGAGGGTAGAAGGGAGAAGGCAGTAGGAAAGTACAGAGACTTTGGATAGTTAGTAATACCCACACATGGAGAGAGTGACTAAGGTGTGGTAGGTCTTGCTAGTACAGTCAGTCCTCAACATTTGCACATTTAACTTTCATGAGTTCAAGCATTAGCATGATTTTATTAGTAACCTCATTTTCACTTTTGAGTTGGCAACCATACACATTTGTGTCTATGGACAGTAGAGAAAAAATGAGGGTTATGATGCATACAAGTTTGGGGAGTGGCTGGTATCCTACTAGGCATTTCACTGGTCTTAAACATCCTACTATAACAATAAAGAGCTGCCCATGTATTATTAGCCTTTAAAACTCAAGTTTTATATGTTGCAATTATGCCCTCAAAGCCTAGTGCAAGTCCTTTAGATTCTAAGGTGATGTTGAAACCTCACTAGTCTCATCATATTCTGACAGTAGCAACTAAAGTCCTAGCAACTTCTCCCTTCATTTTCAGAGGGTAGCCAAAGTAGAAAGGGTTACAGCAGTAGATTATACTGTATAACACCCTCACACTGCCATCTGACACAGTGGAAAGTAAGATTCAGGGTAAAAAGTATTTTAGTTTTAAGAATTTTATTTGCTGTACAGTATTCATGGTACAGTATGATGAAAAGTGAATGTTGTCTGAAATCAACATTTTTTTCTTAAGATATTAGCATTAAAGACCACAAAATTCTAGAGAATTACTAGTGAGAAAAAATACTTTGCGTGTTACCAATTTTATTTTGTGTACTGCATTTTATGGGTTATTTCATGGTTACTATGTTTGTAAAAGTGCATATTATCAGAATTAATGTTTAAGTACAATGAGCTGCATGCAGAAAGGCATATTTCCAGCAATCTCTGGCAGATGCAAGAACCTAAACTCCTATTCCCATAGTTTCAATGTTATAAACATTCCTATTTTTGACTTGTACACTGTTTTCTAGGAATATTACCCCACAAAGGATGAGGATTGATTGTACATGCACAGTAGCTTTAATTCGTAGATAAGCTTAAGATTACCACCTGGTGGCTTCATCAGATATAGCAAAGGGAATGGCTGTTGTAGCCAAACAACTCTAACACTACATGCACTGCTCTCTATGTAGATGTGTTGCTTTAAAAGCATATTAAGAACATATGAATAGGGAGGATAGGTGTATTAATGCACTATCGGTTTTTGAATCACTAATAGGAATATCTTTATCCCTAGATGATTCTGTAATGCAAATAAAGATTGCTAAAAAGTTACTAAACTGTACATAGCCTTTGATATAGTGTCTCCTCTCCTCTCCTCTCCCCTTACCTGAGGGTATTCTGCCCAAAGGAAGGCAAATTTTGATGGCCAAAAGTGGCCTATTTAACTTGGGGTTTACTGGCTACATTCCTTTCTCAAAGACCAAAATTTAAACTCAATTCACTCTGAATCTCATGGATTGGACAACGGATCCCTGCCTAAGCACTACTTAATGGTTATTTTTGGGGCCCTCCTGGCTCAGAGTGAACATAAATAGTAATTGTTTCTCTTTTGGCCAGCAACCCTGAAGGTCTTCCCCTCCCAGTTTGATTTTTTTTTTTTAATTAAAGGGGCCATCCCTTGACTCAATTCTTAAGGAGGCCTATTCACTGAATGGGCATTGCCTCACTCAAAGTGAGAATCTGAAAAGACCTTAGCTTAAATGGGCCAAGGTCTCCCACTGCACCCTGGACCATCGCCAGTCATCTTGGTCAATATCTGACCACTGGATCCAGGTGGCTCTGGAGGAGAAAGTGAGGCTGGTGACTTTGCACAGCCCTCCCTCACTCCAATTAAAGTCAACTTCAAGTCATGTCATCGTCTCCCTGATGTCATGGTCCTCTTCAAGAATGAAGGACAAAACCACAATATTAAGCCTATATGACCAAGAAATTCAAGAATGGAAAGGATCCATATGATCAAGTATATGTATAGTTGCACTTTTTGTTATATCAAAGAACTGGGAACAAAATGGGTACCCCTCCATAAGATAGCTTAATAAACTGTGGCATGTGAATGCAATGGAATATTATTGTACTATAAGAAATGATGAGTACGACAAATTCGGAGAAACCTGGGAAAACTTGTATAAATAGATGGAGAATGAATTAAGAACCAGGAAGACAAATTTCATGACCATAATTATGTAAACAAGGGGTTTGAAAAGTGACTGATCTCTTGAGATTTTCAGTTAAGAGGGACAAGCATTCATGATCTTTCAGCCAGTTTCCCATGAAAGCAAGAAAATATAGAATATTAGAAGAAGTGGTCTATTTAGAAGGAAAGTTTGTTAATAATAAATAGCATTACAGTTACAGAACATAAAATGGGAAGTCAGATGAGGACAGAAATGTTGAAGGGTAAAGCTGAGGTGGACAAGATTGAGAGAGGAGGGAATAGCAGCAAAGGAAAGGATTTCTACCTAGCCAGATAGTGATTCTGAATCACAGGGAATGAGAATAGATAGGAATCTAATTACTGGGGATATAAAGAAAAAATTATCATGGATATTTTGAATAGCTGAGAAAGTAGGGGTATAGACAGAAGAAATATTGTAGTAAGTTATTTTTGGGGAAACTGAGAAACACAGAAATCTGAAATATTTCTGCTTAAAATACTTTGTAACATAGAACTGTAGAATCTCAGAAGTAGAAGGAACTTCAATGGTCATTTATTCTATCCCATACCTGAGCAGGAGGAGTCTTATAGACATTTCCAACAAGTGGTCATACTTAAAGACCTTCAGTAATGAGAACTCAACATACTAGTTCGTCTTTAAAGAACAGGCATATGGCTAAGTAGTTGTTGATGCTATCTCAATAACAAACTACTAATATTTCTATTAATGAGTTTATTTGAACACTACTATGTATGCTTTGATATTCTTTCTGCTTATTTAACTTGCATTTTGCATGATGGATCTTGGATTCTAGATATAAGCATTCTACATTTCAAATTTTCCTAACTGCCTTCTGAAAAAAAGTTCGAATTCTTCAGCTTTTTATTTGTAAGAGTTCCATTCCTGTTTATCTTAAAAAAAAAAACAAACCATGCTTAGATTCTCTTTTTACTGGAAGTTTTTTAAGTAGGATCACTTGTTGGGGATGTTATAGAAGGGCCTTATGCTTAGGTATGAAATAGACTAAATTAAGGCTGAAGTTTTTTCCAATTCTGAGATTCTGTTGCAAAATATTTTAAAAGCAAAATTGTTACAGATAGATTTCAACATCCTATCATCTCCCCAAGATAAGTTTTTACAAAATTCTTTCTATTTTTACTGGAAATAAGGTGAATCTTAATTCTACTTAATTTGTTCAGAAAAAAATCCATTTCAGTGATTTACTTTTTTTTTCTTTTTGGTATAGGAACTATGATTTTATCTATGTGAGATATTTTCCCCTTAGATGCACATCAGTAACTTATAGATTCAAAGAGTTGTCTGGAAATATGTAAAGGTTAAATGATTTTTCCATGATCACAAAACTAGTGTTAGGTAAAACATGAATTCATCTCTTCTTGACTCCAAGGTCTGCTTTCTATCCACCATGCCACATTATCTTTTAGAAATATATTGGGGGTAGCTAGGTGGTGCAGTGAGTATAGCACTGGCCCTGGAGTCAGGAGGACCTGAGTTCAAATCCAGCCTCAGACACTTGACACACTTACTAGCTGTGTGACCTTGGGCAAGTCACTTAACCCCAATTGCCCTGCCTTCCCCCTCTGAAAATAAAGAAAAAAAAGGAAATGTATTGGAACTGAAATTGGTGTTTTAGATAAAAGGATGGAACAGAGCTTTTGTCCGGACTAACTACAAGCTCACAAAAATACTGAATTACCTCCCCAAATTATTCAAATTTATCTAATAAAAAGTAATAAAACCAAATCACTTTTTCCTGACCAATTAATTTATATTCCAATTTCTGTGATCCTCCCTTGTTCTTGAATCCATTCTATTTATTGTTACTTGATTTAGTGATTTCTTCCTTTCTTCTGGCAGCTTATTATATGGTTTCCTTGCTGTTGTAGCACTTAAAATTTAACTACCATGTACCTAGGAATATTCAATCTTGGGTTCTTCATTTTCAAGGTTCTGTGGTTTCTATTTTGTTGTGCTATTTTTCCTCTCCAAATTTTATTTTTTTCTATTTATTTTTTTAATTTTTTCTTTAATAAGCATTTATACTCTTTCTTCCGCAAATAAAAAATAAAAAAAAACTTGTAACAAAAAATGCATATTCAAATAAAAAAATTCTCACATTGATTGTGCCCCCAAATATTTCTCATTCTTGATTTTAAGTCTCTCACTTCTCTGGCAGAAGGTAGGTATCATGATTCATCTTCAGTCTCTTGGTTTGTCTGTGAACTGGTCAGAGTTTCAAAGTTGTTGGGTTTTTTTTTGTATTAGTATATAAACTGTGGCATGTGAAGTTATATGTATATAGTTATATATAAACCCTCTCTTAGTTCTTTATACTTCTACACCAATTCATATAAATCATCTTCCCAGTTTGCACTGAAACTGAAAAATTTTGTCATTTCTTATTGTACAATATTCCATCACATTCATATGCCATAATTTGCTTGGTCATTCCGTCAGAGGTGAGTACCTTTTGTTGGTTTTGTGTGTGTGTGTGAATCCTTAGAAATATGCTTTAAGGATTTCGTCCAATACATTACCCAAATTCTATTGTTTCTCTAGGTTTGGGGGGATGTAAGTATTCCTGGAATTGCTACATCAGGATATTGTTTCTAGATCTGTTATGTAGTTTTAGATTTTCCAATAATATTGATAATTTAGTGATTTTTTTTGAGATGTTCTGCATTCTGTGCTATTTTACTGTCCACTGCAGTAAACTGGAGGGTCATTGCTGCTATGAATTAAACATTTTTTTTTCTATTCTCGTTAATATCTTGGGTTTTTTTCATTCCTTTAAAAATTTTTGCTTACATTCATTAGCTGACTATTTCTTTTTTTCAAGATCTTCTATTATTTGGTCTTGGGATTTTCTTAGCATGGTCAATTCTTGTGTAATTTTTTTTTCAATGTGTCGTTTATCCTTCTGCATACATCTCCCAGGATATCTACATGGTTTCTTTTTCCATTTTTGTTGCTTCTCATACTTCAATGGTTTCAGTTGATCTATAGTACAATAATCTTCTTGCTAATTTTTTATTATGCTTAATTTTTATTTTCTTGTGTAGGTGAATGTCTGTTTTATCACTTGTCTTCTCTTTGATATTTCTTTTTGAGTTTTGTTTATTTGTTTGGTTTGGTTTTCTTGTAGGATTTGTGAGAAACCTGGTTCCCTTTAATTCTCAACTGATATTTTGGATCAGTTTCTTTGACCAATCAACTTCAGTAGGCTTTTGATGCTAGATTATGCAAATGCATCAATCTAGATTACTCTGCAAGGATATTTTTCACAGGTATGAATTTGACTAGATTATTTGTATGTACTCAAAGTTTGTTTCAGGAACCCAAAGGGAGGTGAAAAACCTTAAGAATTTATCTTTTAATTTTCAGTGTTGATTGCTTTATTTTATTAGTGGGTAATATTATAGTACCTATGGTCATCCTGAATGAGAGAAAACAAGTTTGTTTTTTCAGTGTCTAACCAAACTTCAGACAACATAATTTGCATTTCATACTGAGAATGTCTACATATTTGAAATATCACAAATATTTTGTTTAATAGAAATTACTACTATCTCATGTCAATGTCATTATTCTCAAGCAAATACACAGCCAATAGCAATATCGTGTGGTATATTTCCCCCATGTTTGGTGCTTTTTAAATCTGGGAAAAAGTAAAAAATTTTTAAAAAAGAAATTGGACTAGATGAACTCTCAGGGGCTCCCCTCAAGCTCTAAACCCATTATCCTATACTGTTTACAGGAGTAGATGACGTAAGAAACCAAAAACTGTCCATTTTTAAGATTAAAATATCAAGTATAAAAATGGTACCTTTTAAAATACAAGCTGTGTAAAAGGCGACAGCTAAAGCTAACAAGTCTATTCTTATATGATGTATAATCATTTTATGAAGGAAATACAAAAATGAAAATGTATAAATTTAATATATGTTACATATAAACTTTTATTTTAAAAAGTCCTTACCTCTTCACAGCACCGTCTGCTTACAATAGCCCTATAGTCAATCCTATCCCAAAGCTGATCTCTTAACTTTAAGAAATTAGGAAATAATTTCCTCCAGTTTTTTCCCAAAGCCCATGGAAAAATTTCATACTTTGATTCTTCTTCATCTTCTTCAACTGTATTAGCCAGATACCTATCAAAATGTAACACAATAATATATTGTCACATTATCATGAAACAGAAATCCATATTTAATCTTATCCTGACCTTCGCTTAATATTATATTAAAGAAATACACAGAATATTAAAACTCCATTATAAAGCACCAATTTGAACCCATTTTATTACATTCTGGGTCAAATTTTGTAGTTATATGTTACTCTCTCACTTATTTGGTATTTTCTACCCCATCTAGCACAGTATTTATCTTAAATACCTGTCAACTGACTGAAAAAGAAAAAGCCAATAATATAAATGACCAGCGTACTCTGACACTAGGAATATAAAGGGGGCACTACATTCATAGTGTAGCAGAAAGACCATTAGGCCTGGGTTAGAGTTCCAGCTCTACCACTGACTAGATAAGCATGTGGACAATCACAACCTCTCTGAGCATTAGTTTCTTTATATGTAAAATATGAATAATAATATTTATAATACCTCACAGAGTTATGAGGGCCAAATTAAATAATATGTGTAATTCTGAAAACTCTAAAACTTAACAGAAATGTGAGTTACTATAAATTATATTTTTAAACAAATATTTCACATTTACACAGCATTTTATGGTTTAAAAAATACCTTTTACACAACCTGGTGAAGTAAATACTATTCTGTCCATTTTACACATGAGGAAACTGAGGTTCAGAGACATGGGGTGACTGGCTCAGGATCACACAGCTACTGTTAGAGATAGGATTTGAACCCTTGAACTCTTCGATTCAAGATAAGGACAATATCTACCACATCATGCTTCTTCTCAAAATAACTACAAATATATTTATATATACAGGAACACAAAATTCTTCATAAATATAAGTACTTGATAAATTATATTACACATGTATGTGCTTTCCTTTAGCTTAAAATCTTGAGGTCAAGGTCCATTATCTTCCAATTGTCATTATATAAAGTACAAAGAACAGTAGCCAACCCATAGCTAGGTACCAATTAGTGTGAATAATGGTTTCTGTGAAGTAATTAGATGTATTTAAATTTGTATTATTCAAAGTCATAATTATATAAAATATGGTCATTGATTCCAATCCAATGGAAATATTCAGTGTAACTTCAAAAAATCTAATTGCCTAATGGGAATTCACTGTTCACACTAATTGGGAGCCAACAGAAGAACTGCAGAGGCACAGTGGCACAAAGACTATAACGATTTGTCACAGGTCAGTCATCTCTTTCTTTGCACATATTTTAAATACATGCTTACAAAAAATTCAAGATACAACACAGCTTTATATATTACCCTATGCCTGCTAGTCTTAAGAGAAAAGTTCTATGACAGTCATTTGTGTAAGATGCTCTAACAGCAACATTTTTCTAATGAGTATTTTATAAAGCAGTATGACATAGACACTATCTTGGGAATTAAGTAAAATTTGAACTCTAGGGATTTGGGAGTTTTGGGGAAAAGGTTTAATTCTCAGATAAAAACTGCAGAATTGGATATTCAATTCATAAAGCATATGTATAATGGGAGTGGTGTAAACTGTTCCCCCAACTTATTCTTATTCATCATCATCATCATCATCAAGAATTATTTTTGAAGAAGTAAAGAGGATTTTAAAGATATTAGATCACTAATCTTAGTAAGATCTTTGTTAAGTAATAAAATATCAAGTATTGTGGGTTCAGTTTTCCCCTCTGCATTTGGAAATTGTATATTTATTCTATATTAAGGGATAAATACATGTCTATTTCTTTAATGAAAGATTCAGATTTACATTTGCCTTAAGAATCACTCTTTTGTGCTAATAGACTGCATAGTATTCAACTTGTTTTATCCATTTCATAGTTATGTGTTTAAGCTTTTTAAATATCACCAGTTCGCCTATAAATTGGAAATTACACTTACAAGTAATGGTCCAGCACTAAAACTAAGACTTTTGGGAACACCTTGTATATTTTTTACTATTAGATGATGGAAATCTGACCCACAAAGGCTGAAGAATTGAGCTATTATCATTTAACAGATAAGAAAATTACGGTAAAATGACTAAGTTCAATGGAATACTTCAGAAACAAAAGTATTCTCTTGTCATAAACCAGTGTTTCATACAAAGCCAGGTGTACTAAAAGGCAGTGAGGAATGAGTATTTTCTTGTTCTATGAATGAATTTTCACAATGGACATGTACAATTGAAATATTTTAGAACAGTAAGTATTCTGATGACATACAACTTGGCAATTTCAAATTAAAAACTGATCTTGGAAAAATGTTTAAAAAACATTTGAAGCCCTATAAAATAAAATTAAATAACTGAATAGAAGCAATTTTTAAAAAGTACAAAGCACTGAAGAAATGCAAGTATTATTACCATTAAATTGGTATTTTGGTCTATGAAGAAAAATAAAGGTTAGATGTAGGGTAAAATAAAGTCTGAGAAAAGGACATAAAAATTTCCTTTTCCAAAGTAAAAAATTTGAACCTTTGCTGAAGAATATCCCTTAAACCAAATGAAATGATTTTAAATAAAATTTGCTTTAAGTTGTTACTTTATACAGAAAAAATTCTCTCACAGAACTAGATGGAAGAAAATATACTTACAGAGCAATAAAGAAATTTGTTCTGGTATGCTCACTTATACTAAACTTAGCCCTCTTGAAGTAAACAAAGGTCATAGCCAGAAGATACTAGAGGAAAAGAGTTAAAATTTTAATATCAATGCTTTATTTTCATAAGTAAACTTTACTTAAAACGTTTAACACCCTTAAATTTTTCTGATGATCTAAAGCCCTAAAATATTAACGCAAATTTTTAAACTGCACATATTCTTGGGAAAAATATTTTTTCTTTGCATTTTATTTTTAAATTAACAAGCATTTATTTTCTCTCCCTCCTTAAATCCTTAAAACAAATCTGCATAGTCAAACAAACAAGAAAAGAAGTACACATTGTCCATGACCATAAACATATGTCTCATTCTGAATCTTAAACTGATCATTTTTCTGTTAGGAGGCAGTGATGAAGAACATTGTTTATCAGTCCTGTGCAATCGTGATTTGGTCACTGCAATAATCAGAGATCTACAGTGTTGTCGTTACCATATAAATTGTTCTGATTCTGCTCATTTCACTCTGCATAAGTTCATTCAAGTCTTCACAGGTTTTTCTGAATCTATCCCTTTCGTTATTTCTTATGGGACAATAGTATTCTAAATAACATATTCATATTCCCCAATTGTTTAGTCATTTCTCAACTGATGGACACACCCTTGGTTTCCATATCTTTCCTACTACAAAAAGAGGTACTACAAATATTTTTGGATAGATTCTTTTCCTTTCTTTATAGCATAGGTCTAGTAGAAGAACTACTTACTATATTTAAGTTTGTGTCTTCTGTAATAGAAAAAAGTGAGAAAAATGTTCCTTGTCATAAAATTGTGATGAGAATAGACTCTTAAATTGAAAAACATTATTATAATACAATATTATCCTAATATTTATGTATGCTGACAATTAGACCTCTTAAAAAACTATGTAGCCTACTCATTTAAAAAATCGTTGGCTTTAAATGAGATACCATCAAAAGTTAATACAATGTAAAAATTTACCTGCTTTATACTACAAAAACATCATGTAGTGTATTTAATATAATACCATAGTGATATCACAGTCCAACAGTAAAGCATTAATGGTAACCTAGAATTATTATTCCTTGCTAAGCACCTTACAGACTTGCCAAGAATGACTTAGGCTACACCAAGATTAAATAATGAGGGCACTGAGGATAATAAATAGAAAACTTATACTAAAGGAAACCATCACCCCCTTGATTGAGCCAGAGAAATGAATGAGGTTAACAACTGGAGTACTGTCTGGAAAGAATTTGAAGACCATAAGTGAGTTGTGAATTCCAAGTTTACCTTTTTTCATAGAGAATTTGATTTTGATATATCTTTGTAGTGATTTAATCAAGTCACTTTAACTGAATTCAGTCACTTTATTTCTTTCAGCGCAATAATATTCCATTATATTCGTGTATTATATAATTTGTTCAGCCACCTCCCAGTTGATGGGCTTTAACTGAATTCAAGTAATAAGTTAATGCATAATAGAAACTAAATCACTCCTGAATAAAAGGGATTGTAGATGACCTCATCATTCAACTGAAACAGCTCTCTCCAAAGTTTAATGATCTCTTAAGTGACAAATCTAATGGCTTTTTCTCAATCCTCAGCCTTCTTGACATCTTTGGTTTTTGTGACACTACTCTCTTGGTTCTCCTATCAGTCTGACGACTCCTCAGTATCCTTTGCTGGACTTTCATGCAAGTAATGCCCACAAATCATTGGTGTTCCACAAGTTTCCATTCTGGTCCCCCTTCTCTTCTCCCTCTCTACTATGTCTGCTAATCTCATCAGCTCCTACGGATTCAATTATCATCTCTATGGTGATGATATCCAGATAGACTTTTCTAGCCCTAATCACTCTCTTGTCCATCAGTTGTGCATCTCCAACTGCCAATGAGAAATCTCAAAATGGATCTCCTGATCTTAAACTCAACATGTCCAAAAGTGAACTCATTATCTTTTCCCTAAGCCCTCCCCCTTTCCTAATGTTCTTATTACTTATTCTTACTACTGCTGAAGACACCACCACTCTCCTAGTCACCCAGTCTTCAATACAAAAATATTTACAGCTGTAATTTTTATTACAGCAAAGAACTGGATATCAAGGAGGCACCCATCAACTGGGAGGTGGCTGAACAAATTATGTAATACATGAATATAATGGAATATTATAGAGCTGAAAGAAATAAAGTGACTGATTCAGAGAAATCTAGTATGACTTGCATGAGCTGATGCAGAGTGAAGTAAGCAGAACAAGGAGAAAAATTATAGCTACAATATTATAAAGAATAACAGCTTTGAAAGACTTAGGAATTCTGATAAGTACAATGACCAACCATAATATCAAAAGACTAGTAAAACTGATGTATGTGTGGTGGAAACATGCTTTAGACAGTCAATGTATGGATCTGTTTTGCTTAATTAAGCTTATTTATTGCAAAGGTTTTTGTTGGTTTTTCTTTTTTAATTGGTAGGATTGAGGAGAAGAGGAAGACTAGCAATAGTATTTCAACAAAAAGTAGAAAAGAAAGAAAAAAAGGTCACTAAACGAGAAAATAGAAGGGGTGTGTGTGTGTGTGTGTGTGTGTGAGAGAGAGAGAGAGAGAGAGAGAGAGAGAGAGAGAGAGAGAGAGAGAGAAAGAGAGAGAGAGAGAGCAGCCAATTTTGAAACTTTTTTTTAACTAAGCTGTACGTAAATGGAGATTTGTAGTTTCCCATGCAAGCCTCTTTTTCTGTTTTTTGTATATGGGATACTTACATTTGTAAAATTCAAAATAAGTTTTAAAAAATCTAACATCTGGACCTAGATAAGTTCTAATCCCTTTATATCCTGCATTTATTGGAATATATATAAAATATTTATGATGTACACACACACATATAAGTACGTATATTACTATGTTCAAGTCTGAGTGCCGCATTTTAGCATGCTGCCAAAACCAGAGTGTTCAGAGCATGGTGATCAAGATAATGAAAAGTGGGCCTGGAACCTGTCATGAAAAAAAACTTAAAGGGATTCAGAAAATTTAACTTGGAAATATTCGAAATTCTTTCATCTAGAAGAGAAGCTAAACTTACTCCATGTGACTCCAGTAGGCAAAACTAGGACCAATGGATGAAAATTATAGGGTTGCAGACTGTCTCAACATCAGGAATATAATTATGTAATAACCAAAGCTGTCTATAAGTATCATGGGCTACTTTGAAAAGTAACGGACATTTTCAATGTTAGCGTTCAAACAGTTGTTGGATGACTATTTGAGAGGGATACTGTGAAAAAAGATTAAGCTTTTAGGTTGAAGATGGAATTACTTTAAGTTTTTTTTGTCTTTATATCCTCAGTGCCTAGTACATGGTAGGCACTTAATGTTTGCTGAATTGACTTTTATTTGAAATCTTAAGAATTTATAGCAAATCTAAGTAGTTTAGCCTTCAAAGTTTTCCATCAGCTGTTTCTATTGCTACTTCTTCAAACTCACTTTTCATCAATCTTCTTTGTTTCTTTGCTCACTGTCCCCTACTTAAACATAACGTGCCCTTTTTGATGTTGTTCCTTCCACTACCTCTGGTCTATCTTCCCAATCTAGCACCCCTATTTCAAGGCAGCTTAAAACTTATCTCTTCCTAGGAGCCCTCCTTACATAATCCCCTCCCATCCCATTCTGATCACTTAAGTAGTCATCCAACATTTACTGATCAAAGAGGAGTTTAAAACATATGCTCTATCCTCAATGAGTTCAACCTCTCCCCAACTTTACAATGGTGTTTCCTGATCATCTTACCCGGATCAACTAGACGCAACAAAGGCCAACAGATACCAATATGGCCACCACCCTATTACCCCCAGGATCCATTATCATAGTTCAATTCCATCATTTTACAGGTAAGGCCATAGAGGCCCAAAGAATTGAACAGATTTGCCCTACATCACATGGGAACTAAATGCTGATTCAAGATTCAAACCCAGGTCTTTGACTCCAAATATAGTATACTTTCAACTATATGTTATGTTGGTAGCTACTGTGGAATTATGATTTTTATACTAATCAATATGACATCGTAATGAATATACTAATAATTTAGTTTTCTCAAGAGCTGCCTCTCTGACTCAGGAGTCAGAGCTTACAATGCAGCTTGAACTGATCAATCAAAACTTTGACAATGCTCACAATCACCGGACCTTAAGTGAAACAAATCAAATATCGTAGAATCTGTTTTTGTCACAGAACTTTAGTTCTGTTCCCTACGGGAGGTGGTCACCACCCCCAAAGACTTGACTTCAGAATTGTTGTATTGTGGGATTCTCCTGGGAAACCAATAAATGACTATTTGTAATCCACCTTTCCCCTGTCCTTCTCCACCTGTGATTTAAGTATATAACCTGTGTTTTTACTTCAGCTATGGGAACATTCCTCACTCTGAAAGTGACTAATTTAAACTACTTGATCACTAGCACTCCTGTCTCTAAGCCTGCTTTGTGTGGCTCCGAGCATTCTCAGGTTAGAGACTGGCTCAGTAAAAATCCTGTTTACACTACCTCCCTGTAGCTTACAGGATGTCTTCAATAAAGGTAGGAGGGTGTTAGCAGCTAATTCTTTTCTTCTCTCCTCTACAGTACTTCCACCATCAGTAACCTCCTCACTTTCCACCTTTTAGGGAATCCTTTTACTTCAATAAAAATGGCTGAGTATCCCCTTTAGGGAAAAAGAAAGAGCTCTCTCTCCTCTCTAAAAATGCACTATAGGATAATCTGGGAACCATTTTTCTCCAGGTTCAAAAAATTGTGTTTTATAGAAAACAGTCATCATAACCACATTCTGCTACAAGATAATTTGGAGACCCTGAAATTATAACTGATTATATATTTACACATTCTCTATAGAGAATATTAGACTCTAACATAGTTCTTAGGGATGTATAACCTTTCCACCAATGTTTTAATAGGAATAACACTAGGATGTGTAGCAGTTTAGAAACCTATGTTCTGATCCTGCATTTTCAGCTAACTAGCTGTAAAAGCTTGACTATATCCTTTTATTTAAGTAAACTCTAAGTTCCTTTTCAGCTTGCAACTGCTATGATTCCACCAGAAATCAGTCCACATAGAAACTATCATTCTTGTATGATTATTTTCAAAGAAAGTTTATTTTTATTGGAAAGAACACAGGTATTAAGTATTATTAAGTATTGAGGTATTTGTATCTAGGTATTAAGAGGCCTTAGCACCGGTACGGTTGCTTTCTCTTGGAGCAAGTTACTCTTGTGCATTAGTTTCCCTATTTATAAATGCTGGAGATGGGATTTAGGCATGGAAGGGTCCTCGGAAATTATATAGTCTGACCCTCTCAGTTTTACAGATGAAGAAACTAAGTCTCAAAAAAGTTAAATGGCTTGTTCAAGGTTATATAGGTAGTAAGTAATGACCTGAGATTGAACTTAGGCCGTCTCACTAGTTTTCCTTTCTTCACTGGACACAGGTTTGAGTTCAGTCCCCCTATGGCTATAGCAGCAGTTCTCAAAGTATGGTCTGTGGACCCCTGAGGGTTCCTGAGACCTGTTCAGGGGATACAGAAAGTCAAAACTATTTTCATAATAGTTAGACATTTTAATTTCTAGTACAGTAAATATCAATGGATAGAACCTACCTTGGAGTTGAAGGACCTAGGTTTGAATTCCAGGTGTACTATTTACTAGCTTTAAGACCTTGAGCAGCCACTCTCCCCCTTTAGGTTTCACTTAATCTTTACCAAAAGGATGAAAAAGTAATTCCTGATCTGTAAAACAGGGAGGTTGGATCTCTGAAGTCCCTTCTAGTTCTAAATCTGTAAGAGGTATTAGAAGTCTGTTCTGTTCATTTGTAAACACTGCCATCTGCTGTTCAACAGCTTCAATTGTTATACTGCACATTACCTCAAATTAAAATTTTGCCTGAGATTGTGTTCAAGTACAACAGATCTCTTCATATTAATCTTGAAATAATACTATTATACTAAAACAACTAATTATTAGTAATCTAATTCAACTTAATAAGCATTTAAACACATACAAATGAAATATTCCTTTATCATCTTCAAGCTTATATCCTACCGGGATAAACGAATTAATATACATTAACAACAAAATAATTTTTTTTATTGTGAGTTTGAGGAGAGAGAAGCACACAAACTGAAGAGATCAAGCAAGGTATCATGAAATAAGTGTCCCTTTAACTGAGCCTTAATGGGACCTAGGAATTCCAAAAGGAAGAGGTAAGTAGGAAAAGCATTCAAAATATGTGGAAAACAATCTATATAAAGGTATGGAGATGACAGCTGGAATGTCTTCTGCATGAACTAGGTCAGTAGCCATGTGAGTGGAAAAAACAGCACAGATGAAAGAGATATAGTAGAGGTAGAATTGATAAGATTAAGCAACTAATCAGATATAGGAGGTGAGAGAGAACGAAGAATTGGATGAAGGTTGCAATTTTAGTTACTGGGTACCATTGACAAAAATAGTTATGTTAGAGATTTGGACTTCGGTAGGAGGATAATAGCTTGATGAGTTCTGTTTTGGACATGTCGGTCACCCAGATCTTCTCCTTTTCCCTAGTTACCACTTATGATAAAATATAGCATGAAGGTGGTTCTTCCATACTTACCTACATAAAATTAAGTGTTTTGCCCATGAAAACAAATAGGTAGTGCTGTAATCAAGGCTATTCAGGAGTGCCTTTGCTGTTTGTGTACGATCATCTTTTCCCTAGTATACCATAGGGCACGCACCAACTTTACTCCATACAGAAAGCAATACCAAGTTCCAAAATAAGACCTCTCAAGAGAACCCATTTTTAAAATTACCATTGGAAATCTTTTTTACCTGAATTTCCTAAAAAATATTAAAACGAAGAGTAGAATATGTAGGTTGAATTAATCTAAATACTACAATGCTTTCTATCATGACAACTGTTATAATTTTTGATGAGTAATACTATTTATTTACAATAGAACAGATCTAAGACCTATAAAGTCTCTCATCATAGTCAATCAGCATCCTACAATCCTGAAAACACAAAGAATTGATCCAGAATGTGGATCATAGAAATTCACAAAACTGAAATCATGAAGCAGTAAAAGCCCATCTCTTTTCTTAAATCTGATTAATAACACATCAGTTTTAATTAAAATTCTTAAGTTGCAGTCAGATACCTATGTTAAATGTTACTTGCTAATCATAACATGCTTACAAAATTTACCTTATCTGCAATTTTACAGCAGCAGTCCATCCATAAGAAATCTTGAATTAAGTCATCATCTGCAACAATAGGTTACTATTACTTTTCTTGTCAGAATAAACTCTTCTTGAAGAAATAATTTCTATATAATGAGTTATAAGTTTTATGATGTTATAAGAATGGCCAAAACAGAGATGCCCTAAGTACACTTCTCAGGCACCGCTGATTGTTACTGCAAGAATTACCTAAATGCCTGTTGCTTTCAACCTCTGATTTGCTTGTACATGTAAGATGAGATTGGTAAGGGAAGAGTGGACTATAAATCACTATTCTATTGGAACCAATAGGATTTTAAGAGACTTGCTTTGGGCAACTCTTGATTTTCCTTCTTTTCTAAAAGGCATGTAAACTAACTTATCTATATTTGTGTTAAATGTATTGCAATTTATTTATTTATTTTGGCTACTAAGGTAACGCATCTCTTTTTCTGTCAGATACTTGAACTAAACTTTGAATGAAAACCTGAAAAAATTGCTGTTTGCTGAACCCAGAACTTGGAAAACATTTTATTTTTTACTGACCTATTATCTATTTTTTTTAGAAAAAATCTAATAACTGACTTTAAACAAAAACCTAAAATATGTATTCTAAAACTACCAAATCAGAACAAAACTGAAACAAAGCAATTTTCTAAATCAAACTTGAACCAAACCATTACGAGTAAGTAAAATGTTATGAGTATCATAATTATAAGCATATTGCTTCACAAAAGCAGCAAAAAACAGAGGAAGTGAAAACAAGCCAGCAGATAGCTTGGCATGAGACCCAACTAAGCCAGATTATGCTAAGCATTTCAAGATGAAACAAGACCAAATAGATGTGAAATGGAACAATCCTGCCAATGTGTTGGTGTGACCTATTCTCATCATCAATGATGGTGGAACTACTATAATTGAACTTAGCACTTCATTACTTCATTGGCTATTTGAAGAAATTGTGGCACTTAAAAAGATGAGATAGTAGCTCCATCTGATCAAATATACGCGCAATTTCAAAGGCATCCAGAGATCTTTTTTTCCAGCTGTCAAAAAATCCAAGACATAAAAAATATTCCAAAATAAAGGAAAAGGCCAAATATGGCTTTATTTTTTAAAGTTACTCAAATATATAAAAAATCCTCAAATAATGAAGAAGATCAAAGAAGTTATTATGACAACAAATAGGTGTCTGAGGAGATATCAGAGACATCAGCAAATACTAACACACATACCTTCTTTCTTGTTTCTATGGCTTTCACAATTTTCTACAGTAGCCTACGTCTTCAAAATTGCAGAGTTGACTAAAAGGTACAAAAAATATTCCAGTGTTTTTTTTTAATTTTAAAAAGTATTTGATTTGGGGAACTAATGTATGGCTTTGAGGGTTCCCTTCAAATGCCTTTCATGCATATGTCACTAGATATAACTTTGTTTAAATAATCCTGAGGATTAATATCAGGCCTAGCATAAAATAGGAGTATATATGTCCACCAAAGTTATTCAGGAATGTTATGGGGGATATTTTGTGAAGAGGTCAAATAGAAAAAGGATGTCATGTAGATGATAAGGTTCACCAGATGCCGATTGTGGATGATATTGAGCTTAAAGCACTGAATCCAGAAACACTATAGGTCCTTGCCAATGACATCCATGGTCTAAAGAGACTGGATTGGTAATCCATGAGGGAAAAATCAAGTGGATGATGAACATATATAGACCAGATCTTGATGATGAATTGGCTACGGAGCCCATTGCATAGGTCATACAGATGGTCAATGAGCTGTACCTAGAATTGAATAGGATGACAAGCTGGTATTCACTTAGGAAATTAGGCAGTGCTTCTAATGATTCCAAGCTGCTCCCTATTGCAAAAGCTGTCTCTTTAAAAGCAATATTCTGCCGCAACTATACCTCTGAATTATGAAACATACCATTACCTCATCAGAATCAAAACCGCAAGTGGCCCAAAGAACAAAAGGAAATACATATTAGGTAGGGTGTAAAATTGCAGCACATTGCCAACAATGTGCTAGACACATGTACTAACACACATGCCTTCTTTCTTGTTTCTATGGCTTTCACAATTTTCTACAGTAGAACTACATTTTCAAAATTGCAGAGTTGAGTAAAAGGTACAAAAAATTATTCCACTTTTTTTTTGGGCCAACAATGACTCATTTGTGGAAAATGGAATAAAAGATATGATCAAGAATATGTATGACCAGAAAAGAGGCTATAATGGATTATACTTAGGATGTAGTCTAAATACTACAACTACTGTTTAGTCATTTTTCAGTTGTGTCTGATTCCTGGTGATCCCATTTGAGTTTTCTTGGCAAAGATACTGGAGTGGTTTGCTATTTCCCTTCTCCAGCTCATTTTACAAATGAGGCAAACACGGTTAAATGACTTGCCCAGGGTCATTCACCTGGTGTCTGAGACCACATTTGAACCCAAGAAGATGAGTCTTCCAGACTCTAGGCCCAGAACTCTATCCACTGCACCACTTACCTGCCCCGAATACTGCAAAGGTACTAATAAAATATTCTTTTAAAAATCCATAGGAAGATCTCAATTACATTGGGCTATAGAAGGCTTAGACATGGACAAGAATTGTGCAAGATGAAGTGGTATGGATGACATTTACTTTGCATCAGTGAAAGAAGTACTCACATTAATGGATTCACTAGATTATTTTGTCCTGAAAGTCAAATAAGATGGCTTTTAAAATTCAGTTTTGTACCTTATACCTATTTTTAATATAGTCATATTACTGTAAAATCTTCAGAATTGATAGTCTTCTTTTCAGAAAACAGTAATATGTTTTGCCTTATTAGTTCTTGTGCCATTTCTTAAATGACTCCAAAGGATACAGGAGTCTTCTACCCTCCTTACAGGATTAGGTATGAATGCTAGAAGAGACCACTAACCAGCAGCTTTTTCTCAGGGTGCTTTTACTCATCATCTAACAAGACCTTACCAATAGTGAAAAAAGGAAAGAATCATAGGCTTGTAGAGCATTATTCAGACATTAAATCATTGTTAGTTTTTACTGTCTTCTCTTCCCAGTTTTCTCCCCCAAACTCTCCGTAACCCTTTTTTAAGTTTCCTTCTTTCAAAAGCTCAAATTTTTGTACCTAGTTCTCTTCCTCTTATACATACCACAATGCTTCTACAAACAAGGCATCCTGTTCTCAGGACTTTTGCAGTCCTTCTGCTATCACTAGAATCTTTTTGATTTCCTTGATGTCTCAGATAACTTCTAGAACTCCCTAGTTCATATTGTTATTGCCATAACCATCCTAGATCAATATCAAGTACCACACATTTTTTGGTAAATCCAACAAGGATCTTATTCTCTGGTAATCTGTGAAATTTACTGGCATAATGGAAAGATCCTATGCTCTAGGCAAATGATTATGTCAATCCCACCCTCGATTTTTTTTTTTTTTGAGGGGAGAAGGCAAGGCAATTAGGGTTAAGTGAGTTGCCCAAGGTCACACAGCTAGTGTGTCAAGTGTCTGAGGCCTAATTTGAACTCAGGTCCTCCTGACTCCAGGGCCGGTGCTCTACTCACTGTGCCACCTAGCTGCCCCATCACCCTCAATCTCACTAAGGATAATATTAAATATTTTAACAGAGTAATCAATTTTTGTGTCTTACTCTAAAGACTGTAATTAGTCCTATTAATCCTACTTCTTACTTAAAAACTTCGTGTAGGATAAAAGTAAACCAAAGCTGTAAACATTTTCCAAAGTTGGTGTCAGTCACCTTGATATGAGCCAATTAGTGGGTCATGTAAGAAAATCTGCATAGTGTAGAAAAAACTTTACAGAGCTATTGAGGGTGAGAAATTTGGTATAGGAAAAAGAAGTACATACTGATTACAAAGGAAAATGAGTAACAGCTGTTTATATAACTAATTTTTGCTAAATTCTTATACAACTGTTAAAGTGCTTTAACCTACCAAATAATTTAAAGAAAGCAGTCATTTCTTGACGCTGTATAACTAGACATGGTCCTTTGGAACGTTTAGACTTGTTACTATTATGTGCATTTTTTTCAGATGTTTGCCAACTATCTCTAAAAATAGGACGCTTAAGATTAATAGCTTTTTTTGGCTGCTGAGATCTACTTGATCCTGATTTTACATGAACAGTGACAGTTGGCGGTGTCTCACAACAGGTCTGATTGTGTCTCATTCTGGTTAGTGAAAAGGTTCCTATAAATATAAAAAAGAAAATATTTACCATCTTGAATTTCATTTCCACATAAAATAGCTACCTATTATACAATCTTAACATTGTCAGTGCTATATTAGAAAACAGCAAAAAAACTCCACACATCTTTGTATTAGCAAACACCATGGTGGATTAAAAAATTCACTTAATTATTCAAAAAGCATTTATTCAATTTTTAAATGAAAAATTCATATCATCTTCAACACTCATGAACTTTAGCAATGAGATGAACTTTAAGTGATTGATCACATTAAAAAATTCCTTAATTTTTTGAAGTTACTGTAAATGGACAAATGACTAGGTTATGAAAGCGGAAAGATCATGAAGAATGAGCATACATGAAAGTTTAGTGCAACTTACAATAAAATTAATCTAACATTTAACGACATTTAACGTTATAACCAGGCATAAATGGTAAGTTTACCATTTGTTTACATACAAACAGTTTACATAAAAGTCTACATTTAGTATTATTTATATAGTAGTCCAAACATTTTTTGAAGTAATCAAGGAAAAAGTGCTAGATCCAATGGGTATGAGAAGTAAACAGCTCTGATTTTTGCCATGCATAAAGTTTTGAATAAATCATGTGAATTTATTCTATGGGTAACATGAACAATTTCATTTGTCCAATACATATAGATTTAGTATTACACTGAAATTATCCAGGAGCTACATTACTTACAGGATTAACAACTCTATGACATTTGGCCTCCTCTAAATTCACACAAATTTGTAATTTTACAGAAATAGGCTCCCTGAGACAGTTTAACTTCGAAAATTCAAGTGCAAAAATATCCAAGGCTAATTACGTCTGCTTAGCAGCACACAAACAGGGAAGCATTTGTCTCAAGCGCTAGAAGAGGGTTAAGGTAAAAAGATCCTACTCTCAAACAAAACAATTGGAGTGGATTCCCCAGAACTGTCTTATGGGTGTCCGCACAATTCAATACCTATGAGACCTTTCTGCCCTAGTTTAAACTCACCTGTCCTAGCAGCCAGCTACCTTGAAGTCTGTGACCCTTGGGCACTGCCCCCTACTGGAAACAAAAGGTACAGCACTGAGTCAAATTCCAAAATGAAAGGGGCCCCTAAGGGCTCCTGTCACAACGCCCTTCTCAAGGGAGAGCCAGGCGCTTGGGCACGCTGACCTACACATCCTTGAACACGCCATCACAACACACCTTCCCTCACCAAGCACACTCAGCACACCCACTTTCCCTCACAGCTCCCCCTCTCGATGCACACTCACCACACACCCACTTCCCTCACGCCTTCCCCCTTGATGCACCCTCGGCACACGCTCACATACTTTACCTCTCCCCTCCCGCCCATGCACACTCAGCACACACCCACACACCTTCTCTCAGGCGCTCCCCACCCCGAAAGGTCTGCTTCACACTCTAGCCCCGGCCTGAGCTGACAGTCCAGTCACGCACACTTAAACCCAACACGGCCCCCTCTTAAGCCTGTCTCCCCTCCCCCCACCGCCCCACCAGCTACTCCAGGGACAAGGAAGGGTGAGAGACCGGGCCACCAGTCCGAGGAACTGTCCACGAAAAGCCCGGCGGGAAGGCTCTCTCGTAGCCCGCTCGCTCTCCGGAGCCTCGGTGCAGAGGTAACCACACCCGAGATGGAGGAGGTACCTGAGGGGGACAGAATGCCCGGGCTCGGGGTCTGCGGAACAAAGGGAGGCAGGAGCAAGTCCTGTGGCGATCGGCCTCAGCGAAAGCCTAGAGCAGTTACTTCACTCGACGGCAAACAGCTGCACACCACGGGACACTCGGAACCTCCCGCCAACCCAGACGGAGCAGGCGCGAGGGAGCGCGAGCCCGGGCTCCAGGCGGCCAATCAGAGGGCGTGGAGGCGCCCGGGGCGGGGCGTCCCGTGAGCCCTCGAGCCCCGGGCCGGCCCTGAGCGACGCGCTGCCCTCCCGGCGCCACGTGCCCAGCCCCTCTCGGTCCCTCGCGCTGGTGCTCCCGCTCGGGAGTCATGCTGTCAGCGGCTTCGCCCAGTGTGAAGTCAAGTGAGAGGTGGCCCGGTCATAATGAACGCCCCTCTTGGTCACCACCTTGTCCGTTCGGGCGAGCCTTTCGGGGCCTGCTTCTCACTCAGGGTTGTAATCCCGCTGCAGGGCCGCCCTAGCTTAGGCGCCTTCTACGGCGTACCAGTGGCACTGGCCTGGGCCTGTTCTGTCCCCAAGTGCATGGCCTCTAATGAGTTCTTTATAACAAATACGCCAATACGTGAAGGAAGGGGAGCATGTACTTGGATGTTATTCAATAAAGTGCTAATTACCAAATTACCCAATATTAGCGTTTCCTTTTAGGGGGATCTTTTTTTTGGGGGGGGGGGTCAGGTAATCACAGAACCTCATGAAGTTTAGCTAATGTCTGTTAGTTATTTTCTCCCAGAGGAATTGTTTCTTTAGATGCGACTCACAGGAGGGGAAATGTAGTGGGAAGAGCACTGGCCTGAAAATCAAAAGATCCTATATATTCTGTGACTGGCTGTGGCTCTGCCACAAATGGTGTGAGTTGGGTACTTAAGTACTTTTAACAGTTCACTGAAAAAAAGGGGAGGGGGTGGAATTTGGACCTTATCCTAGTTGGACTAGATCATAAGATTAGATTTAGCGCTGGAACAGATTGTGAAAGATACTTAGTCTAACCTCCTCCTTTTGCAGACTAGGAAACCGAGGCCCAAATACAGCCTCACTGCTGCAGGCTTTCTCTTTTATGGGCCTCTCAAAGTCAGGCAGGTGCTGGCTATGTTTTGTTTCTTTCAGTAGCATACAGCACCTGCTGGCCTCACTAGGTTCTATTTAATGGTACCAAAAGGAAGGAACACAGCTAGTGAATGCTTTTGGTCATTCTGACAAACATTTCCTTAATACCCCATATAAGTAGAGCCCTAAAAATAAAAAAAAAAAAAACCAGACCCTAATATTTCCTCTGAAGGAGTAAATGAGCTATTGAAGGTGAATGAGGAAGGGGTGCATTTCAGGCCTCTTAGAGGACACCTTGCATGAAGACCAAGAGGTAGGATTTAAGAATTGAAAGGAAGCTTAGACTCTGTTCAATCCAACTTCAATGAAGGTAAAACTCAGAGAGGTCTTACATCATACAAGCCCAGGGAGCAGAAGTCAAAATTGCCAGGAACGTTGAGCCGCTAAGGGGAATAATATGAAATAAGGCTCAAAAGAGAGGTTTGAACCGGATTGTGGATGGCTTTGGAAGGTCAAACAAAGCAGTTTGTGTGTCATCCTATAGGCAATAGGGAAGCTGCTGAAGGTGCTCAGAAGAGATAGGTCAACAGACCTTGTCCCTCTCATTCATGGAGCTTTTGGATTCTCTCTAGCACAGGTCTTGATTCCGATTATGTGTTCTTAGGCAATGTTCACAGGCAACTCCTTTGGAAGTTTTAGTGCATACAAGAGTAAATAGAAGTTGGAGTGCACTGTGTGTACTCAATAAGGCCAGACTCTACCTACGAATTTATTGGTAGAGGACACTCCATCAGGGAGCTCCCTTTTACCGATGCAGGTTGGCACTTTCTCTGCATCTTATAACCTTAGAATGGCCTTGAGTACTGAGAAGTGAGATGATTTGCCAAGGATCACATACAGGCAGTATATATCAAAAGCGGGACTTGAGACCAGGTTTTCCTGGCTTGGAGGTCACCTCTCTATGCTACATTCAATACTCAATAGGTCAACAATGTGACACAGTGGTAAAACAAACACAAAAATTGTTAGCCTGAATTATCAAAAGTATTGCAGCTAAAACAAGGGAGACTTTTTTTTTAAAACCACGTCCTGGTCAAACCACAGCTCAAGTAGTGTTTTTAATGAAAGGGGCAACATTTTTTAGGATATAAAAAAAGCTACTTACTGAAAAGTCCTATTCCTATGACTTTACTGCAGCAAAACAACACTTAACATCAATGCCACTCCTCTGCTTAAATTAAATTCTCAAAAATTATTCCAGAGGAATACAAACTCTAACAGGATCTATCAAGATGGAAAGGCTTTGGACATGATCCTAGAAGCAGTCTAAATATGGAGCTCACCATGAAGCAGGTTGGCCACTAATAGATAAATCCTTTGGCTACAATGATCCGTGAAACATTAAAAAACTACAAAATGGCTTTGATTACTGTAAGAACACCTTCTACAGTGATGATTGGGTGGGTATGGCAATAAAGAAGGCAGGGGTGCTAAGAGTTACCCAGATTTTAGCCCATCTATAAAAACTAGATGTTGGTATTCCAAATGTGAAATATGTTGAGCAATAAAAGAACTGATATAATATTTAAGGAACTGAACAATATCCATATTAACATTCCTACTATAAACAAAATCATAAAGTCAAAGCAGTTCTAAATTGCATAATGATACACTAGAGACCAAATCAGGATTAAACTGAAAAGATTTCATGGAGGAGCTGGGACTTCAGCTAGGCTTGGAAAAATTGGGTAGAAACCGGAAAATCAAAGAGGAGCCAAAATATTCCAGGAAAGAATACCAGCATAAATAAAGAGGTTAAATCCGGTAATCCTTTGTTTTATTCTCCACCTAGGTTTGAAGTGCATGCAATGACTACTCACAGCTTGACATCACTGTTTCTGAAGGCTCACCATATTGGTACTGGATATACAATATATACTTGATCAATGAACTTTAGTCCTACTGCAGCTCAGAACACCCAAACTTATGTGGTGCACCAAAATCAACCTCCCTAGAACGAGGGACTACACCACTATACCACCAGGCCTGGCTTAATCCACTTTAAATAGCTATCCAATTAGCTGATCTGTTTCATTCACTCATGACGTTTGCTGGCTTAAGTCACTGGCAGCTTCAACAAACAACAAATAATCTCCCCTTTGAGAATCTTTGAGAATTTAGCATCACGTCTATGCTGCAATAAAGTCATAGGAATGGGACTTTTTAGTAAGTAGCTTTTTTATATCCTAAAAAATGCCGCCCCTTTAATTAAACACACTACTCTAGTTGTGGTTTGACCAGGACACAGGAAAAAAAAAAAAGCCTCCCTTGTTTTGGCTGCTATGCTTCTCTTAATTCAGACTAACAGTTTTTGCTTTTGTTTTGTTTTACCACAGCCTCCAAATTTACATCTCTAGCCCTGATCTCTCTGTGAGACATTTCTTCTCAGTATCCCTAAATTGAGAGGCAGTGTAGTAATGGTGTATGGAGCCAGCTTCAGTCAGGAAGTCTTGAATCCAAGTCCCATCTCTGACACATAATGGCTGTGTATGTTCTTGGCCTAATCACAACTTCTCAGGGCCCCAGGCAACTCTACACTAACAAAATCAAAGGTCCAGTCTCCCCTATACAAAAAAAAAAAATCCTCAACTACGATCAAACTCAGCATAGTATGGAGTCATGGGTTAGTCAATGTATCCAATGCTACTGGCCATGTGACCTGGTAAGCCCTAAACTCTGCAGACCAGTCTCCTTATGACTGTATTTCTGAGTACTTGTGAAAAATTGTTTTAAACTATAAAGTTCATCATAAACACAAGCTATTACTTGTCTTCAAGCCAGCCTTCCCTTCTGATTTATTCATTTCTTTCAATGGCACCATCATTCTCTTAGTCACTCAGGCTTAAAATACTTTCATGATCTGACGTCTATAAGTATTAAAACAACCTCTGAATCAATTTCCCTTGTGTCATCTTTTATCTTTATATATCCTGTATTTATGCCAGGTCAGTCTTCCTGAAACAATACTTTTAACATCAATGCCACTCCTCTGCTTGAAAGTGTGCTTTGTTTTTATAACAGAAAGTGTATCAAACAATTTTGCCTCCAACATCTATAAAGCTGTGTAATTTTAGGCAAAGCACTTAATCTCTCAGACCCTCAGTTTCCTGACCTGTAAAATAGGGATAAGTACCTGAACAAAACTGTTGGGAGCCTCAAATAAGAATTGAAAAATCTTTGGGGGGGGGGAAGCTTTGAAAAATGCTAAAACTACGTACTTGTCAGCTATTTTTAAAAAATACACTTTTTACAACGATCTATTAATAATGTTTTCACACTGCCTAAAGCAGATTTTTATGTCATAGACCGCTTTGAGGGTCCTTTGGCAGACTGGTGAAAGCTATGGCCACCTTCACAGGATATTTTCAAATGAGTAAAATACCATAGTATTATCGAGAAAACTAATTACATTAGTAATCAGAAATTGCAAATAAAATCCATAGACCCCAGGCTGAGTTCCTGGTCTTAAGAATAATGTCCAAATTCTCCAGCCTGGCAATCCAGGTCTGTGACACCAATCTATTTCCCTCCCTCTCCCTAATCACACTTCAAGTTTTCCACTTCCCTGACAGTTAAACTTTTACCATTTTCCCAATCTTAGAATACTTTTCTTAACTTCTCTCAATTCTACTCATCTTCCAATTATCAGTTCCAATTTGACCACCTTTTAAGACATTCCTTTACTTCTTACAGTAAAGAATCACTCTAGGAACGTTGGCTTATCTCTAAACAAGAAGGTTCCTGGGAATAGTGCTGTGGAACTCTGCTCAACTATAATGGTTTTTCTTGATAAACATCCTATCAATAAATTGTTATATTACAGTTCTTGCTTATTTGAAATCTCTGAAATGTGAGTACTTATCTTGCACTTATATGCAGCCTCATATTGTTATTTAGTATGTACAGAAAGCCTGTTTTCTCCCAAACCCTTTCTTTGTACCACCTATAGAAGCCATGTAAATAAGCTGTAACTGCTGTCTCAATCAAGGTGGTCAGCTTAGGTTTTCTTTAGTTTACACAGGGATTTTATAACAGCCTACTTTCTGGGTTCCTAGGCATGTTTCTCTCCTAACACAGGCTGCATACAGCTGCTATATTCATACCTTTATTCTGCCCAAACATCTAAGGATATTCTCCCTTTGTCTATCCAATGTAAACCAAACTCCAGTCCCACATTACACTCTCAAGTTTCAATTTCTTGACAAAAAATTCCATTACGTTCCAGCCAGGCCACTCTTGACTTTTTTATCTAACCATTTTAACCATGAAATGGTCAGGTGTGCCTTTTCAATTTTATGTGGTTCCTGTTATCACCAAATCTAACCCATCCTACCTTCTCCATGAAGCCTTTTCCTTATCATGTTCTCTGCTTTCAGAATTTCTGCAGCATTTGCCTATACCATGTATAAGTGTCACACTGGGACCTTAGTGATTATATAAGCTATGCCTCTTCTATTATACTAGTCAACTGAGGTCCACAGAGGTTAAATAACTTGGTCAAGGTTATAGAGTTAACTAGTGAAAAAGCTAGGCCTTGAATCTGAGTTCTCTGACTCCAAATTCAGTGCAATTCCCAATACACTACACTGTACCTCTTGGTAAAATGAATTTTAGATGACTTTGAAGGCAAAGTTGAGTTGAACTGATCCTATATACAACAGGAAACAGGTAAGTCTTTCAGCAAAATGTCAAAAACCTGGTTGCCATGTATAGAATAGATTAGAGGTGGAGTTCCTAACCCGGGATACACATACTCCCAAAGATTATGAGAAACTTATGAAATAGGTATGGGGAATATTTGACAAACAGCTATAAAATCCTACTGAAATATTCCCAAAGTAGTAATGCTAGTGAAAAAACACTGTGTACCAAATAAAGCTTTACGAAAAATTAATCCTTTTCATTTCTTAAGTGTATGTGGCATAGTAAACTCAAAAATTTCTTTTCATATTAAATAGGATGTAGGGAAAATTTGCTGAAAACCAAGATTACAGGAACTGACAAAGTTTGGAAATCCCTTGGATTAGAACAGACTGATGTGGAGAACCAGCTGAAGAAGCTATTACACTAATTCAGTTATGAGGTTAAAGTGGGGGCGACAAGATGGACAATGGAGATATTTTGAAGAAAACTGGATTTGGTGACGATACATATTTGAAGGTAGAATTTAAAATGATACAATGATTTATCACAACCTATGACCCAGCTTTACATCTATAAAATGAAAGTAGTTGAGAGTCAAGGTAGATTAGGTCCTTTCAACCTTAAATCTTATGATCCCATGAATCAAAAAACGTTAGAACTGAAATGTTATGTTTGTGACGAAAACTTCCAAATACATCTTTGCTGTTTTCAGATGATTACTGAAACCTGACTCTAGCAGAAGGAAATAATAATATTTAGTGCTAAACATCTCCCATGAAATTAAATCAAGTGCCTAGTTACCTATAGCAGCCCTGGTTTGGACATGGTCAACATGGGGAAAACATAATGGAAGACAAAGCAGCAAAGTCATGCTTCTCTTTTAACAAAAAAATTTTTTTTTTGCATAAAAAAGCCCACCTACATATTCCTAAAAATGTCATTGCTGTCTTTTGGTAATATTATTTAGGCTATTTATGTAAACTCATAGTTTTGAAGATTGTTATTCTGAAGCTTTATATTTTAAGCCTAATGCCTGGGGTGGGGGAATAGTCTGAATTAGCGACACCAGAATTATAGTACTTTTGTTAAAAAAAGAAATTAAGTTTTATTACTTTCAAGTACATAGCAATATGTAACAGTGTAGCCAAGTAGATAAACATTTGTAATGAATACATTATTTGTATGCAAATGATGTTGCTAAAGTGGTTAAGAGGGGTTAAAAAACTTCTTAAGTAGGCTAACATACTCCCCAAATAATTTAGCTTATTCTTCCTCCTAGTTTAGTTTATACCCTCTTCTAATTTAGTTTATGCTATACAAATTTACATAATTAGCCATCTTTTTTCATAGATTGTATAAAGGTAAACTTCAGTCCTATTTGAATTATTACAAATTTCCAATCAAATGAATTTGTATTAAAGAGGTTTGAATGTATTATGTACAGTTCACAAGAGATATAATTTTTCCATCTTCCATGCCATCTAAAACATGCCTTCCTTATATATACCCACATCAAAAACACACTGAATCTGAAATCCTTGAAGAGTGTACTATTTAGTTTCAGCTCTGATTACCATTTGAATAAACTGACACTTAAAATCAAGTTAGACAAAGTGCTGTTGTTAAATTTACCCAGTATACCAAGAATGAAGCAATGATAGTAGCATTTACATATTTCATGTATGTTTATATGTATCTGTGTAGACAGCTATATAGATATCTATACCTACACGCATGTAGATTTAGATAGATAGTCTACAGAGTCTACAATATAGACGGTTTTCTGAAGGGGCACCGAGCCAGCATACAGCAAGTCTATAAAGACAAGTCCTTCAAAGGAAAATGTGTTGTTGTTGTAGTTGTTATTATTGTTGTTTGTTGTTTTAAAATTTCATTGGAAAGAAAAAAGACAAATAACCAGTCAGGTTTCAAATCAATTAGACAACTTTTACTAAATGGAAAAAAAAAAACTACATTTGAAATATGCCTTTAAAACAAAATGGAATTAGAAAAGAGACATCTATTTTAAAGAACTTTTTCACTGTGTCAAAAATCAAATATCTCTTGCATTATATAACGTGCCAATTCAAATGTAAGTTACTAGAATCCTCAATTTAACATTTTCAAAGACAATACTAAAGAGTTTTACATCTATTGTAGCACATTCAGAATGGCATTATAAATCTGATATCTTCCTCCAAGCTTACAAATTTGACAATGTTCAATAAAAGCCTTTATTATTACATTCAGTAAAGAACCACAAATCTGTATCTTGCAATTTTCGTCTTACTAAGAACTTTAAGTGACTTTTTTACACCTTGCCATTTGCTAATGTTAACCCTTAAAAAGGGGAGGGGGAAAAGAACAGTAAAAGAAATACAGCAATAAACTCTTGATCATGTACAGAAATTATTGCTACTATAGTACACTACAAAGCATAAGTCTATACAGTAATATTGTATGAACTTTGATCATGAAAATCCAGGAGGATAAAATCTTTAGTGATATAAGCCTTACAATCGCATACAACATCCACATGGCAATACTAGACAGTTAAGCACCCAATATCCATATAGTTGACAGTGTCCCACCAATCAGCATCCATTTAAATACATCCCTTCTTTAGGAAAAATTTAAAAAGAAAGTATCAGCTTTCTGAGGCTTATCAAAAAAGGATCCTCACATTCTGGGGATCTACAAAAAAATGTTTTGATGCAGGTGAGGGTGTTACCTGAAAGCTAAGCATGCCAAAAGGTGTTTCGTGCTAATTAAATCTAAAGCCAAGGTACCACATAATCACATTACTAACTAATTGGGTAATACTATTTGAGCCTTATCTTAAAGTTAAATGAAATGCTAATGCACAATATAGCATTAATAAGTTAAAATATTATAGTGCGCAAGTCCAAATCAGTGGCAATTTAAGTAAAAAGCAAAAAGTTTACCGTCAGCTGGTCAGATTGCTCAGTCAAGTTGCTTAAGTTACTAGATCAGACCTAGTTTGCATGTTTTTATTCACTATCACTGTATATTATCTTTTTAAAAAAGTATAATGGGCTGCATATTTACTAAGTTAAACAGGTAAACAGCTCAATAAGCAAGGGAAAATAAGTCAGTGGCTGTTTTTAAAAGCCCCTCCCCATGTTTCACTTCCAAAAAAATCTAGGGAAAATGAAAACCATATGCCATTATTCTAGCTTAAAAAAATCCAAAACAAACCCCCCGCCCCACCCCAAACAAACCCAAAGTAATTAAACAATCAAGCAACACTAAAAACCACGTTACACAAGTGGATCATCATGCTTTCATCTGGTTTAACTATCACATCTAGTTTTAACTGGGATGCTTTTCAACTTTAAAAACCATGATAAGTGCATATGGAACTTTAATGGGTATTTCTGAATCTGGATTTAACTTTGCTGGATATTAGAACAGAGTATACTTATTACAATAGTGTTGCACATCTTTCTACTAGAAAAAAATGAAGATCCTTTACCCGTCTCTTTAAGTTAAATGTGTGTGACATCATAAAGAGTGTCAAATGGCTGGATGGTTTTACAGTGCACACTTATATATTATGGAGTTTTGTCCTTGACAGATCTAATGGGTTCTCTACACAGATCCTTTCTTCACCTTTTCTTCGGGGGATTAGCTGTTCGAGGTGGAGTGACAGGACGTCCAGAATTCAGTCCGCCATACTGGTACTTGGCTTTCTTTTCAGATGGCTTTAGTATCTGTAGTAAAGAATTTATCAAGAAAGTGTCATAAGAATTATGATAAAATAGTGTGATGACAGAAATGTTAAGTAATATTTTTTGGACTCTATCTAAAGAAAATACCTTCAAAAGAGGAAATCAGAAAAGCTCCTTTAAACATGACTGCTAACTTTTTTTTATCTGTAGTTTCATGACTGAGCATACCTTCTTAATCAAAATCACTCTGTCCATAGTTTGCATGTTTATATTCAATATCATTATATAGTAACATGACTAGCAAAAAAAATTATGTCAAATACTTGATTCCTGGCCTATGTACAATATGTTTAAGTTGTTCTAATAAATCAAGAGATAATATGGTATGTACAAATACTAGAAGGCTGAGGATCCAAGTACTCTTTAATTTGGGGGCCATTAATTGTATGATATTGGTTAAGTTAATGGGTTAAATTGGATAAATTCTCCCCAAAACCACATTTCTTCAACTATAAAATCAAGGGATTAGACTAAGGCTATGATTTGATGATTTTATTCTAAAACCTAAGTGGATTAGACTCTATGATCCTGTAGGGGGAAAAAACAGTCAAACCATCAAAGGTTTTAGAGTTATGATAATCTTTATTCTAGTGGAGAAGTTAAATTCCCAATAATAATTTTGGGAGGATCACTCTTTCAAGTTACTATAGGACTATCATATGGGTCTAGATTTAAAGTAGTCTTCCCCCACACCCAATCCCAGTGAGAACAATAAAAGTAATAATGAAAATAGTGATAAGAAAATAAAAAAGAAAACTTTTCACATAAAATATTTTATATGGTGCTTTTGTGTAACAGTCTTCCAGCATATATCTACATCGTTTTAGGTATATATTCTGTATTTGAATCAGTATTACAAGAAATAGATGTGTGTAGCTCTATTTAAGGTAGAGATTCGAGTACATATATAATTGTTGAATTAAAACTGATAGAAGAAGGAAGCAGTCTAAATTTGCGGAATTTATATTGTATAATTTTTTAAAAAAGTTTTTTTTTATTTCGCACATATAATGTCTTTTTAACAGTGTTAAATAAAGTTCTACTTTAATGAGCAAATAATAATTTTTAAGAGACATTAAGTCTAGAGCAAAGTTGTCATTTTCTGTATACTTTTATTCTGAATAACGTTCACTGAAAGCTGATTTAGGTTTCCTGTGTTTCACTAAGTCGCTTAACTTCTGAGCAAAGAGAGCTCTTATTCCTTACATTTTCTTAAAGCATTTATTTTGTTTGGATTTTTCATTTGATCCTATCACATTCTATGGTGAAATCATACTCATTTTTATAAATGCTGTATGCTTTCCTACCTCATCCACAAAATTATAGGTTCTTTAATTAAGAAAAGGAATAGCAGTGGCCTCTTTAGCCCTCAGAGTACCTTGTAGACAGCAGCTATTTAATAATTTTTACCTAATTAAAGGGAATTATTTCATAAGTACTCACTATATTTATTAACATTACATATATAGTAACTATAAAGTAGGCAATGCCTTACTAACTACCAACAGTTATTGGTAGCTTAGAAGTTAATTTGGGTTATCATAGCATCTAGAATATTTTACCACACTTCTACCATGGGGAAAAAAAAAAAAACTAAAAACCATGAACAAAGGGTATTCAGGGGACTGATTAAATATTAATACCATACCTGAAATGAACACATCAAAGTTTCATCTACACTCATCATTCCACCAGCATTATCGAATTCGCCACAGTAATTTGGGGCTGAAAATAAGGTTACCAGCTGTCGCTTGGCAAAAAATTCATATCCATCTTCAACCACCTATCAAAATAAAATGTTAATTTATAATTAATTCCTGATTGTCAATACTAATTTAGTGAAACAATAACATAATCTAAAAATAGTGGTCAATGGGAAAAAAAAATTATTCAGAATGCACTGTATAACTTTTGGGGGGTAAAGGGAAAATATTCACAGATCACACTACTCTCTGTACTCATTTTTGGACACTTCATTGTTAACCTCATGGTCAGATACTTCAGGAGTAGCCTTCCCTAGTACACATACTAGATTTTCTCAACCCTATGACATCTTTAAAATCTATCCCTTTCTTCCTATTTTCCCTGGTTCTTGTGAGGACATAATCTTTCCAGGCACTCAGGTTCTGAACCTCAAATGTTTTCAGTGGTTGACTCAGCCTTACCCCCTACACATCCAATTAGTTGTTAAGTCTTGTCTGTTCTCTCTCTAACGTATTTTGGAATCTCTACCTTCCTGTAAGATGCAGCGCAAGTGCCACCCTTACAACAAGACCTTTTCTCTTCTCTTCACTGCTTATTGCCCCCTTCCTTGGATCCAAAGTTATTTATATATTTTGTATTTACTAATTTTTATAAATGTTGTTCTACTCAATGTAATGTAAGCTCCTTAAGGGCCAGAGATATTTCATTTTTGTCCTTGCTATGTGTTGCACATACAATTAATATATTACTGCTGAATGAATGGATTTGAATGGGCATGAAGTCTGTAGATAGCAAGAACAATGAATGCCTTCTCAGAACATGCATCATTGTTTAGCCATAGAAATCTCAATTCAAAGAAAGATGCTTATAAATAGGAGGTAATAAAGAAAATAAAAATGTAATTTCTGAAGGCCTTTTTTATCATATTTCCAATTCTCTATTTGAATTGCACAACTACATACTGAGACAAGACTAGTTTAAAATGGGAAATTATTTTAAAGAGGTACTAGAAAACTGATTTTTTGTAATTTCATTGATGACTTTTTCATTTCATTATGACTTTTATAATTTCTAGAAATCCTTTGTTTTCATTTGTGATTGATCCTCAATAAAGGATTTGGTTCCAAACACAAAGGACATTAAATTCTCAGAACCAAAATCTGTTAATTTTTTAACTTTGCACTAGGAAAGATCACTTTAAAGTATTATGTCAATCCATTTCTGAAAGTAAAACATCCTTTATGATGCAAATAATTATCATGGTACTTTGTCAGTTTCTGACAAAGGAAGTGAAGTGTAGTCGGCTTGTAGAATGCATGGAAGGGAGTACTGTCTAAGAAGATGTGGCAACACAGTTAGAAGCCAGATTATGAAGAGCTTTAAAAGTCACATAAAGCAGTTTATATTTGATTCTGGAGAAAACAGGGAACACCAGAGCTTACTGGTGAGGAGTAGGGAGTAGGTCACATGATCAGAAAAATCACCTTGGCAGCTGAGCGAAGTATAGACTTGGGGCAGGGAAACCAGTTAAAAGGCTATTCTGTATTGGTCTGAACAAGAAGGCCTGAATTAGGGGATAGTTATGTTGCTGAACAGAAAAAGGATGTATATACACTGTTGCCATAAGCAGACTGATCCACAGACCACCTCCCTTCAAGTAGCTTGGTGGGCTGCTGCCCCTTTCTCATTCTGCCCACCCCAGCTCTTAAGAGCCTGAGCACCTCTAGTATCGAGGGCCTCACATAGTGCTGGCCCTCCCCTCCCCGCAATTAGCCACAGCAACTTCAGTGCCTGGAGCAGAGGATCTGGCTATACATGGGACTATAGCTCAGGAGAGGCTAGAGTTTGAGATGCAGAACTAGGAATCATCTGCACAGAAATGATTATTGAACTCACTGGAGCTGATGAGATCACCAAGAAGGACAGGATAAAAAGGTGAGAACAGGGTCTAAGACAGAGCCTTGAAGGACACGCCCACCCCACCCCCTTCAATAGGCAGGAAGATATAAAGCAAATAAAATGCGGTATGGACAGAAAGAAGGAGGAAAGAAGTGTCACAAAAACCTAAAGAGCAAAGAGTATATGACAGAAGTTAATCAACAGTGTCAAATGCTCTTTTAATTTTCTTGTAAAATTTTTCTTTATATCTAAGTCATGTATTCATTCTGACTTTATCTTGGTAAATGGGGTAAGATATTGGTCAAGGCCCAATTTCTCCTATACTGCTTTCCAGTTTTCCCAACAATTTATTTTAACCAAATAATGAATTCTTATCCCCAAATCTTAGGTCTTTACATTTGTCAAACACAAGTATTACATTTATTTGCTACTGTAAATTGTTATATTTACTCTATTCCATTGATCTACCTTTTTTGTTTCTTAGCCAGTACTAGATAGTTTTGATAATTACTGCCTTGTAATATAGTGTAAGATCTGGCACTGCTAATCCTCCTTCCTTTACATTTTTTTTTTCATTAGTTCCTGGCATATTCTTGACTCTCTGTTTTTTCAAATGAATTTTGTTTTTATTTTTTCTAATTCAGTAAAATAATTTTTTTTTGTAATATCAATTTTAATGTAATATCAATTAAGTTGGGTATCTTCGACTGAGTCTTACTAGGTGCTAAACCCCAGGCCCAAACCCCTATCTGCTAGGTGCTTAAGCCTATGTGGGCGTGAAGACCTCAAGGTCCTAAAGGGAGTTGCTAAGACCAGAGCCAATGGTAGGAGCCTGAGTTCTGGTCACTCAGATGATATCTGATGACAGCTAAAGAACGTATAAAAAGAGAGAACAGAGCTATTTGCTTGGGGCTCTCTCTCTTGGCGGCTGATGTGGTGACTCTGGGCATCTGCAGTTAAGAGCCCCCTAGCTTGTAAACCTGGATGTTGGGACTTTTTAAACCCTGGTTAACTATGCATTGAGATTTGAATCTGACAAGGTGTGTCTGTTGATGTTTGTAATTTGTTTGTATTTGCTCTGAAGTTCCGGGTGCTGGCTTTTTCCCCTGAACTAAGTGAATAATATTTCTATGTTTGATTAAATTGAGATTGTTAACCCCTTAATGTTACTTTCCTTAGTAAAGCAGATTAAAAGAACCTGTGTTGACAGCTTTCTGTGTGCTGGTTGTTGGTGGGTCTTTCACCTCCACAACAGCTGCTAGCTGAATTGTTGCAACACTTAATTGGGATGGCACTGAATATATAAATTAGTTTGGGTAAAATTATCATTTTTATTATATTGGCCCTGCCTACCCATGAACAATCAATATCTCTATTATCTTCTTATTTGACTTATGGATAGGTGAACAATATATGAATTTATGAACAAAAGACAGAGCAATATTAGGTATAAAATAGACAATTTTGATTACATTTAACAGGTTTTGTACAAATAAAAATAGCCAAGATCAGAAGGAAAGCAGAAAATTGGGGGGAAATTTTTATAGACAGTTTATCAGATAAAGGTCTCATATCTCAAATATATAAAGAAGTTGATCAAATCTGTAAGAATATGAGTCATTCCCCAATTGATAAATGGTCAAAGGATACAAACAGGCAGTTTTCCAATGAAGAAATCAAAACAATTTATAGTCATATAAAAATGCTCTCAGTCATTGATTACAGAAATGCAGATTAAAACAACCTTGAGATACCATTTTACACCTACCAGATTGGCTAAAATGATAGAAGGGGAAAGTGATAAAAGTTGGAGGGGATGTGGAAAAACTGGGCCACCAATTCATTTTGGAGAGCAATATGGAATTGTGTCCAAAGAGTTATTAAACTATCTATGCCTTTGATCTAGCAAAACCACTACTTGCTCCATTTCCAAAGATGATTAGGGAAAAAGGAAAAGAACCTATAAGTTTTAAAATGTTTATAGCAGCTCTCTGTGGTGGCAAAGAATTGGAATTTGTAGGGATACCCATCAATTAGGGAATGACTAAACAAACTGTGGTATAGTTGTGATGGAGTACTACTATGCTATAAGAAATGATGAGCTCAATGATTTTAGGAAAATATGGAAAGACTTGCAAGAAGTAATGAAGAGAGAAATGAGAAAAAACCAAGAGAATGTTGTATATGGTAACAGTAATACTGCTTTAAGAATGGCTTTGACTGAATATGCTATCTTGTCTCTTACAAATACACAAATTAACTATAAGGGCATATGATATGCATCCAGTGAAAGAACTGATAAATAGATGTATATAAAAACTTTACATACATTACATATTATACACACACACACACACATATATTACACATACACATGCTACATATATTTCTCTATTTCTTTCTTTGTGTCTAATGGTAGCCATGGGGGGGAGGAAGGAAAAAGAAAAGAAATTTACATAATTTTGTCATCTATTTACATAAATTTGTCATCTATTTGTCATCTATTATGTTATGGAAATGCTTGTTTTATTCCATAAATTAAAAATAAAGTAAAAATGTCAAATGCTACAAAAAAGTCAAGAAAGATCAGAACTGAGAAAGGGTCACTTGATTTGGCAATTAAAATATCACTGTAACTTTGGAAGGCAGTCTAATGTGAATGATGAAGTTAGATACCAGACTGCAAAGGATTTAAAGGAAGTGAGAGGAGAGAAAACAGAGGAAACAAATGTAGATGGCTTTCTTAAGGTGTTGAGTGAAGACAAGGGGGATGTCCTGAATTAAAACTGAGCAGTCAAGAAACCTATTAAGGAAGACGGAAGACAATTACTATGTGATAGAAATAACTCAACATATGCAGCTAGTAAATAGTATAGTGTAAACAGATCTTTTTAAAGTTTATTATTCTGCTTAACAAAAGTAGAGGCAGCAGGTAAGATAAACAAAAGAATATAGTGGCAAAGTAGGCTGGAGAAGGATCACATTGGCAAAAAATATTTCCCCCAACATACAGAATAGTGGTGACTGATATGCATATTATCAATTTATTAATCATTCTTGGTAATGATAGTAATTATACACTAAATATATTCATAGTTTAGATGTCGACATTTAACAAAAGTGTTCTGACAAAATAAGACGCATCTATACTTTAAAAATAAAACATTTCTCTCAAAATAGTTGCTATCTTGTTTAACCAGATGTGCAAGATGCTCAGTCCAAATACATATATCATAAATTACTACAAATACCTAAAAACTAGGTCAGAAAAGACTATTCAAAATGCTTTCAATTTCATAATTTGGCCCCTGGTAGCTACATTTCAGAGTTAACCTGGTTCCTGATATTCAAATACTTGGAAGAAATTACTCTTCTTAAAAACTGAAGGCAAACTGGTAAAATTTGCATTAAAAAAGCTGATGTTAGGAGACAGGACAAATATCACTTTATAATGGTCAACAAGAATTATTAAGCACCTACTAGTTCCAGACACTGTACTAGATGCTGGGGATACAAATTCAAAAGCAAAGTTAATCCCAGCCATAAAAAAGCTTATTTTCTATCAGGGTAAACAACATGTATACATCGAATATAAAAAATGAACAGGAGATCACGGGTTGGAAGAGCAGAGTGGTACTAGCAGGTTGCTGTTTGTACTTTATTCTCAAAGAGGACCATGACATCAGGGAGATGATGCCATGACAGGCATGAGAATTGGATTTAAGTGAGAAAGGGCTGTGCAAAGTCATCAGCCTCACACTGGCCTCTGGAGTCATCTGTGTTCTCTGGCCAGACATAGATCAGAACTAGATGAACCAGGATGCAGTGGAGAACTTTGGCCTTTTTAAGCAATAGGTTTCAGTTTGACTGAGGCAACACTTACTCAGTGATTAAGGTTTAATAAGAAATGAGGCAAAGAATGGCCTCTTAAAAAAAAAAATTGGGAGAGGGGAAGACCCTCAGGGTTTCTGGCCAAAAGAGAAACAACTGCTATTTACATTCATTCTGAGCAAATCAGGGCCTGAACAATGACCAAGTAGGGCTAGGCCTGGGACCTATTATGGACCAATCCATGAGAGCTAGAGTGATTTAGAGAGCCAGAGTGAATTGATTTTAAGGCTGGTCTATAAGAGAAAAGGGGGGGCGGGCCGGGGAGAACAATCAGAGATAAAAAATTTACATTCCCTTTGAGGTGTGATACTCTATGTGGACACATGGAAAGGAAGAAAGGTAAGGAAGGAAGACTTGTTGCCCAACTAGCCAGTTCCACTTTGGACCCCAGTGGGTAGCTCCTTTCCTATTTGCTGTTTGTCCTTCATTCACAAAGAGAACCATAACATCAAGGAGGTGATACCAGGATACACAAATGAATTGGATTTAAGTGAGGGTATACCATTAGAAAGAGATTTCAAGAAAGGTTTTATGCAAAAGATTTTGCTTAAGCCAAGTCTTGAAAATAACAAGGGAATTCTAAAAAGTAAAGGCAAAAAAAGGGAGTGCATTCCTGGCACAAGAAACAGCCATGTAAACATTTTTACCCTTAAAACAGTTTTTCAAAGATATATGTGTAATAAACCATGTCAGTTGAAGTATTACTTGAGTATTCTCATGTAATTATTAGAAAACCTTTTTTTGAATCAATAACATGAGGAAGTCAGATTTTTTTTTAAAAAAAGAAAATAAATGACCAAGACACAGCGTTTCTAAATATTTTCTACAAATTTTCAGAAAATTACATAAGAAAACAAAATAGACAAATTAGAAATATTTCTAATCCTTGCTAAGGTCTGAGATTAGATCTTCACTTCTGTTTTTATATACAAAGTCCTGCACCACAGTAAGCACTTAATAATTCAGTGGCAGATATTAATTATGTAAAGCAGGGATCAGGTTTACTCAAGGCCAGCTGCCTGTTTTTGTAAGGCAGAGCTAAGAATGATTTTTACCTTTTTAAATACAACAAAACATTATTTTAGAATGTAAAACCCATTCTTTACTTGTGGAGGTAGCACGCGAAACATGGTAAAATTATATCCCTTTACAAATTTTTAAAGAAAAACTTCTATTCCAGTAGAATATAAACTCCTTAAGGGCAGGGAATGTTTCATTTTTCTATTTCTATTCCTAGCACTTAGCTCAGTGTCTTGCATACAGTTACTTAATAAAATACTTGCTAAATTAAGGATCTACAAGGAATAAAGATACCTCTCTTTATAAGTCCACTAGATATGATAAAACATTAAAAAATATTTATCAAAACAAGCTTTAGATTTCCTACCTGATGAGCTCGACAAATCAAGTCCAAGTCATGACGATTCAGGAATTTACTGACCACATCGGCCCCAAATGTGAAAGAAACACCACGATCATTTTCTCCCCAACCTTGTACATCCTTATCTGGGTCAGACCACAGCAAATCACAAAGTAAACCTTAAAAAAGATAGAAATGAAAAAGTTACTAGAAATATGATATAGAAATATTCTATCTTAAACTCTTCCTTGTTTACCTTTTGTTCTCTCAACTCTTAGATCACCCGACACTGGCATTCAAGGCCATCTCGTTACCTGGATCCAATCTAACTGCTGTCCTGCCTGGTTTTTTACACGACCCCTTCAACAAACCAGAACACTCTGTCCCAGTTCTACTCTTAAACTTCTCTCACCTATATAACTTTAATCATGTCAATCTTCCATGCTATTTAGATCAACACTCCAACCTTAACTCCATCTACTGAAGTATAAGCACATGTGTAACTTAACCACTTTTTAGTATCATGCAATTGTATTGTATTCTCCCCAATCTCACTGGACTGTAGTTCCCTGAGAGTAGAGTAGTAGGTCAACTTTCATTTTTATACTATGCCTAGCACATGATAGGAACTTACTATTTTTAACTTTATAAAGTTGAATACTCAACTATCCTTAACTTACAAAGTTGAGTACTCAATTTAGATTCTTTTATCTACTTCCTCCCCTCCAAGTCATTAAAAACCACCATAAACACTCTACTAGCAAAGAGTATGACAGTAGTGATTAAGTAGTGTGGTACAGTGCAAAAATGCTGAATTTGGAAAGGTCCTTTGGAATAAGATCCTGGGTTTGGCCTAGAATAGAACTCTGAACAAGTTCTTAAACCTATGTGAATAATTGTTCTAATCCAGAAATTGGTAAACTGCTTATACTACCTACCTCATAGAAGGTGGTTTTTAAATTGTGAATCATTATATAAATGTTAGCTATTATTCTCAGTTAAGACTCCAATATACAAGGACACATTTATTATTATCCATGGACACAGTGAGGAAGAACTACCTAACTTTATAGTAGATCATACTCACATCTAAAATATGAAGTCCTACACATGGCAGTAAATCCATCCAGTACAACTCTTGTCTACCTTCTTCTGTAAATTTTACCCAGGAGATGGGAATCCACCTAATGTACTAGGGACTTACTCTTATTTCTACTCCATGTCCCTTGACACTGAATGGATACCAGTGGAGGACTGAGTGGTTTTTTTTTCTAGTCATTTATTTCTCAAACATCTTTCAAGCAGCTTTTCATGTGCAACTTTCCGTTGGTAACTTATTGCAGCCTACTTAAGCTCTCCATGTGCTCCTTCATTGCCTTCTGGGTGAAATGAGGTTTTATTTCTTATTCTATTTGTCATTTATTTCCTTATTTATTTCTTATATTGAGTCATACAGCATCCCAGATGCTATACAATTCAATCTCTTCATCCTATTCAATTCTACCTAGTCAAAGGACCTGGCTTGTGGTTCACTTGCATTATATTGATGGACAAATTATAAAGGGTGTCCATGAATCTCCGTAGCATAGTTTGAAAAATAGGTATTCTTTATAACATTACCCTTTATGGGTAGGCCAAATTCTCTATTTACTATGGATCTCATTTAGGATGCTCTGCAATACTCTAGAACTTGATGTAATCATCACCATGTCATCCACAAAAAGATCACAGAGAAGACCTGGCCAGCTCTAAGGAATCCTGACCTTTTTCCAAGTAACAGCTATTTCCTATAACAAAGACAAATACCTTCGGTCTCACTTGCTATGAATAGAAGGGCTAAACAAAACCACCAAGTTTGTTGCATCAATCAGGGAATTCTTATGATTTTAACATATGCACAAGATAGTTGTTTTAAGAAGAGTCTTTAATGCTACACTTTCTTCTACAAAATAATTTTTTTTTTAAAGTCACAGAAAGGTGGAATTTTATATTCTCTAGGCCTTGTAGGAAATTATGTAAAAATGTGATGTTTTTAGAATGCATGCAAAAGTGTGCCTGTTTAATTCTCATATTTTCATCAAAGATGTCCTTGATAAGTGTGTAGACAAGTTTCATGAAGATTTTGTAGGGACAGGAAAATAGGCTGATATTTAGTTGCTATTTTCTCAATCTTTTTCAGTAATGATAGTATCCTCTTTTGTTTCAAATATCTTAAGAACTGATTCCTTCAATGACCTGAAAATTGTGTCATCTTCAGCATAGAACTCGTCTGTGTATAACTTGTATTATCATTCAGGGGATATGGGGACTCCACTGTCAGTGATGGAAGAGTAATTTGTTATACTAATCCTAAGAATCCTTTCCAGTTTGTACCTGTTTGTTGTCCTTCAATTTCATACTTTCCATAATTTTTTTTTTTTTGTGTGAAGGATATGGGGAGAAAAAAGCATGAGCAAAGAAGATGGCTCAAGAGAAAAAAAAAGTATGCTTTAGAAAGACAATTGTGGTAAAGGAGAAAGGAAATTTGTTTGAATTATATGTGATAAAATTCTTTCTCTTCTCCTCTACTACTGGTTTCTGAGACTTTTAAATTTTTATTTAGTTTTCATAAGTTAAACTCAAGGTTAAAAAACCTATCTTTCTTTCTTGTATATCTTGTATATCTTAATTTGTCAACATGCATTTGTTAAATGCTTACTATGTGCCAGTCATGAAGACTCATCTTCCTGAGTTCAAATTTGGCCTTAGACACGTACTAGCTGTGTCACCCTGGGCAAGTCACATAATCCTGTTTGCTTTGGTTTCCTCATTTGTAAAATGAGTTGGAGAAGGAAATGGCAAACCACTCCAGTATCCTTGACAAGAAAATCCCAAATGTGATCATGAAGAGTCAGACATGACTGAACTACATAACTCAACTACTATGTGCCAGACAACATACTATGCACTGGAGTTACAAAGAAAGATACAGGTACAGTGGAAAAATTAGAAGCACTAAATTTAACAGCCCCTCTCTGTGTTATTGTGTGGGAAAACTTGTAGGAAGAGGGAGGATGCTCAACCTTTGTGGTTATCTTTAATTTCTAATTTGAATGTGAAGATCCAAATACAAATTAAAAGCAATACTACCTTAGATGTGAATGTTCACTGTATCTGGTGGTATGACATATAACCATATAAACAAAAATGAAAAATAATTATAATGAAGATTACTAGAGTACAATGAGAGGCAATGAGGCATAGTAAAGAGTTGGCCTTGCAGCAGAAAAATCTTAGATCAAATCCTGCATCTGACACATTCTAGCTGTGACCATGGGACAAGTTGTTAAACTCTGTTCCCCAGGCACTAAAATTGAGTTTAAGACTTACACTAGTGGAAGAATTTTCCACACCAAGAGTTTTCTGCAACAATGAAATAAAATTTATATATATGTGAATGTAAATCAGAGGCAGCCCACATAATGTTCCAATAAAAAGGTAATCTATTTGATAGATGGAATGCTTCGATATCTTAAGTTAAAACAGAAATTGGAAATGTTCTAAAGTAGTATTTATTTATTCTACATGAGTATCTATTCATAAAATCTTTAACACCAAATCACAAAAGACTATAGAAAGTTTAGTCAAAGTTCAACTCTACTCTTGGCTTTCTTCGAAACTCTCGACAAATCCTACCTTCTGAAAGAAGTCTTTCCTGGCCCTCACCCTGCTGCTAAGGCTTTTCTTTTCAGATTACTGTCAACTATTCTATGTACTTTCACAGATCTCACTGTTTAATGTTCTGTCCCCATTAGAACATGCGCTCCTTGAGGGCAGGGACTGAATTGTGCCATTCTTTCTATCCCCAGCATTTAGAACAATGCCTGTCACATAGTAAGTGCTTATATTATTGATATGCCCTACCAAATTCCTTACCGTAAATGCTTCAGATTTTTTCTTTTAAGTCTGAATCAGTACCTCTATACTCTATATTAGCAGGTCTTTTTCTTAGTGAAGTATTTCCTTCAGTGGTCTTTTGGAACTCCTTTTCCGTTTGGCTAATTCTGCCTTTCAAGGCATTCTTCTCCTCATTTGCTTTTTGGAGCTCTTTTGCCATTTGAGTTAGTCTATTTTTTAAAGTGTTATTTTCTTCAGTATTTTTTTTTGGGGGGGGGGGTCTCCTTTGACTTGTTTTTCATGGTTTTCTTGCATCCTTCTCATTTCTCTTCCCAATTTTTCCCTACTTCTCTAACTTGCTTTTCCAAACCTTTTTTGAGCTCTTCCATGGCCTGAGACCAGTTCATGTTGTTTTTGTCTTTTTTTTGAGGCTTTTGATGTAGGCTCTTTGACTTTATTGACTTCTTCTGGCTGTATGTTTTGGTCTGAAAGATTCCAAAGTCTAAGTCTGAATCTGAGTCCATTTTCACTGCCTGGCCATATTCCCAGCCAACTTGCTTGACCCTTGAGTTTGAACGACTGCTTATGGAGTATAGAGTACTATGTCCCAAGCTTGAGGGGATGTGCTATTGTTTTCAGAGCTTTTTCTACAGAGCAAGCTCTGCCGCACCAGTGCTCCTCCTCCCCCAAGAACCGTCAACCTGGACTGAGCCTCAGATCTGAGCAGGCTCTGCACTCCTGCTCTGATCTGCCACTTAATTCCTCCCACCAGGTGGGCCCGGGGCTGGAAGCAACTGCAGCTGTAGTTCTGTAGCTGCACCACCTCCGCTCCCCCTGGGGCTGTGGCCCAACCGCAAACTCCTTTCACTCTTATCCCTGCAGGTTTTCCCCCACTAACCTCTGTTGTTTTTGGTGTTTGTGGGTTGAGATGTCTGGTAAGTGCCACAGGTCACTGATTCAGGGCCCTAGGGCCTGTTCTGCCCAGCTCCCGGTCTGGTTGGTCCGGGCGCAGCCCACGCTGAGCTCTGCTATGCTCTGCTCCCAACTACCTGTGGTAGACCTTACCCAGCAACCATCCAGGCTGTCCTGGGCTGCAGCCCTGCTTCCCTCTGCTATTTTGTGGGTGCTGCAATTCTAGAAGTTGTTCAGAGCCATTTTTATAGGTGTTTGGATGATCCTGGAGGAGGGCTTTAGGCACATCCCTGCTTTCTGGTGGCCCATCTTGGCTCCAGATGTTTTTAAAATTTGTCATAAAATGTATTAATATTAAATACCAGACAAAATTTATAATTAAAGGCAAAATGGCAATGTTTCAGAGTCTATATGTCTGCAACCCCTAAAGAGAAATTAGGATCTAGTTTGCCTAGGATATGATTAGTGCCTAGTAAGGATCATTATTTCAGGTTATGCCTTACTTTACTTCCTACCTCTATACTGCCTCACTTCCTCTACTCTTCAAACTTTTCAGTTCTGGAATCATAATCAAATCAATACTTCCACTGCATCTTGAAAGGGCATGTTCATCTACTCCCCAAACTCCCACTCACTATCTGGTAACTTCCTAAACCAAAACATCCCTTCCTGGCTACCACTCTGTTTTATATTTACAATGGTCTTCCCCTGTTAGAAAGTATATTCCTTGAGGTCAGGGATTATTCTTCCTTTTTTAATTTTTATCTCCACATTTAATACAGTACTTGTTACACAATAAACGCTCATTCATTCATTCACATGGATGAATTTTTAGTTCCTTTTGACTTTTAGGTATTGATCTTACTTAAAATTATTTAGAATTAAAGTCATCATATTCTTACACTATCAGGATAATTGAGTGACGATGGGATGTACACACACCATTGGGATTCAAGGGAATCGTTTTTTTAAAAACAGGTTGCTAAGTTTCTCTGATAAAGGCCACATTTCTCTAATATAAAGAACTGTGTCAAATTTATAAAAATAAGATCTATTCCCCAATTGACGTGATCAAAAGATATAATCAGTTTTCAGGTGAAGTAATCAAAGCTATCGATATCTATGAAAAAATATTCTAATTCATTATTGATTGGAGAAATGCAGATAGTAGGACAGAAAAGGTAAATGACAAATGTTGGAGGAGATGTGAGGAAAAATGAGACATTAATACATTGTTGTCAGAGTTGGGAAGAGATTAAACCACTCTGTAGAGCATTTTGAAACTATGCCGACAGAGCTATAAAATCATGTATACCCTTTGATTTAGCAATAGCACTACTAGGTCTGTATCCCAAAAGAGATTAAAAACAAAAAGGAAAAGGATATCTGTGTACAAAAACATTTATAACAGCTCTTTTCTGGGGTTAAAAATTTAGAAATTGAGGGGATGCACATCAATTGGGGAATGGCTGAATAAGTTGTGTTACGTAATTATGATGGAATACTATTGTGGTATAAGAAACGATAAACATGACGCTCTCAGAAAATCCTAGAAAGACTTACCTACACAGGTTGATGCAAAATGAAATGTACTGGGTACAAAGTAAGAGCAATATTGTAAAATAATCAGCTGTGAATGATTTAGCTATTCTCAGCAATACAATGATCCATGACAACTCTGAAGGACTTAGGATGAAAAATGCTATCCATCCCCAGAGAAAGAACTGATGAGATCTGAATACAGATTGAAGCAACTTTTGTTTTCTTTTTCACTGTCTTTATTTTCTTGAGGTTTTTTTTTGGTCTATGTTTTTGTTCACAACAAGACCATTATGGATATGTTTTGCACGACTACATATATATAACCTAGATGGAATTGCTTGCCTTCTCAATGGGGGCGGGGGGGAGATGGAGGGAAGAAGGGGGAAAATTTGGAACTCAATTTCAAAACCAAATGTTAAAAACTGTTTTTATATTTAACTGGGGAAAAATTAAATACTAAATAAAACAAATACACCAAAAAACAGATTGCTACTCTTATCCCTTCCACACAGGGGCACATGGTGTCCCTGTGATCTAGAAAATCTACATAAAATTTTTTGGTCCTTCCTTTGTACCAGAGAAGTCTGAACTCTTTCTTTTATGAGTTGTTTACAGAGTACTTCATTGTAAAATCTGGGCATATTTATGGTATTAAATGATAAAATATGTTGATATTACATATTATACATATATTTTATGCATTTTAGAGTTTCTGAAATTTTTCTGTGTTATCTGCTGGCCTTCACATGTCATCTGTATCTTTCACAGAACTCCCCCAAAATTCCCATTTAATTTCTTATGCCCACCCAAGATAATCGAAACTGTGTTGGGGAAAGTTGTGATGTGGAGAGGATAACCTGCATTTTCTCACGTGTTAACCTCAATTCCCTTACAATCTGACTTCTGCCACCAACAAAAAACTGAAATTGTTTTCTAAAAGATTTCCAATGATCTCTTAATTGTTAAATCCAATAACCTTTTTAGTCGTCCTCTTCACTGACACAATTTATAGCATCTGACACTTTGATTAACCCTATCTTTATGGATACTCTTTTCTCTTATGACTTCAGATTCACCACTCTTCCTGTTTTTCTGACTTTTCTCCTTTGTCTCCCTTTACTAATTCCTTTTTAATCTTTTAGGAAGGTAATTCTCAAGATTTTGCCCTTAAATATTTAACTTCTCTACAGTCTTCTCTCTGGCAATCTCATTTACTCCTATGGCTTCATCTCTGCAAATGACTATCAAATCTTTTATCACTAGCTTTGACCTGTGTTTTGAATTCCAAAACATATCTCTGGCTGCCCACATGACGCTGCCACTTCAGATGTTCCATCCATTTAAAACACAAACTAGTTTATGATCATAGCCAGTTCTTCTTATTAACTATATTATTTCCATCCGTTGCAGTACTATTGTCCCCATGTTTATGTGCCATCTGACTTGCTCCTTTTCCTTCCACTGGATTCACTAAACATGACTGTTTTACTGACGGCTAAAGCTTATTTTATGTGCCTTGGACCACATACATACACACACACACACACACACACATCAATCAAATGGTCAAAATGATATAACCTTGTTAGATTGTTAGGTTCCTTTCACAAATTTCAGTTTAATGTACTTGTTTAGCATGTTATTTTTCTAAGGGGTAGTTACCATTTGAATTTTTATCACTGTTACTGTGCTATGGTAATCTTAATTCACCTTTTTCCTTATTATATTTACATCTTATGTGTATATCTATAAATACCTAGCACACTTCTTGGCACAAGGTAAGTGTTTAATAAATCTTTGATGATAGATTTAGGGCTGAAGAGGACTTTAGAGATCCATTAAGTCTAACTTCCTTTCTTTACATATGAGGAAATAGAGATCCAGAGAGGCTTAGCTACTTGCTCACTGAATTTCTTTTCTCTCATATGTCAACGTTAAGTCTAGTATTGTCTGTATAATTCAGTAATTTGTTGACATCTGCTACTCCATTTCCTTTGCTGGTAGGCAATCTGTAGGCCAGCAAAGAGGGTCTGCAAAATGGAAGTATGAGGCAAAGTCAATGTTTTGCACTGTTATGAAAGATAATGCTATTCCACGTAAGAGTTGAATAAGTAGTTTATTTGGAAAACTTTCCATGTCCCCAAGTTAGGCCTTACTAATATGACTTTACACTAATTTCTTGATTACATATGTACATACTCACATAAAACCCAAATGTACATTACAAAGCCAATGCAGAGGTTTTAGATGAATGAATTTCTGCTTCCCTTCATTACTATTGTAATGTGAAGTAAACTAATTGTCCTAGATGAAGTATGTCAAGATCATTTGCAGAAGTCAACCACCACACTTTGCCATCCAGGTAAATTCTGTTTACTTTGTCTGGACTTGCTACAGTTTCCCAAAAGTTATTCTGTTACCTTACTTAACATTATTTAATTAAATAAAACTGGCTAACTCTTGGGAAGGGCCTTATCAAGTTAGCAGACTAGAGGCAGAAGATTATGAAGGAACTAATGGAAAAATTTAAAGAAAGTGATTAATATTACATTAGATATACACATACAAACATACATTCACTAAAAAAAAAAAATTGTTCTGAAAAAGACTGAAGAGAAGTTAGTTTTGCATGAAATGACCAACACTTACAAAAGAAATTAAATGTGAAGGTATCATTCAAAAGTATATACTAATAGAGGAAGAAGCATGAGAAAAACTTGGAGACGGAATAAAAGATGGCCAGAATCACATGATAGTAGATTATCAAATCCATTTTTTTTTGGGGTGTGGTAATTTCAATATAAAGAAATATTAGTATAGAACAAGCAGTCTCCATTTAGTCCATCTACTAGAGCAGCACCAAAATAGAACTCTAAACATAATTAAATTAGAGCCATATTGCTAAATCTCCCAACTGAATGCATTTTACCCAAGACGAATGTTTTATCTAAGTTGTCAGCATAATGTACCTGTATCAGGGACATCTGTTGGTCTCATAATTCTCCGAATCTGTTCCATTGATTGAAGATCTGGTGAAAGTCCTAAATAGAAAGAGAAATATAGGTGGTATAAATATTTAGTATTCATTCAATAAAAAGTACCTCAAAAGATGACAATTCCAGAACTAAGGGCAAATATGAAGTTTATCATTATGTTTTTTCTTTTTAAATTAAAAAAACCTACCAAAAATCCAGAAACATACATTCAAATTGAAGGTGGGGGGGAACCCAAGAATATCTGACTTCAAGGAACTTATAATCTATATACATATACAATCAACTTGGCTTCTGACTGTTGATAGCTACTCAAGTATACATTCACAAGTATCTACAAAAGTCAGTTGTCAACAGAAAAACATCACAATCTTATTAATTCATGATATCACATTTAGAAATATAGGATACATATTCTGTATAACTTAATGTCATACTATATTTTAAACAGTTACTCTTTTAGTGGCTACAAATTTTTTTCAGTTCAATTTTACAGGCAATCTGAAAAAAATCTAGCAGTGATACAGAGTTCTATGCCTAGTTATTCAGAGAGTCATCTCTAATAAGAGGGATGAAAAGCTACTCCATTCAAAAAGCTTACACAAAAGAAAATTTCAAAATCTGATTTAGTATAGCATTCTAAGGTTACTCTTCGGTGTCAAAAAACACTTTTCTTCCAGCCATGTTCATAACATGCTCCTGAGCACCAGACTTCATTTACTGCTCTGGCCTTCTAACTGCAGCCGTTTCAAAGCTGCTGCCCCCTACCCCTTACAACTCTTGCTCTGGGAACAGTAAACCAAACATTACCATTCATGAGAACATGTCAAACAAATTCTCTAAGTCCACTCACTCGCTGTCCCTGCAACTTCTTTCACCAGAACTCAGAAAGAGTTTACACTAAAAATAGAAATTTTGAGTAGAATATTGTTTTCAAACGTTCACCAAAATTGTTGCATTTTTAGTCAAACCTGTGGTTTGGTGGAAAGGACACTAGACTTGGAGTCTGAGATGCTGAATTCAAACCCTAGTTTTGCTACTTCTTATGACCTTAGACAAATCACGTTAGCAGCTAGGTGCTATAATAGAAAGAGCACTGGATTTGGAGTCAGGAAGACCCAAGTTCAAATGCTGCTTTAGACACGTATTACCTGAGTGACCCAGGGTAATTCAACCATTTTCAGTCTCATTTTCTTCATCTATGAAATGAAGATAATAGCAGCATCTACTTCTTAGGATTGTTATGAAAATTAAATGAGCCAAAATATGCAAAATGTTGTACAAACCTTAAAATGCTATATAAATATTACTATATTTATCCCTTCCACACCGTGGGGGTTAGGAGAGTGATGCCCCTGTGATCTGGAAAATTCCAAAAATTTTTGGCCCTCCCTTTGTATCGGAGAAATCTGAATTTTTTCTTTTATGGAATATTTAAAGTATCTTACTGTAAAATTTGGGTTAAGTACTTGGTCATAGGCTATATGTAGGTCAATGTGATATCTCTACATTTTTAGCCTTCATGTGTCATCTGCTGACTTTCATATTCTTTTCACAAACTTCAACTTTTTACTTATTTTAACTTAAAAAAGAAACAGTGTATATTTAAGGCATTAAAAGATAAAATGTTGATATTATCCAATAGTCTATATATATTTTACACATTTGTGAGTTTCCAAACTTTTTGTGTGTCATCTGCTAGAACTCTGTGTGTCATCTGTAACTTCTGCAAAACTCCCCCAAAATTACCATTTAATTTCTTATGCTGACTCACGATATATCAAAACTGTGGATGGGGACAGTTGCAATGTGGAAAGGACAACTGTATTCAAAGTCACAAGCTTTTAGTTTCCTTATCTGGACAATAAGGGTTTGACTATATAATTTCTATGATCATTTTCTAGTTCTAAATCCTATTATCTAAAATGGGAGACCATTTCTACATCATAAAGGATAATCTTTATCAGAGAAATATTAAATGTACAATGTATTTGTAAATAAATTGGAGAGTAGAGGAAATCACAGAATCAGAGTTAGAAGAGACTTAAGGACTATCTAGTCCAACCTACACAAAAAAGATATTCTTTTGTGAATGCCAAAAAACCATGAAATGTTAACATAAATGCTATACTATCCTTTAGAAATGTAATAAAGTATTCTTAATTTAAAAAAAAAATAAACTAATAAAGGCAATACGGTGTCATGGATAGAGAACTGGCACTGACACCCAGAAAGCCTTGGTTCCAGTCCTGGCTCTCACCCTTACTCACTTTTTGACCCTGGGTAAAATACAACTTCTGAGGACTGCAGGCTGGGAGTGTCAAACTCACACAGGACGGGGGACCAATAATGCTATCATGTTACCTATATTTTACTGCATTCTCATTTATTTCATTAAATACTTCTCAAATACATTTTAATCTGGTTTAATCGATACCTGTCATTTTTGACACCTCTGCTCTTGGCAACCAAGACCATACATTGTGCAGAGATGCTGACTTGCATTGATAGGGGGTTTCCCTATTCAGGATTTCCCTATGCCAATGAAACCACAGGTCCAGTCATTATCTCTATCTTAATAAAACGTAATGGTTGGCACCAGATTATACAGCTGACTTAGTCAAAATCATCTCCTTAAACTAGCTCTTCCCAGGCTTCTAATCTTAGCGTAATTATTTAATCTCTCTCAAACATCATAGAAAAGATCTCACATTTACGTAGCAACTGACAGTTTACAAAGCACTTCCCTTTAACTGTAAGGTAGATAATAAAGTTAAGTGATCTCCTGCATAGTCACATGATTTACAAGTTTCAAAGCCAAATTTTAAAACGAACCAAGGACTTTTAACTCCAAATTCAAAGCTTTTTTCCACTATACCACATTTCATATATCCTGTCTTTGAGATTAGTATGTTTTCTTGCACAGTGAGCATATTTTAATGTTACTGTATTTTGCTTCTCCTAGATTATCTTTCATTTCTGCATATATGCATTCCCAATCTATTGTTCTCTTTTGTTTCTTGGGAGAGATTCCCTATGGCAGATTCCAGTTTTCTATTCTGCCCATTGTTTTTGCTACTCAGGCCATAAAGTCTGCTTTCATAATTCTGATTTTTCTTTTGAATCCCTCAGGAATAGCATGTTGTGGTTCTATGTTCCCCTAATTTTCCACATAGTCCACAGTCTCATCAAGTGTTGGATCATTTTCCACTATTTTGTAGTATTTATTTATAGATACCTGAACTCATTTACTAGATCTGGAGGCCATATTTCCTTCTGTTTTTAATGTTTTCTCTGTTGATTTATCTGCTTATATTCAAGGTCTTTGGGTTTTTTCCTTCCTGAAATATTTGGTAATTTCACCCCAATTTTCCCTTATTGCTCATTTTCTGTCTTCTTTGAAGGTAGTTTCCATGGGGGGCTGGATCTCAGTGCATCTCAGTCTTCTCCCCATAGTTCACCAGCCTAGGTCTCTGCCCCAAGTGACTTTTGTGTAAACAGAACTGGACCCAGCTGAATGCTGTGCTCCTTCCCTCAGGCTTAGGGAAGTGCTGCAAGCTTCCCACCTCCACAGTGTCTTGTTCCAATTTTCTTGTACACTCTCTCCATTCCTCAGTCCCCTGGCCTAGCACCAGCAGCTCTGTCACAGCTTGAGCAAACTTCCACAGCCTAGAGCAAGGGTCTCACTCTCACACTGGAAAGAGAGTGTGTGTAGAGTGTGTGTGTGGGGGTGGGGTGGGGTAGACCACAGTGTGAGGTTGGGTTTTGTTGCAAACCCATTTCTGGTCCTCGGGCTGCCCAGGGCAATAGCAGATAGAAGAGGGATGTTTGCCTAGTGAGCTCTGGGTAGGCTCTGTGTTTTGTTTTGTTAACCTTCTTTTAGATTTTGGGTCTCCGACCTAGACCATGAAAACACCTGAAATTGTTTTATCTTTGGTGCATAATTTCTGTTTTGAAGAGGTTGGAGAAGTCATAGGAATCAGAGAAAATGTCTTGTCCATCTTCTTGCTCTTCCACCATGTTATGCTGCCTTTAACTTACAAACATGCATTTACAATGAACACAAGGGATAGCTCCATCTACAACCCCCAGATGAAGTCTATATGCAATTCAAATATTTTTAAATTTATATTTTATATTATTTTAATATATTATTTTACATTACATTTTAATATAATTTTATACATTATATTTAATTTTTTATTTTTATTAAGAGTCAATGATACAAAAGTCATGACAGGTGTTGAAGACATAAAGACAAAAATGAAACTGGCAAGAATGAAACTGCTGATCCCAAGAAATTCTCAATTCTGCAGAGGGAAGAGGGCCCTGGGGCAGATATAAGTATCAGATAAATAAATACAAAGTAATTTCAGGAAAAGGATAGAATACGAACAATTAGGGAAATCAGGAAGGGCTTCCCATACGAAGTTGTACCTGAATGGAACCTGAAGAAAGCTAGGGAATCTATGAGGTAGAAGTGAAGAGGGAATGCTTTACAGGTATAGGCCTGTGCAAAGGCCTGGAGGTGGCAGGTAGTATATCAAGTCCGAAGAACAGTAGGTCAGTATGATAATAGGAATGCATGAGAGGAAATAACATCAAACAAGGTTGGAAAGGTAGGTGGGAGCTAGATTTTGGTAAATGCTAGGCCTAGGATTTTGTATTTTATCGTAGAGGCAATAGGGAGCCACTTAAGACAGTGATATAGTCTTATATACATGTCTTAGAAACAGAAGAGACTAATTCATTCATTAGATATTTTCCTAGTAGAGTGCCTATTACAGAGTAATAGTTCAATATTTATTAATTAAGCTGGCAGCTGTGTAAGACGGACTGCGAAAAGGGAGACTGGGGACAGGATAACCATGGGAAGTTACTGCAAATATCTGATACACAATGAGGGATGCAGAAATTTATCATAACACTTCCTTTGGGAACAAAAGCATTAGCAAGAATTCCAACAAGGATTAGGGTTTAGGCAGGAGTTAAGAATTAGCAAGAATCAGAGATTCTTGCTAATCATCAGACTCAGTCTTCCAAGATATAGTTAATGGTAGCCTTTAGCACAGGGAAATTTTAAAGAAATAAAGAATAAGTAGAAGTCAAGCACTAGACTTCTAAGTCATTTAGAATGGCAGGGGTATAGAGAATATCAGATAGTACAGGGACAAGAAGTGGAAAGTAGTATAAAACTGAGAACTAAAGATTATTTTAGAGATCTCATTTACAAGTTACAATAAACAGGGGAGAAGGAGTTAAGGAACAAAAAAGTATCCTTTGCCTCCTCCTACCTCCATCTTCTATGAAATTCACTTATATTCCTTTTATTTTATTTATCTCTTTATCTATTTATTTATGCTATTCTTTTTTTGGGGGGGAACACAGGGCAATTGGGGTTAGGTGACTTGCCCAAGGTCACACAACTAGTAAGTGTGTGAAGTGTCTGAGGTCAAATTTCAACTCAGGTCCTCCTGACTCCAGGGCCAGTGCTCTACTCACTGCATCACCTAGTTGCCCCCAACTTGTATGCCTTTTAAAACGAATACAGCTTTACCTACTCTTACCTCCCAGTCATCAGTCCTATTAGTGTTTGAAAATCAAAAAGTGCTTTGGATATATTTCAAACACTACAGAAATTCAAAAAATGCCAAGGTCTGGCCTCAGGGAAAATAATAACTAACATTTAGATAACACTTTCACACTTGCAAAGTACTGTACATATCTTACCTCATTTGATCCTCAAAGGTTTGTGCTATTATCACCCTCATTTTGCAAATGAAGAAAGCAGGGCTGACACAGGCAAAATGACTTGCTCAGGATGACAAAGTTATTAAGTGCCTGAGGCATATGTGACCTCGGATCTTCCTGATTCCAACTAGGTGCTACAGTGGATACAGCGCCAGCCTTGGAGTCAGGAAGACCTGAGTTCAATATGGCCTCAGACATTTATTAGCTGTATGATCCAGGCAAGTCATTTAACCCTGCTTGTCTCAGTTTTCTTATCTGTAAAATGAGCTGGAGAAGGAAATGGTAAACCATTCCAGCATCCTTGCCGAGAAAACCCCAAACAGGGTGGCAAAGAGTGAGACACAACTGAAAACCACTGAACAAAAACAAACTTTCCAATTCTGCCAAGTAAATGTGCTCAATCTACTGCTCCTCCTCAGCAAGACACTTAACAAGGGGGCTAATACAATCAGAACATGATTGTATCTCTCATGGACCACATTCCCACCCTTCTCTCAAAAGTATTTTCTTGCTCCAAACAACCACGAAGCAATTTGGAGGGGAGAGAGGGGCAGGTATTGGGGATAGTAAGAAGATAGGAGATAGTTTTGGCTATGTAGAAAACTCATGAAATGTCTTTTATGGTTAAACAGTGGTGACTAAGAAAAAATGGTGCTTTCTATTGTTCCTAGCTAAATAAGCTTATCAAGGCTGCTGTTGAATTATTAATTTTTGTTAAGTATAAAATCAGTCAAAGAAAAGCAATAGAATTAGAAAAGAAGGGTAAATTTAAAAGACAAGGCTTTATTATTTGGGCTATCTGGCTACTGGGATTTCTCCAAGTTTCTCTGTGGGGCAGTATGATTATATTTAATCATCCCTGGACTTCAGAAGCAGAATGAGACACACATTTTTTAATAGAACACATGTAGGAATTTGTTCTGCTTGACTATGCCTATCTGTTATAAGGGATTTTTAAAAGTTTTTTCCAACCTGGAGGAATTGGGTAGAAAAAGAGAACTGAGGATAAGAGAGCCCATTTCCCCACCCCACCCCCCAAGAAAAAGTTAACTAAAGCACGATGACAAAGAAGGCATCACCAAACAGGACAGCTCTGAAGTTACACGTTGAATTTATTACATATATTTTTAAAAAGCAAACTGTATCTAATAGATTCTCACTTCCACATGTTATTCTTTTTTCTGTTCTAGGTATAAGAAACGTTCATTTTATTTGGTGTTGAAGTTCAGAGTAAAAATTAATTTAAAATTTTAAAAAATTAACCATCTCTTAAATTCTCTACCAATCTCACTGGATTGTTGGTGATACCCAGTTGAAAAAATGGATGTAAAAGTTACTACATAAATTATAATGTGGTACAGCTATGGGAAGCAATTTCTTATACTAACCTATGTCCTGCCAAAAGAATGATGATGCTCATCACATTATACTTGAATTGCTGCCCAATTTCCTTGAAAAAATGCTTTTGTAATGTTACTTTTCTAGTTAAAAACCTTGAATATATCTCTCTACTTGGAACATAAAGGCAAGCTCCTGTGCTTGGTATTTAAAGTCCCTAGTTTACTGACACAAATTTATTTCACATGTGGTGCCAAAATATACTCTTAACTGGAGACAGGCAAGTCACCTCTGTTCCCTGAATATATAACAAAGTCTGAAAATGTGGAGTATCATTTCCCCAAAACTTAGCCATTGAAATCAAAGCCAGAGTCTCATGCCCTCTGTAATAAGCTTTCCCCAACAATTCTAGGCCTTATTGATCTCTACTTTTTCTGAAATTCTGCAGCATTTACTTTATGCGTCACACATTTTGGAATTTGTCGTTCTATTTTTTTTACATATACAAATATTTTCTCTCTGATTAGATGGATTTTAAGCTCCTTGAGGCCAGAGACAAAGAAGGTTGCAGATACTCAATACTTGCTGAAATGGACAGAAGAGCATTACCTGTCACACGAGTTATCACACATTCTAATATATTGCACAGGCCATATTGAAAAGCAATATTCATCTTCCATATAAGTTTTTATTATCTCAACAGGTAATCTGTTATGTTTAAAGCTTTATCCATGTGCACAAAAAAAATCCTTTCAATGAGACTAGGACTGAAGAAGTAGGAGACACAGCAGCAAGACGACTGTAAAAATTCTTCCGACAAGATCAGAGCAAAATGCAATTTGCAAATGGAGCAAGAAATACTCTAGGTTGGGGGCTAGAAAACTTCTGCCCACTGGATTTCGCCTGCAGCCTCCCAGTGAGCTAAGAATGTTTTTTTTACATTTGACCCTCGGTCTATAGTTTGATACGACCACTGCTTTAGATCAAAAAGTCTCCAAAAGATGGCGGGACTTTTTAGATTTTATATCTTTACATATTATACAATTTCATTACTCAAATACATTTCTCAGTTAGTGAAAAGAGCTATTTTTGTTTCTCATGATCCAATTTCAGTTGCTTGATTTCCTAATTATTCTTCTATTATCAGGAAGATAACCATAATAACGAAAAAGAAATCTAAATAAGGTGAATTTCTTAGTTTACCTCCATGACAACAGAAGATCTTCTCATCCACAATGGCTGCAATAGGCAGACAGTTAAAACAATCTGTGAAAGTCTTCCATAGTTTAATATTAAACCTTCGTTTGCCTATAAAATCAACATATAGAATAAGTTTATAGGAAGTCACATATACCCTAACTATACCATGACTAAAGTTAAAGGATCATTTTCCAAAATGAATTAATTTAAGACCTAATGTAAAGATCATAATGAGCACTAAGCCACTTTACTGAAGGTGTGTCTGCTAAATATCTTTAAGCAAATTAACCTAGCTTCAGTTGTATTCAAACAGCTCATGACTCACTTTCAAAAGCTAGCTGGTACTGTGTTTAGTATGGGTGGGAGAGAGAGAAATAAAGAGAGGAGTGTGTGTGGGGGGGGGGGCATTGGGATTTAAGGTAGAATGTCAAATTTTTTTTACTTTAAGAAGATGGTTAAGGGATCACTGGTTAACAAAGCTTAAAATTGGAACCAAGCAAGAGGCACTTCCAGATGCTAGCTAGTTTTTATTTTTTAATGCCTTACTACTTTACTACTTGTATGTGTAGCAAGGTATAAATGGAAACTAAAATGCTAAAACTCTTCCTGCAGTTTGCTATAAGCAACTTCAGTAAAACAAATGCCCTGCGTATACTCTGCAATTCAATTTGAAGCTGCCATTATGCTATAATAGTAACAAGTGAGTGATCCACAGGTGGCATAGGAGGGAGGAACTAAATGCTGGTTTCCTTAAATTTCCAATTTCATGGCTTGGCCTCAACACTTATCAGCATTAAGAGCTGAATGTAACCCATATCAAAGTATGTTTGATTATTTCTTTCCTTTAAGCTCTTTTTCTGGGTAGTAGAAGCCAGCTATAATTCCATGTCTTCCCATTGGCAGCAAGTAAGTAAATTTTAGAAGAGCTGGATGTTGAAAAAAGAGATTTCCATGACTAATTCAAAAAGTTCAAAATTATTAGAGACACAGGTATCTTAACCAAAGAACCATGGAAATACAGCAAAATCTCACTGATTCATATTAATTCTAGGAAAACAGTGAAATTATAAATTTTCTAAAAAGAGTTTATTACTTAAATACATAAAACTACAACAAAAACTTTGAAGTTTTACTTGAAAAGAGGTCCTTAGGTAAAAGATCTATGAAAAGAATGATTTACAAACAAAAAGAGTATTTCTAATGTACATGATAATTAAAATTCTTTTCTTATAAACAAATACTGCCTTGGCTATGAAAATTTTCACTTGCTCAGCAAGACCGTTTAATTAAAAGAAAGCTTACCTTCAAATAACAATACAATCAATTGAACTTTCTTCATAACTATTAATTTCAACAAAAAGGATAATAATTTTCAGTCATTCCATCTAAATTCTAATTTGTATTTTGTCCACCCATTCTCATTTACTTTTCCTCCTATATGGCTATACTTACTGTCTACTTCCATTTTTCTGGTTCAGTTTATTAGTTCTCCATTATTTCATAAAGATCTTTGCAGGTTTCTTTGCATTCCTTATACTTGCTGGTCTTGAGTGCATTGTATAATCCTGTTCCAAATTTATTTAACTATTCCTTCACTAATGTATGCTAAAGTTATATGTGATTACATATAATACTGCTATGGAACACTGGAACAATTTTTTGTTTTGGGGAATAACTTCAAGATCTATTCCCAATAATAAGTCCAAGTATATTCTTATAACTTTGCTGTATGTATGCTGCCAGGCTCTTCTCCAAAAAGATTCCAAAGTTTTGCAATTCTATTAACAATCAATGTCTCCACTATTCCTCTGTACTCATGAGAGCAGTGAGTTTAAGATTTTTTTTTTGTTTTTATGCTCCTTAAAGTTTCCCATGTTATCACCCCCAACCCCATCTCTCTCCCATAGAACTATGTCACATCACAAAGAAGAAAATTAGCAAAGCCAATAAATTTAAAAACCTAAAAAATAAATGCAATGTTCCACACCCAATATTGAGTTTTGACATCTTTTTAAAAGTTTGCTAAGCAAAAGTTATTTAAATTAGTGCAAAGATGAACGTCAATTGACAAAAATTGTTACAGATCCTAAATTAGGAAATTAATGAACAAAGTCTGTCTCTAACACATAACACCATCATTATTATACTAAAGTATTACATAATGATATATTAGTGGTGCTCTTACACTAGTTTATTATTATACTCTGTGTGTGTGTGGTAGAGACAGACACTCTTGTCACTGATACAGAGAACTCTTTGATGTGGAAATTCTGTCAATGTATATGTTCCCTGCAACTTAAAGTCTTAGAGAACTGCCAAAAGCAGCACAAGTTTGATACTTCTTACCTAAAGCAGTATGAAGCTGAGTGACTTGTCCAAGGATATGCCACCTGTAGGTATCAAGACCAGGACTTGAACCCAGGTCTTTCTGGCTTTTGAGACTAGCTCTCTATTCAAAAGGTCTGCTCTCATAATATGGGATATTTAAAGCAAAGAGAACCCAGAAAACAGGTTCAGAGTTATACAGAAACTAGTAAATTCCAAAACAAACTCATACTTAATATTATGACCAAAATATTTTTCTCTCCTTCCCCCCTTCTATATATTTATTTTGTAACTAAATAAATCTCTGAACCAACAGATTTAGCAACAGAAGAGAAACTAATAGAAAACAGCAAGAAGGTAGCTTTTTGGTTCATAACTGAACAAAATGAGAGCAAGAAAATGGGGCTATGACCTCTCATCCCTTGGAAACAATGTTTTACCTTAACAGTATATCTCCTATTGACAAAAATGGAAAATAAAAAAGGAAAAAATATTTTTAAAAGGATGACGAAATTGAAGAGTGGCACTGGTAGATGTGTACCCCAGAGGACATAATATCTTTGTCTATCCAGGTTTAATGGCACAAATTAGTAGTAGCAATACATTTTACCTGCTGAATAGTTCTCATGGCATGGGGTTTATTAATACAGCTTGTCAAAAATACTCAGAATCAACCTCACAGTACTTGCTAGAAAACTGGACAGAAATGTCTAGGACAAATCTCCTTCATAGCTGATTTGTCTACTGTTTATCTGGTTTATCTGGATTATTTTCCTTGATCTCGACTTAGAATTATATGCATGCTGATGAGATCCTGCCATGCTGTACATAGCAAAATCCCTCTCACTGACTAACCCTTCCTCCAAGAAATGGAAGAATAAGACATGTATCTCCTTCCTGCATTTTTTTCATATTCAGAATGCCTGGTCTTTGAAATACCTGAAGCTGTACTGTATTCTGCTAAATATTCAAGTGCAAATCTCACAGACTAAATTTATTTACTCCTCCCCACCACTGTTTCAGCATTTAAATAATTTTCCATAGTAACCTTCCTTTTTACTCACATTCATCATAAAATCCATAAATACGATTGATGCTAGCACATTCATGGTTTCCTCTTAAGAGGAAGAAGTTCTCCGGGTACTTGATTTTATAAGCCAATAGCAAACAAATAGTTTCCAAGGACTGCTTTCCTCTGTCCACATAATCTCCTAGGAAAAGATAGTTGGCTTCTGGTGGGAATCCTCCATATTCAAACAATCGAAGTAAGTCTGTATATTGACCATGAATGTCTCCTAAAAATAAAAAGCACATTTTTACAAGTCAGTCATGAATATGAAGAGTCCAAGTAATAGATTTTTGTTTCATTAATCTATTTAAGAAAGCATAACTCTTATACCTCATGGAGTCTTGTTCATTACCACAGAAGAGTCAAATGTCAAGCTATAGTAAGGAGAAAGGCCCTAACAAAGTTTATTTTCGATGGCCTATGACTTAATAAAAAGAAAAGTTTACAAATTGAAATTTATATTACATAACATTGAATACTGAGTATTTTTAAAAACCTCTATCACCTTAGAGAACAAGCAGTTATTCCATAAACATAATAGAGCTTTACTCAGGGTATTTCTTTATACAAACATGTTTTAACTAGATCTACTTAAAAGTTATCCATTTTCTTTATCCATTTAGAGTCAAATTACTTTTAAAGAATAGATGTCCAACTAGGCCTCTGTTGAGAGTGAAATGATCTGTGTGTGCTTATTTTTTGGGACTGGTTAAAAGTAAAAGAAGTTTATTTCAAATTAATACATGAAGTGAGAATATTTAACTATGAAGAAATTTTGTTTTGATTTCTCTGAAACTCTTCCTTAAATGTGATGATCTAGGTGAGCTGAGTAGACCACTATAAAGACAAGAAGAAACACTTTTAAGGGCACAATGAACAGGTTTAATCAATGTAGTACAACTGGGCACTTCTCAGAAACAAAGTACAAGCTAGAAAAGTTTAACACAAATTAAACTGACCTTTTTAAAGCAAAAGCAGAAAACAAATCTAAGAGTCTATCAAAGTGAGAAACACTACAAAGAATAGCTACAGCAGAAGACAGATCTTATGAATAAATTTTTGGGGGCTCTATCCAAACTTACTGATAGCAGATCCCTAAATGATGAGTTATGAACTTCTGGTTTTACAGCTGTTTTACTGCTTTTGCCAAAAAGACACTGTAAGCTTTCAAGAAAAAAAAAACAGGTAAAATGTGACCATTGAAACAAATTAGAGAAATCAAAAAAGTTAGGAAAAAAACCTTATTTATGAACACTTCAATACTTCAAGGCTCTGTAATTTCATCAGTATGGACAATCTCTTCACTGATGCAGATTGTGAACTCCTCTATCACTTAGTCAACCTGATAATAAACCTACATAACTGTAAAAATACAAACTTCTGCTCTTTTCTAATTTTTAATGTTGTGACTTTTTGTACTTAGTCATACTCAATTAAATAATCGAAGAATTTTTAGAGTTGTCAAGGACCTCAGTAGCCATCTATCTATCTAGTCCAACCATACTTAAATAAGAATTCCCAATATATGTGACAAGTGATTTGATTATTCAGTTTGAATGAGAGAAAACTGCCACTTTAAAAGCAAGCGCGTTCCACTTTTGGATGTTTTTGTTAGTGTGTTTTTCCTGACATTAAGCCTTTGGATAGTTTAAGAATCAATTCCTCAGCGCTGTTTAAAAATGCATTACCTTATGTAAAAATATTTTAAACAAGGTTTGTCAACCTGTAGAAAAAAAAGCATACACAGAATGCAAATAAAACAACAAAAATGCAAGGTCTAGTTCCCAGAACGAAGAAAGCACCAAAAAACTGTAAGAACTCTAAGTTACCTCAGAGATAATCTAGTCCAGGGGTTCTTAATCTGGGACATATGAGGGTTTTTGTTTGTTTTTTACTTTCTGATAAATGAATTTCAATATAACTGATTTTCTTTGAAATCCCTATGTATTTTATACACTTAAAAACAATATTCTGAGAAGTCCAGAGGCTTCAAACTGCCAAAGGGGCCCATGACATAAAAAAGATTAAGAACTTCTTATCTAGTCCAGTTCCCTCATTTTACAGAAGAGGAAACCAAGACCAAAAGAGGTTAAAAATTACCCAAAGTTAATCAGTGGCAAAGGCCTAGAACTCAAATCTCCTGACACCCAATCTTATCCTCTTTTCACTAAACCATGATAAAATACTCTCTAAGGAGGAATCTGCAATAAAGATAATGACTGGAGTAAGTTTTACTATAAAACTGTAAAGTCTGAATTCTTGTAAGATGTTTCAGAAAGTGTTATAAGGAATATGCACCGTAAGGAACGTGCACCGTGTTTATTTATAATTTTACTTTTAAAAACAATATATAAACATATGTGTATGTGCACACACACACACACACACAAACATGCATGCATGTATACATATTCCTGTTTCACTAAAGCCCCACTGCAACGTTTCTTCAAAACATAGAAGTAACCCTGGGTTCTTTAAGGTTTTATAGGTGCTCAAACAACCTAGGATTTTGAGAAATATGGCCTGAACAACAGGATGTGTATCGTTTGATAAAATTTCTAATTTTAGTCATATTAAAGCAAGGAGGAAGTCACATATTCTCGTGGTAATAAAATTTACTAATAAAAAGAATCAAAGTTTTTCTGTCTTTTCAATTCTCCAATGTTTTGTGATTTTGGAATGAAGAATAGATTTTTGTTGTTCCGAGAGTTACAGGTTACAAACAGTAAGAACTTTAGCAATCATCCATCTTCTCAAAGAAAAGCCACATTGCTGTCACTTAGAGCCCATATAAAACTCCAAAATTATATTCTATGCCTAAAATAATTATAATAATTCTATAGTTTAACAGATGACTAAATTTAAGATGCTTTCCTCAATTAAATAATAATTTTTTAACTTGTCTTCAAATCATTAAACAAATATTTAATTGGGATTGAAGAACTTAAAATAATTGTGATGATAATCAGTTCATATAGGCCACCTACCACAAATTTTCAGGGGAGCTTCTAACTCCAGAAGTATAGGCTGACTGAGGAAGATCTCCCGAGATTTAATGCATAAGCCTCGGACCTCTGCTTCGGTCATCTGTACAATCTTCCCAGGACGACATCCTCGTACTGAAATGCAAAGGATTTAATAAATTAGTCTTGTAAATGAAAATTCCACATGTGATCTTCTGAAACATATATCCACATATATCTTTGAGGAAACCAGACAAAGATTTATTTGGTCTGCTGCCTGCTGATGTGGCACTTCGAGGTTGTATATGTAGAGCTGTGACCAATGGCTTCCTCTGCTCCCTACAAGGTTTTCTGTAGTCTCTCTACTTATTCTCAGGCATTCAGGTGAAAGCAGCAGACTCTCAGAATCAGAAAGACAGCAGAGACAAGATAGTGAAGGTACACTCACTTTCCCCCAGAAACAAGACTAGAATCTAGATGGGTAGTAGGATGACGCCAGAATAGCATGAACAGGAAGCAGTGGTTAAGAAGAGAAAGGGCTTGTACTCATCTGCTGGGAGGTCACAGAGTTTCATCATGACCAAGAGTCTTAACATTTCTGTCATCAGTTTTAGAGTAGTAAAATTATTGCTCAAATGAGCATACTAGAAGGTCACATGAACTGTGGGGACCAAAATATGTAAAAAGTGTCAATTATTAAACATGTAGTTTACTACATCTTACTGTTAGTATTCTTCAAGGTCACAGTAAAATAGTCCATACATAAATGAGAAGATTTACAAACATACAAATTGGAAGACTTAGTAGAGGCTTTAAAGAAAACGTACACAAGATTTCTACCTAGTTTTCAAGTGGCATACAAACTTAAGTACTATTATATACATGATTTTACTAATGAACTGAACTTAATTTTCCCATTCAATCATGATCAAAGAAAATATAAAAGAACACAGTTTGTAAGTAATGGAAACTATTAGCTCCATCTAGAAAATTATTAAGGCAAGGAAGGGAAAGACAAGCATTTATTAAGTATATATGTGCCAGACATTGTGTGAAGCTGTTTAAAATATGACCTCAGTTTATCTTCACAACCATCCTGGGAAGTAGGTGCTATCCCCATTTTACACTTGAGGAAAATGAGGCAAGAGAGTAAGTGACTTGCCCAGGGTCACACAGCTACTAAGTTTCTGAGGCTTGATTGGAACTCAGGTCTTCCTGATTCAGGGCCTGGGGCCCTATCTAACAGTGCCACCTGGATGCCACAATAATAATAGCTAGCATTTATATCGTACTTTAAAGTTTACAGAGTGCTCTACCTATCTTATTTGTTTGCATAGTACCTGGCACACAGCTACTTAATAAACAAAGCTGACTGAATAATTAAAAATTACTTGAATCGAGAACAGATTAGAGAAGGGAGACACTGAAAGCAGGGACACTAGGAGGGAGTTACAATAAACCAGGTAAGAGGTGATAAGAAACTGAAGTAGTGTGATGACTCTGAGGAAAAATGTGGGAAATGATGTGGGAAGACTTGCCAAACCTTCAATATGATTAGATATGTAGAGGGAAAGTGACGTTACAATTCCAAGAGTGTAAAACTGAGAAATATGGTGGTACCCTCAATAGAAAAAGGGGAACTGGAGAATAAGGAGGTGGGAAAGGAGAGACAGTGAATTACGTTTTGGACATCTAAGTCTGAAATGCCTATGTAGCATATGGTCAGAGGTGTCTCTATGAGAAACTCTGTGATAACCTAATAATGAGGGCAACCTGTCAAGAAGCCAACTCATTCCTTCCAATGCCCAAGTGAAGAAAACTGTCTTTTTCATCCCTACAGCTTAGAATGAAGGTATAAATCCTTTTGAAAATAATACACTTATCTGGCATGGATGTGACTGTAGTCGAGGCACACTGTAAAGGACAAGCCAAAAAGCTGCCAGAATTAATGGAAACCTCAGAAATTGATGGAAAATGTATAGTTAATAATTAGACAATATAGCTCAGGAGAGATTAGGACTGAAAACACAGATATAAGAGGAATTTTTTTCCTTTATTTTTAATTATTTATTTAATATTTTTAGTTTTTAGCACTGATTTCCACAAGATTTTGAATTACAAATTTTCTCCCCATTCCACCCCACTCCAAGATGGCATATATTCTGATTGCCCCATTCCCCAGTCAGCCCTCCCTAATGTCAGCCCACTCCCCCCCATCCCCTTTTCCCTTACTTTCTTGTAGGCAAGATAGATTTCTATGCCCCACTGCCTGTATATCTTATTTCCCAGTAGCATGCAAAAACAATTTTTTTTCTTTTGGACATCTATCTGCTTGTAAAACTTTAAGTTCCAAATTCTCCCCCCTCTTTCCTCCCCACCCACCTTCCCTAAGAAGGCAAGCAATTCAACATAGGGCACATGTGTATCATTATGTAAAACCCTTCCACAATACGCACGTTGTGAGAGACTAACTATATATATATGTTCCCCTTTATTCAATTTTCTCCCTTGACGCTGTCCCTTTTCAAAAGTTTTTGCTTTTGATTACCTCCTACCCTTATCTGCCCTCCCTTCTGTCATTCCTCCTTATTTATCTTCTTCCTCCTTCTTTTCTGTGGAGCAAGATACCCAATTGAGTGTATATATTATTCCCTCCTCAGGTCAAATCCGATGAGAGCAAAAATTCACTCATTCCTCCTCACCTGCCCCCTCTTCTCTTCCAACAGAAATGCTTTTTCTTGCCACTTTGATGTGAGATAATTTAACCCATTCTATCTCTTTCTCCCTCTCAATATATTCCTCTTTCATCCCTTAATTTGATTTTTTTAAATATATATCCTCCCTTCATATCCAACTCATCCTGTGCCCTCTGTCTATATATACATGTATGTATATTCCCTTCAGCCACCCTAATACTGCAGTCTCACTAATTATATACATCATCTTTCCATGTAGGAATGAAAACAAAACAGTTCAACTTTAGTAAGTCCCTTATGATTTCTCTTTCTTGTTTACCCCTTCATGCTTCTCTTGATTCTTGTGTTTGAAAGTCAAATATTCTATTCAGCTCTGGTCTTTTCACTGAGAAAACTTGAAAGTCCTCTATTTTATTGAAAATCCATATTTTGCCTTGGAGCATGATACTCAGTTTTGCTGGGTAGGTGATTCCTGGTTTTAATCCTAGCTTCATTGACCTCCAGAATATCATATTCCAATCCCTTAATATAGAAGATGCTAGATCCTGTGTTATCCTGATTGTGTTTCCACAATACTCAAATTCTTTCTTTCTGGCTGCTTGCAGTATTTTCTCCTTGATCTGGGAGCTCTGGAATTAGGCAACAATATTCCTAGGAGTCTTCTTTTTGGGATCTTTGTCAGGAGGCAATCTGTGGATTCTTTCAATGTCTATTTTACCCTCTGGCTCTAGAATATCACGGCAGTTCTCCTTGACAATTTTTTGAAAGATGATATCTAGGCTCTTTTTTTGATCATGGATTTCAGGTAGTCCAGTAATTTTTAAATTATCTCTCCTGGATCTATTTTCCAGGTCAGTGGTTTTTCCAATGAGATATTTCACATTGTCTTCCATTTTTTCATTCCTTTGGTTCTGTTTGATAATATCTTGATTTCTCATCAAGTCACTAGCTTCCACTTGCTCCAATCTAATTTTTTTCTTTTAATTTATTTTTAATGTTTAGTTTTCAGCATTGATTTTCACAGGCGTTTGAATTACAAATTTTCTCCCCATTTCCACCCCCGCCCCACTCCAAGATGGCGTACACTCTGGTTGCCCTGTTCCCCAGTCTGCCCTCTCCTCCGTCACCCCATTCCCCTCCCATCCCCCTTTCCCTTCCTTTCTTGTAGGGCAAGATAAATCTCTATGCCCCACTG
>CM053625.1:164788220-164809336 GCA_028646595.1 Phalanger gymnotis | reverse complement strand
AGCAAAACTGAGTATCATGCTCCAAGGCAAAATATGGATTTTCAATAAAATAGAAGACTTTCAAGCTTTCTCAGTGAAAAGACCAGAGCTGAATAGAAAATTTGACTTTCAAACACAAGAATCAAGAGAAGCATGAAAGGGTAAACAAGAAAGAGAAATCATAAGGGACTTACTAAAGTTGAACTGTTTTGTTTACATTCCTGCATGGAAAGATGATGTTTATGATTCATGAGACCTCAGTATTAGGGTAGCTGAAGGGAATATGCATGTATATATATATATATGTATGTGTGTGTGTTTATGTATGTACATGTATATATGAGTGTGTATGTATGTATATATGTATGTGTATGTATATAAATATATATATATAGAGAGAGAGCGGGCACCAGGTGAGTTGAAGATGAATAAGGGATGAGAGAGGAATATATTGAGAGAAGGAGACAGGGAGAGATAGAATGGGGTAAATTATCTCGCATATAAGTGTCAAGAAAAAGCAGTTCTGTAGGAAGAGAAGAGAAGGCAGGTGAGGGGGAATGAGTGAATCTTGCCCTCATCAGATTTGACCTGAAGAGGGAACATCATACATATTCAGTTGGGTATCTTACCCCATGGGAAAGAAGGAGGAAAAAGATTAAAAAAAGGGGGGATGACAGAAGGTCTTTTCACTGAGAAAGCTTGAAAGAAGGGGTAGAAGTAATCAAAAACAAACACTTTTGAAAAGGGATAGGGTCAAGGTAGAAAATTAAATAAAGGGGAATAGGTTAGGAAGAAGCAAAATACAGTTAGTCTTTCACAACATGAGTGTTGTGGAAGGGTTATACACAATGATACGCATGTGGCCCATGTTGAATTGCTGGACTTCTTAGAGAGAGTGGGTGGGAAGGGACGAGGGGAGAGAATTTGGAACTCAAAATTTTAAAAATAGATGTTCAAAAACAAAAACAAAAAAGTTTTTGCATGCAACTAGAAAATAAGATACACAGGCAATGGGGCATAGAAATTTATCTTGCCCTACAAGAAAGAAAGGGAAAAGGGGGAGAGGAGTGAGGTGACAGAAGGGTGGGCTGACTGGGGAACAGGACAACCAGAATATACGCCATCTTGGAGTAGGGGGGAAGGGTAGAAATGGGGAGAAAATTTGTAATTCAAACTCTTGTGAAAATCAATGCTTAAAACTAAACATGTTAAATAATAAAAAAATTTAAAAAAAATCAAGTTAGTACATATATGGCATTTTACTAGAATGAATTTTCAGGACAGAGCAAATTTAACTTTGTTTAATCCAGTGTGTTCATTTTTATACTTCTACAATTCTTTTTGTCAGGGAAGATGGAATAATATTTTACAAATCATTTAACTTTTGAAACAGGGGAAGAAAGAAATTTTTAATATATTCCTTAAGCATATATATAAGCAATTAAGACACCCACATAGTCATTCCTTGATTCCAAATACTATATTGAGAACTATCAAGAAACAAAGAAAGGCCACATGTCTTAACTTGATTCTCACTGCAGAAACGTTTCTTCAAAAGTGCTTTTACCTTTACTAGTATTTGTAAGGTTGAAACAAATTAGTTTGCTTACAGGAGGAAGAAAGGCTTTTCCTAAAAAGGCCACTAATGGTAGAGTTGTAACATACTTCAAGAAAACTAACACAACTAATAGCATGAAGCATTCCAATATTCATTATCTATGCAGTCTTTAGAAATCCACTTATCCATAACTAATGGTAAGGAATGTCAATACTTTTTTAAAAATATCATTTCCAAACCTAATACAAGCATAACAAAAATTTATTTTTTAGAAAACATATGTGCTGCATTAAATGTTTACATATTAAAATAGTAATTATGGACACTGGACTTGAAGTAAGTAGGCATGAATTCTAGTCCTAGGTCTGTCATTCTTGTACGTTTGGGTCAGTCACTGGGAACAACCTTTTAAGTGGCTCATTTTCCTCATCTGTAAAAAGAGCGAGTTAAGAGGAAATAATCTCTAAAGTTCATTCCAATTCTAATGGTCTATGAACCAGTCTCCACATTGTGCTGAGGTGGATACTTTTTTTTTAGTTTGAGGCTGATTACTATACAGTTGGCTCTTACACTTTTTTATGCTGTTGTTTCAATATGAAATTCAACCTCTCTAAATAATAGCCAAATATAGTGCACTAAATTAGAACATACAGTACTTAACTGTGCTGCCATCTGATTCTTTTTAAATAACCACATCTGTGGTGGATTTGACTAAAATAATCTCAAGTCTGTAATCTCCATAAAAAGGCTTATTTAAAAACAACCTTGATGGAAGCCAAGCCTTCCATTTTTTCCTAAATCAATATTAGAATAAGGATACAAAACATTATTCTGAATTTGGGAGAAAGAGGTTCATGGAAACATAAAAAAAAACTTTAAAAAATTCTTAGGCTATCAGTAAAGATTAAAAATCCTATAATTCCTTCATACTTTTCTTGAGGGGAAAAAGGTAAATTGTTGTTATGCCATAACCATAAGGAGAACTGATTTATTAAAAACAAAACAAACTGGTTGGCTTTTCACAGAATAAGATTCCCAGAATTTCATGGTTGGAATTCACTCTACAGTGATGAGTTCAAGCCATACCCAAGAGTCCTTACTACATCATACTAAGGTGGCCACGTGGCCTTTAAAAAGCTTCTCCTAAGAGAGGGAATTAATCACCTGCTGAAGCAGCCCATTTTTGGCTTTAGGATGACTTTGTTAGGAAGTTCTTCCTTAAGACAATCCTAAATTTGCCCCCTTTGCAACTGGCTCTCATTGGCTCCTAGTTCTGACAAGAAGAACGAGTCTAATCCCTATTCCACATGGCAGCTTTCCAAACATTAAAAGACAGCTGTCATGTCAGGCTTCCCCCTTAGCCTCAACCCTCAGGAAAATATCCAATTTCTTCAACAGATCTTCATATGACATGAACGGGAAGCTTCACCATCCCGGTTGCCCTGGTCTGGATGTTCTCTTAGTCAATTCACTAAGTGCCTACTATGTGCAAATCAATATGCTAGGATAGGGCTGTCCAAAATGTGGCCGGCATGCTTGGCAGTGCCCACCTACAAGCATAGAAATTTACATAAATGCTTTAGTAAACGAAGCCAAGCTACTGCAGAGCTCTCACTAAAATGGCAAATCAAAATATAGTGTCTATTGTTTCAATAAAAACCTAAGGTTGGACAGCCCTGTGCTAGGAAATAGGGACACAAAAATTAAATTATCTCTTTTCTCCATGACCTTACAATCTACTGGAGAATACAACACATACACATATAATTAAATACAAAATACAAACTACATATAAAGTAATGTTAGGGTGGGTAATGATGATGATATGATATTAATAAATAATTAATAGCTAGCATTAACGCAGCACTTATTCTGTAGCAGACACTATATGAAGCACTTTATAAATATTTCATTTGATCCTGACAACAGCCCTGGGAGGTAAGTGCTATTATGATCCCCATTTTAGGAAACTTAGAGGCGAAGTGATTTGCCCATCGCTACACATCAAGTAAGTGTTTGAGATCACATGTTAACTCTAGTTTTCTTGACTTGAGGCCCAGCATTCTACTCACTGTGCCACCTAGCTAGCTGCCTGCTAGTATTATCGGGTAAAGCTTTGCATAGGTGGTACCTGAGCTGAACCTTGAAGGGATCAAAGAATTCCAAGAGGTGGAGATGAGGGGGGAGAGAATGTCAAGTAGAGGGGTTAGATATTCTGCACAAAGGAATGGAGGTAGGAATTGGATACTAAATATGAAGAGTAAGTAGGCAAATTTGGCTACATAGACTATAAAGAGCTCATGAGGGGGAATCGTGAAATGTGTCGAAAGACAGGCTAGAGTCATGTTATAAAGGGTTTTAAATGCCAGGAGTTGATTTTCTGAGAGAACTTCAAGTCTAGCTAGGAGGTGAAAAAGGCCTTTTCTAACATATAGTGGCCAAGAGAGTGAAGAATGCTTCCTAAAATGGGATGCCCAGAACTGAACACAATACTCAGGTGTGGTCTGATCTGCACAGAATACAGCAGGGATATCACTTCCTTATCCCTAAATGCTCTCTCTTAATAAACCCCAATATAAATTAACTTTCCAGGCTGCCATAATGAGCTTACAGTCCATTCCAACCCCTGGATTTATTTAAAAGGAAACTGCTATATAGCCCCACAAATGGGAATGATTTTTAAAAACCAAAGTGTTAGGACAACATTTATTGCTATTAAAATTTCATTTTAATAGTCTGGCCTTGCTTAGCGTAGCTTGTCAAGGTCTTTGTAGATCTTGTTGTTTAGCATAGTAGGCAACACTGCTAATTGTGTGTTATCTGTAAATTTGATAAACAAAAGGTCTATGACTTTATCCAAGTCACTGATGAAAATATTACTGGGCTACATACAAATCCTTGGAGTGTGTCACTGGAGACCCTTCTGCCAAGCATACATCTAGTTGTGAACCAATATAATTGTATTATTGTCTACACCACAACTTTTACACTAAAACGGCATGAGATACATTGTCAAATACTTTAATAAAATCTATGTACACTAGACTTAAAGCATTCTTCTGATTCATCAACTTAATAATGAAATAGATCTGTGACCTCATCTAATGATATAGATAACAACCCATATGTGTCTACTCATCTGTGAGACATATCTTTGCATCCCTAAGTGCCTAGAACACAGTATAGGCAACTCCCAGATCAGACAACTCTCTCTTCGAATGGAGGCCAGGTAACCTATTTAGAGAGCTGTAGAGACCACTGAAAGAATAAATGACTTGCTTGCCCAGGATCACACAGCCAATGTGTTGATCTTGAACCCTGGTCTCCCTGCTTTTGTGTCCAGCTCTCTATCAGCACACTACCTCCAAAACATAGTAGATGCATAAGAAAAACTGTTGAATTGAATAAGACTTCTCAGATAACCTATTTCTGCAATCTTTTAGTAAGCACTTCATGGAACCTACATGTAGAGACAATCCATCTACTACTTTAAAAATGCCTTTGTTGATGAAAAAAAAAAGCAGTTGGGGCAATTTTGTTACAGTACAATAAAAATGGCCAAACTATGAAAAGCAGAGAATCTATTTTAATATATCAAACTGGAAGCTGAAGATAAATATAAAGTGAGGTTATATATAAGAAGGGATTCTAAACTTTTTTGTGTCATGAACCCCTTTGGAAATCTGGTAAAGCCTATGGACTCCTCAGAATGTTTTGAAATTAGTAACAGAGCTAGTAGTAGTAGTAGTAGCAGCAGCAGCAGCAGTAGTAGTGGTAGTAACAAAAGCTAGCATTTATATAATATTTTAAGGCTTAGAAAACACTTTAAAAACATTGTCTTAACAGTTGCCAAATTCTGAAGTATCTGTCTCAGCCAATAGTTCTTGTATCTGGCTCCCTTCCTCAACATCCACTACACTCTCATCTCTTTTGCCTAAATTACAGTAACAATCTAACTGGTCTTCCTGCCTCAACAATTTATTCTTCTTACTGCTGTTCCTCTAATCGCAATACACAGAACTGAACTGAGAATTACTTTTCTCTACAAAAATCCTTCTGTGGTTCCCTATTGTCTACCAAATAAAATATAAGGTCTTGATCATGGCATTCAAGGTACTCTACCTATACCTTTGCAGTTTCCTCATATCACTTGCTCCCTTTCACATACCTTGTTTTAGTCAAACCAGACTACTCTCAATCTCTGTCTTCTCCCCTCTTCCTTAATCCCATTTTTTCTTCTCCTTGCTCTGTACCTTTACTCACACAACTCCCTTTATCTGGAATGTACTCCTGGTACCTCCCCTTCCTGGGGAAATTTAGATGCCACCTCTTTCATGAAACCCATTCCTACCTCTCTCTCCATGGTCCCCTATCAGCACTCAAATAAAAGCCATCTCTCCCTCCTAATATTGCCTAGACTTATCCTTTGCACTCTTCCCTCTTCCTCATATCATAGTATTTGTATGAATTCTTATACCGTATTAGATTGAATATCCCTTGAGACTTAGTGCTCTATTAGATATATCTTTGTGTCTCCAGGACCTAGCACAGTGACTTGTACCTAATAGGCTAATACTTTGTAAAGTATAAAGCAATGTACCAATGTGAATATTATTTTTTGAAAGAGAAAACTCTTTTTTTTTAATTTACAACACTCAGTTCCACATAATTTTGAGTTCCAGATTTTCTTCCCTCCCTCCCCACCTCCCTTCCCAAGATGGCATGGAATCCTATATATCTTCTACATATAACTTCGTATTGAACTTATTTACACACAATTCAAGGTGTGGAGAAGAATTATGACCAATGGAATGAATCATGAGAAAGAAGAAATAGAACCAAAAAAAAAAAAACCCAAAAACAAAAAGAGAGGAAAAAAGGGAGGGGGAGAGCATAAAGTGTGCTTCAATCTGCATTCATATTTCATAGTTCTTTCTCTGGATGTAGATAGTCCTTTGGAGTTGTCTTTGCACCTTGTGTTGCTGAGAAGAGCAAAGTCTATCAGGGTTAGTCTTCACAGAATCCATATATCTGTGGTTGTGTATAATGTTCTCCTGGCTCTGCTCCACTCATTCAGCATTATGTCGTGTAGGTTTTTCCAGGTTGTATGAAGTCCATATCACCCTCATTTCTTAGAGCACAATAGTATTCCATTACGTTCATACACCACAACTTGTTCAGCCATTCCCCAATCAATGGGCATTCCCTTGATTTCCAATTCTTAGCTACTACAAAAAGAGCAGCTATAAATATTTTTGTACATATGGGTTCTTTTCCCACTTGTGTGATCTCTTTGGGATACAACCCTAGAAGTGGTATTGCTGGGTCAAAGGTTATGAACATTTTCATAGCCCTTTGGGCATAGTTCCAAATTGCTCTCCAGAATGGCAAATGTGAATAATTATTACTGAATTTCTCAGTCTTAAAAAACAAAAAAAACTCAAGCAATTAAAAAGTTATTTGTATATGGCCTCCAATGGCTTGGTTTTTAAGTGAAATTAAGAGTTGTTATAGGACTTATTTAAATACTATTAACTTCCAATAAGTTAATATGAAATCCTGAAAAATAATACTGTATAAACACCAGGGAATTTTAGTAGAACTTCACTGTCATATCACTTATTTGGTAGTGAAACGACATTTTTATAGCACTCTGGAAAGTACTTTACATATATTATCCTTTTCATAGTAACTCATTGCTTTTCAGGTTCTTAATCTGGGGTCAGAGAGCTTAGAAAAAAAAGTTTTTTGATAACTTTATTTCAATAAAATTAGTTTCCTTGGTTATTCTATATATTTTATACATTTAAAAATATTATTGAGAAGGGGTCCATAAGCTTCACCAGACTGCCAAAGGGCACCATGACACACAAAAAAGTTAACAACCCTACTTTTAGCCAAAAGAGGTGCTTCCTCTTGACACCTACCTTCAACTCCAGAAATCACCCTCTGAAAGCAGACTGGTACAGACTAGGTTTGGAGTCAAGAGATCATAAACTCACTTAATCTCAGTTCCACATCTATAAAACTAGGGGGTTGGACTAGATGACTTGAAAGACTTCTTCCAGCTCTAAATCTATTATCTTATGATCAATTAAAAAGATCATTTTTGTATAAAACAATTTCTCTACACTAGGAAAAATAAACTATCTTAATTTGTACATTAATCAAATGTGGTGTAGTCAGTAGGGTACTGGGCCTGGAAAAAATTAATCAATTACCATTTATTAAATGCCCACTATGGGGCAGCAATACTGGACTTGGAATCAAGAAATCTCATCTTCATGAGTTTGAATCTGGCCTAGCTGTGTGATCCTGGGCAAGTCACTTAACCCTATTTGCCTCAGTTCCTCACCTGTAAAATAAGCTAGAGAAGAAAGGACAAACCACTCCAGTTACCTTTACCAGGAAAACTTCAAATGAAGTCACATGACCAAAAAAAAAAACAAACCCCTAAGCTGAACCGAAGTGCCTACTATGGGCCAGGCATTGTGCTAAGTGTTGGAGATACAAAAAGAGGCAAGGCAGTCTCTGCCCTCAAGGAGCTTACAATCTAATGATCTAATAAGCTAATTATCTGGCCTCAGATTTTTACTAGCTATGTAACCTTGGGCAAGTCTTTTAATCCGTGTGCCTCTGTTTCCTCAACTGTAAAACGGGGCTAATAATAGCACCTACCTTCCAGGCAACAATGTAGGCACCAATCAAATGAGAAATTGCTAAACAAATTGTGGAAAGTGGATGTTACAGCATATCACTGGGCCTTTAGAAACATGAAATAATGAAAAACCTAGATAATCATGTTAAGGATTATATGAATAGATGATTTTATTTTCCCTCTGTATTACTTCACTTGGTGATCTCATCACCTTCTATGGATTTAATTACTACCTCTATATTGATGATTCTCAAATCTAGCCATCCTGCCCTAAACTCTTTGCTGACCTACAATTTCATATCTCCAATTTTTTTCAGACATTTCAAATTGGATATCCAGTAGACATCTTAAACTCAACATGTTCAAAACTAAACTCATCTTTCCTTCTAAACTCTCTCCCCTTCCGAACTGCTCTATTACTGCCCAGGGCATCCCCATCATCCCAGGCTCACAACCCAGGTGTCACTCTAGACCCTTCACTGTCTCTCATTCTCCGTATATCCAATCTATTGTCAAGGCCTTTTAATTACACCTTCACAATAGCTCTTGAAGGTGTCCTATTCTGTTCTCTAACAATGCCACCACTCTGAAGAATGTCCTCACCTCCAAATACTTGAACTACTATAGTAGCCTGCCAGTGGATCTGACTACCATAAGTCTTTCCCCACTCTAATCCATCTTCTATTTGTCAGCCAAAGTAAATTTCCTAAAGCTCAGATCCAACCATGTCACCCTCTTACTCATTAAACTCCAGTCGCTCTCCAGGTTCAAATACAAAATCCTCAGTTTGGTATTTGAAGTCCTTCGTAACCTAACCCCTAACTTTTCCAGTCCTAACCTTCTCCAACCCCCATAACCTACTCTTCAATCCAATGACACTAGGCTCATTCCGGCATTTTCTCTGGCTGTCCCCCATGCTTGTAATGTCGTCCCTCTTCATCTCTACCTTCTGGCATCCCTGGCTTCCTTAAGTCCCAACTAAAACTTCACCTTTTATGGAAACCTTTCCCAACCTCTCTTAATTTCAGTGCTTTCCCCTTTCTACGTATGTCCTATTCATCCAGTATATGGCTTGTTTTTGTTCGCTTAATAAGTGTTTACTGATTCATTATAATAACAAATTATAATTGATCTCAGAGAATAATTAAGAGAACCATTTCTTCCTTTACTGTGGGGATTAGAGAAAGAAAGGATCACAGCTCTACAGCTACAAGGACTATCTATTCCAGACTCTAGATTATGTTAGTTGGTTTTCTAGAACTGTCCTTTTTCCTTTTAAAATTTTTGTCACAAGAGAAGGATGGATACGTTCAGAGATGGATATGATGTAAAAAACAAAAGGCATCAAATAACATTTTGTAAGAAACGTTAAAATCTGTTTATTTCATTCAAATAGTACTTCCTTGAATTATATCCTGCCAGATCCACTTTGGTCTAAAATTAGGGTGGAGAGGAGAGATTTGGAGATTTGAGAGTTAGTTTGATGCTGCTACCTTAGCAATATTCATTAATCTTGACAATCTCAGTCCCATTTACTAAGAAACATACCCAGAGTTACAGAGTCACCAGTCTAGAAAGTCTAAACATGGTTGAGAAGCTTGGAGAATCATCGAAGGGTAGAAACAACATTGGCGGTCAGAGCTATATCCTAACTTTCAGGACTAGGCGTTGGTGGGTTAGGGTGGGCATTTGGCGTGATATGTAGGAGTTGATTAAATCAAAGTGAATGAAACACAGCTTACCATATTTGGGATCTGCAGTTTGTCAACATTATGTATTTTTAAAAATCAGTTTGTCCACTAATGGAATGATAGGTTTTCTCCAAAGAATATCAAGTTTTAATGAAGCTTTGAACGGGGGTGGGGAACCTGAGGCCTCGAGGCCACACGTGGCCTAGGTCCTTTTGCCTCAGCCTTTTGACTGAGTCCAAGTTTTACAAACGAATCCTTTTATTAAGGGGATCTGTTCTTTGAAGTTTGGATTCAGGCAAATGGGTACACTTGAGGACCTGGAGGGCCACATGTTCTCTATCCCTGCTTTGAATCAAACCACAGTTTTCATTGGCAAAGTTACTTAAAATTTAAATAACCTAAGGATTCTTTCTTCAGTAATTCCTTGATTCTTAAGAGTAAGAAACTGCTTAGACCTTTTCGTGCTGGTAATTGATAAATTCATGGAGTGATAAATGTGGCTAAAATATGGTGTTTACATTTAGACTTAAATTTTTAAGTTTCTCATTTGGTGCTTAACCACTTTAGTTCCAGGGAAAAGAGAATCTTTGGGCAGCTGCAGCAGTTCAGCTTGAAACAAGTCTGCCAAGAGGTTTGGAGGTCCATAAAATTTGTTTGCTCTAGGGCTAGAGAAAGGAAATGGAAAGAAAAGCAAGATTATTGTAGCTAAGCAAGAACAGAGGGCTGAGTTATTAACTAGTTTTTCTATGTTCCAATTTCAGCCAGAGGCAATAGCTTTTTATTTTTTTAAATTCTTTTATCAACAAAATCACAGGTGCAGTCTTAACCCCTCTCTGCATTTGAAAGGACAAATTACATTGTTTAGGAAAAACTTAGAATCAAAACTGGATGAAAATTCAAAGTCTCAGTTCAAAAAGGTGAAAATGTAATTCTTGAGAAGGTACAATCAAACAGATGGATCCACAAAAAGTAGAGACCAGCTTTGAAAAAGGATTCTCTGCTCTGTCAACAGCTACAGCAGTGTCTAGTGCTCATGGACTATTACTGCTTTACCAAGTAGCTTTCTATGATGGCTACATGCCTGATAAAATAGCTAAAAACACCCTTGGGAAGGGGGGAGGAATGCAGTGCTTTTGTTGGATGCCTTCATTTAACTCAACAGGTAGTTTGCATCAGCTCTGGTTTTGACCTACCTGAACCTCCATTAAAACTCTTTGGTGAAAATTGATGCTTCAAATGTTGCAGTCAGGGGGCATCCTCTCACAAGATGACAAATCATCCAATCCATTGCATTGCTTTATGTACTCACAAAAATTAGTGTGATTAAAAAGCAAAATTATACCACTGGGGAGCAACAACTCGCCTGGTTCAAAGCTTCATTAAAACCTGACAACCTTCTTTGGAGAGGCCCTATCACTCCATCAGTGGGCAAATATATTTTTAAAAATTTCATAGCATCTGCAAACTGCAGATTACCAGATATGGTGAATTATTTTTCATTCACTTTGATTTAATGAATTCCTTACAATCCATGGCATGGAAACCCAAGACACCAATGGCTCGTCCTGAAAGTTAGAATAAAGGTCTGACCACCAGGGTTGCTCCTACCCTTCAGTGATTCTCTGACCTACTCAACCATGCCTAGTGTTCCTAGACCTAGTCCCTCACAGGTAGTTGACAGTCCTTCAGGTCAAGATAAACCCATACCCAAAGGGGAACTGGTTTCTAGCATCTATTGATGCTGCTTCTGTGTAGCCCTTGATGAAATTTTAAGAAAATAGAGAGAATCAAAAGAATGAAACTTACTAACCAAGTTTTTAAAAATCAGACAACACAAACTACTTAAGAAAAAACTCCCTGTTTGATTAAAAAAAATGCTGGGAAAACTGCAAAGTAGTCTGGGAGAAATTGAGCTTAGACCAAAACCATATTCCACTATACATTCTAAATGGATACATGACCTTAATACTAAAATTGATAAGGGTATGGTATCCAAGATCTATAAATAATCAACATATACATGTTTTTTAAATTGCTGTTGGCATTATATGTGAGGAACAGCAAGTAACATACATACCTGTAAATGTATGTCTATTTCATATAACCAAAAGCCATTCCCAATAGATTAGTGATCAAAGGATATGAACAAAAAATTTTCAAAAGAACTGCAAAAAATTAACAAACATCCATATGAAAGAATGGTCAGATCACTAAAAAGTGAAATGCAAATCAAGTAATTCTGAGATTTCACCACACAGCCTGCAAATGGGTAAAGATGACAAAAGATGGGAACAGTTGATGCTGGACGGGCTGTGGGAAGATAGGCACATTAGTGCATTGTTGGTGGAGCTGTGCCTCTGTACAACCATTTTGGAAAGCACAAGAGAATTATGCAAATAAAGTGACTAAAGTGTCCATGCTGGCTGACCCAGAGATTCCATTACTAAGTGGCTTATACTCCAAGGAAGCCAATGATAAGAAGAAAGTCTCCAAACACAAGAAAACGGTCATAGAAGCACATTTAGTGACAGTAAAGGGCAAACTGTGGTACATGTAATAGAACACTGATATACTGTAAGAAATGAAGAATGTGGTGACCATAGAGAAGTATGGAAAGATTTATATAAACTGATATAGAGTGAAGTTTGCAAAACCAAGAAAATATATACAATGACTACAACAATGTAAATGGGAAGAACTACACACACACACACTCACTCACTCACTCACAAGTAAATGTTGCAAAAGTATAAAGAAAAAGCCTGGCCTGAAAGAAGAGATAGGGAAAGATAACTCCCCCACCCCTCTTCTTTAAAGAGGTAGGAGTATACAAGTGTTGTATATTGCACATTATTTTCAGACTTTTTCCAATATGTTTATCAGTTGTGCTGTTTTTTCTTTTTTTTTGTCTTAAAAACACAATTTCTTATATGAGATATCTCTCTGGGAAGGGAAGGAGGGATAAAGGTGGAAACTATTGCAATTAAAAAATACATCAATAAAAACTGATTAAAAAATAAACTTTTCAATTAACAAACACTTATTAAGTGTTTTCTATGTGCCAGGCACTGAGGATACAAAGGGCAAAAACAAGGTCCCTGCTCTCAAATAGTTTATATACTAATGATGGAAGCAATATGCAAATAAATATATACATTCAAGACATATACATAAATAGAAGGTAATCATAGACTGAAAGCTAAATCTTGAAGGAACAAGGGAAGCCAGGAATGAAAGGGGGAGGGGAAAAAGGGACACGCATTACAGGCATGGAAGAGTAACAGTAAAAATGCATGGAGTTAGGAGATGGAGTTATATGTGAGGAACAGCAAGGACTCATCCAGGACTTTTGAGTGGGAGGGATATATGCCCCGAGGAAAGAACTAGAAAGAGTAGGAGCATAGAAGAAATTAGAAAAAGGAAGTTCAGAAAAAAAAATACAGATAACCAGGGCAGTTTTGTTACTCTGTGTTATATTTAATACATATTTTTAAAGAGCAGTATGTAATAGAAGTTCAATTTCATATGTCATCTCTTTTACAGACTGAAAGGTTTGGTGATGTTAAATTGTAAGGTTAAACAGGGTGGAATTTTTTTACTGTTTCCTCTTTTGGAGCACTTGTGTAATCAACTGTCTTTGATGACCTGCTTACCTCAAGGGAAAGCCTAGTTTACATTTGAGTCCCATGTTTGTGACGACCTTTAACCCTGAAGAAGCTTTTAGGTCAAGTGGGTTTGAGTCACATGGTTGTGATGCCCTTTGACCCCAAACAGGGTGTGTGTGTGTGTGTGTATATATATATATAAAATATATATATATTATATATTTATAATATACATTAAAATATATATAATAAATATATAATAAAATAAATAAATGTGTGTGTATATATATATATAAAAACTCAGAGGTTAGCGTTTTGTTTGGGGCTCTCACTAACTGAAGAGTATTGATGTGGAGACTCTGGGCAGCAGTTGTTAAGAGCCCCCCGGCATTGGAAAAACCCAGAAGTTGATGCTTCTGTGCTGGTAACTATGTATTGCTATAAATAGATTGAATTGTGTTATTTGCTCTATTTATATAATGTATGTTGGATTAAAGTGAGATTGTTAACCCCTTACAGTTGCTTTCCTTAGAAAATCAGATGAAAAGAACGTGTGCTGGCAGCTCTTGTTGGTAGTCTTGTTGGGTCTTACACCTCAGCAGCAGCTGCAAGCCATGTTGTTGTTACATAAGTCCATTTTAAAAACTGCTAAGTGAACGGAATGTAATGGGACAGAAAATAAGTAAGACAAAACAGCTGAGGGGTGAATGGGTAGCAAAAAAAAAAAAAACAGAAAGGAAAAAGGCAGGTAAAACAGAGACTTGGAAGAATGAAATATTGGCTTAGCTAGGTGGAAAAGTACTCTAGTTCGCTAAGTAAAATGCTAGCTACTTATCAGTGACGAACAATTTATTTACCTCTCTTCTGTATTTCTAGTCAGAACTACATTTTGGAACTATGATCAACATTCAAATTTTTAAACAAATGTCTGCTTTATAGCTTATTCTTTGAAAGATCACCAAGTTCTTACCAACAAGGCAAGAATGGGAGAAAGCCAGTTAAATAACAAGTAATTATGGAGTACCTAATAGCAGTAATTTGAGAATTATATGTTGGGCTCAACACAGGAGTTCAGTAAATGCTGAATTGAATAAAATCACCATCATATTCACTTAAAAAAAGGAATAAAATAAATTCATTTTTAGAATGTGATCAAATCTTGGAAGGCTAAACTCCATTTCAAACTACAAGTGGGTTTTTTTTAAGTGTTATTTGATGATCATCTGAAAAGTGCCATACTTGAGTTTTTTAAAGTAACTATTTGTTGCAAGGAAAAAAGCAATAATGGAGAAGAGAAAATAAGTAGAGAATTTATTCAAGATCCTAAGAGAATGCATTAAAGAGACATAGAGCATAACATGCTTAGGTTAAAATACATAAGAACTTGAGAGTTTTATGAGAAATAGTCCCCTCCCTCATTCATTTTTGAAATTAAAAATGGAAAGTTCTATTCAACAAATACAACAGAGATCCTTCCACCCATCCAACAGGATCACTGAGTTGGAAAGGACTTTAGAGGTCATCTAAGCCTAATTTCCAAATTTTAAAGATGAGGAAACTGAGTCAGACAGGAACAGTAACTTGCTTAAACTCACACAGATTTTAAGTGGTAGAGCTGAGATTCAAACCATGAATCTCACACCAAATCCAGTACCCTTTCCATTGTACCACTGGACTTTCAGTTCTATAATACCCAGGAAAGAAAGAAAAATGGGTGAGGAAGAGAAAGGGAAAGGAGAGAAAGAACAGCCAAATAATCTGAAATGTTATTAAAACCCTAAGTAAAGACCTAACTCATCTACCAACTGTGCTTTAAAAATATACAACCCCTTTAGGCCAAAAAAAGGGGAGGAGGTAAGAATGTTCCGAATCAGATTTATGCAGGAAAAAATTTTTAAAACGACTCCTTTGAGAGTAACATTCCATAACTTGTGGCCTTTTAGGTCTCTCTCCTTTCCTATGAAAAATTTAAGACTACTTTTTTTTTTGGCAAATGTTTATCAAAACTGTCTTACACAATTCAATCCCCTTCCTCCAAAATTTAAAAAAGGGTAGTCAAAAAAATAGGGGAAAAGCAGTACAAATTGTCTGTAAGAACTGTTTCAAAGTTCCAGTTATTCCAATTGAATTCAACTAAAAATTCATACGTTATCTGGATTTTTTAAAATATCCATTGATTACACTACTCAACTCTAGATGTTAAGTCTCTGTTCTTGATAGGCATGATAAGAGTGGTATATAATAAAAGTGCTGGGCACAGGACTCAGGAGACAGGTGCTCACATTCCCTGTAGATAGACAAAAAAATGAGCCAATCTTCACAGCATCATTTTTGCCACCTACAGGATAATATTTATAACTACATACTTCATAGGGCTGTTGTAAGGAAAGCAATTCATATACCCTTGTTAAGTTATTAAAAATGTCCACTACATGATAGGCACTGGGGAAACAAAAAAGATGAGGTAACTTCTTGTCCTAAAGGACTTTATGATCTATAAGAGGATATTTAACATGTAGACAGAAAGTATGATTAAAAATAGAAAAGGCAAACCAAGATTAGGAGGGAAACAGAAAACTGGGAAAGTAATTTTACAACTAACGTCTCTGATAAAGGCCTCATTTCTAAAACATATAGAGAAATGAGTCAAATTTACAAGAATACAAGTCACATCAATTGATAAATGGTCAAAGGATATGAACAGTCATATGAAAAAATGCTCTATATCATTCTTGGCTAAAGATGAAAATCAAAACAACTCTGAGGTACCACATCACACCTATCAGATTGGCTAACATGACAAAACAGGAATATGATAAACGCCGGAGGAGACGTGAGAAAGCTGAAACACTAATTCATTGTTCAGGGAGCTGTGAGCTGATCCAACCATTCTGGAGAACAATTTGGAACTATGCCCAAAGGGATATAAAAATGTGCATACTCTTTGACCCAGCAATATCACTTCTACGGCTGTATCCCAAACAGATCACAAAAATGGAAAAAGGACGCACACGTACAAAATATTTATAGCAGCTCTTTTTGTGGTAGCCAAGAACTGGAAATTGAGTGGATGCCCGTCAACTGGGGAATGGCTAAACAAGTTGTGGCATATGAATGCAATAGAATACTATTGTGCGCAGGAAGACTTTGGGAAAACTTGAACTGATGCTGACTGAAGTGAACAGAACTAGAACATTGTATACAGTAACAGCCACACTGTGTGAGAACTGATTTTGATAGACTTAGCCCTTCTCAGCAATTCAAGAACCTAAAACTTTTCCAAAGGACTCATGATGGAAAATGCCATCCACATCCAGAGAAAGAACTATAGAGTCAGAATGCAGAGTGAAGCAGACTCTTCTCTCTTTTGTTTTGTTTTCTTTCTCATGGTTTCTCCTACTCATTCTAATTTTTCTATGCAACATGACTAAGGTAAAAATGTGTTTAATAAGAATGTATGTGTAGAACACATATCAGTTTGCATGCCATCTTGGGGAAGGAGGGAGGAGGGAAGGGGAAAAAATTTAAAACTTATGGAAATGAATGTTGAAAACTGAAAATAAATTAAATATTAAAAATTTAAAAAATAAAAAAGATGCAAAGTGATTTAGGAAAATTTGAGGAGTGAGAAACAACTTGTCACTTAGAGGGGATAAGGGAAGACATGATCGAGGAAATGGATCTAGGTCCTGAACTAGCATTTCAAATGAGGAGAATGGAAGGGGGAGTGCATTTCAAGCATGGAGAAGACCTTATACTAATGTCAAGTCAACAAGCATTTATCACGTGCCAAAAATGTATTAAGCAACAGGAGATACAAAAAAGAGGCAAAAATAGTTCCTACTCTCAAAGAGCTGGGAGAGTAGAGGGCTTTGGAGTGGGAAGGAAGGAGGCAGAGCTAAGACGGTGGCATGAAAACAGGGACTCGTTTGAACTCTCCCCCAAATCCCTCCAAACACCTGTAAAATTAACTCTAAACAAATTCTAGAGCTACGAAACCCACGAAATGACAGAGTGAAAGAAATCTCCAGCCTAAGATGGCCCAGTCACTGGGAAGGGCCTATTACATAGTGCCGGGAGCAGAGCACAGCCTAGAATAGGCCTTGCTGGAAGAGATCAGGGCAGAGTAGATTGCTGGAGTAGGCCTCAGGGCACTGAATCAGTGGCAGCTGTGGCAGTTTCCAGATTTCTCAACCCACAAACACCAATGACAACTGAGCAGGTCTGTGGGAAAAATGTTGGACCTAGGGCAAGGGAGATGGCTGCAGCAGGCGGCTTCCACAGCTCCAGGACCACAGATGGTGAGGGAATCAAGTGGCTGATCAGAGCAGGAGTGCAGGGATCTCTTGGCGCTAAGGCAAGGTTCTCTACCCTGCTTGGATCTGGGTCACAGGCCTGGTTGGCTGTCCTTGGGGGAGGAGGAGTGCTGGTGTGGCAGAGTTAGTGGTGGATGTGGAAAGGGATTCCTCTTGGTAGTTACACAGCAGAAAGGAGTGCTTGAGATCACTTACAGACCAGAGCGCACAGGGTAGGAGAGGAGTAACATATCACCTCAGAACAGAAGTGGTTCTGAAAAAAGCAGCGCAAAACCCCTGAAGCTTAGGACAGAGCACTCTCCACTCTAAAAGCAGTCATACCCTGACAAAGAGCACGAAAGTCAAGCAATTGGCTGGGAAAATGAGCGAGCAGTGTAAAAGGACTCAAACTATAGAATCTTTCTTTGGTGACGAAGAAGATTAAAATATACAGCCAGAAGAAGTCAACAAAGTCAAAGAGCCTATATAAAAAGGCTCCAAGAAAAATATAAATTGGTCTCAGGCCATGGAAGAGCTCAAAAAGGATTTGGAAAAGCAAGTTAGAGAAGTAGAAGAAAAACTGGGAAGAGATATAAGAGTGATGCGAGAAAACCATGAAAAACAAGGCAATGACTTGCTAAAGGAAATCCCCAAAAATACTGAAAACAGCACCTTAAAAAATAGACTAATTCAAATGGCAAAAGAGCTCCAAAAAGCCAATGAGGAGAAGAATGCCTTGAAAGGCAGAATTAGCCAAATGGAAAAGGAGGTCCAAAAGACCACTGAAGAAAGTAACACCTTGAAAAGTAGATTGGAGCAAGTGGAAGCTACTGCCTTGATGAGTTGGAAAAGCAAGTAAGAGAAGCAGAAGAAAAATGACAGGGATGCAAAAAAACCATGAAAAACAAGTCAATGACTTACTAAAAGAGACCCAAAAAATGCTGAAGAAAATAACACCTTAAAAAAAATGGACTAACTCAAAAGGCAAAAGAGCCCCAAAAAGCCAATGAGGAGAAGAATGCCTTAAAAGGCAGAATTAGCCAAATGGAAAAGGAGGTTTAAAAGACCACTGAAGAAAATACTGCCTTAAAAATTAGAATGGAGCAAGCAGAAGCTAGTGACTTTATGAGAAATCAAGAAATTATAAAACAGAACCAAAAGAATGAAAAAATGGGGGGCAACTGGTGGTGCAGTGACTAGAGCACCGGCCCTGGAGTCGGGAGGACCTGAGTTCAAATCTGGCCTCAGACACTTGACACACTGACTAGCTGTGTGACCCTGGGCAAGTCACTTAAACCCAATTGCCCTGCCTTCCCCCCCCAAAAAAAGAAGGTGGTGTCTCAATAATAAAACTGAGGATTTGTTAAAAAAAATGGAAGACAATGTGAAAAATATCTCAGTGGAAAAATCACTGACCTGGAAAATAGATCCAGGAGATATCATTTAAAAATTATTGGACTACCTGAAAGCCATGATTGAAAAAAGAGCCTAGACATCACCTTTCAAGAAATTATCAAGGAAAACTGCCCTGATATTCTAGAACCAGAAGGTAAAATAGAAATTGAAAGAATCCACCAAGTCTCTTGAAAAAAATCCCAAAAAGAAAACGCCTAGGAATATTGTGGAGTGGGAAGGAAAATTGCGTACAATTAAACTATATAATAAGGATAAATTCAAGAAAATCTCAGAGGAATGGCACTAGCATTAAGGGGGATCAAGAAGGGCTTCTTGAAGAAGGTGGAATTTTAACTGACTTGAAAGAAGCCAGAAGACAGAGATGATAAGGGAAAGAGTTCTAGACAAGGTGGAAAGCCACTGAAAATGCAGGGTGGGAAGATGAAGTGTCATGTTTGAGAAACAACAAGGAGGTTAGTATCACTAGATGACAGAGGAGGTGAAGGGGAATAAGATGTAAGAAGAGGCAGGAAGGGGCCAAGGTTATAAAAGTCTTTGAATGCCAACCAGAGGATTGTATATTAGATTGGGGAAGTAATAGAGAGTCAATGGAGTTTATTCAAATGGTAGAGGTGTATAACATGGTCAAATTTGTGCTTAGAAATAACATTGTGACAACTGAGTATTAGATGGACTGGAGTGAGGCTCAACAAGACAGAAAACCAACCAGAAAGCTATGGCAATAATCCACGTATTAATTAATGAAGACCCACACCAGGGTGGTGGCAGTATCAGAGGAGAGAAATTATGAAGGTAGACTCAACAGAACTTGGAAACTAGATTGTATGTGAGGAGTATATAAGAGTTTGTAGTTAAGTACGACATCTAGGTTGCAAGCTGGATAAATAGGAGGAAGTCAGTACACCTGACAGTAACAGAAGTGAAGAAGAGGGGAGGATTTTGGGGAAAAGACAATCAGTTCAGTTTTGGACAAGCTGAATTTAAGATGTTCACTTACTGTTTTTTTTTTTGTTACTCTTCTACTGGTTTTTCTTATGTTACTGCAACTATTTAAGTAAGTGTTCCCATGTTTCTCTGGATACTAATTATTTTTCTTACAGTTTAATAGTATTCTACTATGTTCATACACTACAATTTGTTCAACTATTTCTCTGTTTATGGACACCTACTTTTTGCTACCACAAAAAGTGGTTAGACAATTCTGGTAATATATAAGCTCTTCCTCTGATCTTGTTGGGAATACATACCAAGTAATGGGATCCCTCGGTCAAAGAATTTGAACAGTTCAGTGACTTTTCTTCTAAAATTTCAAATTGTTTTCAGGGAAAGGCTGGACCAATTCACAACTCCATCGAAAGTATATTTGTGAGGGGCAGAGCCAAGATGGCAGCTGGAAAGCAGGGACTAGAGTGAGCTCCCCGCCAAGTCCTCCAAAAACCTACAAAAAATGGCTTTGAACCAATTCAAGAACTGCAGAACCCACAGAGTAGCAGAGGGAAGCAGGGCTGTAGCCCAGGACAGCCTGGATGGTCTCTGGGTAAGGTCTAACCCACACGGAGCTGGGAGCGGAGGGGAGTGGAGCTGAGCTGAGCCCAGCAAGGGCGGTGTGGACCAACAAAACCAGGAGCCGGGTGGAGCGTGCCCTAGCTCCCTGAATCAGTGAGCTGCAGCAGTTACCAGACTTCTCAACCCACAAACACCAAGGACAACTGAGAAGGTTAGTGGGAGAAGCTGCTGGGGACTGGGATAGAGTTTGCAGTTTGGCCACTGCCCTGGGGGCAGCGGAGGTGGGGCAGCTACAGAACTACAGCTGCAGTTGCTTCTGGCCCCAGGCCCACCTGGTGGGAGGAATTAAGTGGAGGATCAGAGCTGGAGTGAAGAGCCTGCTGAAGATCTAAGTCCAGTCCAGGTTGG
>CM053625.1:164735538-164787720 GCA_028646595.1 Phalanger gymnotis | reverse complement strand
TATACATATATATGGACATATATACATACACATACATATACATAAACATATATATTATATATATATATATCTACACATACACATACATACATGCATATTCCCTTCAGCTACCCTAATACTGAGGTCTCATGAATCATGCACATCATTTTTCCATGTAGGAATGTAAACAAAACAGTTCAACTTTAGTAAGTCCCTTGCAATTTCTTTTTCTTGTTCCTTTTCTTGATTACCTTTTCATGCTTCTCTTGATTCTTGTGTTTGAAAGTCAAATTTTCTATTCAGCTCTGGTCTTTTCACTGAGAAAGCTTGAAAGTCCTCTATTTTATTGAAAATCCATATTTTGCCCTGGAGCATGATACTCAGTTTTGCTGGGTAGGTGATTCTTGATTTTAATCCTAGCTCCATTGACCTCCGGAATATCGTATTCCAAGCCCTTTGATCGCTTAGTGTAGAAGCATCTTTCCTGTTTTAAACCTTGGCTCCAGAGCTGGAGGTGAACTTTTCTCACTTCTCTTAGCCTGATGCCTTCAGACCTGGGTCTTTCCTTACATAGCTTCTGCTAAAAATAGCCCAGTGACTTAAGAGACACATTAAGCTTAGTGCTGGCCTCCTCATGAATGGAACTTAGTAGACCCTAGAGAAGCAGAGGAGGTTCCAGCAATAGTATTATTACTTTATCTTTGCTTGCATTTCAAGCATGGAGGGACCCCTCATTGAAAACATGAGGGAACAAGTAGACTTTCACGTGTAATTTTCTAGTTATATCAACTAGAATATGTAACCACATTTACTGTTTATTGATTTTTGAGAAAGTATTAGACTAAGGAGAAATCATTTTATTGATGCTTTTTCAATATAGGTGCCACTTCTCAATAACATTATCCCCTTTAAATAAAGGGTGCAACAGGGTATAACAAAAGGGTGTTTCTTGTAACAAAGAAGTACAATCAAGGAAAACAATCAAACACAATGCACATGTCAGCTAGTGTAAGGATCATTACATGCCTTTGGAGATGGGAAATAATTTCATATTTATCTTCTCAAGTCAAGGTTGGTCACTGCATTGATTAGAGTCCTAAAGTCTTTTAGAGTTTAACTTTATATTACTGTGGTCATCATATAATTTTTCTTCTGGTTCTGCTTACTTCACTCTGCATTCATTCATATTAATTTGAGATTCTCAAGTGTTTTTGGCCTTCATATTAAACAAATAGTGATGTATGAATATAATAGAATATTATTTTGCTGTGAGAAATGAAAAATATGAAGTGTTCAGAGTAATTTGGGAAGTTGTACATGAACTGGTACAGAGAGAAGTAAGTAGAACCAGGAACTAATTTTGTGATGTTAAAATAATATAAAGGAGAACATCAAAAGACATCAGAACTCTAATCAATGCAGTGCACAACAAAGACTTTATAAATTGGATGCTGAAGCATGCTTCTTGCCTCTTGGCAGAGAAGCGGTAGACTAGTGGAGTAGAATAAGGCGTATATTTTCAGATATGATTAATGTGTAAATCTCTTTTGCTTGACTTTACTTATTTGTTATAAGACTGTGTTCTTTGGAAGTGGTAGAAAGTTAGTGGAAAATGTTAGTAATGTTTTAAGAAAGCATTAATAAAGCATTTAAAAACCTAAATTATTCATATTATTTTTTATAGTCCAATCATATTCTATTAGATCTATATACCACCATTTGTGTAGCCATTCACCAGTTGGTTGGTACTCACTTTGTGTCTGGTCCTTTCCTGCCACAAAAGTATTTCTATAAATATTTTATTGTGTGGGACCTTTCCTTCTATATTCAACCTCAATCAATTAACAAATATTTTTAAGCACTTTCTGCATTCCAGATGTTGTATTGGGCACTGAGGATATAAAGACAAAAGGGAAACAAATCCTATCCTCAAGGAACTTACATTCTATGAGGGAGACAATATGTACATGTATAAGTTTATACTTCATACATACCTGCATATGTAATATGTGACATGTACATGTCAAACATGTTATATATGTAATACACGTGTGTGTGTCTACCCAAATAACAAAAGGTAATTTGGTGGGAGAAACATTAGCAGCTATGGGAATCAGAAAAAGGGTCTTTTTGGACATGGCATTTGAGCTGAACTTGGAAGGAAACCAGAAATTCTGAGAATCAGAGATGAGATAATACGTTTTAGGTATGGGGATGCCTAGGTGCAAAGGCACACAGATAGGAGATTGAAAGTATGAGGAAGAGCAAGAAGGTCAGTTTGTCTGGACCACAGAGTAGAGGGTAAATAGTAATAATATAATGTATGATAAACTTGGAAAGGTGTGTGTATCATATATTATATGATAATTATTGGAAAGGTCACAATGACTAAGGTTGTGAAGGGCTTTAAATAGCCAAAAGAGGGGTTCGTATTTGCTTTTCTGGGTAATTGGGAATTCCTGGAGTTTATTGAACAAGAGAGTTACATGGTGAGATTTGTGCTTTAGGAATATCATTTTGGCAACGATGGGTACAATGGATTAGAGAGGAAAGAGAGCTGAGGAAGGGAGACCAATTTGGATCTATTGCAATAGTCCAGGCAAGAGGTAATAATCTAAGGTAGTGGCCATGTGAATGGAGAAAAGGAGACAGAGACAAGAGATATGGAAGTGAAGTTAACAAAACTTGAATGACTCTGATATTTCCAACCTGGATGACCAGAAATGTGGTGGTGCTCTCAGAAGAAATAGGAAGCATAAAAGAGAAGTAGGCTTTTAGCAAAAGAGAATGAGTTCTATTTTGGACATTTTGAATTTGATATGTCAATGGGACCTCCAATTGGAAATGTCCAATACACATTTGTTGACATCCAGCCAGTCCTCAGGAGAGACTAAGGTTAGGTGTTTAAATCTGTGAGTCATCTTCAAAGTGATGATAATTGAGCTCGGAGGAGCTGATGAAGTCACCGAATAAAACAATGTGGAAAGAAAAGAGGAAAAGGCTCAGGACAGAGCCTAGGGGTTCACTCACAGTAAAAAGGGTATGTTATGAATGATGATCTAACATCAGAGACTGAGAAGAAATAGTCTGAGCTGGATTCAGGGGCTTAGCTGGCTAACATGTTATAATTCTTTTATGCCCATGGACAGAACGTCTTCAGGGTATTAGAAATTTTTTTGCTATCCTATTCAGACTAACTGCCCTGCTGTTCTCTAGAATGGTCTCCTCCTACAAACAGTAAAGCCGTTCTTTTACTTGTCTTGCTATACAGAATTCCAAATTTCACTTCTGTCTGAGCTAGAGTGAGTCTTTTTCTGGGGTTCTTCTTTTCCCAGTTCCCTGCTGGGTGCCTCCTATTACACAGTATGTTCTACTGTTACTTGTGGTTGTGAAATGTGAGATGCACAAATACAGACATCTCCACTCCAAACATTCATTTGGACTGTTTGTGCCTGACCTATGGTAGAGCCTCCTGGGCCCATACTGGTCTGATCAGCCAGTCAGACACACTGTACCTTAACCCAACATAGTGTTGTCATTTTTGGGCCTCTTTGAGCACAAAGGACAACAACAGTGTGGTTGTAAAGGCTTCCCTTTCTTCTCTTTCTATCACCTCTATTCCACCGGGCTGGTCCATGAAAATTATTAGCCTAGGGTTGCCTCTAGAAAGCACAGGGGTGGAAGAGGAAGTGGGAACAGAGCTGGAGGCTACTCTCCAGGTCAGGTGCCAATCACTCATCAGGAAGAAGGTTTGTCCTGATGAAATGTCAGAAATTCTTGACCCCATTACATAGCTCAAAGAATATAGATAGATTCACCCTACAGGGAGACTTCCCCAATACCACAGATCTACTAAATAACCAAGCCAAGAGTTGAACAGGTTTTTTTGTTTGGGGTTTTTTTTGTTTTGTTTTGTTTTTTGGAGGGGGGAAGGCAGGGCAATTGGGGTTAAGTGACTTGCCCAAGGTCACACAGCTAGTAAGTGTGTCAAATGTCTAAGGTTGGCTTTGAACTTAGGTGTTCTTGACTCTTAAACAGTTTTGCCAGTGCCTAGTACAGTGTCTTTAGACACTATTTAGAGCTGGAAGGTACCTTAGAAGTCACTGAGTCCAACCCTTTCATTTTATAGATGAGGAAATTGAGACTCTGAGAGTTGAAATGACTTGCCAAACATCACCCAGGTGGTCAGAAGAGCTGGAATGGCCTGGATTTGTGAAGAAGCAGCCCTGTCTAGTGCGCCTTGGGGTAAAGAATATCTGTGGGAAGGACTGTGTTAAGCACTCTACAAAGATTATCTCCTCTGATCCTCATGACAGTGGGAGGTAGGCGTTATTATTACCTCCATTTTACAGTTGAGGAATCTGAGAGAGACAGAGATGAAGTGACTCACCCAGGGTCACACAGCTAGTGGGTATCTAAGGCAGGGTTTGGATTCAGATCTTGAGTCTAGGCCAGGCATGCCACAACAATAATAACCTTGATTTTAGATATAATTATATATATTTTATATATATTATATAATGCATATTATATATATATATACACATATGTGTGTATATGTATATATAATGCTTGCTATGTATCAGGCACTGCGCTAAGTACTTTGTAATTATTATCTCATTTGATCCTCATAATAAACCTGTACGGCAGGTGCTATTATTATCTTCTTTTTTTTTTTTTGGAGGGGGGAAGGCAGGGCAATTAGGGCTAAGTGACTTGCCCAAGGTCACACAGCTAGTAAGTATGTCAAGTGTCTGAGGCTGGATAGATAAGGAAACTGAGGCAAACAGAAGTTGAGTGACTTGGCCAAGGTCACACCGATAGTAAGTGTCTGAGTAAGAGTCAGGATTTGAACTCAGGTCTTGCTTACTCCAGGCTTGCTGCTCTATCCCCCTGTGCCATGAAGCTACCTTAAACCTGAATTCACTACCTGCTTCTGACATGTACCTCTCAGTGCTTCCTCTCCTAATTCCGTTCCTCCCAACTTTCTAGAACTAGCTTGCGGAGTAGCAGAGGGAGGTTTTTACACCAATGACATCACAGGGCCAATATCACAAGCCTTGAGCATAGTAATAGGCAAAAACGTCCTTCTCTGGATTCCTCATTCACAACATTCCATCTCCTGTCTCCATGTTTTTGGGGTGATTGATGCAGATACCTGGAATGCACTTCTTCCTTTCCTCTGCCTTATAAAGTCCATCTCTCCCTTTAAGAGGCCGCTCAAGTATAAGCTTGAAGCCTTGCACATGAAGCCTTTCCTAATCCCCACAACTGCTACTACCTCCCTCCCTCCCTCCCAAACAACCTTGTATATATTTGATAAACTTCACATTTATACTGTATGTATTTTGCATATGTACTTGTCTTTCTCATTAGACCATATGATTTTTGTTCTTCTATCTCCACCACTTAGTGCAGTGCCCAGCTCCCAGATACTTAATAAATAATTGTTAGTTGATATATTGGTTAATAAAGGCTCCTCAAACTGCGCTGATTGTTTTACTTCAGGCAATATGTCCAGCACCTCAGTAAGCTCGAGGTCTCTTTCACCACATCTCTTAAACTTATAATAGTTCTCTGTGGGCTAATTACTGCCTCAACAACTGGTAGACAGCCAAAGTTCAGACACTGAGAAGGTTATCAACAGTCACCAGGAAGGGAAAATGGGAGAGGGTGTGGAGGGGCAAAGAACAAAAATGGAGCTTAATGATATGGTAATGGGGTATTTTAAGTGTGTCTGTGATTCCTTCTACAGATCTGAGATGGATTTTTTGAAAAATGAAGACTTAACTTTTCAACAACTCAGCTGCAAATAGACCCCCTTTTGTTTTGTACAATGATGTCCAGTTCTTTATTGCTGATCCCAATGATAAAAATCCCCTGGGTATTTTTGTCACTGAGTCAGCCAAACTTAGGGAATTAACTTCCCTTAACCTCTCTCCTTAGGTTTACCCATTCAGGATGGAGAAATGATTATAATAATTACCCACTTCATAGAGTTGCAGTGAGGTTTAATTAATGCTGAGAAACGCCTTTGAAGCCTTGAAATGAAGGGATTGTTGATAGTAAAAGTACTCATCTGAGATCTGCTTCAGCAAGATGAGGGCTGAAAAGGTAGAAAGCAGGCTCTACTTCTAAAGATATCCAACAGAACTAGACTGCCTCTTCACTTAATTAGAATTTCCTCGGTGCACCAAGGCTAGCACGGGGTGTGCAGGTATACCACACCTAAGGTCCTTAATTGGTTTAATGAAAACTTGAAACCACATTACTGCTGGGCAGTTAGTTGTATAGAAACCACAGGCTATCTGCCCAACTATGTTTGCTGACAGAGGGGCTTGGCTTTGTGTACTTTCAGAGTGGTATTATAGTCTCAGTTTGAAGTCATGGGAAAATCTTTCATCATCTTTTGTGAAAGTTATTTTTACCCCACTTCTCCTTTGAGAAGAAAGAGAATTTAGTGAGCAAAGGGATTAGGTAGTAATATTGAAAGCAGCCTGGACTGGGAGCAAAGAGGCCAGGGTTCAAAATAATTTGACTATTGACTAAAGTCATTTAGCTTTTCAGAGCCCCCTTGTTTTCCTCATCTGCAAAATGGACATAATACATGGATTGTTAACCTCAGAAGTAACTTGGCCTGGTGGGTAGGGAGCTGTCCTAAAAGACTTGGGTTCAAGTCTCTGCCACATACACGTAGGCTATGTAACACTCAGTAAGTTGCTCAATCTCTCAGCGTTCTAGGCCCTGTCCACCCCGGCAAGTTGCAGAAAAGGTACCCACTTGGATTAACAGAGGGAATCTCTTTACCTGGGAGTTCCCTACTGTACTGAGGTCCTAGGTCCAAACCCTATTCCAACCTATCTTACTGGTCTGTTGTGAGGAAATCATTTTGCAAGCCTTATATTACTAGTAGATGTGAGCAAAGAATTGGAAATTGAAGAGATGCCTATCAGTTGGGGAATGGCTGAACAAGTTGTGGTATATGATGGAATACTATTGTGTTATAAGAAATGACAGGGAGGGTGGTTTCAGAAAAACCTGGGAAGACTTATATGAACTGAAGCTAAGTGAAGTGAGTAGAACCAAGAGAACATTGTACACAGTAACAGCAATGCTGTAAGGATGATCAACCGTCAAAGACTTAGCTACTTTGATCAAGATAATGATCCAAGACAATTCCAAAGGACCCATGATGAAAAATGCTATTTACTTCAAGAGAGTATTGATGAATTCTGAGTGCAAATTGTAGTACATTTTCCTTTCTTTTTCTTGTTTTTTTTTTGGGTGTATATTTTCTTTTGCAACATGTCCAATACGGAAATATGTTTTGCATGTCTTCATATATATAACTGATATCATATTGTTTGCTTTCTCAAGGGGTGGGAGAGGGGCAGAAGGGAGGGATAGAATTTAGAACTCAAAATTTAAAAAAATGAATGTTAAAAATTTTTTAACATGTAATTGGGAAATATTTAATGAAATAAATTTTAAAATATTTTTTTAAAAAAGAAAGTAATGAGGCCATTTACTGAGAGCTGTCTTCTCTCTCCTTCTTTGTTTCCCATAAATCAGATATCTTCCCCTACCATCTCCTCCTTCAACCCTGTATCTGATTAAGAAGTAGCCCTGTTGCTAAGGCAAATCCTCCTTTCTATGTATACCCTTGATTCTGTTTCCTTCAACTTCTCCAGCAGACTGCCCCCTTATCTTCCCACTGGCTTTCTAATTTTCAATATCTCTATTTACTGGCTTCTTCCCTGTTGCCTACAAGCACACCCATTCTTTTTTTAAAAATTTTTTTTGGAGGGAGGAAGACAGGGCAATTGGGGTTATGTGACTTACCCAAGGTCACACAACTAGAAAGTGTGTCAAGTGTCTGAGGCCGAATTTGAACTCAGGTCCTCCTGACTCCAGGGCCAGTGCTCTACTCACTACACCACCTAACTGCCCCCAAACACACCCATTCTTGAAAAAAATCTTTACTTGCTCTGACCATCCCTGTTAGCTATTATCTCCTATTTCTCTTCTCAGCTGATTGCTTGGTTGTTGTCCTTCATTCTCTGAGAGGACCGAAATGACATCACTATTTTAGAGTCAAGTTACAGTGTGTGTGACAGGGGCTGATCAGACTAATATGAGCTTAGAATACTCTACCACAGGTCTGGTGCAAATAGTTCATGTGAACATTTGAGGTAGATTCTCTAAATCTGCACATCTCATGCTTCTTTTGAGCTATTTCAATTCCGCTTTGCTCAGAGAGCACAGTGCCTTCTCTGATGTGGGCATACCATGCTGGGCAGTTCTGTGCCAGTGTCTTCTGTCTCACAACTGATTTCAGAGTTCTTCAGAGAGACCTTGAGAATGTCCTTGTATCGCTTGAATTAACGATGATAGCAAGGAAACCAAAAGCTACTGAGCCTTTGTTTGGTTTGTCTGTGCCTTAGAAAAGGAAATACAGTAACTGGTGGAATTGATTTTATTATGTATCCAAGGAGAACAACATTATTTCAATGAAAGGTATTCAATGTACAATATTGGTATCAGCAATAGAATAGCAATTTATTTTTTCTGCCACAGAAACTATGAGGCAAAAAGACCATAAAGAAATTCAGAGGGGCAGGTAGGTGGTGCAGTGAGTAGAGCACCGGTCCTGGAGTCAGGAGGACCTGAGTTCAAATCCAGTCTCAGACACTTGACACACTTACTAGCTGTGTGACCTTGGGCAAGTCACTTAACCTCAATTGCCCTGCCTTCCCCCCTCAAAAAAACAAAACAAAAAAGAAATTCAGAAAGTACTCAAATAGCCCATTATATACATGATATAGAACAGATTTTTGCATTTGCCTCCTGTACTATCCAAACAACTCACAAGGTTCAAATTCCTAGCTGACTAGTTATAGGATGACCATGGAGGTAGTCAGTCATCTTCTCCACTGTGAAGTGTGCTGCTAAAGAAATTCTCCTTCCTCTGGTTGGCTGACGTCTGGATACCAAAATCAAACAACCCATGACGTTATCACCAAGGCTAAAAATGTCCATTTCTAAGGATCATTGGTTGTTGACCTGTACATAGCGAAGGCAGACCAAAAAGGGCAGTCAGGGAGTCCAGGTCAAAGCCTCAGGCTTGCCAGCACATCAATGTTCTGTTACATACCTGGATTACAAGCTGCCATTGCCCCAGGGTTTCATTTGCTGGCTGTTCAAAGGAGAGAGAAAGAGGTGTACAAATAGAGAAGGATCCAAAAGAGAAAAGTGCAACCATTTCCACAGCTCTTCTTGTAGACTCCAAAGAGGGAAGGTTCTTCAATAAGTTTGCCCCACTCTTTGAATCTCAATAGTCAATAATTTTCTAGCCAGACCCTAGTTGCCAGGATGGAATAAGGAATTCCCTATGTAATTAGAGAAAGGCTCATCTCTTGCTAAGGGGTCAGAGCACAAGATCAGATTCACAGAAGGGACCTTTGTCCACAAAATCAGCTTAAGCAATGTAAATCAGTGGCCATAATCGAGAACAAAAGAGTCTAAATTAAAGAATAACCTTAATCTACAAATACTTGATTTGTGAAGAGTACTGATATGGCAGCCAAGGGCAACGCCACTTTATAATATAAACTCACTTGTAAAATCTTTAGGAGAAAGATGGTAAAGACAATCAGTAGGTACTGCCTCTTAAGACAAAAAGAAGCAGTGGAGAGAAAACCAGTTTAAAGAAAGCCTCAGAGAAACCTCAAAACAAAGTCTTCCCAAGGGCATTTAAAGAAGACACTACAAGGAGACACTAGAAACCAGTGAAAGATGGAAAAGGTCCAATAAAAATTTATTAACAAGCTCTTTCCACCATCAAGGAAAAAGGAGCCACTTCATTTGAATTCTCCTATCAGAGTCCCAGAAGTGCTTCTAGAAGAAGAGGGGCACTGACAAAGGCAAATAGAGAGAAAAGCAGCTGAACTAGATCACCCACGCTAGAGGCAATGCAATTTTGTGGTCATTGAAGAAATCAGTTTTCAAGGTATCTGAGAGCAAGAAACAAGGGCTGGGGAAAAGAAATCTTGTACCTTATTATTAATGGAAAAAAACAATTGAGAGGACTTCAATAATTATTGGCCTCAATGCCATTTGGGCCATTTCCCAACTATGAAAATTGTTTATGAGAATCATTTACATATAAGACAAGGGCATTGACAATTAAGGATATATTAGTAGGGAACAGGTAGACTTTCCACAGATAATATTATAGTCTTTAATTTATACAACTTACACAAACATTACACAATTGATTAAAAGAAGTAGAGAATACAAAATCCCACTATACTTATTGTTTGTTGATTTTAAAAAGCATTTAATTCAATAGAGCAAAACATTGCCTTAAGGGTTCTCTTCTAACAAGGCATCTACCATGTCAAAATTAAATAAAATTTCTGAAAGATGTAACAGCAGTAATAACCTTGCTTGATGACCCTCTGATCATTAATATCAAGCAGGGCACATAAAAGCAAGATGTTTGGTCCCTAAAGGTATTCACCGATGCCAAGGAGGAACCACAACATAGAATCTAAGTCAAGGAAAGATTTCCTATAGGTGATAAGATCTTCCAGATACTCTTAATTGTGGGTGATCTTTTTCTGATTGTGTCAATCCCTAGACTAAATGAGTCTAGGACCACTCTGGTCTAACAATCCATACAAAAAAAACTAAGTGGATGAAAAATCACTATGATCTACAGTTTAATAGAAAGCCTATAGAACTATATCACTACACAGACACATACAATATCACTACACACACACACACACACGCACACACACACACACACACACACTTGGTGTTGCTGAAGACCACAGACACAAAAAACAGAGCCAGATGTTAATTCTACACCCAAATAAAGATCACTCCACTCTGCATCCGTAGCTCTACCTGGTTTCAAAAACATGGACGCCCCCTCCCCTCCAAGATACCCTTTGGTCTCAGCCATATTTCCTGTCTTCCTTTGAATGTTTTCTCTCCCGTTCCCCCATTAGATTGCAAGCCCCTCAAAGGCAGGGACTGCCTTTCTTTTAATTGTATCTCTAGAACTCAACACAGTGCCTGGCACATAGTAGGTGCTTCATAAATGTTTATTGGATTGTATTGAATTCTTTAATGTCCCTACTACCTTCCTTGACCCTTGGAGTGAAAATTCCCCACCTCTCCCCCGAATCTTACTCACTATCTTAGATAGTGCAAATGGACAATGAGTTGTATTGATAATTTAACAAAAGGAAGAGAATAGGCCTTGAAAAAACCTCAAAGTTTTTTCTACAACACCAAGCTTCTCCCTCAAGCAAGGGCTCATCTTTTTAATACTGATATTCTTTCAGGTATTCTTTTAAGATTTCAGATATTCTTTTAATGCTTATGTTCTTGTTGCATGTTGGTGAGTCATGAAACACTATTGTCTTCTAAGAATTGAAATTGAGTATCACACAAAGGGAAAGTGGAGATGTGCCTTGGTCAGCCTGAGTAGGATGCAACGTATTACAAACATATTACAAAACATATTACAACATATTACAAAAAGAACAGCATAAAGGATGCTACCAGAGGAATTTGGGAATGAAAAAGAAGCTGGACTGTGGCGATAGCAAGAAATGGCTGATGGAGAGTCTTCATGCTCCAATGGTATCCTCATTACAGCAAAAATGGACAGTCCCCAGCACAGTTGTTGCTCACTTATTTACAATCAACCAATCAACAAATATTTATTTATTAAGCACCTACTATTCCCAGCTGATTCTAGGTGTTGGGGCTACAAGTACAAAGAATGAAAGAATCTCTGCTGTCAATGAGCTTACGTTCTAATGGGGGGAAGAAAAGAAAAGAAATACATACAAAAGTACATACACCATGAATATGAAGTTAATATAGAGAACTTATGGGAAGACAAGAACAAAAGTTGACAAGAATGAATAGGCATGAGTGAGGTAGGGGGAATGGTCACATGGATGAGACCACAAATTCATTTGAGTATTTGGGAGCCAAAATTTCTGGCTTTTTTTTCAATTTCCATCCACTGCTCATATGTCAAACCTTTTGGGTCAAGCAGCACAATTCCCTTTTCCATACAACACCACTTCAAGAAGAATGCCATTCTCCCTACCTGCCTTTCCTTCCAACTAAGTCTTCTCCAAACTAAACATCTAGAATTCTTTCAATTTGGTCCCTAATGTATAGAGGTAGTTCTATCCACAGCTCTTCATTCTTCTCTGACTTTTGTGACCATTTATTATCTAGTGGTACATGGGCACAGATGTGGAGAGGGTATTGGGCCTGAAGTCAGGAAGACCTGAGTTCAAATTTGACCTCAGACACTGACTAGCTGTGACCCTGTGTAAGTCTCTTAACCCTGTTTCCCTCAGTTCCTCATCTGTAAAATTTGCTAGAGAAGGAAATGGCAAACCACTCCAGTACCTTTGTCAAGAAAACCCTAAGATGGGGTCACAGAGAGTCAGACATGACTAAAAATGACTGAACAACAAAAAATTTGGAAAAGGTTTAAGATCGTTGGATTTATACCTGAAAGGTTCCAGTCCCATTATTTTATGAATGAGGAACTGAGGCCCAGAAGGGAGCAGTGAGTTGGCCAAGATCACTTGGAGTAATGGGGAAAAGCCAGGATATATAAACTGAGGTCCTCTCATTCCAAGCAGTCTGCTAGGTGAACACTACCCAAAATTAAACAAGTTAAGCAATAATAATAATAACTAGCATTTATATAGTGCTTTAAGGTTTACAAATCCCTTTACAAATATTAGCTCATTTGATCCTCACAACAGCCCTGGGAGTTAGGTGATATTATTCCCATTTTACAAATAAGGAAACTGAGGCACAGAGAGATTAAGAGACTTCTTCAGAGTCACACATCTAAAGTATCTCAGGTGGGATTTGAAGTCAAGTCCATCTTGACTCTTAAGTCTGTTGCTTTTTGCACTGTACCACCTAGCTGCCTAGCTCATACCTTCCTTTCCTTTTCTTTAGTGTCTCTTAAAGCTAGAAACAGAAATGAGGTAGTGAATTAGGGGAAACCTAGGACAGCTTCCACCTTCCCCTGAAAGAAGCAAAAGCTCGTAATTGAAGCCTCTGCTATTGGCTGTATTCAACTACCATATCTCAATGTTAGAACCATATAAGCATTTTGTGAGAGTTTTAAATTGTTGCATGCAGTTCCACCTTCTCTGTCAATTTAATTTCTTCAGCTTCCCATCATTTTCACCCATTCAGAAATACCTGCTGTTGGGTGAGTCCATGACACAAAAAAGGAAAGGAGAAAAGGAAGGAATAAGGGAGAAATAAGCCCCTTTTCCCATCCCTCTGAAAATACAGTGGATAGCTTTTGTCCCTCAGGCTTCAATGCCTAGATCGAAGGTATCAAACTGGACATTTCTCTGTCTGATGAGTGATTATTTGCCCAGGAAAAAAATTAAAGAGCTAAAAGTGTCTGTGTAGGGTTTTCTTACATAAGATTCAACTCTAGTAAAACACATAGAGGAGTTATGTTGAGGGTATTTGCTGACATTTATTATCTTCTCTAGCTTACCTTCACAAAAAAGATATTTCAATATGTAGTCAGAAGAAGTTGCTTAAAATTCAAGTTTCAAAGAATAACAAAAACAGTGTTTGATACCTTTCCTTTAAAAAATCTCAAAATATCTTGTTCACCTGTTCCTTGTTTTGTTGGAGGTATTTTAAGCCCGGTGAGGTTACATGATCCTCAAGGGTCATAATGCATTGGTGAATGGAACTAATGTTATTTATAGCTCCACATTGCCTGGGAAAGAAGTAGAAGCAAAGGACAATTAATGAATAAGCATTTATTGAGTGTCTGCTTTGTGTCTGACACTGTGTTAGGCTCATGGCATAGAAAAGCAAAAATGAAACAGGTCTTGCCCTCAAGGAGCTTACATTCTATAGGGGGAAACAATATGTACACATATGAGTTCATACAAAATATATACAAATTAAGTATGAGGTAATTTGGGAGTAGAGAAGGGGAAAGCTGGGCTCAGGAAAGGTTTCCTGCAGTGGAGGAGACATTTGAGCTGAGTCTTGAAGAAAGCTAGGAATTCTCAGAGGGATAATGAGGGGGGAGTGCATTTCAGACAGCGTGCATCTGAGGGTGTGGCAGAGGCACCATCAGAGTGACTGCCAACTCATTAATGTCCTTTTTATTTCCTGAACTCCCAGAGTGAAAGCTCCTTTTCACCTCCCTCCATCTTATTGATTTCCTGGCTATGCCATATGAGGCTGTTCAGAAAGAAATGGGGATGTTTAGCATGGAGAAAACTTGGGGAAAATATAAAAACTGTCTTTGTGGAAGAGAGATTAGTCTTGCTCTTATGGGCCCCAGAAAAGGGCAGAACTAAAAGCAATGGCTAGAAAGTGCAAATTTAGTTTGGGGCTATATAAGTAAAAACTTCATTAACAGTAAGAGCTATCTTAAAGGGGAATGGGCTTCCCCAGGAGGTAGTAGGTTTCCACCATGTGTTAGGTATGTTGTAGACAGTGGTGTCTTGGTAAATATTCAACAATTAGCTCTTGCGGGGTGGGGCGGCAGAAATGTACACAGGACACACTTTTAAGTTTAATCTGCATTCTTAATATTTTCTCTATCATTTTTAAGTCTATGGGTAATCAACAAACCATTAAATCAAGCTCTGATTTGTAACATTTGCTTATTTTCAAGGTATAAATATTCACACTAAAAATTTAACAATCAGTTCTCACCACTTGGTACATCGCTCGTTGCAGGGGTATTTATTTTTTCTTCTAGTAGTGAGTCCCCTTCAACTCTGAAATTCTGAGATCTGTTATGTGATCCCTGTGACCAGACTTTTGCCTTCTGTGTATTTGTATAGCTAACTATTAGGGCCTAGGAACTGAAGGAAGATTAGAATCTATGATTCCAGGTTTCCCAGAAAAATAATGAATGAAAGCACCAAGGAGTTTAAAGTCAGAAAAAAAGAAGAGGAGAATAAGCAAAATCAGGAAGAATGGATTGGGGTGGACTGCTCTAGAGGAGCCCTGTTCCTGGTGTGGTCTGTAACTGGAGAGACATGGTAGTATTAGTCAAGGTGTAGACTGTCCTGAGTGGTGGAGGTGGGAGAGAGGGAAGAAGATATGAACTGGGAAGATCACATAAGAGCAATTGCTTCAAGGAGGTAAGAGCCTGAACCAGGAACAAAATAAAGAACCAGGAACAAATTCAGGCTCAGCTAATGGGATGAATTTATCTAGAATCAAATAATTACTTATAATTAGCTTCTAAGCTAGAGGAGTATTAACCTGACTGCATATAGACTGACTTCTTGAAATCTTTAGCTTGTAGCAAAGCAGTTTTTTTTTTTTTGACTGAAGATAACTGATGACATGCAGAAGATTACAGCAATAAAGAGTTGGGAAAAGGCTGGGTTCATAGGAAGAAATCCCAGATCTTACAGTAGTTGTATCAAGGTAGTAGTAAAAACAGGGAAATTCTTGTTTCGTCACAGATTCACCATTGCTGAAGACCTAGTCAATATTCTCCCAGTAGAATATAAGCTCCTTGAGGACAAGGGTTATTTCATTGCAGCTGTTTTATCCCCAAGACTTAGCATTGTGTCTAGCCTGTCATAGGTGCCTAATAAATTGTAGAAATGTAAGTAGAAAGAACTCTAACAACCAAACAATTGAAACCGAAAGCTGTGAAATTATAATGACCAAGTTTGGCCGTAAAGAAGAGATTCAAAAAAAGGTGCCTCTTGCACTTCTTTGAAAAGGTGAGAGACTAAGGGTGTGGAACACTGTACTGTTTATGATGCCAAATTTGTTCAAAATGTTTAGTTTGGCTCAACTGTGACTTTTCTCTTTTTTTTTTTTTTTGATTCTTTGTTATGGAGATGACTAGGAGAGGGAATAGAGGAAAAAAGTAGTTGATGTAACAACAACAGATGGTAATTTAAAAAAAATCAAAAGGTGTTTAATTCTTTTCTCTCTCTTACTCTCATCTATCCATATATCTGTCAAAGACCATTTACATATCTTTTACCATGGGAATGTAAAGGGTCACGATGATATGTATGCATTCTGCCATTCAGAAATTCATACATATTGAAGATTAGGAGTAGATTTTCCCCCTTTCCACTCTTCCTATTGCTTCTTAACTGAGGACTGAGAAGCTCAGGAACTATCTAGCCTTTTCTGCCTAACCAGGAGCTTAAAGGTATTCTAGTAAGACTTGTCCAATGGGATCCTGAGAAAGGCATTTTAATTGCTCTGTCCTGTCTTCCCAGAAGTATATTCCCTGGAAATTGTGTTCTCCTTTTCTAGTCTCAGCATTCTATTTTTTGAATGGGCATATGTATTCCTCTCATGAGCTTTAGCCCCTTCATTTTCCTGGTGTGTAAGTCTTCCTTGCCTGATTGTGATGCGTGCGATTCACTCATAGATATTGTTGAAGCTAAGTTCCTGATTCAGTGTGGTTATTTGATTGATCTGATTCTACCTTTATGAACAATGATTTAAATTCTTGTTTAAATGAGCTAAAATATCCTTACTGTGAAAAAAGGTATATCTAATTCTATATGCTTGATAAATGTACATTCCAATTTTATTTTAATTAATTTTTTCAAATAACAAAAATAGATTCTCTCCCTCTCTCCCCACTGAGAAAAGAAAAACAAAATCCTTGTAACAAAAATGTATAGTCTGCAATGTCAGAGCAGTAACTCAAGGCCCAGATCTTCTGGCCAGCCAGGAAATGACTTATCCTCATAGTGATTGTTGTCTTTTCTTCTGAAAAGAATATGATTGCAAACAGCCTTTTCAGTTCATGGAGTCCAGATCTCTTGAGGTCTTGAAGTAGTCTCAAGGCTACTTCATCTCAAGATTGCTCTTTGGTTACCTGTGTGCTCAGGACAAGACATAATGCAGAAGAGACAGCTAGGGACTTGAAATCTATTTTCAGGATTACCTAAACAAGCACATGTCTTCACTGCTATGTTCACAAAGCTGCCATACAGCTCTACCTGCTGCTGGAGAGAGGAAGAGAAGAGAAATCCCTTCTTTCACTTAGTGGAAGTCCAAGGGAGAGCTATAGAGTCCCATGTGACCCTCTCAAAAAAGAAAATAAAGATCCAAAGCAGGTCATTTTCTCTTTTATAGCATACTGAATAGACTTTGCTTCCTGCTTAATTATCAGTCATTTTTGACACAATCCCCAGTGATGGGAACCATGGAGATCAAGTAGGAATTTCAGGTCACATATTTAAGTCCTTTTGCAAGGGGTTGGTCCAATGAGTTGAAAAAAAAGGCCAGACTTGGCTCCAGGGGAAGTTCCCTAATTTAGCAGATCAGGGAGAGGGGTGATTTCATTTTTTGTACTTGTAGCCCCAGTGCCTATCATAGCACCTAGCATATAGATAGTTGGCACTAAGTGCCTACTTTTTCTTTTTTTTTTAAAGTGCATTTTATTTTTCACATGGTACATGTGAAGAAAATTTTTAGCATTAATTTTTACAAGATTTTGAGTTCCAAATTTTTCTCATTTCCTCCCTCCCCTCCCTTCTTCTGAAAATGGTAGGCAGTTTGATATAGTTTATACATGCGCTATCATGTAAAAATATTTCCACATTAGTCATAGCTGTGAAAGAAAAAACAGATCAAAAGGAAAAAAAAACATGAGAAAGAACAAAGCAAATGAAAAAAATGTGCTCTGATGTACATTCAGAGTCCATCAATTCTTTATCTGATAGCGTTAGCATTTTCCTTCACAAGTCCTTTGTACTTGTCTTAGATCATTGTGTTGCTGAGAAGAGCAGAATCATTCCTAGTTGATCATCATACAATGTTGCTAATAGTGTGTACAATGTTTACCTGGTTATGCTCATTTCACTTTGCATCAGTTTGTATAAGTCTTTTCAGGTTTTTCTGAAATCAGCCTGTTCACCATTTCTTGTTGCATAATAGTATTTCATTACATTCATATACCACAGCTTATTCAGTCATTCCCCAATTAATGAGCATCCCCTCAATTTCCAATATTTTGCCACCATAAAAAGGAATGCTACAAATATTTTTGCACATGTAGGTCCTTCCCCCTTTTGAGATTTCTTTGGGATACAGACCAAGTAGTGATATTGCTGGATCAAAGGGTATACACATGTTGGTTGCCCTTTGGGTATAGTTCCGAATTGCTTTCCAGAATGGGTAGATCACTATACAACTCCACCAACATTGCGTTAGTGTCCCAATTCTCCCATATTTTCTCCAGCACTGATAATTTTTCTTTTCTGTCATATTAACCAATCTGATAGGTATGAGGTGGTACCTTGGAGCTGTTTTAATGTGCATTTCTCTAGTCAAAAGTGATTTGGAGCACTTCTTCATATACCTATAGAGAGTTTTGGTTTCTTCATCTGAAAACTGCCTGTTCATATCCTTTGATCACTCATCAAATGGGAATGGCTTGTATTCTTCTAAATTTGACTCAGTTCTCTATATGTTTGAAAAATGAGGCTTTTATCAGAGGCACTTGCCGTAAAGATTGTTTCCCATCTTTCTGCTTTCCTTCTGATCTTGATTGCATTGGTTTTGTTTGTACAAAAGCTTTTTAATTTAATATAATCAAAATTATCTGTTTTATATTTTGTAGTGCACTTTATCTCTTTTTTGGTCATGAATTCTTCCCTTCCCCATACATCTGATAAGTAGACTATTCCTTGCTCTTCTAATTTGCGTATGGTGTCATCTTTTATGTCTAAATCATGCCAAAGGTCTATCATAGCTAACTTTTCTAATATTCTATTTATCTTCTTAGTTTCTTTCTTGTTTATTTTTTGGTTGGATTTATTGAGTTCTGAGAGGGGACAATAGATGTCCCCCACTAATATAGTTTTGCTGTCTATTTCTTCCTGTATCTCACTTAACTTCTTTAAAAATGTGGATACTATACCACTTGGTACATATATATTTAGTATTGTTATTGCTTCATTGTCTATGGTACCTTTTAGCAATATGTCGTTTCCTTCCTTATCTCTTTTAACTAGGCCTATTTTTGCTTTTATTTTGTTCGAAATCAGGAATGCTACCCTTGCTTCTTTTATTTCAGCTGAATCATAATAGATTCTGCTCCAGCCCCTTATCTTTACTCTGTGTGTGTCTCTGCTTCAAGGGTGTTTCTTGTGTATAACACATTGTAGGATTCTGATTTTTGATCCACTTTGCTATCTGGTGCCTACTTTTTTCAATCAGTGTTTGTCGATTAATTGATTAATAACTGATTGTGCTGGTACCCTTACCATAGTTGTACAGATTGAACATCTATTAACAAGAGTCATAATATAAAGAACCACAGAATTCTACGAGTTGGAAGGGATTTCAATTGCTATCTAGTCCAACCCGTTTCTAAAAGGAATCTTTATTATAACACACCTGACAAGTGATTACCCAGCCTGAAGATCTTTAATAACGAGGAATCTACTACCTCCCAAGACGGTCCATTCCAATTTTGGAAGGCTTTAAGTATATGCCTATGATTCAGGTAAGTACAATCCTAAATGTGGCTAAAACTTGGGCACAGGAGGACTGGAGCATGTGTGGGCTTTCTGTGTTGATCTACCCTGTGGTTGGGAGCATCTTTTTTTCCATTGACTTTGTAGCTAGAACTGTAGGGTTCTTTAAAATCTCCTGACTGAGCACTTGCTGTGGCTTTTGTGGCATTCTCATCTAAGGGAGGAGGTAACTTCATTCACATCATGGGGCTTTAGAGCCTCCTTCCCCTCCAGAGGCTATGTGGCCCAGAGAAATGAGCCTCCATCTTTGGCCTTTGTGGAGTCTTTGATCTGGCCTGGGAGCTTGAGTCACAGGGTTCTGGGAGACCGGGAATCCAGGCCAGGTGTTGAAGTCAACCCAGCATCAAAGCCCCAAGGGTAAAGGCTGCTAGAACTCCTGACCAGCAGAAGCCTGACATTTTTCAACATGAATTTAGTGCCACTAAAGCCATATAGGAACTAGGCTAAATTGTGAGCCTAACCTCTTACTCAGTCTAGACTGAATTGTATAGGTAAAATTATGCCCCTGAGGTGTTGGAGGAAATATTTGCAAATTTGTTTTTTCTATATCTCTGAAGTAAATATCCCTTTGTAAAAGCTAATCTGATTTTAAATAACCTAATGGAACTGGGGGAGCTACTCACTGAGCCCCCAAAATGGGGAGAACAGAGCTAGATGGGGCTCCAGCCAAGGATAGAGGAGATCCCCTCACTCCATCCTTTCAGGGTACCTGAGAACCCCGAGTGGGGGGTGGGTAAAATGTAACAGGGCTGGCCCTGCAAGAGTGGACCCAGAGTCAGGCATGTTATACCATTCAAGAGAGCAAGACAGTGCTGGGAGCTAAAGCCTGGGCAGAAGTATTCTGAACTTTGCAACATGACTACTCCCTCTTCTACTTAATTGTTTTTGCTGTTCTTGAAACCTTTCACCTTCTTCAAATAGATTTACAAGGGAAAACTTCTGATGTTTACAGCAACAACCATAGGGACCAGCTCTACTTATCTAGAAAGAGACATGCTGTTCCTTCTCTTTGGAATGTTGTCCCTCCCCACTCCACCTGTCCAAGGCTACACTTAAATGCTATCTCCTCCATGATGTTCTTTCCAGTGGGAAGTGATCTTTCCCTACTCTGAACCGGCATACCACATATTTTCTGTACTGCCCTTTCACGTTGTATCTTGTAATTATCATTATTTGTGAGCATGACTTAGCTCTACCAAACTATTTTCGTTATCCAGGGTGGAAGGCCCTAATGTGGTTCTAATAATGGGTTCTAATACCTCAGCATTCATAGGAAAGTGGAAATGGCAATCCATCCAAAGATGAAGATTGAAGATAGGAAGGACATACAGTCCAGGCACAGAAGAAAACTAGAGGTGACTTCATTTTGAAAATATTAATGGATCAACCCTTAAGATATTGCAGAGGGACATACCAAATATGTTTTTTTTTTGTTGGGGGGGGGAAAGGGAGAAGGATCACAAACTATTATTACCCCAAAAAAGTGATTGATCACACAAGAATTATTGACTCATTTATCTACTTTATTATCTCTATAAAATTTTTATGAGAATGAGCTACAAACATATTTATGACATATCTTATATGATGAAAATATGAAGTCAGAATAGGCAAACTTTCACAAGTGATTTCCTAAAGCAGGCCATATCTTCATAGTATCACTACTGATTGGTAGAGGTAAAACAAGATCTTTCTATGACCTTGGTGGTATCAATATCTGACCACACTCTAAGCACTCCACAGCACCTGCTGCAACTGCCTTCATGGCCATTGGAACAAAATTTTCTCATTCCCCTATTCTACCAGGGAAGTCTTCTTGGGATTGGGGCAGACACCCTCCTAACTCATCTGGTTTGAGTCCTGTCAGTTAGCATCAACCTGGTTTTGTCTTTATGCTAAAATGGTTTACTGGGGAGTGGCCATTGTGCATGTTACAGCTTCTTGGAGCCATAGATAAGAGTTGGGTAAAGGTGTACACCTAAGGTAGATGAGCAGCCCTGAAAAAGGGCTATTATGAAAAATATTTGAGTAGAGCAAAACACAGCCTTGCCTTGAGGACTTTCCTTTAACAAGGTGTCTCCCATGAATAAATTAAGATCATATGATATTTCTTCGTAGATTCGATCACATAGATAATTTGTTCAATACTTTTTGGATTGCCAAAACCAAACAAGGTACATAACAAGTGGATGTATGGTCCCCTAAAGTGTTTACTTGTAATTGAGTATGTCTTGGGCAGATTCCAAATGGAAATGGAATGACTGTGAAGTCATCTAGATATTTCTGTTTGTGGAAGATTTACTTCCACCTCCTGAGTGCTATAAAGACCTCTCCAATTAAATCCACAACCATTTAAAAGCTTGTCCACAATCCACACAGGAAAAAGCAAATGGATAAAGAATGCTTATTGACTGGATCATGGTATGCAATTGGAAGGACAGCCCCTTGAGTTACATATATACATATATAGTACATGTATCTAGGATGGGGTGAATGGGGTGTTCAGGGAGGACTAGCACCTCTAGTGTGAGCACTTGCCAAGCTCTTTTTCAGGACTTCTTATCTTAGGTTTCTGCCTTCACCCAACTCTCACCTGTGTCTCCAGGAAGCTGTGACATGCACGATGGCTACACTCCAGTAAACTGTCTTAGCATAAGGGTAAAACCAGGTTGAGGGTAACTAATAGGCTTCAAACCCCATGAGTTAAGGGAGTGTCTACCCCAAGGATAAGAAGACTTCCCCTGATAGAAGAGGTAAATGAGAAAAATTTGTTCCATCAGCCATAAAGGAGGCTGAAGCAGGCACTGTGGAGTACTTAGGGCTTGGTCAGATCTGGAAGACACCAAGGTCATCCACTGCATCCCAGGCCCACGCCAGTTCTCCTGACTTTTGTCTTACCACTGGACATTGATGACTCTGGAAGAGAGCGTGAGGCTAATGACTTTGTGCAACTCTGCCTCACTTAAACCCAATTCACAAACGAGTTAAGACATCACCCTATGATGTTATTGGTCCTCTTCAGATAAGAAAGACAGACAACAACAGTATCTTGAACAGATATTGCAAATGGACCAGAATAGAATAGGAGGAAGAATATGGATGGGACTGCATTTGGTGAATTGCGCAATACTTTCCATGATTCAGAGCTGTTTCCTTGAAATGAAAATCCATCTTTTTAACATGCATGTTCTCCTTGTATTGATATGTGAATCAAAAATGACAGATGTTTCAAAGGACAATGGAGACAACAGACTCTTGGAGTAGGTTACAGCAGATTATCAACCTGAAGTGGTGGTAACAGATGCCATACAGGGAATGTACGATTGGGAAAAGGAGCTGGACCTGTCGTGTTTTGACAATAAGAGATAACAGGTGGATAACCCATGGATGGTTAAAAGAGAAAGGCCTCTGGCATTTTCTGGGATGAATGACATAGACAAGAATCACATAAGACGGGAAGATGTGGATGGACTGCAACCTGTACCAACTATGGAGGGAAGGCACACTAATTAGCTCACAGATTTGCTATAATGCTGTAATACTGAAAGGACAATTCATGAATGCAGCAACACCTATTTCATTCATATATATGTCTCCCATAGCAAATCTAGATAATGGCCATCACATAGTAGGTGCTTTAAAATATATGATAAATGACTAAAATACAACATAATTCCAAAATCAAGAAAACCTTGATGATCAATAAATCAATAAATTGACAAATATTAATTAATCACCAACAATAATAATAGCTAGCATTTATATAGCCCCTACTGTGTGCTAGGCACTATGCAAATATTATCTCTCTTGTTTCTTACAACAGCCCTGAGGGATAAGTGATATTATAATCCCCATTTCACAACTGAGGAAATTGAGACAAACAGAGGTTAAGTGACTTGCCCAAGGTCACACAACTAGAAAGTATTTGAGGCCACATTAAAACTGAGATCTTCCTGACCCCAGGCCAAGTGCTCTACCACTGTCTCAACCTAGCTTCCTCTTGCCTACCAGAACTGTGCTAGGTACTGAGAGCACAAAGATAAAAGTGAGGCAGTCCCTGCCTTCGAGGAGCCTACATACTATCTAGGGAAACAGTATGAAGAGACATGGGTGTGCTCAAAATATATACAAATAGCTACAAGGTGATTGATTTCAGGAGAGGGTCCCAGTGAGGGGATCAGAAAAGGCTTCTCATGGAAGCTGACAATCGAACTGTGTATTGAATGGAACTAGGAAATTCTGGAAGAGGTGTTTTGGGTGTAGCTATTGACTAGGACAAAGGCCAAGAAGTAGAGTGTGAGAAGTGGGGTAGGAGGTACACTAATAAGGTCAGATAGCCTGGACTGTAAAATCCGTGAAGGTGAGTAATGACCAAGAAAGCTGAAATGGGAGGTTGTGGTTGGGTTGTGAAAGGCTTTAAGAGCCAAACAAAAAAGTTTACATTTTCTTGTAAAGGTTATAGTGAGCCAAGAGAGTTTAGTAAGTAGTGCGCGGAGTGACTTGGACAGATCTGTGCTAAATGAAAATTGATTTGGCAAATTTAGTGTGATGGTTTGGTACCCAGATCCATCATATCGCTGCCCTCGGTCCTCCTGACTACTACCCTACTCACTAGCTTCTATCCTAGGACCCAGTACATGGGTAAGGGTCCTTTTTAATTCAATTCAATAAGCATTTTTAAGCCTCTGCTGCATCCCAGGCTCTGTGCTAAGTGCTGAGAATTGTGTTTGTCCTTCATTTTTGAAGATAACCATGACATCAGGGAGATGATGACATGACTTGCAGTTGACTTTGATTTGAGGGAGGGAGGGCTGTGCAAGGTCACCAGCCTCACTTTCTCCTCTAGAGCCATCTGGGTCCAGTGGCTTGATATTTACCAGGACTACTGGGGATGGCCCAGGATGCATTGGGAGACCTTGACCCATTTAGGCTAAGGCCTTTTCAGATTCTCACTTTGAGTGAGTCAAGGGATGGCCCCTGTAATTAGGAAAAAAGAAAGAAAAAAAATCAAACTGGGAGGGGAAAACCCTCAGGATGGCTGATCCAAGGAGAAACAGTTAGTGCTGGGAATACAAAGAAAGGGAAAAGACAGTCCCTGCCCTCAAGGTGCTCACAGTTTAAAGGGGGGAGACAACATGCAAACATTGATGTTTAAAGTATAATATATGTATATATATATAAAATATATAAAAATATACATAAAGCATAGTGTATAAAGTAACATACAAGATAAGTAGGAAAAAAATCAACAAAAGGAAGGCACTAGATTTAAGAGGGATTGGGAAAGGCTTTCTGAGGGGCACTAGCATGGCCCATCCCCACCGTACTACTGCTCTCTAGCCATTTTAATGCCGTGCAGCTAGTTGATTCAGCGGCTAGAGCACCGGGCCTAGAGTCAGGGAGACCTGAATACAAATCCAGCCTCCAACACTAGTTACGTGATCTTGGACAAGATATCTAACTTCTGTTTGCCTCAGTTCCTCATCTGTAAAATGGGGACACACTGGGAAAGGCAATGGCAAACCACTCTAATATCTTTGCCAAGAAAACCCCACAGACATAATCCATGGGGGTCGTAACTGAACCACAAAATGATGATGATGACAATGATGATCATGATGCTCTCACCTCAGTACCTTTTCTTTCCTTACCTCTTTCCACCTTTGGGAATACGATCATTCCTGGAAGGATCTTGTCAATTAATTGTCCTTCAGCCCACTTGCCACCTCTGTGACTTTCAGGTCTAAAATATCACTCCCTGGTCACTACTCCCTTTTAAAAAAAAAATCTCTTAATAGAATTTATGTTAGTGAGGTCAGGGACTATCTTTATTCTTGTATTTGTGTCCCAGAGCTTAGCATAGTGCCAGGTACAAATTTAAGCACTTAAATGCTTTTTACTCATTCATTCATTTATTTACCCATAAATACATCACAAGATGCCATCATTTTGAGCCCTTTTAGTTTGAAGAGGTAGAAAGCAATAATGTCTACTAAACTGATTTTAAATAATGAAAGAGAGTAAACTGTACTAAATTTTAAATCTATGGCGAACTAGTAAACTTAATCTCTAGAGATAATCGTGGATTAATAGGCCCTGCTACCAGTGGAGTAGATGAAGAAGCCTGTGTGATACTGTGCAGATGTGAAGTCTTGAGCGCCTTAATATTAGGGAATGAAGTAGCAAGGATAGAAGAAAGAGCTCTGGATTTGGAATCAGGAGACGGGTCTCAGCTCTATTAATTCAATAAACCTTTACTAAACATTATGTAAGCACAAGACACTATGTTGGGCACTGAGGAGGCAAAGACAGAAGAAAAACAACTCTTGTCTGCAAAGCATTTTATAGCTTAGGAGCAGGTAAGGATACGACATAAGATCATACATAGACTGAGAGCTAGAAGGAACCTGAGAAGTCATCTAGTTCAATCCCCTCAGTTTCACAAAAAACAAAACTGAGCCCCAGAGAGAATAAATTACTTGTTCGAATTTACACAGGCAGTAAGTGACAAGGATAGGATTTGAATCCAGGCCCACTTATTCCAGAACCAATATGTTTTCCATCACACCATACTGTCAACAAAGACACAAACAAGTAAATGTAAAAATATATTAAAAATGAACAAAATACAAAGTAAACACTAACATTACTTGTATATAGATGAATAGATATGCAAAATAATTAAAAGTAATTTTAATAAAATATTAATAACTGGAGTAGGGGGGAGGGGTCAGGAAAGGCCTTGTTTGGGGAGTTTCATGGAGCTGTGATTTAAAGAGATCTAGAGATTCCAAGAGGAGGCAGCTAGGTGGTGCAGTGGATAGAATACTGGGCCTGGCATCAGGAAGAGTTCAAATCCAGCCTCACACACTTCCTAGCTTTATGACCCTGGGCAAGTCACAACCCTGTTTGCCTCAGTTTTCTCATCTATAAAATGAGCTGGAGAAGGTATCTCTTGCCAGTATCTTTGCCAAGAAAACCCCAAATGGAGTCACAAAGAATCGGACATGATTGAAACAACTCAACAACAACAGAGATTCTAAGCAGTGGAAAGAAGCAAGGTATGCATTCCAGATATGGAGGACCAAAGGCACAGGTACAGGTGATGAATTGTCATGAATGGAGAATAGCTAGCTGACCAGTTTGACTAGAATGGAGAATGCATGACAAGGAGTAATATGAAATGACTGAAAAGGTACATGGGAGCAGATCGCAGGGTACTTGAAAAGCTAGACTGGTGACATCTTAAGTTTATCTTAGAGACAATAGGGAGCCATTGAAGATTTTTGAATGGTGGTGGTAATGGGAAGGGAATGACATGGTTTTAGGACTACTGGTTTGTCAGCTGTGTGGAGGATGGATTGGAAAGGGGAGGAACTTGAGACCAGGAGAACAAGTAGGATTCTGTTGTGAGAGTTCAGGTGAGAGGTGATAAAGGCCTGAACTTGGGTCAACACTAGTTGAGTAAGAGAAAGGGATAGGAGTGAGAGGAAGGGACAGAGGTGAGAGATGATACAAAGTACTAATCAATAAGGTCTGGAAACTGGTTATGATGAGGCGAGTGAGCGGGAACAGTGGGAAGAGGCAAGGAAGACTTCGAGGCTCAAAATCATGTGACCTTGGGCCTTCTTTTCTCTGGGCCTCAGTTTCCTCATCTGTATAAGGGGAGGGCTGTAGGAGATGACCTTTAAAGTCATCAGCTTTACATATCTAATGTTCTAAGGAGAAAGGAGGCTTTGTTGAATGAAGATTTCTCTAAAATACTCAAATTTACCTTGGAGCTCCAGTAAAGGTGAGGACTTTAGAGAAGGATAGAATTGATAGTCAGACCTAAGGAGGACCCAGAGTTGGGTTCTAATTGAGATGAGATTATAGGTCAGCTCAAAGGAGCCCAATAGGCTTGATCTGCCCAGAAGAGAGGAGAGACCAAGAATTTCTGTGCGCAAAGACCAAGGGATACTGGTGAGTCAACATTCATTCAGGGCCAATTGCATGAAGTGCCTTGAAACAGAGATTGACCAGGAGTTTGGATAGAAAAGAGTCTTTCTTCTCCAGAAATCATAGTAACCAAAGTGTTGAGAACAAGCCTTCTCTAGATCTGGAAGAGTGGAGTCCCATAAATGATCAAAAAAGGACAGTCCTCAAAGTCTGGTCCAGAGAAGGACAGAGAACAAAGGGAGCCGAGAAGAGTGGTTAAGGCTTTAAAACAATCCCAAGGTAATCAAATGTCAGACTGTATGGCTGTAATGTGCCTAATTTATATGTAGTTTGCACACTGGGAGTCAATCACACTTTACAACTGAAGCTAATTATGTCTATCCTAGTAAAGAGGATAAGGAAGGCCCAGTAAGAAAGGTCAAAGTTGGTCACCTTTGGGTGATAGCTTTTGGAGGAGAAATCCTCTTCTCCCGGAAGTGGTGGTAGGGGAAAGTTATTCAGATAATCAACTTCTGAGAGGTGGGTCAAAGGTGGATCCAGAATTGGGTTCTAAATGAGATTAGATAATAGATCAACTCAAAGAATCTAGAGAAATAAATAGCCTGGCAACCTTCTCTTTTTAGATGGGATAGTTTGAGGAAGTTCTGTATTTGCCAGACTGCACAGTTATCACTTTTATTGTGTCATTAACATGGCCCATTTTGACTCTGTTGACTATTAAGATAAGTTTGCCTGCAATTAAATGCTCTGCTTTAATAAAAATTACTAAGGCTGAGATAAATATTGATTGAATTTAATGATCTGACAAACCGATTGACCAGAAAGTAACTTTAATTCAAACGCTGTAGAAAATTTTTTTCTCCCTAATGTTTCTGAAATGTTCAAGTTTAAATAAAAACCCATCTCTTGGCTTTAAATGTTCAGATGCTCTTATCTCATCATGTAAAGGATTAAACATTGTGCTCTCTACCTTTTTGATTTAAATGGTTCAGTAATTTCAATGGTCTGTTGAATTTCAACCTCAGTTCCTGTCAGAAGACAATATTATCTTTTCTGTATCTAAATTCCTTAGTTCTTTTTTCTAAAAGACTAAAAATACCATGCTCTTTTGATTTCAACAGATTAAAGCCTTATGAATTGCATACTAAAAAATAAAACCCAGAATGGTACACAGATAAGCCAAGTGAGAAATATTAACATTCTCTTAGGAAGTGTTTTCTCTCAATATTACACAAATATCTTCATGTCTTTCTCCTTTCTTTTTGAAACTAAGTCACCTCGTGACATTTGAAAGTAAAATAACTATACAGAAATAATTTGTATTTAAAAGCTTAGATGGCTTTTTTTTTAGAACCAAGCATAATAATCAACATGTGATTCTTTATACATTGTCCTTTGACCTTTGTGACTTCATTTCATATTCTGAAAACATCCGCATCTAAAATTAGTTACAAAAATGATCCAATTATGGTCATTTTACTTGACGTACTATTTAAGCTGTGTGTGCTTTCAAATGGAATTTTAAAAATACTTTTTCTTCTTCCCCTCCCCCGACACACATAGCTTGAAAAATATAGTCAAAACCAGTAATTAAAATTTACTAAGGGGAACTTCATCTAAATTCATAGACTGACCTAATTAAATATGTTAATAGGAACCTGCTTTTCTCTTTTTGAAAAAGGACTCAGGGCAGTTGACTACCAATTACCCAATAGGAGGTTACATCCTAAACTCTTTATCTCTGCATATCAGTGAATCACAACTCCAGGACTCACCCGGCACCCACCTGCACTCCTTTCTAGATCCCACCTGTTTTTTTAGTCACTCCAACCTTAAGGTGATGGTTAAACAAACAATTTAAATGGATTAGTAAGAGAATGGTAAAACCAAAAATCATTAGCCACTTGTATCTTCAAATGTTGACGTTCCAATCATTTCCCAGCTCTAACTGCCGAGGCAAACCTCATTTTTGAGGTGGGAGTCCAATCTCACGCTCTTTTGTCTTTCAATCTTTGAAAGAGAGAAATGAGAAGTTCATTTGTCTGATACTTTTTTTTTAAATCCCAAAACTAAAAAAATAAAATTCTATAAAAAAAAAATCTCAAAACTTCTTGCCTCATTTTATGGCAGAAGTGGGGAAACAGAATAGCCATTCATCTCAGTTAACTCACAAAATAATGTGGCAGCCTAACATCTGCTTTCACTTTCACTGGACTGTTCACCACGACCACATACTCCAAGCCACCTTCTTGCTGACTATCCTAGGCCTACTTATTGAGGTCAGTTTGTTACCTGGCTATGTTGCTCATGCCAGCACACATCTACACATCTCTGCAGGTTAGGGGAATGATCCATCACCGCAGACTAAGAAACAGAGACACTCTTCATTGCTGCCATGTCCCTGCACCTTATTGATGGTCTTGTAGGACCCTCTCCCACTGAACTGATTCTTTGTTCCCAAGGCTATCTCAGAAATATAGTGCAGAGAAAGGCTGCCTTACTACCCAGACGTATGTCTGCCCTAAAACCTCCTAGTGTTGATATTTAGGGGTGTTGAGATCCTGAAATAGCGACACACAAGTCCTGCCCAAATGAATTCCACCCAACTCTTCTTTCAGCCAAAGAAAAACAAGGTTTATTAAAACACCATTCTAGGTGGGTATGATTCTAAAAGTCCGCCATATTGACTAGACTCTTAAGGACCTTAATGGAAACAAGATGGATCTTATATACAGAAAGACTGTGGGAAGAATCTAGGAGTGGCCAAGTAGTCTGAGATGACTGGAGGAGGGGTCTAGGGGGAATCTTGATGAAAGTGGCCGGTAGGCTGGGGTGACCGTGAGGTAACAGAGAACTCCAGGAAATCCAGGGACCTGGACTATGTGGCCAAGGGAAAATGAGGTCTAGATAGGATGAAGGATGGGAAATAGCTGGGGATGATCCTGAGGTAATGGAGAATGGAGGCTGGACAATTGAGAATTGGGAGATTGGGAGCAGGCCACAGTGAAAAGCCAATTGAAAGGATTACTGGGATGCCTCAGGGAAATGCCATAGACTTGACCATATTGGAAAGTTCAAGGAAAGTTCTGGGGTGAGTTTCCAGAGCCTGCACCCCCATCACTAGGAGATGATGGTCCCTTACATGTAACTACTGGTGGAGCAGAAGAGAAAGTATCCTTACTCTGTTTTATGGTTTTGCTATATTTACCATTACACTGTTATCATCTTAGCTCCTTTCCTGGAGCGGCTGCCTCTAGAGATCTTGGAATAAATACTCTGGGTTATCTGGACCCCAATTGGAGGCTTCTGTGGATTTTCAAGACAATTTACTTCCTTTGAAATATCTCCTTTATTCTTTTTAATCTTCAAGACTAGCAATTTCTCAGACATTATGATACTTTCTACAATGGATAGACACATGCAATCAAGAAGACCTGAGTTCAAATACTGCCTTGGATTAGCTGTATGACTGAGCAGATCACTTAAACTCTCTGTCTCGTTTTTCTTGTTTTTATAGCACCTGTATCATAGGGTTGATATGTGGATCAAAAGAACTAACATATGTCATTGCTGTTGAAAATGACCAATGACATCATGAGGTGACATCTAGACTGGTGCAGGAACTGGATTTAAGTGAGGCAGAGTTGCACAAAGTCAGCAGCCTCACTCTCTCTTCCTGCCATGGAAGTACAGTGACAAGACAAAAGTGGGGATGATTGGTGATAGCTCAGGATGCAGTAGATGACCTTAGTCTCTTTGATGTCTGACTAAGCTCTTCTAAGTGCTCCATAGCACCTGCTTCATCCCACCAGTATGAAAGAATCATAGCATTTTGGGCTATTAGATAAAAAAAAAAAATGAATCCTATGCAGAAAACATCCTGAGATTGGCTGAAAGGATCGAGTCATAGCTCTTGAGCTTTGTATAAAAATAATCGTTAGACCACGGATTAACTCAGTCCAGCTGTGAGTCAGTTTCCAGGTTCAGGCCCCTCATAAAGAATTCCCAACCTGCCCCACTTCCTGCCCCCCACCCCCCAACTGACCACATTATTAGAGAAACTGGACCATAAAAGGCAAAAAGCTGATGCCAGAGAGAAACAAGGGAGAAAGATACTGAGAGCAAATAGGTCTCCCGAGAAAAGGAGAGACAACACCTGTGTTCTTTTTTCTTTCTGGAAGGTGACAAGCCTCAGGCCTAATGCCCTAAAAGGACATTAGGGTAGCTTCTCTGGCTCCCACTAGACCTTGGAGGTGGTGATCACAAGACCTTCCCTGTCTTTGCAATTACTTTTTCCTGACCTTAGACAAATGAGTTAGGACACTCTGAGTTAGATGTGTCTAAGCAGACACCTTGTAGTCTGTTGCAGAATCTGTCAGATGCGGTCTTTGTGCTGGTTGGTTTTGCTTAATGATTCTTCTTTGTCACCAGGGACAGTCACTGCTGAGGATAGAGGAGGGGAAGATATATCTGGAAATGAATGATTAGAATAACACTTATTAAGCACTGGCTTTGTGCCAAGCATGGGGGCATAAAAAACAAAAGGTTACTTGGTCCCCATCCTCAAAGAGCTTACTAGAATACGGAAGATGAGGAGAAATACTTTGGTTTGAAGAGTTATTAAGTTGGTCACTGGCACCACAAAGGAATAGACTAACACATCCTTTCTAGAAGTAATGATAGTATTGATTTTATTATAATTCCAAAACGGGAAGGGGCTTGGGGAGTGGGAGGATAGAGGGGGTGAAGAACACCACCTCTTTAGCAAGAAAGCTGTTAATGCAGGAATAGACTAACACACATACCTTGGCGCTTGTCCGGTGAAAGAGCACCTGACTCTTAAAAGAAGCCCAGGGGCATAGCTGTATGATTTAACCCAAAAGAATGACTAAAATTTTAGTCATGAGAGATATTATATTTGGCAGGAAGGGCCTTCCCAGAGCCCCTTGACTCATACCATATAATTTGCTTCTACTTCTTTAGATTCCTCTTGAAATGTAGAAGAAATCACACAAAGTGTTATCAGTAGGTTAAAATGGAGAAGTATATGCCCATAGCTAGAGAAGGGCAAATTGGAAATATCATTGTTTTGAATTTTTAACTCTGTTTGTCATAAGAAGAGCTATTTTTTTCTCCCAAAGGACTGTCTCTGAAGCGCTGTCAAAAAAAAAAATCTCTCAACCCAAAGATTTAAAATCCACAAATGCCATTGAGCTTGTTAAGAATGAGATGCAATGTTTTGGGTGTTCCTTTGCAATATCCTATTGTCAGAAATAAACCAAGAAACAATCCTTCTTTTGTCTCCACAGAAAAGCCTGCAATGGTAACTCTGACAAATACCCCCTGTTCTGGAATGGCACTGAGGGATGTACTGTGTGTGAACACAGAAGGGTTGGGGAGGAGTGAGTGGTACATGGGATGAATGGATTCTGTAAAGAATATAAAAGACCAGTAATCCCAAGGCTATTCACAGCTTTCCTGAAGCAAAGTTTGATTCAATCACAAATATTGGAAAGGCAAAGAGAAGTTAAAGATCATCATATTAATTGTTATCTATTATGGCAGGAGAGGTAGCTTGGTATAGTGGACAGAGGGCTGGCCTTAGAGACTTGAAGATCTGGATTCACTGTTGGTGTGATCATGGGTAAGTCACATGACTTTTCAGTGCCCAGCAGCCAAAACTCTAAAGCTACAAGTTGTTGAAAATTTATTGATCTGAATTGGTGAACAGAGTTTCCACACTGGGTATTTCCCTACACTGATGAAATATTAGGTCCATACTGCCCCTCTCGGCCTTTGACCCCCCAGTGATGTGGTAAGGTAGTGTGGGGGTAAGGAACGGAATGCTGAACTTGGAACCAGACTTTGAACCTGGGTTCAAATCCTATGTTTGCCACTTATGAGCTGTGTGATAACCTTTCTAAGCAGCTTCAGGCAACTTTCTCAGACTTGTTTACCATGTTATATACAGTCTCCAATTTCCATTGATGGAAGGAGTTCTGACATCCACAAAATCACAGATCCTTATGGGAAATAACACACATCATAAAATTGCAAGGCAGCAAAGCAATATTTATGCAAGCGTCTTAACAGTTTTTCTCTTTTCACTTTCTGGCAGAGCCAATAAGCTGAACCTAATGCTGAGAGGGGTAGGTAATAACATTAAAAGATCCATAGTGCTGAATATTTCCAGAATTCTTATACAATTATCTTATTGGCAAGTCTACCCTCTGTGTTCTTTGACAGCAAGTGATATGGTGAGGTGGAATGGCAGTACAATACAAGGCTAAATGATTCAACAAATAGGCCAGATGTATTTCCTATACTGTTTCTTCATTCTCCTGGAAAAGTGGGAAAAGCCCAGATTTCCAAATAAAGCAATAGGGAAATGTTCTTTTGTTTTAAGGACACAGTGCTTACTTCTAGAAATACAGCCTCATTCCCCACCCCATTTACATCAGTAAGAAACAACTGGGAAAGTTCAACCTGGAAAAGAGATTGAGAGTCAAATGATAGTGGTCTATGTTGCACCACCCTGCCCGCCCCTCCCCGCCTCCAGGCTACTTCACTAATTCTCACTCTCCTTAAAGGTTGATCCCTAGAGGGTGGCTATAACTATTTTCCTTAAGTATAATCCTGAGGGTTTCTTTCTAGTACTGTCACTGTGTCCCCACAGGTGTACTTCTCATTAACTTATCAGATAATAGCCTCAATTAAATTTTAGCAAAGGTATTTAATAAACTGGTATAGTAAGAATAGTTTCTGTGAAACTTCTCAATCTCCACCCCCACCTCCCCCCACACAAAGAATGGGGCATACTGTCCAATAAGTACACAGAAAATTGAGGCTGACACTTGAAGAACAGTGGCTGTCAGGACCATATGTAGAGAACAGTATGTAATCAGAGTAAACTTGCAACTCCTGTTTATGAAGAGTGCTCTCTTAAGTATACAGTTGGTATTATTCTCTGATGCAAGGGGTCATATTCCTTAAAGTTGCTTTCTCCCTCAGGTGGTTAGCTTCCTGTATTTGTGTATGTCCATGTTTGTCCTAAGTGCAGTTTCTCTGATGATGGTATAGTAAGAAGCTCTGTCCTTTTCTCCCATGAACTCTTCTATCACTGAATTGTTAAACTGATGAACTGAACTCACCACAGGCCTACATGCTCTTTTTATACTTTTCCTAAGGGGTGCGACTTCATCTTCTCAACTAGTCACAAGATGTTTCTTGTGTGACATCAAGTGCCTTTTACAAAATAGCTCGAGGTTCTTTTCAAATTGGACACAGTCTTGTCTACTCATCATGATGAAGTTATAGGAAAATTCCTTAATACCTAATTTTCTCTGTTCAATTTGATTGATTAATTGGGAATGGAGATGGAACCTCATCCTTATTCCTGGAAGCAAGTATATAAGGTCTGTCACTGGAAAGATCAGACTTATTTTGCTTTAACCCAGAGGCAGAATAAGGAGTAATGGATAAAAATTGGAGAACAGATTAGGCCTAATATGAGGGGGAAAGGCCCTGACAATTCGGGCTTTCTCCAAGTTAAATGTGCTGTTATAATGGGTGGTAGATTCTTCCTCCCAAGGTTTGTTTAAGTAGAACCTGGATGATTACATGTGGATGCTACTGCACAAGTGAGTCTTCCTGGTAGAATGTATGCCCTTGAAAGGGCAAGGCATTTTTGTCTTTTATATCCTCAGCATATAGTATGGTACATCTTGCAAATAGAAACCTAGCAAGTTCTGGTTGGGTTGGATTGGACCAGATCAGCATGGATTAGGCTGGATGGTCTCTGAGTTCCTGCCATCTCTGAGATAGTGTAATTTTTTTCACATCCTCATTCCTAGGACTACCAGGAAGGAAATTCTACCTCTCCATAGTTCCTCACCCAGGAGTGGAAAGTGTTCAGTTAAAATCCATTTTAAAGAAAGTGAGGTGTAGTAGAAAATTAGTTGGGAACAAACTGTCCATATAAGGCAATATTATTGTGGACTATGAAATGATAGATAGGAGGAATCTAGAGAAATATGTTAAAATGTGTATGAATAGATGCAGAGTGAAATAAGTAGAACCAGAAAAACACGATGCTGGTTATTGTCCTTCATTCTTGAAGAAGACCAAAAAGACATCTTTTTGTTGGAGTCGGGGTACAGTGTGCCTGACCGTGGCTGATCAAACCAATATGAGCTTAGAAGGGTCTACCACAAGTTGGGCACAAATAATCCATATGAGCATTTGGAGTAGAGATGTCTCTAAATTTGCTCATCTCACCTTTCTTTTGAGCTACTGCAATTCTGTTTTGCTAATAGAGCACAAGCACCTTCTTTGATAGGGGCACACCATGCTGGGTGGTCCTGTGCCAGTGTCTCCCATGTCTCACAATTGATATTAAAGTTCTTCAGAGAAACCTTGAGATTGTCCTTGTATCTCTTCTTCTGACCTCCATGTGAGTGATTGTCTTTTGTGAGTTTTCAAAAAAATTAATCTTTTAGGAGAATGTATATTTGGCATGTGAACAGCATGACCAGTCCATTGGAGTTGCCTTCTCTGTAGTACAGTTTGAATGCTTGGCAGTTCAACCAGAGAACAATATTCATACAATATAGAAGCAGCTATATCGCATAATAGATAGACTGTTAGACCTAGAGTCAAGAAAACTTGAGTTCAAATCTGGCCTGAGATAGTCAGTTCTGCTAGAATAGGACATATGGATAGATGTATTCCTAAAAATCACCATCCTGTGCAAAATTATACAATAAAACCACAGGGCTTATGGGAAAAATAAAGCTAAGGGCACAACACTCAAAGCCTTTGTCAGTTACATAAAAAAAAATAAGAACCTAATAAAAACAGTAGCACAATTTTTGTTATTGTTCAGTTGTGTATGACCTTTAGTGACTCCATTTGGGGTTTTCTTGGCAAAGATACTGGAGGGGTTTGCCATTTCCTTATCCAGCTCATTTTACGGATGAGGAAACTATGGCAAACAGGAGTAGGTGACTTTCCCAGGGTCACACACTATTAAGTACCTGAGGCCAGATTTGAACCCAGGAAGATATGTCTTCCGACTCCAGGCTGGGTACTCTATCCACTATGCCTTCAAGCTGCCCCAGCCCAGTTTTAAAGATGTTAAATAGTGAAGAGTTAAGAAATACACAAATACTACAATAAATAGCATTGCACCTGAAGCCTTGGGCTATTGCTTGGCTTGTGCAAGGTTCAGAATTATTTTGCATATATTGTCAGATGTGGTCATTGTACCCATTGTTTTTGATTAAATGGTTTTGGTTTTGTTTTGTTATAAGAGAGGGTTCAGTTATGGGATGGGACTGGGAAAGGGGTGGCAAGAATAATATATTTAGAAATGACAGTGATATAAAAGCGAAAGGCATCAATAAAACTCGAAAGGCAGAGCATTGTAGTGGATAGCAAATTGGACTGGAATGAGAAACATTTGGGTTTGGATCCTGCCTCAGATACTTACTAGACGTTTGACCCTGGTTAAGTCACGTAGTTCCTCTGGCTCTCAATATTATCAACTATACAATAGGGTAGTTGGACTTGATGACTTGGAAGTTCCCTTCAGTTTCTAAGTCTATGATAATTGAACTTAAAAAAATTTGTTTTTAAAGTATGTTGGCCTTGGAGGCAGGTGATACCTTGACTTGAATCCTGACTTTTGATACTTACTAGCTGTGTGAGCACGGAGGTGTATTTGACCTCTCTGAACCTCAGTTTCTTCATCTGCAAAAGGAGACTAACAATACTTGTAGTATTCGCATCATGGACTTATTGTGAGAATCAAGTGATAGGATACATGTAAAGTTGTAATCCTTGAATTATTTAGATGTTAGCTATTTTTATTATAAAGCTTTTCTCAACCTTAGTATTAATTCTCATTCTTTTCAGCTGACTGTAAATCCTTTTTTTTTTTATCTATATAAAAACCGGTAGCAGAAGTCCTTTAACACGGTTGGTTTTTGTAAAGGCTTCTCAAATAAAATTCAGTTGATATTAAATCTTTCCTTTCAAATGTGAATTCATTGATTCATTTTGGGGTGAATGTTACTCTCCCCATGGGCTTCTTCTTCTCTCCTTCTCTGGATCTCAAACCCTTCTGATGTCACCCTCCCTCTACTCTCCCCATCCTTTCTGCCTTTACTCCAGTCTCTGATGATGAAATGGGCCTTCTCCTAACTAAGACCAACACCATCCAATTCAGGGCTAGTACTTATATCATCCTCCTGTGGTGGATGATCAAATTTTTATAATCCACTAAACCTTATGGACAATGGCCCTCTTAAGAAATAAAAGATAATCTCATCTGTTCTATTTGTCTGTCTAGGATCCCATCCATGTGCCAGTGGACACCAATATGCCTCAGAACATGTGTATCTGCTCATCTCTTCCCTCTCCTGTTCTCCCTTCTCAGTGAACCTGCTCCTTCGTTCTCTCACCCTATTCCATAGGCAATAGCAGCTCATTATTCCAGTCATTCTTTTCCCTTTCTTCTTCCTAATACAGGCTCAGTTTTTTGACTCCCTCCCCAGTGCTTCCGATGTTCTTTTTATCAATCCCACCATTTTGGGCCCCTGCCCCCTCTACCTGAACCTGTCATTCATTCCATTCTCATGCCTTTCATCATTCCTTTCCTGTTGTGAAGGGCTATAGTTACCAGTTTCTATTAGCTCTATGCCTGCCTTTTTTATGCTGTTCCTGTGCTAGTGAACTGAGGCTACCTGTGTGCAGGCCTGAGGAGCACCTTGCCCTGTTCCTAGGCTTTTGAAGTCCCAGAAGTGAGACCCTTCTATCAGTCTTGCTCAGGACTTATTTCATTCTTCAAAATCCCTGTACCTTACATAGTACCACTGATACTTTTCTAGCACTGAGAGCAACCCAAGGCTATCTTCATTAAAAAGAAGTTATGTTCTTAGAGAATTATTAATTGAATTAGCACTGTTGCAGCATTTTGTCAAAATACTAGATTGTACTAATTATTTTTGCCATTTTTGTATTGAGTAAGAAAGGAACAAGGTGGGGTGATGGGCTGGAGTAAGAGCAAAAATAGCCAATTATGATGACTAACCTTGTCCCAGTAGAGGAGAAAATAAATTTCCCTCCCTTCCTCACAGGGGTGGGGGGGCTATGGATGTGGAACACTGCATACATTAAACTCAGTTAACATGTTGATTCATTTTGGCGATCTCCTTTTTCCCTGTTTCCTTTAAAGTCTTCGTTATAAGGCATGGCTCACTGTACAGGGGAGGGTAGAAGGATATACTCGGAAGTGAGTATATAAAAACAAAAGATAGAAAATTTATTTTAAAAAGAATAAAGAGATCTAAGAGGAAAAAGAAGTATTGAGAAGAGGAGGGGATAGATGGGGACATAACAGAGGAATAATTAAGTATTGAAGTTCCATCGGCACCATATACCTTATTTAAAATAACTAGCCACAGCTGTTCAGAGATAACGGTTATAACCATTCCCCGCACTCTTTTCCGTGCTGCCTCTAACCTTTTCTGTTACCTTTCTGATTATGCCTTGTCTTTTAAATTTATTTTTTAAAAAAGCACAGTTCCATATTCAAGAAACTTGCTTTTAGGAGGAAAACACACAACGAGGTCTCTGTTCAAGTGCACATCTGTTGTCTTTTTTTTTTTTAAATACTATGACCATTCTGGGTATTACCCTGAACCTTACCCTCCTCAGTCCTCCTGTTCCTCCCCAACCCCCAATATAACAAAGAGAAACAGCTAAGCAAAAACAATTGATACAGTAACTACGTCTGATAGTATATGCAAAATCCTGCTCCTGTAGTTTCCTGGAATATTTCATCATCTGCTTCCTGGGACCAAGATTAATTATTACAATTATTCAGAGTTAGTCTTCCTCTTAACATTCTTTGCCTTTACATTATTGTAATCACTGTGTATATTTTTTTCTGCTTCTACTTGCTACATGCTACATCATTTCATGCTAATCTTCCCAGCACTTGTTTTCTGGAAGATTTTTTTTTCGTTCTCCTCTCTGGTGTTTTGTTCATAAATGAGCCTGTCTTTGGGGAAGTTGACAACTTGTAAGAGACCCTCCCTTCTTCAGATCCACCACCATGAGACTGTTCCCAATTTCCTCTGCCAAACTGGATCCTCTGCTTTCCTTGCCAACTCAAGTCAAATTGCTATGACATTTCAAGGAAGAAAAATGAAACACATTTTCACCTTTTGACTGTTAGGCTCCTTTTTCTAACTTCATTTTTCATTAGAGTTTCTGAGTCAGACTGTAATCATGAAAGTGAGGAGCAAAGGGTGGCATCTAAGTGTGGGGGGCTCCCAACTATCTTGGGTAAAATAGCAGCCCCATAGAGTTCCACAGAAAACTTTCCCTTATTTTTGTTCTAAAACCTCTGCAGCCTTGTTAGAGGTTATTAGTCATGTGGTTGTTTTTGAACATACATGATTTGGAGACCGCATTGGGATCCCCAAAATTATTACCATTTGGATGTGTTAGATTTAACTCTAGGTCTTACTGAGAAGGAAAAAAATATCCAGTTGGTTTACCATTTACCATCCCTCCTAAGCCCCAGAATGAATCAATCGACTTATTATTTCACTGTTTTGACTTTAGGGTTGAATGACTCTTTGGACTCATTCTTCCTGGTACTTACAAGGGCCTTAGAAATCACTTGGGTTATAAACACTCAAGGAGGAGAAAAGGGCGGCTAATTTTTACAGAAACAGAATAATTCTGGTACTTTGGTATTGACTCGGTCTGAAGGATTCCTATGATCTGAAACAATGGAGCATACTCATAGTTGGACTGGTGTCATAGGCTTTATTAAAGGGCACCCAGTGTAGAGTGCTGGACTTGGAATCAGTAAGACCTGATTTCAAATTCTGCCTCAGATGCTAAATATCCAAGTGAACTTGGCTAGTTACTTAACTTATCTATATCTCAGTTTCCTCACCTATAAAATGAAGGGACTGGACTTAATGGGTTTTATGATACCTTCTAGCTCTAAAACCATAATCCTATGAAAATAATAGGAAGGAAAAGAAATAAGAATTTATTAAGCGCCTACTGTGTCAGGCATCATGCTAAGTGTTTTCCAAATATCCTGTTTGATTGTGAGATAATTGCTTTTACTATCCCCACTTTATAATTGAGGAAACTGAGGTAGACAGAATTGCTCAAGTCACAAGTGACTTACCCAAGATCACACAGCTAATAAGTACCCAAGGCAGCATTTGAACTCATGTTTTCCTGACTCTTAAGTCAGGTGATTTTCACATAGCTTCCCTTCCCCAGTCAGCCTCAGAACTCAAAGATACAATGGCCAACTCCGGGAACATATACAGATCAAGACTATTGTTAGAGCAGAGAGATTCATGGCCTTAGGGGGCTTTTGTGACTTAAACAGGGTCTCTGGGCACAGCTGGTCATGTGCAGAGTGGACTTGGCTCAAGGTCAGCTTGATGTAGATGGTGTTTACTTCATAGAGTATTTTCTCCACTGTGAGAATATTCTCAGGTTCAGGGATGCATGTGAACCTGTGGAAAGCTGTTAATGTCTCCAGATTTGTACCTAATATCTTTGTATTCCACAGCATCTAATAATCTGAAAGAACAGGCAGAAGCAGCCCATTGAAGCACTGGATGGGAGGCACTGGAAATGTGAAGTATTTCCAGAATGAGGCATGCGTATTTGGACATGGCCAAAATGAGAATTTGTTTCCCTAAATTATATATTTGTTGTGACAGTTTTAAAAAAAATTGTTCTATTGTGGGAAGAGGGCTTATAAAACAAAAAAGAAATGTGAAGTACCCTCAAATTTATTTCCACAGTACTATTGTGTTTTTAACTCTCTTGTTCTAATAAAGTGAGTAGATGTGCAAAACTCATGCCAGTTTTGAAAGAAAAGCTCAAAAAAATATACAAAACCCCAAACCCCACAAAAAAAAAACAACTCATCTCCACAGCATTAGGAAAGATCCTACTCCACTGTGGTGTTTATTTTTTTTCTCTCTTTATCTAGTGTTAACTTTTCAGATCCTGCTTTTCTCCAAAGCAATTTAGGTATGCCATCATTGAGACAGGCATGACAAGCATTTTGATTGTTTTTTTTAAGGGTTAAGGCAAATATTTTAAAATATTTTCATGATGCTTTTTGTTTTTCTATCACCTACATTTCCTAAAGTATACCTCACCCCTTACCCGTACCTTTTATTTAAAAAAAGGCAGTTCATAAGACTAAGCAAATATATCAAATGGTCTGCCATTATGTGTAGTGATCTATAATCCCATACCCACGACCCCCTCCCCATGCCTGTAAATAAATGGGGAATGATACCTTCTGATATGGCATGTCAGATTTTAGTTTTATTTTCTTAAATTTTTTTTGCTTTGTCCTGGGAAAAAACTGAGGCTTTAGAGCACATTTTCAATGGTCTTATTTAACTCATTGCGTTGTCAGAGGGAAGGAAAGCTGAGGGGAGGCCTATTTTCATTCTTTTTTGGCTTTGGGCCTTGAGGACAAGAACAACTTGTTTGTTCTAGCAATGAGATGTTGTAGGTATGTCTTATTAAAAGTCAAGACAATTGTAAAATTTCAAACTTGCAAAAATGACAGAATTATCCAGTGATTCGTTTTGATCAGAAAGAAACTCAGCATTTTAGGAATTTTCTGAGTGTATTACATAGTGTATTAATATTGGGAAAGTGTGATAATATTGTGTTAGGGGAGAAATATCTCCTCTCTGAGTTCATGTCATAGATAACTATATTTACCACAATACAGAAATTGTAAAGAAAAATCTAGATTTTGTTTTTGTTGTTTGTCCTTTGTTTTCAAAGAGTGTCAATGACATCATAGGCTGATGTCTTCACCCACTCATGAACTGGATGTGAGGTGAAGTTGCACAAAGTTGTTAGCCTCACTCTTTCTTCATGAGTAATCAAAGTCCAGTGATAAGACAAAAGTCAAGATAAGTGGTGATGGCCTGGGATGTAGTGGGTGACCTTGGCATCTTCAGTATCTTACCATAGTGCCTGTTTCAGCCACCTTCATGGCCACTGGAACAGATTGTTCTCATCCGTCCATTCCACCAGAAGTCTTCACAAGCTTGGGGGAGACATCCCCCTAACTCACCAAGGGGTGTGAGGCCTGTTGGTTATCTTCAACCTGCTTTAGCCCTTCAACCAAGACAGTCTGGGTGTGGCCACTGTGCATGCTACAGCTTCTTGAAAGCGCAGGTGAGGTGCTTTATCCCTTAGATCGTCTTTGTACCTTGTGGGTCTCTGATGACCTGCTCTGCCATATGCCATGACTCCTTTTGATCCCTCATTTGGTCCTGGGCCTCTATCCTCAGTAGTTCCAATGATTGCATTTCTATGGGACTGTTCTCTTGAAGCCTACCTTTCTCCTCTGCTGTGCCCCTTTTCCTTCTATGGAGGGGGTTGGGACTTGGGGATCATTAGCTGTGCTGAGGGGATACTGGCCTAAACCTTTGGGGGATAGGCCATTCCCTTTCTGAGTATAACTGAACTTGGGTGGAGGACTGTCTGGGAAGGGACTTACTCAAGGTTACATAGCTAATTACACTGTCATAACTTGCATTAGAACTCTTATATTTGGATTTCCAATTTAGTGCCTTCTTCTACTATACCACATTTTCTTCATTGGGAAAGTACTTGGGAAGGGGTAGGGAAGTCCATCTAGCTCTAAGACTGTCTGGCTCATGATATATATGTAACAAAGTATCCTGAGCTACCATGAAGCCGAAAACATAGCAAGTGTAATGGAAGGCTGGCCAGTGAACCTAGTGTGCAGATTGCTCAGCTGACGCATGTACATTCAAAGGGCACTGAGTGACCAGAACTTCCCCCTTCTTTTGGTTTGACTCTTTCCAGCTTGACATTCCAAAGAGAGAAGAAAGATGATGACATAAGAGCAGAGCCCTAGGGACATTCCCACCTGAGGCCAACATGTACCTCTGGAGTATGGGTCTTGGTTCTTTGCCTCAGCACTTGTTCTTTTGTACATCATCACGACTGGAGTCTGTGACCTTATGAGTTTTGAAAGGTCAGTAGACTGACCCATTGGAAGGTCTGGGAGTGGAGTCTGTGCCAGGGTTTTCAGTGAGTAGAGCACTGATGCCTAAGTGGCCTTTGGGACCTAGTCCATTGATAGTTGAGGCAAGGACTCTTCCAACAGCTGTGCCATGTAAAAATTGTGGTAAGTCTCAGCCCACTCTCTCCAGAGACTGAGGTGGTACAAGGGATAAGGCTGGAGAAAATGGTTTGTACTTTTGTTTTTGTTATACCTTCAAAGTAATTCTCTTTGTAAAAGCTAATTGATGTTAATTTGTTATATGGACTTGATTGCCAGTCAAGTGGTAGCTAACATTGGGAATGAATACGTAAGAAGAGTGTTCAAGGTAATACCCATAGAGAAAGACATTCTTACCCCTTCAGGGGTTACCTCTAGTCTCCTGTGGAAGAGGGGTTAGTTTTCTAACTTTTTCTAGAATAGTGAGGCCAGAGTACTCACTACATATGTGAGCACAGAACTAACATTTCTGTTGTAATGCAATACTAACATTTTCTGGGGGGCCTTCTTTTTTTCATTTTTCTTCCTCTTCCCCTCCTTTTTTGTTCTTTCCCTCTCTTTTCCCTCTCTTTTTTCTCCCTTCTTCTATTCACTTGTCCTCTTCATTTTCCTTTTCTTGTTTCTCTTTCCCTCTTCTTCCCTTTTCTTTCCTCTTTCTTTACCCCATTTTTTCATTTCCTCATCCTTTTTTCCACTTCTCTTTTTCTTCTTCTCTCTTCTCTGCCCTCACTTCCTATCACACCTTATCCCCAAAGTAAAAGGTGGCTTAGAGGGGATGAGGAAACAGTCACAGTGAAGAGTCAGGGTTTGAAGGGTAAGGAGGAAAGGGACAATCATTCTGGCTTCTTTCTCCCCATCTCCAACACTACCCTTAAGCAGCATATTTCTCCCTCAGGACACCCAGTATTTTTACACACCTGATGCCTGAAAACTCTTCTTTAGACTGAAGGCTCTGTTTTTGTGAAACTTTCAAATCAACTGTTTCAGATCATTCATTTTCTGAGTTTTGTTATACAGTCAATTTACTAGCCTGTGCAGTGATTTTAATTAGTGACCAGGGTGACTGGAATGAATAGCTCTTTTCTCGTGTTCTCTATTCTCTGTAGAATGCATAGGTCTTCTAGCTTTGGAGTTACCTGCACAGTAGTAAAATGGGCCCTGTATTTGGAGACCAATGACATAGGTACGAATCCTGAATGCACCAAGAAAATAATTTTCCCTGTCTAGATTTCCACTTCCTCACTTGGAAAACGAAGGGATCTTGGATTAAATATCTCTTCTAACTCTCAGTCCTATGATACTTATAAGACTGCTGCATCCTGAAACTTGGCCAATTGCGGATGATATTACCTATTGAACTCCATACTCAGCAAAGCATTTTCATTCATATAGAGTCATCTGGGAATTAATGCAGGTGAGCACACTCTAATGTATTCATAGGCTCATAGGTTTGGAGCAGGAAAGGATTTCAGAGGTCACCTAGTTCAACCCCTTCATTTTAACTGAGGCCCATTGAGGTGGAATGACTTGCTTATTGTTACAGAAGCAAGTATCAGAGGTAGAATTCAAACTCAAATCCCATGACTTCAACTTCAGTTCCCTTTCTCCTGAAGTATGTAGCCTTCCTATTCTTTCCATCCTGTGTGAGTTATTGCTACTAACACTAAGAATATCAGATTGTGAGGGTTTCAGTGAAGGAGTTTCCTCAGAACTTGATTTTGCCATTATTGGTCAAAGATACATGAGAGCTTGAACCTGCTCAAGAAGATTCAATGGCTCCCTATTGCCTCTGTAGAATAAAATACAAAATCCTTCACTGGTCATTAAAAACCCTTCACATTCTAGCTTTAGTCTGTCTCTCTAGCCTAAAAATACATTACTCCTTCCCCCACATTCTGTGATTCAAAGAAACTGGCCTACTGTGCCTACATACATAGCACTCCATTTCCAATCTCCACTCCGGCGCATAGGTTATTATTCCCTATGGTCGGAATGCTACATTTTTGTCTTAGTATCCCCTGTGGCTGTCATAGTACCTGGTACATAGTAGGTGCTTAATATATGCTTGTTGGATTGAATTGAGTTGAACTTTGAAACACTAAAAGCTCCAATTTACTCCCTTCATTCAGGGCTTACTAGAAATTTGGCTAGAGCAGACAGTATGTCACCCTACTTGGGGTCCAGAATTATCTGATCAAAGACTTAAATGGAGCTAGTTGGAAGTATTATCACTTTAATTTTGAAATTCAAGTAGATATTGCTAATTCAGAGGACAGAGTTAAAAAACCAAAACACCAGACTATTCCTAAATAATATCACCATATATTTCAGAAGTAGTGAATAATTCTAACCCCTACTTCCAGTAATCTAAGGCACTAAGCTTATTTTTGTCTTATGTGGCTGTTGCTAGGTTTGAGGAAGTAGATATCTATTAGTTTACAGACTGAAATGAAGAGAAAGTTACTCTCTTCAGGTGCAGGGTGTCACCTTTAGAAAGCCCTCATTTTCAGATGCATAGTCTCTTTGAGGTCACCTAATCCTTAATCATACATGAATTCTTTCTACAATACCCCTGAAAGGTCATCATTCAGCCTCTGCTTGATCATTCTCAGCAAGAGGGAATTCACTAATTTACACAGCAGTCCATTTCACTTTGGGATATCTCTGTATTGAAGACAAATTGGCCTCCTTGTACCTTCCATCCGTTGGTTCTGGCTCTGCCCTCCAGAGCCACATACAATAAAGTTAATAGTTCTCAGTGATAGCCCCTCAAATATTTAAAGACAGCTGGTATGTTGTGCATGTAAGTCTTTTCTTTTGAAGGCTAAATATCCCAAGTTCTTGGCCGTTCCTCATGTGATCTGGTTTCTACACCCCTGACCATCTTCATCAGTCCATCTGTAATATTCTGGTTCATTAGTATCTCTTTTGAAATGTGACACTCAGGACACAATATTCCCTATATGTTTGACCAGCAGCAAGTTCCATCAGACTATAACTTTTCTTGTTCTGGATACTGTATTTCTGTTAGTATTGCTCAAGATTGCATTTACTTTCTTTTGGCAGCTGTATCACACCATTGACTGCTGTTGAGCTTTCAGTGAATTAAAACCCTCAAATGTTTTTCTCGTAAGTTGCTGCTAAGGTCATAGCTCTCCCATCCTGTATGCATTTAGTTTTATTTTTACTTCAGTGCTGAAGCCATTGCTATTAAATTTCACCTTATTAGTTTTGGCTCAATGTTAATACCAATTGAGATCTTTTTGGATCCTGATCCAAATCCAGTGTATTAGCTCAGCTTTCTGTCACGGAATTATATGAAGCTTACCATTCTTGTCATAAATGAAAACAGAAGAAGGGTGGAGTAGTTAAATGGAAGTGTGGCTCACAGGTTCTCCTTGGAGAAGCAAATACAAGAGCTGGTAGAATTGGTTTTATTGTGTGTCCATAGGCAATAAACATGCTCATTTGGGACATGGGACATTTAGTCAGGATAAATATTTGCAAAAAGACCACCAGGAAAATGATTACAGCATATTATACCAATATCAGGCATACAGGATAAGGAGGTAGAGAAAGTCTGTGAAGAACTTCATAAAAGCCTTCAAATTAAATTGATATATGCTTGGATACTAGATAAGTATCTAAGAACAACTTAAGGACTTTGATCAATTCAGTGACCAATTACAAACCCATAGTACAAATGATGAAAGATACTACGCACTTCCTAACAGAGAGGTGATGGAGTCAAGAAGCAGAATGATAAAAACATTTATTTTTGGACATGGCCAATGAAGAAATTTGTTTTGCTAGATAATGCATATTTGTTACAAAGGTTTTTTCCCAATGGGATGAAAAAAGTAGGAAGGAGAGAAAATAAATTATTTTTAATTGAAAAATGTTTTTATTGTGTAATATACCTGGAAAATGTCAAAGATTGCTAAAGGAAAAATGGGCAAAAACAAGTCAGAAAATATGGTTCAGGAATAAAGAATGAGAAAGATCAAAATCTTCTGTGTAGACTATCCAGATACTTTACAACTCTATATTATGCATGCTATCTTTCAGAAATCAATTGGAAGATGTTGAGTATGATGAGATGCAGATAACATCACAAAAATGATACTGATTATCTTTTTTTTAAAAATCATTTTATTACTTAATATTTTTTAGTTTTCAATATTGATTTTCACAACATTTTGAGTTATAAGTTTTCTCTCCATTTCTACCCTCCCCACCCCAAGATGGCATATATTCTAATTGCCCCTTTCCCCAGTCTGTCCTCCCTTTTGTCACCCCACTCCCACCCCCCCCATCCCCTTGCCTCTTACTTTCTTGTAGTGCGAGATAGATTTCTATACCCCATTGCTTGTATATCTTATTTCCCAGTTGCATGTAAAAACAACTTTTTTTTGAGCATTTGTTTTTAGAATGTTGAGTTCCAAATTCTCTCCCTTCTTCTTTCCCCATACACCATCCTTGAGAAGGCAAGCAATTCAACATAGGCCATACGTGTATCATTATGAAAAACAATTCCATAGCAGTCATGTTGTAAAAGGCTAACTATAATTCCTTCTATCCTATCTTGTCCCCCCTTATTTCAGTTTTCTTTCTTGACCCTGTCCCTTTTCAAAAGTGTTTGCTGTTGTTTACCTCCTCCCCAATCTGGCCTACCTTCTGTCATCACCCCTCTCTTATCCCCTTCCTCCCTATTTTCCTGTAGGGTAAGATGCCCAATTGAGTGTGTATGTTATTCCCTCCTTAAGTCAAATCTGATGAGAGCAAGATTCACTCATTTCCTTTCACCTGCCCCCTCTTCCCTTTCAATAGAACTGCTTTTTCTTGCCACTTTTATGTGAGATAATTTATCCCATTCTGTCTCTCCCTTTCTCCTTCTCCCAATATATTCCTCTCTCACCCCTTAATTGCCTTTATTTATTTATTTTTAGATATCATCCCTTCATTTTCAACTCACCCTGTGCCCTTTGTCTATATATATGTATATTCCCTTCAGCTACCCTAAAACTGAGGTCTCATGAATTACACACATCATCTTTCCATGTAGGAATGTAAACAAAACAGTTCAACTTTAGTAAGTCCTTTACAATTTTTCTTTCCTGCTTACTGTTTCATGCTTCTTTTGAATCTTGTATTTGAAAGTCAGATTTTCTATTCAGCTCTGGTCTTTTCATCGAGAAAGCTTGAAAGTCCTCAATTTAATTGAAAATCCATATTATACTCAGTTTTGCTGGGTAGGTGATTCTTGGTTTTAATCCTAGCTCCTCTGACCTCTATATTCCAAGTCCTTCAGTCCCTTAATGTAAAAGCTGCTAGAACTTGTGTTATCCTGATTGTGTTTCTACAATACTCAAATTGTTTCTTTCTGACTGCCTGCAATATTTTCTCCTTGACCTGGGAACTCTAGAATTTGGCTACAATATTCCTAAGAGTTTTCTTTTTGGGATCATTTTCAAGAGACTATTGGTACATTCTTTCAATTTCTATTTTACCCTCTGGTTCTAGAATATTAGGGCAGTTATCCTTGATAATTTCTTGATAGATGATGTCTAGGCTCTTTTTTTGATCATGGCTTTCAGGTAGTCCAATAATTTTTAAACAATCTCTCCTGGATCTTGTCTCCAGACCAGTGGTTTTTCCAATGAGCTATTTCACATTGTCTTCCATTTTTTCATCCTTTTGGTTCTGTTTTATAATTTCTTTATTTCTCATAAAGTCACTAGCTTCTATTTGCTCCATTCTAATTTTTTAAATGACATTTATTATATTAAATATATTAAAGGCCCAGTTCTTTAGCCTTTCCCAATTCCTTTTCTAATCCCTATCTAAATTTATCATCAGTGTTGCATTCTTTTTTTTTTTTTGCTTGGTTTTTTGGTGGGGCAATTGAGGTTAAGTGACTTGCCCAAGGTCACACAGCTAGTACCTGTGTCAAGTGTCTGAGGCCAGATTTGAACTCAGGTCCTCCTGACTCCAGGGCCAGTGCTCTAATCACTGTGCCACCTAGCTGCCCCAAACTCCATTCTAATTTTTAGGGTACTGTGTTCTTCAGTGGTCTTTTGGACCTTCCTTTCCATTTTGCTAATTCTGCCTTTTAAGGCATTCTTCTCCTTATTGGCTTTTTGGAGCTTTTTTGTCATTTGAGCTAGTCTATTTTTTTAATGCTTCTTTTTTTAAAATTAGATTTTTTATCTTTAGTTTACAACACTTAGTTTTACATGTTCTTGAGTTTCAAATTTTCTTTCCTTCCCTCCCCTCCCTGCTGCCTCCCAAGACAGTATGCAGTCTGATATAGATTCTACCTTAGTCTATTTTTTAAGGTGTTATTTTCTTCAGTATTTTTTTGGGACTCCTTTAGCAAGTTGTTGACTTGTTTTTCATGATTTTCTTGCATTACACTCATTTCTCTTCCCAATTTTTCCTCTACTTCTCTAACTTACTTTTCCAAATCCTTTTTGAGCTCTTCCATGGCCTGAGACCAATTATATTTTTCTTGGAGGCTTTTGATGTGCGCTCTTTGACTTTGTTGACTTCTTCTGACTGTATGTTTTGATCTTCTTTGTCACCAAAAAAATATTCAAAAAAATAGTCCTTTTGTGCTGCTTATTCATGTTCCCAGCCAACTACTTGCCCCTTGAGCTTTTTGTCAGGATATGACTGCTTGTAGAGTAGAGAGTGCTTTGTTCCAAGCTTCACGGGTGTTGCACTGCTGTTTTCAGAGACACTTCTACACAGAAAGCTCTTCCACATCAGCACTCCTCTTCCCCCAAGAACTGCCAACCAGGACTGCGACCCAGATCCAAGCAGGGCAAAGCAAGAGAACCCTGCTTCTGTGCCAGCAAAGTGCTCCCTGCACTCCCGCTCTGATCAGCTGCTTTATTCCTACCACTGGGTGGGCCTGGGGCTAGAAGCAGCCCCAGCTGGAGCTCTGGAAACAGTGGCTGGAGCTTTCTGCTGCTGTCGTAACACCACCTCTGCTGCCCAGGGGCTGTGGCCAGACTGCACACTTCTCTCACCCAGATCCAGCAGTTTTCCCACTAACCTGCTAAGTTGTCTTTGGCATTTGTGGGTTGAGAAGTCTGGTAACTGCTATAGCTCAGTGATTCATGGCCCTAAGTCCTGCTCCGCCCGATCTGTTCCTGGCCAGATTGTTCCTGGCATGGTCTATCCTGGGCTGCACTGCACTCCCAGTATGGTGCAATAGACCCTTCCCTTTGATCATCCAGGCAGTTCTGGGCTGGAGATCTGCTTCCCTCTGTTATTTTGTGGGTTCTGTAGCTCTAGAATTTGTTCAGAGCCATTTTTTACAGGTGTTTGGAGGGATTTGGTGGAAAGTTTAAACAAGTCCCTGTTTTCCAGCCACCATCTTGGCTCTACCCGATATTGATTATCTTTTAACAAGCACCCTTCTTGACATAGGAGTCATTCCTGAATTAGTTCTCTGCAAGCAGTCAAACTACTGACTTTATAGAGCAAAGATCAAAGTTATCAACCAGTCGCTTAACTGATCAGCGAGCATTTATTAGTCACCAAATAGGAGGTTATTATAATGGTGATGATGGACTAAACTAAGGTGGTGGCCATGTGAGAAGGATAAAGGAGACAGATGTAAGAGATGTTGTTCTTGGCATTCTGAGTTGTAAGTTGGAATTTACTTTTCAATAGAAACAATTTTATAAAAGCTTTTTTAGGTAGAGGTGGACTCTATGATTAACATGAGACTTTAGGCACAGTAGAAGTATTTGTGGGCTAGTCTCAGGACATGACTATACCTTATAACATGATTCTTATGGGGAGCAGTGCTTTCAGACTTCCATATGGAATCCAACTTCCATATGGCTATTTGACATACTCTTCAAACAAAACCGTTCTTAAGTTTAGAACTGCCTTATATAAAACAAACCTATAAGCAGCTTAGGGCAGGAAATGAAGAAAAATTCCACAACCAACCTAATGGAGTGGTCCCCCAAAATTTTCTAAGATAGAATCTAGCTAAGGTTTCAGGTTAAGTCTCTTTTAATAACAGTCTTTAATGGCCACATTAGAGTTGAGACATTAAATTAAGCTTACTTATATTGGGTATCAAAATTTAGTTTTAGTAATTTTTTAGTTCTGTGGTTTAGTAATTTTTTGTTCTGTGATGTCTAATATTGAGAAAATAAGAAATAATTGGTTCCACTTTCTCTTTGTTGCCATTTATCATCCTCTCACTTCTTTGATCTTCCTCTTTACCCCAACTATAGATGCCTATCTTAACTCATTCTATGATTTAGCACAATTGACAATATTTTTATAGAATTGTGGCACACACTTACATATATCCTCTGTTACATTTCCTTCTTCTGCGTGTATCTTTTAAAAATTTAATCTTGTTTTCATATCTTTTAAAAATAACACCTTTATGGGGGGGGCAGAGCCAAGATGGCAGCTGGGAAGCAGTGACTGGCGTGAGCTCCCCACCAAGTCCCTCCAAAAACCTATAAAACAATGGCTCTGAACCAATTCTAGAGCTGCAGAACCCACAAAGTGGCAGAGGGAAGCAGGGCCCCA
>CM053625.1:164699501-164735038 GCA_028646595.1 Phalanger gymnotis | reverse complement strand
CCATCTTGGAGGGGGGTGGGGAGGAAATGGGGAGAAAATTTGTAATTCAAACGCCTGTGAAAATCAATGTTGAAAACCAAACATGTCAAAAATAAATTTAAAATAAAGATGAAAGAACAAAAAAAAAAGAGAAAAAAAATAACACCTTTATTTCTGAATATATCCTTCTTAATTTTCCAGTGAACCAGTCCTAATAACAAAGAATGAAAAAAAGCGGGGGCAAGGGGTAGTGAGGAAGCAATTCGGCAAAACCAACCAACATATCAAATACTTCTGAAAGTATAGATCGTATTCCATGCCCATAGTCTGCCAACCTCTATGAAGAAGGGAAAAGCCAAATTTAGTCATTATCAGCATTCACTTTTAGTTTTTTTCTGGTTGATCTTTCTGTTTACATTGTATATATTCCTTTAAAAATCTAAGTTGGTTGATGAGTACCTTGTTCATCCACACTTGTCTCATTAGACAACTCTCATGTTTCCTCTTCATTGGAATTGTTTCCCTTTGTGTCTTCAGGATTTCATTCTTGAGAGTTTCCTGTTCCTCTTGGGCTGATTTCTGTAGAATTTTAGCGCATGGGATCCTACCTAAGCTTCCTAAGAACCTTTTGAAATCTGCTCTCCTCAAATCTAAGTTGTATGTAGGAATATGCTCAGTTTTCTTCTCTTTCTTTATAACAAGCTCAAGAAGAATGTGGTCACTAAATACCACCCCTCACAAAGGTTTCCATAATTTCTACCCTGGCAACAAATTCGTCCTTGTTTGTGAGAATCAGATCAAGAACAGAATTTCTCCCTGTTGATTCCTCCACTTTCTGAAGGATGACATTATCTTAAAGGCAAGTCAAGAATTTATTAGCTGCTATGCTTTTGGCAGAGAGGAGCTCCAGAAAAAATCTTAAAAATGGAAGTTCCCCATCATTATTATGTTACACCTGTGTGCTAAGCTTGTGATTAATTTTTCAAACTCCTTATCTGCCTCTTCTTTTCCCCAGATAGTTTGTAGTATTTTACAGTGAAAATTACTTCTGATTTTCCCTCCACTGATTGTTTACCCAAATGTTCACTGCCATGCTAGTCCACTCTCATTTCCTCATATGAATATATTTCCTTAATATCCAATGCTATCCTGCCTCCCATTTTACCTATCATATTTCTTTTGAATAAAGTATACACATCCAGGACCAAATTTTCAGTCATGAGTTTCACGTCTCCATGATACTTACAAGGTTAGATTTATCTCTTTTCATTAGAACCTCTAGTTTATTTCACTTACTGCTTAATCTTTGGACTCTTGTATGTAGAAATTTGATGCCCTGGGTTTTATTATTGTAGCACCCCTTCTGAACTTCTCCTCCAACTTGAACTTGCACTCACTGATTAGGTCCCCAGAGGGTGGCTGCTGCCTTGTGACCTAAGGGGAATCTTGTGGTTCCTTATTCCTAATACTCTAGCTCAAAAGCCTCCACCAGTCAGCCATTAGACTTGATTGTTGTTGTGTTGTTTTGGTCACGTTGGACTCTTTGTGACTCCATTTGGGTTTTTCTTGGCAAAGATACTGGAGTAGTTTGTCTTTTCCTTCACTGGGGCCAACAGGGTTAAATGATTTGCCCAAGGTCATACATAGGTATTTGAGGCCAGATTTGAACTCAAGAAGAGGAGTCTTCCTGAGTGCAGGACTAATGCCCTATCCACTGTGCCACTTAGCCTCCCGAAGGTATTTATGAAGATGATATTGGTAAGAACAGGTGGTATAAAACATTTTCCATCAAAACCTGGGGTTTACTTTCCCATAATTTGTGTAGCATTCATGGGAAGAATGGACTTAAACTTCAGACTTCAGAGTACAAGGTGGTGAGGCTTACGTGCAAGATACACATATAAGTAAAGCAACTCATTATTCCTGGTATTGTTGGGTCTGGGAGTCCTTTTTCTCTTCACGAACTTCTCATTCAACTCTCTCCTGGGTGTGGCATCTGTGCTGGATGGGATTTTGTGACTGTAAAATACTACAGACCATCTGGGGAAAAGAGAAGGCAGGTGACTTTAAACTTACCTAGGCTTATTCTTCATAGAGCATGGTCCTCCAGTTGGGTGAGTTAATCTGCTGGACTCCCTGGACCTTTTTTGATGGGTGGTTGTAGAATCTACTACCTCTAGCTTCAATTCTTGGGTAGGATTCTATTTTGCTGTTTCAGACAGAGCAAAAACTCCTTAGCCAAGGATTGACAGAAGCCTCTCCACTCTCCATTTCCCCTCAGGGATCTGAAGCATAACACCTCCCAGGCCAGAGGTAAGGGATCAGGGTCATCCTAGGAAGCCAATAGCTTTTAGACTTAATCTCTTACCTTCAAAATCTCTTTCTAGTTCAAGGCTTGGTTCACTTGGTGAGAGACTTCTCCCTATTTTCTGGTGACCATCCAATACATGTCTCAAATCTTCATCTCCATCAGCTAGACCAGGGTTGTCCAAAATGAGGCCTACAGGATGCAATCTGCAGTGGGATTTATGTAGCCTACCTACATGCATAGAAATCTACATAAGTGCTTTAGTAAACGAAACTGAGCTACTGCAGAGCTCTCACTACAGTGGCAAATCAAACTATATTGTCTATTGTTTCAATAAAAACCTAAGGTTGGACAGCCCTGAGCTAGACTATAACCAAGCAATGACCATTTGGCCAATAATTTAGCAAACAGCTCTGAGATTCAGGGTTCTAATTTTTTTTTTTTAAACTCTAAGGTTTTCCTGGTCTGTGCAAATGAATGGTTGGGGGAAAATTATGGGGGAAATTTATGCTGGAGGTGGGGTGACAAATTCCTTATTTCTTCTGGCTACTCAGATGCTTTCTTGGACTTTAATTATGACTCAAAGCCTCATAACCTTAACAAGATACGAACGAGTTTACTCAAAGTTTTATATCCTTTATAAAAGAGGTGTCAGACACCTCCCTAGGAGGCCTGAGTGCAGCTGAACCAGATTAAAATGTAATTGGGAAATATTTAACAAAATACATAAAAATACAATCAAACATAAATAATGTTAATATGTGGTTTTCTAAGTTAATATGCAACCCACAGGGATTCTTAAGTACATTTTAGTGGCCCTCATTTATATTTGAGTTTGACACCACCACTTTACAATGTGCAAGGTACCTAATGATCTTCTCTCCTGAAGGTGACACACCCTTGCATTTCATGTCTCTGTTTCTGCCCCTTACATCATGCAAATTTACCAGAGTCTGGAAGGAACACACCCTTATGCTCCTACTTTCTTGAACTTTGTCTTCTGTGTTTCTCTGGATATATCAAGTGCTACTCTTTTTCTTTCATTGTAGCCACTCTGTGTGTCTTGTTGGATAAACAAAGGCAGCTTTCTACTTCCTACTTTCTACTTCTATTTTAAAGCCCTTTTGATTAGATTTATGCTTGGACTGATATTCAAGATCAAAGAATTGTTGAATAAGGTTATTTGTTATTATATTTTTCAAAGAATCGTGTATTATCAATTCGTGGATAACATACACCTTGTTGTAGAAGAGACCATTAGTGTTTTGTTCAACTGAATCAAATGATTTTTCAAAATCAAGAAACAATAAGCACAAAGAGAGCATATATTCCCTATAGCTTTCAGTTAATTGTGAAATGATAAAGGTGTAGTGCGTTGTTCGCTTTATTTACAAAAGCTTGCATGTTCTTTACATTAACCTACACCATCAAGTTGAGTAGACATGACTCTCATAAAGATTTTGTATAGAGGGGGAAACAGACATACTGGATGGCAGTTATTAATATTGACTTGATTTCCTTTTTTCAGTGTTAGTAAGTTTTGAGATTCTTACCATTCCTTACACATTTATTTTTTAAATTTATTTTTATTTTTAGTTTACAACACTCAGTTCCACCAGTTTTTGAGTTCCAAATTTTCTCCCCCTTCCTCTCCTCCTCCCTACCCCCCAAGATAGCATGTAATCCAACATAGGTTCTACATATACCTTTGCATGAAACTTATTTACACAATAGTCAAGTTGTAAAGAAGAATTATAACCAATGGAATGAATTGTGAGAAAGAAGAAACAAAACAAAAAAAGACTAAAAAAGAAAAAAAAGAGAGAGCCAATAGTTTGCCTCAATCTGCATTCAGACTCCATAATTCTTTCTCTGGATGTGGATAGCTTTTTCCATCATGAGTCTTTTGGAGCTGTCTTTGAACCTTGTATTACTGAGAAGAGCCAAGTCTATCAAAATTAGTCCTCACAGATACCGTGTGTCTGTAATTGTGTATAATGTTCTCCTGGTTCTGCTCCTCTCACTCAGCATCAGATCACATAGGTCTTTCCAGGTTATTAGGAAGTCCATCTGCTCCCCATTTCTTGTAGCACAATAGTATTCCATTACATTCATATACCACAACTTGTTCAGCCATTCTCCAATTGATGGGCATCCCCTTGATTTCCAATTCTTTGCCACCACAAAAAGAGCTGCCATAAATATTTTTATAATACAGATCCATTTTCAACTTCTACGATCTCTTTAGGATACAACCCTAGAAATAGTATTGCTGCATCAAAGGGTATGCACATCTTTATATCCCTTTGGGCATGGTTCCAAATTGCTCTCCAGAATGGCTGGATCAGTTCACAACACCACCAATAATGTAACGGTGTTCCAATTTTCCCACGTCCTCTCCAGCATTTATGATTTTCCTATTTTGATATGTTGGCCAATCTGACAGGAGAGATGTGGTACCTAAGAGTTATTTTGATTTGCATTTTTCTAATTAATAGTGATTTAGAGCATTTTTTCATATGACTATAGGTATCTTTAATTTCTTCCTGTGAAAACTGCCAGTTCATATTGTATTTTCTCCTCTTTCAGATACCTTGTGTATCTGAACACTCTCATAATTGTGTCTCCTCCAACATTATGGGTCTCCTCTGTATATACTTGGTCTGATCTAGCCACCTTCCCCATCTTTTGAGCCATTTTATCTTCTCTATAAGTATATCTAGAACTGTGATGTTAGGATCCAAATGTGGTAGCATTTGATGGATAAGACAGTTTGTTAGAATGATTTTTGCAAATCTTTCAGATTTTTCTTTTGTTTGTAATCCTCCTTCAATTTTCACCCTTAATTGCCTTTGAATAATTTTGCTTAGTTGGATATCTTTTTTTAAAATTTTCTTTTGGAGGGGGGAAGGCAGGGCAATTGGGGTTAAGTGACTTGCCCAAGGTCACACAGCTAGTAAGTGTGTCAAGTGTCTGAGTCCAAATTTGAACTCAGATCCTCCTGACTCCAGAGCCGGTACTCTACTCACCGTGCCACCTAGCTGCCCTTAGTTGCATATCTTTCCAAGTGTTTTTTAAAGTTTTTTTTTTTTTACCATCAACTTCTCTCTGCTATATGAGATAATGTTGCTTATGATTATCATCCTTTTTTGTAAGATTTTAATAAACAAATTTGTATTTTAACCTGGTGTCTAGGACTATTTATTGCTAGAATTTCAAAATACATTTGGATGGGCGATTTATGGAGCTTAACCATCAATATGTGTACCTGGGACATATAGTTCATCTGGACAATGAGTTGGGCCCAGAATTGAATAGAAGAAGGAGAACAGGCTGGATTACCTTCAGGACTTTGCAGAGTTCCTTTTATGACCTCAAGCTCCTGATGAAGTAAAAGTCTCATCATTTTAATGCCAATATTTTATTGGTATTGCTATATGACAGTAAGAAATGGGATACAAGTATCTCAGGAGAATTAAAAATGAGTATCACATGGAAGAGAAGGAAATGGCAAACCACTCCAGTATCTTTGCCAAGAAAACCCCAAAAGGGATCACAAAGAGTTGGATATGACTGAACAAACAAGTATAATATCACATAGAGGGCAGTGGAAAAGTACAAGCTTCAAAGAAGAACGGGAGTAAATGATGTCATCAAGGAAATGTGTCATAGGCAGAGGAGATAGACTCATTACATAGAGTGAGTAGTAACTGCTGGACAGCCAGTATTCTACTGGTACCCTAACAATGTCAGAAAAAAATCTAAAAAGGCCTCTGGCATGCTGTGTGGATCTCCTTTCTCCCTGCTGTAAGCTTCTGGGAGGACATGGACAGGAGTCACAGTGGATGAGCAGGCATGGGTGGATTGAAGTCTGCATTTTTAAAGGGAAGTTCTGAACCAATGAGATTAGAGATAGAGTTTAATATTTGAGAGTTGATTAGATTTGAAAGACAGCAAGCAAATACTTTCTTATCTATTGAGTATACTCCATCCCTGACCAGGAGCTGGTTATCCTTATACTTTAAGCTGTGGTCTCCATTCTCACACAACACCTTTGTTATCTAGTTGTTCGCATCTCAAATCTATTTTCCTTTTTCATATCTCTTGCTTTCATTGGGAATAGTTTTAAAAAACAACAAAACCTTTGCCCCTTTGATCTTCTGTTTCTTTTCCAAACACTTGCAATATTTTGCCATCCTTTCTAGGTTTCTTCTAGCCATATCATCTGTGTCTCTGTGAATCACCAGAAGTGGGTAGCCATTATCCATTTTGACAAATCTTGGGAAGTTCTCTATTATTCCTTGGATATATATCCTGGAAAAAGAACAGAGTTCTATTCACCTTCCATTAGTTTATTGAAGACTCAATGGGCAGACCACTACCGACTGACAGAGTACTTGCTAGCAACATGTAGGGACTGCATAGAAAAGAAGACTCTGTCCCCATGCCAACTGGGCCTATAGACAAAATTTTAAGGCTGAAAAATATGTCTTTGGAGCACTCCTATTCCCCATGAAGCAAATCTTTTTACCCTATTGGTAATCCTTTTCAAAATGCACAAGACCTTGACTGTCCAAGTCACGCCACTTGTGTTGTTCCATCCAGGTCTTCTCTCCCAGGGTAGCACTCCATTCTAAGGTGGCCCTAAGTGCTTTGATTTAAAAAAAATATATAAAGTATATTTTTAAAGTCGGCTTTTCAAAAGGACTAACCTTTGTCCGAACATGTGTGTACAGGTTTTTAGAAAATGTGGTCACTGTAGTCATGCTCCACACCTATCCTTCATTTTTTCTAGCTCTTCTCAGGAATGTACATTTATGTGTGTATGAATATGTGCTTGGGAAGATAGGAGTACAGTATCAAAATTTCAGCTAGCTATTATATAGGAAGAATTATAAAAGTAAAGTGACCAAATAGAGGAAGACCCAAACAATTGAACTAAAGACCATCATTCATGGATGGCTCAGAGTAATAGAGTAAAAATGGTAATATTTCCCAAATTGGCATATGTAATACAATGTCAAACAAAGTAATAAGGGCCTTCTTTATAGAGCTTAGGAAAATCATGAAGACATTTACATCAATCAATCAATATTTATTAAGTGCCTATGTGCCAAGCACTGTGTTAATTACTGGAATATAATAATAGCTAACTTTTCTATAGAGCCTACTATGTTCCAGGCACTGTGCTAATTACTGGAATACAATAATAGCTAAGATTGCTATAGCTCCTACTATGTTTCAGGCACTGTGCTAATTACTGGAATATAATAATAGCTAACATTTCTATGGAGCCTACTATGTTCCAGGCACTGTGCTAATTACTGGAATATAATAATAGCTAACATTTCTATAGCATCTACTATGTGCCAGGCACTGTGCTAAGCATACTACAAATATTGTCTCACTTGATCTTCACAACAACCTTGGGAGGTAGGTGTTATTATTATTATCCCCATTTTATAGATGAAGAAACTGAGGCAAACAGATTAAGTTGACTTGCTGAGGGTCACACAGCTAGGCAGTATCTGAGACTGTATTTGAACTCAAGTCTTCCTGACTCCAGGTCCAGCATTTTATCCACTGTGCCACCTAGATGGCCCCTATGTAATGGAATAATAAGGTGCATACTGAAAATAAAAGCTAATGAAAGGGATCTTCATGAATTTCTATTAATTCAAAAAATAGATGGAATTATTAGGGATGGGATAGATGTGCTCATATATAATAAAAGATTTTTTAGAAACATTTGTATAACGGAAAGTTTATAATTAAAGAAAAAGAAAAATTTTATGAGAAAAATAACGGATCAAAGCTTGACATCTAAAATATGTAAGGAGAACTATTGCACGATTAAAGTGACCAACATTAGCTCTGGAAAAAAGTTGAGAACATTCACCTTCCTCCCTTGCTTACAGAGGAGGGGAAGTCTGGGTGTGGTATATTGCATATCCTGTCAGACCCAGTCAATGTATGGGTTAGTTCTGCTGAACTTATTAAGTGCTTAGTGTGCGGAACAACCCTATATAATGTTGAAACACCTTGATTGCCAGTTATTCGTTTACAATATTGTTATTCCAGAACTCACTGGCCTATAATATTATTTTCCCTAAGCTGAGTGTTCTCAGAACCAAGTTAATCTGGTTTATGAAGGGTAAACAGTTGTCTCTTCAAAAGAACACTGCCTTGCTTGAAGTGAATGCTAACTTGTGGCTTTTGCAGAAGGACATTTACTTTGAAGACTTAATAATAGTATAAGCTTTTATAGATGCTGTAATAAAATAGATCCAGACAATAGTCACAAAGAAATTCTGCTATAACTCAGGTGGGTATTTTTACCCCATAACGCACATGTAGTTACATGAAACTTTTGATTGGGGGTTATAGAGACATTTTTGGCTGAGATTTTTAAATTAAATTTAAATATTTTTCTTTGGAAAGATGCATTTTTAGCATCATGGTCTTTTAAAAAAAGTTTTATTTATGCCTTCTGTTTCCTATATCACAGTCATTTCTAGCTATACCTTTCACCCCACATGGGCAGCATTGTAACACCCTTATAATAACAACAATAAAATTGTTAAACAACAATTGATCTGATGGAATTTGACAGCATTTGCAATTTTCTTCATTTATATTCGCCCATATCTCAGCTGCAAGAAGGTAAGGTTTTGTTTCAATAGCTTATTTTTGGGAACAAAATTGGTTATTATAATTAACTTAGAGTTGGGTTTCCCTTTCTTGGTATTTAAAAAATTATATTATTGCAGTTGGATATATTATTTTCCTGATTCTGCTTACTTCAAACTGCATCTGTTCAGACGAGTCTTCACATGCTTCTCTCAATTCCTCATAGTCATCATTTTCTTACTCTATTACATTCGTATATCATAGTTCCTTAAGCTATCCCTCAGTAGCTGGGTATCCACTTTTCCCCTTGTTTTTCGCTACCACAAAAAAGTGTCTCAGTGAATATTTGGGTGCATCTGGGACCTTTTTTTTTTCCTGTCTTTGATCTATATATCCAATAATGGGAATAATTTATTTTCTTTTCTCAAATAATTTGATATGATTCTCCAGAATGGTAGAAATATTTCACAGCTCTAACAGCAATATATTAGTTTGCCTCCTTCCACAGCCGCTCTAATATTGACTTTGTTATTTGTCATCTTTGCCAATTTACTAAGTGCAATGCAAAAACTCAGTTGTTTTAATTTCTATTTTTCTCATTATTAATCATTTAGAACATTATTTCATGTGATTATTGAGGTTACAATTCTTCTTTTGGAAACTATTAATATTCTTTTACCATTTAGCTGTAAGGGAGTGAATTCCCTACATGTCTTTAAAATTAGACTTTTATCAGCGCTGTTTGAGTACTGTGAGTTTCCATAATATCCTATAACAAAGAGGGCAGCTTTGTGGTGCAGTGGACAGAGTGCCAGGCTTGGAATCAGGAAGGCCTGAGTTCAAATTTGACATCAGATACTGTCTGTGTGACCCTGGGCAAGTCACTTAACCCTGATTGCTTCAGTTTCTTCATTAGTAAAATGAGCCGGAGAAAGAAATGGCAAACCACTGTAGTACCTTTGTCAAGAAAACTCCAAATGGGGTCATGAAGAATCAGCTGAACAGAGTTTGTCTCCTGACTTCCATCTAGTTGTGGGTCAACTATATTTCCTTTGTTGAAATGCTGAGGATTAGTTCTCTCTCACTCATTCCATTATTCACTCTAGGTATAAAAAGGATGAAAGTGATGGGAAAACCAGGAAATCTAAATTTACTTCAACAGTTCATTTGTTATCAGTCCCTTATGTTGTATTACTATTATATTTAACATTTTGGTGCAATTTTCCAATATTTCATAGGAAATAAAGTTGACACCCAATTACACAAATAGACAGAGTCTAAATAAGTTGTCCAAGGCACAAAAGAACAAACATAAACAGTCCTATCTCTCTTTCCTCTGCCTTCAAAATCTCTATTAAAAAAACAAAAGATAGGAGCAGCTAGGTGGTACAGTGAGTAGAGCACTGGCCCTGGAGTCAGGAGGACCTGAGTTAAAATGTGACCTCAGACATTTGACATGCTTACTAGCTGTGTGACCGTGGGCAAGTCACTTAACCTTAATTGCCCTGCCTTTCCCCCCTCAAAACCCCACCCCAAAACCAAAAGATAGCATTTGACTGATAGGGGAATCCTGTCTGTGCTACCTACTAGCTGTGTGACAATTTAACTTATTAGGGTCACTAGGCAATTCTCTAGATCAGAGGTGTCCTATGTATGGCTGTGGCCTCTAGGGGCCTACAACCTTCTCAAGTGAGGCCTGTGCCAGATTAAAATGTATTTGGAACATATTTTTCTAAATAAATAAAAATAGAATGTTATAGATAATATTACATTTTAAAAACTAAATCAACATGCAGCCTGTCGAGATGAATGGCCTTGTTTCTAGCTGAATTTGACACTCTCGCTCTGGGACTAAAAGCTACATATTTATTGGGAGTTTCCATGGGAGCGGTTACATACACTTAATAGAATCATAGGTCTGTGGAAAACAACAACTTCACGTTTAATCATCATCAGCAACAGAAATGATTAAATACGCATTCAAAATGAGGCAGAGTCACGCGCAAATCCTTAAAGTACTATACTTAAGTAGAACCAAATTAAGAAATACCAAAGGAACCAATACCACATTTGCTCTGGTTCTCAAGGTTGTTACCTTTGGCATGATTTTTTCTTTTCACATAGAGCCGTGCCAGGGTCTGTTTTCTGTTTTCGGTCATCCTGCTTTGTATCACTTCCTATAAGTTTTTCCATATTCCACTCACATAGAGGTAGCCTGGTATATTAGATTTAAGAACCAGGAAGACCTGGGTTGAAATCTAGCCTTCGATACATGCTTTCTGTGTTACTCTGGCCAAGTCACTTAACTATGGATTTCAGCCCAGAGCCTAGGACTTACTCCTAAAAAAACAAAAGGTTGATCTGTTATTGAAGAAGAATACCCATAGGCCAGAATCCCAGGATCATGGACTTGGAGATGGAAGGAACCTGAGATAGCTAACTGCCTCATCTTGAAAGAAACTGAACAGCTAAGTGCCTAAGAGTACCTGAGTAGTAAGTGGCAGGATTGGAATTTGAACCTGTGTACTTTGACTTCAAATATAATGCTTTTTCTGCTGTACTTTTAACATCTGGCATATTCACACGTTATTCCATTTCACACTTGCACATGCCATAATTTACTTAGAAAGGGGAGGGGCAGCTAGGTGGTGCAGCCCTCCAGGCCTGGAATTAGGAGGACCTGAGTTCAAATCCAGCCTCAGGAACTTACTAGCTGTGTGACCCTGGGCATATCATTTAACTTCTGTTTGCCTCAGTTTCCTCATCTATAAAATGACCTGGAGAAGGAAATGGCAAACCACACCAGTATCTTTGCCAAGAAAACCCCTAAATGGGGTTACAGAGAGTCAGACATGCTTGATAAATGACTCAGCAACAACAGCAACATAGCCTGGAGTATTAGACTTGGCATCAGGAGACCTGGATTCAAATCCTGCCTCTGACACTTAGTAGTTGTGTGGTCATAGATAAGAAACAACCTCTCTCAGCCTTAGGACCTCTGTACTAAGTTACAGATGAGCTGTGGATCTGCATGGGTGGAGGGAGTGCCTCTGAAATCCGTGCTCTCTGATCCAGTCAATGACCATATTGATTGTTTCTAGTTTTTTGCTATTACAAATGATGCAATTTTGGATGTCTTTATAGCGCTAGATCCTTTTTCCCTCACTTAGTATTTTTGCCAAAATTCTGGCAATGAAATAGCTAAGTAAAAGGGTATTATCAGTTTTAGGACTTTCATTACATATGACCATAATATTACTCTCCAAACAGTTTTTACTAGCCCACTGCCTCACCCACTACTGATATAATTAGGGCCTATTTCCCTGAAGCCCAGTTAATGTTGGATGTTATCATTTTGGGAGCTATTTTTGTTGCTATTGTGGGTGAAAACTGATATCTTAAAGTTGCCTCAATGTGTATTTCTCTGATTTATTGGGAATGTGAACATCTTTTCACATGGTTATTAACAATTTATATCTACTCCTTTGAAAATTGCCTTTGTTTTCACCATCTTTTCATTAGTTTTCTTTTTTTTAATGAAACATGTTCTATAACTGAAAAAATTCTTCGGTTCTCCAACCTATTGCTATGAGGAAGAGAGAGTGAGTGGCCACTCACCCTCTACTGAGTGATGGTTACAAGAGATGATTGATTCAGAATGAAGAATCACACACACACATGCGCGCGCGTGTGCACACACTTTTTTTTTTTAACATGACCAATGAGGGAATTGATTTTACTTGATCACGCATATTTATTACATGGAATTTCTTTGTCTTTTTCTTTTTTTTTTCAGTGTAGTGGGGAGTGGGAGTGAGATAAAATAGATTTCTGTTCATTAAAAAAAAAGTCTTGGTGAGCATAGATGTTATGGACAGCTGAATATTTTTTGAAGGCCATACATGTTTGGGATCTGAATATATCAGATGTAAATTTTCTTCTATAGTCTTGACAGTAAGTATGAAGGAGTTTCATAAGCTAACATTATTCCATTCCATTCTTATGTCACAATTTCGGTTGAATAGACCAAAGTAGGATTGAATTAGATGGATCTAATTAGATGGAAACTTTGGTTCGTCAGTCATTGTCTTTAATGTGGGGCCGTGTCAGGCAGATAGAGATTTGGAAATGGGTAGCTATACCCTAGATGGAATAGCGAGTGCTGAGTGGATGGCACCGCAAGGTTCCACCTTATCCCAACTTATTTTCCTCTTGGACCTGTCTTGGTGCTTGAAATTCCTGCTATTTGGGTTACTTCTTTAAGTCAAGTCATTGTTTCCCATTAAAAGGATAAGGCCTCATTAAGCCTCATTTCCCACTAAAAGGCTAGAGACCTCATTAAAGCTTTATTCTTGCATGAACATATTAGCATGGATTAAATTATCATATTGGGAAAGCAGAAAGCAAGCAAGTGCCAAAAGAATTCCACAAAGGGCAAATCATCTCAAAGGTCCCTACCAGCTTTAATGTTATTTGATATTGTTAGAAAAGTTTTAATAGGGAGCAGGAGGCACTCACTTCTCAGATTTAATGAGGGCCTGGGCAATAGGAATCTGAAAACGGTGCCAGTCAAGCTAGGAGGACAAATTTTACCTACTTCACAGTATGCCTTTTCTAAATACTGGTCTTGCAACTCCTCAGGTGAACTTAAAGGACCAAACTTTTTATTTTTTTAAATTATTTTTTAATACTTTTTAAAAAATTACTGTCCTTGCTGTCCCCCTCCCCCAAACTGAACCTTCCCTTATAACAAAGTAGTTACACAAAACAAACCATCACATCATCCATGTCAAACAATATCGGACTCATTCTACGTCTACTGTCCATCGCTTCTCTGGGAAACATGCTTCCCTGCTGATCCTCTGAAGTTATTATTAGACATCATATGGATCGGAAATCTTTTCTAATAATAATGATAGCTAACATTTATAAAGGGCCTACTATGTGCTTTTAAGTGCTTTATGATTATTATCTCATTTGATCCTTACAACGACCCAGGCAAGGCGATGCTATTATTACTCCCAGTTTACAGATGTGGAAACTGAGGCTGAGAAGTTAAGTTACTCACCCAGGGCCGTACAGTTAGTAAGTGTCAGAAGCAGGATTTGAATTCATGTTTTCCTGACTCCAGGCCCAACGTTTTGTCTCCTATGCCAGATCTTTCAAGGTTATTTTCCCTTGCAACATTGTAACTGTAAAGTCTTCTGGAATTTGACTAGGCCTGCCATTCTAGATTCTGAACTTTCTCCTATTTCTTCTTCCTTCTTTTTGCCTCCTCCACCCCCAAATGACTTAATGTTCTGTGTCCCTGTTCTTTCAAGGTTCAAGTGGGTAACTAGGGAAGGTGGAGAAGTCCAGAGAGTAAGGGCTAGAGTTAGATTATTTTAACATTTATAGGTTTTAAGGTTTGTAAGGTACTTTACATATGTGCATATATATATATATATATATGTATATATATATATATATATACACAGACACACACACACACAGACACACACACACACAGACACACACACACATATATATATGAAATATGATTTCATTTTCTCCGCAGAACACCTTTGTTAGGTGGGTGCTCTTATCGTCCTGGTTTTACAGATGAGGAAACAGAAGCCACTGGAGGTTAAACAGCTTGCTCAGTATTAGCACAGTTAGGAAGTGTTTGAGGTTGCTGGTTCTTGGCACTGAAAGTTTAGCATTCCCTCCTCTGCTCTACCCAGCTGTCCCATTAATACCTTAGGTTGAATTTGTTTATCTGATTAGCTCCAGGTACCCAGCTGGGCCCTTGAAGAGGGAAGATTGGGGACCCAGAATATTAAGTTATTTGGCTGGGGCGGGGAAGACAAAAAGGAGGAGGAGACAGAGGAAAGTTCATAACCTAGAAGGGCAAGCCCAGTTGAAGTACGGGAACAGGAGGCTCTGGGCAGCTTGGGACCATATCGAAGAATCGCAGAAACTCGGAGAGTTGGAAAGGACTTCAGAAGTCATCTAGCCTTCTGCTTGGTCTCTCTGCCTCAGATCTCTCTCTGCTCCAAACCTCCACTTAGCTGCCAAAGGGATTTTTTTTTCTTGTATTTTTTTTTGGTAAATAGTATTTTATTTTTTCCAATTACATGTAAAAATAGTTTTCAACATTCATTTTTATAAGATTTTTCTCCCCCCTCCCTTCTCTCACCCCTCCTCAAGATGGTAAGTAATCTGGTACATGTACAATCATGTAAACATATTTCCACATTAGTCATGTTGCAAAAGCAGAAACAGAACAAAAGGGAAAAGCCACAAAAAAAAAACCCAAAAGTGAAAATGGCACATGCAATTTGATTTGCATCCATAGTTCTTTCTCTGGAAGTGTATAGCATTTTCCATCATGAGTCTTTTGGAATTGTCTTGGATCCTTGTTTGCCGAGAAGAGTTAGGTCTATCATAGTTGATCATTTTACAGTGTTGCTGTTACTGTGAACAATGTTCTCCTGGTTCTGCTCATTTCACTCAGCATCAGTTCATGTAAGTCTTTCCAGAGTTTTCTGAAATCTGTCTGCTCCTCATTTCTTAGAGCACAATAGTATTCCATTACATTCATATACCACAACTTGTTTAGCCCTTACCCAATTGATGGGCATTCCCTCAATTTCCAATTCTTTGCCACCACAAAAATTTTGACCTGCTATAAATATTTTTCTACATGTAGGTCCTTTTTGCTTTTTTATGATCTCTTTAGGCTACAGACCTAATAATGGTATTTCTAGATCAAAAGGTGTGCACGTTTTGGTTGCCCTTTGGGCACAGTTCCAAATTGCTCTCCAGAATGGTTGGATCAGTTCACAACTCCACCAATAATTCATTAGTATCCCAGTTTTCCCACATTTTCTCCAGCATTTATCATTTTCCTTTTATGTCATATTAGCCGATCTGGTACATGTGAGGTGGTACCTCAGAGTTGTTTTAATGTGAATTTGTCTAATCAATGGTAATTTAGAGCATTTTTTCATATGACTACAGATAGCTTAAATTTCTTCATCTGAAAACTGCCTGTTCATATCCTTTGACCATTTATCAATTGGCAAATGACTTGTAGTCTTATAAATTTGACTCAGTTCTCTATATATTTGAGAAATGAGACCTTTTTCAGAAATACTTGCTGTAAAAATTGTTTTATATCTTTCTGCTTTCCTTCTAATCTTTACTGCATTGGCTTTGTTTGTGTAAAAACCTTTTAATTTAATGTAATCTAAATTATCCATTTTGTATTTCAATATGTTCTTTATCTCTTGTTTGGTCATAAATCCTTCCTTTCTCCATAGTTCTGACTGGTAAACTATTCCTTTCTCTCCTAATTTGCTCATGATATCACACTTTATCTTTAAATCATGTACCCATTTTGACCTTATCTTGATATATAGTGTAAGATGTTGGTCTATCCCTAGTTTCTGCCATACTATCCAGTTTTCCCAATAGTTTTTGTCAAATAGTGACTTCTTATCCCAGAAGCTTGGGTCTTTGGGTTTATCAAACAGTAGATTACTGTAGTCATTTCCTACTACGTCTTGTATAACCAATCTATTCCACTGATCTACCACTCTATTTCTTAGCCAGTACCAACTAATTTTGATAATTACTACTTTGTAATATACTTTTAGATCTGGTATGGCTAGACCACCTCCATTTGCCTTTTTTTCTGACTTCTCTCCACCATCTTGGCTCTGCTCATTGGGGACTTTTCTAAAGTATAGATCTAACCATGTCAATTCCAACTTCTTGCTTCACTGACCACCATGAGCTATTGTGGCTCCCTATTACCTTCAAGATCAAATAGGAACTCTTCTGTTTGACATTTAAAGCTCTTCACAGCATGGCTTCTTCCTACCTTTGCAGACTTTACATGTGGCTCCCTTCCACGTGCTCTCTATTTAAAGTACCTTCAACATGATACTCCATCTCTTCACTCTATGACTCAGCACTAGATGTCCTCAGTACCTGCAACACTCTGCCCCTTCACCTCTGCTTCTTCGTTTCCCTGGCTTTCTTCAAGACTCAGCTTATATTCCACCTTCTGCAGGTAGGATCTTCCATTCCCTCAGCTCTTAAAGCTATCCCTTCTTAACTTGCTTCTCTTTTACTTGTATGTACCTTGTCATTTATATGTTATCTCCTCCATTAGAACACAAGCTTCTTGAGGGCAAGGGCTGGTTTTGTCATTCTTTCTCTTCTTCATGCTTAGTATACATCTGGCACGTAATACTTGAGAAATATTTGTTAACTAACTATACCTGAACAGGAATCCGCTCTGCCATAACCCTGCCAAAGGGTCCTCCATCCTTTTCATAAAGATGTCTAGTGCATGGGGAACTTTTAGGGGCAAGAAGTGCCAAAGAAGGAAGAGGTGAAAAAGCGCTAAGGCATATTTCATCTGCTTCACGGTTTTGCCTCTAGCTGGGCTGGAGCAAATCATACTGAATGTGGCCTTGTTGTCCTTGAACAAGTTGCTGTGTTCCAAGAGGGAAATGAACATGCCCAGAACCATTCCTGGAGCATGATTTAGTGAGAGATCATAAAGTCTCTTCTAGGGCACTCAGTACAACCCCATCATTTTATTTATTCATTTCTTTTTTCTTTCATGGGTTTCCATAGCCAAAAAGACTTCATCATCAGGAGATCAGTCTACTGGTGATGTATCTTTCTGTAGTTTTCTAGGTGGATTCTCAAAAAACAATCAGTCTGGTGTGAGGGCCCTACTGATAGCTCTTCCACCATAGAGTATACACTCCACTGCCATAGCCTTTGAGAATCCAGGGGTCAATTCTACAACACAAGAGGTTTCAGGGTCAAACTTGTAGGGGTGTTCACTACTTTAAAGGAGGAGAGCAAGCACAGATTTGGAAAGGGATTCCCTGTGAATGGTGAGCTTCTCCAGATGCTTGTTTGTCAATGATGTGCTAATGTAAAGGTAATAATACATGGATAACCACTGGGGAAAGTACGCTGGTAGGGACTTATGAGATATAATATTAGAAAAATATACAATATTAGAAACAACCCAGTCCCTCAGGGTTACTTTGTTGCTGCCTTTATTTACATTACTGTTAATTTTATTTTTACTGTTAATATTGTTAATATTACTGCAGCCTGAATACTGTTTCTTTGGTTCCATTTTCTTACTTTGAATCCTTTCATATGTCTTCTGATATATCTTTTAATTCTTCATATTTGTTGTTTCTCATGGTACAGTAATACTCTGTCACATTTATAAACCACAATCTGTTCACCTATTCCCCAATGACTGAATATATGTTTTTTTCCCCTTGTTTTCCCACAATACAGCTAGTGTTACTGAGAATATTTTCATACAGATAGGTTTTTTCCCCCTGCCAGAACACTGTACTTTTTTTTGGGGGGGGGGGGCCTTGGCCCTTAGCCTATCTCTGATCTTGTCCTACCAAGCCTCAGTTCTGGATTATTCCCACTAGCCCCTGCCTTCATTCCTACACATTTGCTACCAGACAAAACTGGAGAGAATCCTGAAACTGGGCTAACTAAGCACACTAAAAATTTATTTTACATAATTTCAAATGGGTCCTTACTGCAGCAAGATGATCTTTTTATATCTCCCTATTCACTTCACTATCCCATTCACCATAATGGCTTTTCCAAACCTTTTCATTTAGACTTCCTATGCCTGTCCTACCATCATCTTCTGCACTGAGAAATTTACCTCATATTTCCCTGAAAAACGTGAGGCTATTTGCCACAAGCAATCCTCTCCTCATCTCACATAACTCAAATGCCTTCCACCTCTATTTCCTCCTTTGCTCCTTCTCACACAACAGTGCCTGGCATATAGTGGGTGCTTAATAAATGTTTATTGATGGACACAGAAAGGTGGCCTTTATCCTTGCCAAGGTAAACTCCCTGACATGCACAAGCGATCCCATTTCATCATGTCTTCTCCAGTAGATTATCCCACTCTCATTCCTGCCGTCTCACTAATCATTAATCTCTCCTCCTCTGATGGTTGCTTACCCATTGCCTACAATCCAGGCCATGTTTTCCCCTTCCAACAAAAAACCCTCACATCCATCTATCCATCTCCACTAGCCGTCATTTCTCTCTCTCTTTTTGCACCTAAACTCCTTGAGAAACTTGTCTATAATTTGTACTTCAACTTCCTTTCCTCTCGATCTCTTCTTAAATATCTGCACCCTAACTTCTGATCTCATATTCAACTGTAGCTGTACTCTCCAAAGTTGCTAATGAACTCTTAGTCACCAGATCTAATGGCCTTTTCTCAAAGACCTCTCTGAAGCCTTGATACTGCCTAATCACCCTCTTTTTGATACATTCTTCTTTTTAGGTTTTCATGACACTTCTCTCTTCTGGTTCTCATCCACCTGTCTGGCACTTCCTTCTCAGTTCCCTTTATTGGGTCTTCATCTAGGTCATAGATGAAGTGATGTCCTCCGTGACTCCGTCCTGGGACATCTCTTCTTTTGCATCATTTCATTTAGTCATCTCATTAGTTCCCAGATCTCTACACAAATGATTCTTAGATCTATTTATCCATCCCTTACCTCTCTTCTGACCTCCAGTCTCACACCCCCGCTTGTCTATTAGACACATAAACTAGATGTCCTATAGACATCTTAAGCTCCACATATCCAAACTTTAACTTCTTATCTTTCCCTCCAAACCCATCCCTCTTTTTTATTTCTCTACTACTGTTGAGGGCACCACCATACTCCCAGTCACCCATTTTTGTAATTTCTAATCTATGTTGCTTTACAAAATGATTAAACCAATTCACAGTTCCATCAACATGATTTCTTTTTCCATAGTCTTGCTGGCCTTGAATTTTACCATTTGTCACTCTTTCAGTCTGATGCAGGAAAGATAGTATATCAAAGTTACTTTAATGTATATTTCTCTTATTATTAGCAATTTTAACACTTTTTTCCCCTACTGGTTGTTGGTAGCTTCTGTTCTTTCTTTCAAGAACTGCCTATTCATGCACTTTGATCCTTTGTCTGTTGGAGAATGGCTTTTACCTTTGTCAATTTATGTTAATTCTTTATTGACTTTGGATGTCAGACTTTCATTAGAAAAGCTTAAAGTGATGATTTTCCTCCTGGCCACAATTTTCACTTTTTATCCTTGATGTACTACTTTTAGTTGTGCAAAAGATTTAAATTTTTATGTAACCATATTAATTTTAAATTTTCTTTAAGTCATGTCTGGTTGAAGCATTATCTCCTCTGACAAAGAGCTAGAAACAAAGTATATACCCAGCAGTCGAGGAATGGCCAAACAATGAATATAATGGAATATTAGGCACTCTAACATACATGTACTATAAGAAATGAATGAACATGAACATGATGAAAGAAGCATGGAAGCACTTAGATGAACTGATTAAAAAATGAAAGAAGCAGAGCCAAGAAAGCAATATACATAATGACTATGTAATTTTAAATAGAAAGAACAAAAGCAAAGAATAACAGAAGATAAATATTGTGGCCCTGCAGAAGAGATAGAAGATACTTCCCCCTTATTCCTAAGTGTTGGTGGGAGGTCTACTGGTGTGTGGAACATTGCATATAACATCAAGGTTGGATTTTTTTTTTCATATATTGATTGGTTTTGCTGGATTTTTTCTCTTCCTCTTTTTACTTTCATGTATTTATTTATTTTTTGAGGGGGAGGGAGTCAGGGCAATTGGGGTTAAGTGACTTGCCTAAGGTCACACAGCTAGTAAATGTGTCAAGTATCTGAGGCCGAATTTGAACTCAGGACTCTAGCCAGTGCTCTACTCACTGCTCCACCTAGCTGCCCCTACTTTTATTTATTTTTAAAAGATTCTTTGTTAAAACGAATGACTCTAGAAGGGGAAAACATGGGGAGGGGGGAAATCTAGGCAAGGTAAAAACAAGGTACCTCAATAAAAATCTATTAAAATAAATTTGAAAGAATGATCTCTTCACTATAGTCACAAAACATAGAATAATCCATTCTATTTTTTTTTTTATTTAAGGACTATTTAGATAACTATCTACTTGGATTTATTGTTATGTATGGTGTAAGATAATCATCTATTCCCATTTTCCCCAGCTATTTGTATGCAATAATAAATTATGTTTCTAATGTTTTTTGTTTTGGGGTTAATCTGACACTAAGCTACTATATTTATTTGACCTTGAGCAAGACACTTTAACATTACCTTAGTTTCTTCATTTTATAAAATGAGGAAGTTGGACTTAAGTCCATTCCAGCTCTAGATCTATAAGCCTATGATTTTTAAATGTGTTCGTTTCTAGATCTTCCTTATCTAATCTATTCTACTAATTTACTTTTCTTTTTAAAATTTCATTCCAGATGGTTTTTATTATTTACAGTATAATTTGGTATCTGCCAGTGCATCTCCCCACCCTTCTTCATCATTATTTTCCTTTATGGTCTTGATCTTTTATTTTTCTGCATTAACTCTGTTGTTATTTTCCCTAATTTTAGGAAGAATTTCATTGTTATCTTATTTACCACAATGTTAAATCAATAGAGTAATTTGGGTAGTATCATCAGCTGTAATAGCTAGGTAGAACAGTGGTTAGAGTGATGGACCTGGAGTCAGAAAGACCTGAATTTAAATTTAGCCTCAGATACTAGCTGTTTAACCCTGGACAAGTCACTTAATCTCTGTCTGCTACGGCTTTCTTTCCTGTAAAATGGGGAAGATAATCATATCTACTTCTCAGCCACTGTGATCAAATGAGATATTTGGGAAGTACTTTGTAAATCATAAAGCACTATATAAATGCTATCTATACTTGATTGGCATGAATCACATTGAGTACTGTCTCTTCAATTAACTAAGCAGCTAGGTAGAATACTCATTAAAGTGCTAGACTTTGAGTAAGGAAGACCTCGGTTCAAAACCAGCCTAGAACACTTACTGTGTTACTCTCAGCAAGTTACTCAATCTGTCTGCCTCAGTTTCCTCAACTACAAAGTGGGGATAATAGTAGCCACTACCTCACAGGCTTGTGGTGAGGATTAAATGAAATTATATTCATAAAAAACCTCATCAGCAGAGTGCCAAGCACATAGTAGGTGTTTAATAAGTGCTTCCCTTTCCTTACCCTTTCAATGTTGAACTTCTGTGTTTCTCATTCCAAAACTAGCACTATTTCAGTTATATCACAACACTTCCCTCCACTTCTCCTCAAATTGCCTTGTATTTGTTTGTCAATTGAAGTCTTGTATATCTCCAGTAGTGTGTAAGCTTCTTGAGATGGAGAGATAGATAAAGCATCTATAAAGCCCAGGCACTATGCTAAACACTAGAGATACAAATACTAGCAAGGAAGATAATCCCTGTCCCCAAGGAGCTTACATTCTAATGGAGGAAGGCAATGATAAAGGGATGAGCGAGGTATATACACATAGCAACTTGAGGTAGAGATGACCAAGAAAGTCCCATGAAGGATGTGGACCCTGGTGATATAAGGCAAAGGCTTATCTGTCAAAACTGGGGAGTACAATCCATAGAATAAGGCCATGGTGAGTAGACAATCAATCAATTTATAATTAATCAATAAACATTTATTAAGCGCCTCCCACGTGCCCAGCACTGCGCTAAGTGCTAGGAAATGTTATGGAGATATTGGCAAATTAAAGTGAAGGCCCTTTAGAGAGGACAGGGTTACCTTGCTTTTTTTCTTTCTATCTCTAGTATGTGGCACAAATGTACCTTGTACAAATGTGCCCTTAATAAAAATAAGTGTTTATTGAATTGAACCGAACACACTGAGCTCCACAGCTACAGGATAAATACCAATTTAACAGCATTGGCCTAGAGGACTGGGCCTTCATTGATTTTTATATACTTCCTCTAGGTAGTTTAAGAATAGGAGAGGATGATTCCCTAGTTAGGGCTGTTGACAGCAGCTTCTGCTCTCAGTGATCTGTTACTGCCCCAGCTCCCTAATTGTAGTAATACATTAGCCCTCACCAAACTGGTGCACTCAGGATTCTAGAAACGTACCTTATATTTTCACGTCTCTAGGTTTTTGTTCCCCTCATTCTTCTCTACATTAAATATCCTCTTTTTCTTTTGTCTAATTCCTTCTCATCCTTCGGAGTCTAGGTCATGTTCCATCTTCTCTTTAAAGCCTTTCTTTGGGCATTAGAATACTATAATGAGGGAAACTCAGAGTCCATTTAGCCAAGAGGTTCTTATTATGCCATATACCCCTTTGGCAGTCTGGTGAAGCCTATGGACGCCTTCTCAGAATAAGGTTTTTAAATAATTGGAGGAAATGCCAAATTTCAGTTAGAGGTTAGGGAAAATAAATATGTAATCATATTTGTTATCCACATTCATAGATCCCCTGAAACCTGCCTATGAACCCCAGATTAAGAACTCTTGATCTAGTCTAAGCCTTTCATCTTAGAGATAAAGAAATTGAATAACATAGATGTAAATGACTTGTGCAAAGTCATACAGTGAGTTGATGACAATGGACATTGAAGAACTCCTCCCAGATCTTCCATTTAAGGAGAGGGCCCAGGGCAGATACCTTACCATTTCCTACCTGGCTGCAGGACTTCATTATGTTCCCTCTCTTCTCTTCCTCTCTCTACTTTCTCCCCCTTTTCATCTTTTTATGTGTTATCTTCCCCTATTATACTGTGAGCTCAGGAAGGGTAGGGACTGTCTTTGTCTTTTCTTTGTGTTTCTCAGTGTTTAGCATATTGCCCGGCACGCAGTAGGTGCTTAATAATTTTTATCGACAACCTGGTGTGACTAGGACCTAGGTTTTTCTATTATACTTTACTACCTCCTTACAGTTCAGTTACAGTAATTTTTTCCTTCCTTCGATGTCTTGTACCCCTTGTTTGTAGCATTTATTAAGCTTTTATCATTTATTGCCTGGTAATGTTATTTTTCTCTTTATGTGTCAGTCTTATCTCCTCATTAGCCTCTAGGTTCTTTGAGGACAGGGAACATGTAAGCAACTCCTGTAGCTTTGTAGCAGGCTGACACAGAGCTTTGCTCCCTGGGAGAGCTTAATGAATGTTTATTGATCAGCTGATTAAAGTCTCTTCTTCTAGATCTTCACTGCTTACGTCAATTCTCCTGAGATGCTCTTTCCTTGTCCTCTAGCACGGAGTTAGTGAATTTATTTTCACTGCTGTGCCTGGAGCTGCTCGCTGCAGTCCTTGTTGCCCTTGGTTCAATTCATCTCTCTTTTGTATCCACCAAGCCTAAGCAGATCTTAAAATCAACATCTTCTCCTAGACCAAACAGGTTCACATTTCCTAGTCTCCAATTGCTTTGGTTACTTATCTTTTTCATGTTCTTGCTCCACCTCCCCCAACCTCATCATTATTTGATCCAATTACTATTTCCCGCAAATGAATTTGTGTCATTTGATACCACATTATATCATGTTATATTATATTATTATAGCTTATTATTATTTGTTAATGTTAAATAATATTAATAATAGCTACCACTTTAGAGTTTGCAAAATGTTTTACAAATATTTGCAAATATTATGTCAATTTATCCTCATAACAACTCTGGGAGGTAGGTTCTATTATTATCCCCATTTTACAGATGAAGAAACTGAGGTAGACAGAGGTGAAATGATTTGTGAAGGATCACGAAAATGTCTGAGGTTGGTCTTGTATTCAGGTCTTCCTAACTCCAGATTCAGCATTCTATCTACCGGGCCACCTTTTTGTTGAGTCATTTTTCAGGCATGCCTGACTCTTTGTGATCCTATTTGGGGTTTTCTTGGCAAAGATATTGGAGTGGTTTACCATTTCCTTCTCCAACTCGTTTTACAGATGAGGAAACTGAGGCAAACAGGGTTAAGTGACTTGCCCAGGGTCACATAGTTAATAAATGTCTGAGGACAGATTTGAACTCAGGAAGATGAGTCTTCCTGACTCCAAGCCTGGTGCTCAATCACTGCACCATTTAGCTGCCCCACTGGGCCACCTAGCTACTCTCTATATAATGCAATATGATATAATATAATAACATAACACAATATAATGATACAATACGACATAATATGATATACTGTGCTATAATACAATGCAATATAATGTAGCATAATACAATACATAATATTACATGACAATATAATGTTGTGATATAAAATATAATGTAATGTAACATAACAGTGTCAGGAGAAAGCAGAGAAAGTCTCTATGACATTGAGTAAACATGGACAAGAGCTACACGGAATGGTCAGGAAAGGGTGAGTGGCAGTCCTCATCACTGAAGAGAACTCCCAAACTGATGAGATCACAGATCCCTTTGAGTATTTGAGGACATACCATAATCTCTAACAGGAGAAGCAGTGTAACGGTGGAGAGAGTAGAGAGAGGGCAAGCACCGGAGCCAGGCGGTCAAGTTCCCTGGGCAACCCTCTAAGAGTCTAAGTGGCAAAACAGGCTCCCCTATGCATTGGTAGAAGGCGCTTCCTCATCTAGAGTTACCCATGACAAAAAAAATCACAGGGCTTAGTGATCCATACATCCAGAAAAATGTATAACATATGAACCTTAAAACAATTTCTGCTTCTAGAAGAAAGGGGATGAAGAGATTGGTTGGATAGTCATCTGTCAGGTATGTCATACAGAGGATGGCTGAATTTGGTAGGAGGTTGGAGTAGATGACATGTAAGATCTCTTCCAATCAATCCATAAGTGTCAACTAACAAGCATTTCTTAAATGCCCACTCTATGATAGACACTGTGCTAAGTGCTGGGGGCGGGGCGGGGAAAGACAGAAATAAAACTATCCCTGTCCTTAAGATGCTTAAATCTATCATAGGAGATGGCATGATATATACACAATAGTTACAAGGTGATGGCAGGGGGACGTGGGGGAGTAGGAATACTGGGGATATCAAAAAAGACCTCGTGAAGAAAGTGACATTTGAGCTAAGTATTAAGAGAGACCAGGGACTCCAAGGGGTGGAAGTGAATGGGGCAGAGGGGCAAGGAAGAAACATTTATTGAGAATCTCCTATGTGCCCGGCACTGTGCTTAGCACTTTACAAATATCTCCTCTGATACTCACAACAGCCCTGTGAGGCAGGTGCTGTTATCATCCCATTTTGTAGTTGAGGAAACAGGGTGGCTGAGGTTAAGTGATTTGCCCAGGGTCACAGAGATAGTGAGTATCTGAGGCCAGATTGGAACTTAGGTCTTGTTTACTCTAGGTCTAGCACCCTATCTGCTTTAAAGGGATGGAGATGAGAAACTGAATGTCACATATTTTTAAAATCTAAGAAGGGCAGTTTGAATGGATTGTAGGAAGCATGAAGGAGAGTAATTTGTAATAAGGCTAGAAAGGTAGGTTGAAGACAGCTTGTAAAAGGCTTTGAATGCCAAAGAGTTTATGAGTCTATTTTTCTATCAACACATAATAATGGAGAACATTATCACATTTCATTTGGCTCAAGCTCTGCTCTTATATCCTGCTTTATAGAACATACATCTGGGGTCCTGGCGATAAGGAATTCTGTGCTCACGCAAGGATCACGAAGGATAAGCTAGTGTCTTTTGATCCTCAAATCTGAACTCCAGGGAAAGAATTCCAGTGTTGATCCGAGGTATTTAGGAATGAGCTATAGCCTGAGGGCAGAGCTCTGTTGCTCCTGGGAAGGGTAGGCCAGTCTATTGTCCTGTGATTAGAAAACTCTCTTCTTCTCCCCTTTATATCCTTGTGATTCAGAGTCCAAAGCTGCACAGGTGCCTTTGCAAAGGCCATCCCCTCTACCTGGGCTCTTGATCCTAATCCTTGCCATCTCCACCAGTCTCTCTTCGATAATCTCTCTTTCTAATATTTATTCTCTTTTTATCCATGTCATGGATTCATGCCAATACTACAAACATCCAAATCCCTACCATCTCTAAAAATAAAAACTGCTGTCAAGATATGGAACAAGTTATCTTCCCTCCCTTTCATAGCCAAACTCCTGGAAGATGATTTATACTTCCTTACTTTTCACTCTCTTGCAACTCCTCTTCTCATATTTTTCAATCTTGCTTCTAACTCCACCATTTGAATGAAATTACACTTTTGAAGGTTACTGACAAGCTCAATCCAATGGCCATTTCTTAGCCTTCTTCCTTCTTTCATCTCTAGCTTCTTAACACTCTTAATTATCCCCCTTCTCCTGGATACCATCTCCTTCCTGTGTTTTGGTGTCACTTCCTTCTCATGGTTCTCCTACCTGTCTGACCTCAGTCTCCTTTGCTTTATCATCATTTATGTTCCCCCACGGAACCCCATAGGGTTCCATCCTTGGCCCTCTTCTTTCTCTCTACATGCTCTCTTAGTGATCTTACAAGATTCATGGATCCAGTTAGTTCTATGTAAATGACTCCTAAATCTACTTTTAACAATTCAATCCTCATCTCTTTCCTGAGTTTTGATCTAACTGCTTGCTGGCATTGGCACCTCTCTACTTGGGTGTCAATAGAATGGCCATTTCTTAGCCTTATTCCTTCTTGAGATATCCCATAGACATTGCAAGATGAGTGTATCTAAAATAAAACACAAACCCATACTTCTTAACTTTCCCATTTCTATTGAAGGTACCACATTGGTTTGAAATCCTGGAGACCTCCTTAATTCTTCCCTTTCCCTCACCTCCCGTATATAGTCTATTGCTGATGCTAATAATTATTCTTTACACAGCATCTCTCTTATCTTAATAATAATAATGATAATGACAACAGCAACAACAATAATATTTACAACACCTACTAAGTGCCAGGCACTTTGCTAAGTGCTTTACAAATATTTTCTGGTTTAATCTCTATTCCCATGACCATCTGTCTAGTTAGGCCCTTATCATTTCTCAACTATACTATTGTTAAGTGCCTACTAATTCATATCCTTTCCTTTATCTTTGCCTTGTCTAAACCATCATCCATGCAGCTGCTAAAGTGATATTCCCAAAATGCTAATCCAATGACATCTTTCCCCTACCTTGACTCATGTCTTAAAGAGGCCTATTCGCTGAATGGACGTAACCTGAAAAGACCTTAGCCTGAAAGGGCCAGGGTCTCCCACTGAATCCTGGGCCATCTCCAGTTGTCCTGATGAATATCAGACCACTGAACCCAGATGACTCTGGAGAAGAAAGTGAGGCTGGTGACCTTGCATAACCCTCCCTCACTCAAATCAAATCTACTGCAAGTCATGGCATCATTTTCCTGATGATCATGGTCCTTTTCAAAAACAAAGGACAAACACTCACACACACACACAATTCAAAAAGCTCCAGTGACGCCCTGTTGCCTCTAGGAAAAAATAAAAACTCCTTTTTGACATTTAAAGCCCTTTACAATTTGGCTCTGATTCATCTTTCCAGACACTTCACATTATTGTCCCTCACACAATCTATAATCTACCCTCTAGATAAAGTGATCTTTCTTTCATTACACACAATATTCCAATCTCCCACCTCCATGCCTTTGCAGCCTGTTATGTTCTCCTTCTTAACTTCTGTCTCTTGTAATCCTTAGTTTCCTTCAAGACTTAGCTCAAAATTCCATTTTTCATAGGAAACCTTTCTTCATTATCTTAGTTCCTTCTTCTGTCCCCTGACCTTCACCACATAACCATTTTGTATTTACTTTTCTTTGTAAGTGTTGTTTCTCCCCAGGAGAATATAAGCTGTTTGAAAGCAGGAACTATTTTATTTATGTCTTTGAATCTCCAGAATCTAGTGAAGGGGTGGGTATCTTGTGGCATCGAGGCCACATTGGCCCTCTAGGTCCTCAAGCACTCCCTAAACTTCACAAAACAAATCCCCTTAATAAAAGATTTGTTCTATAAAATTTGGACTCAGTCAAAAGGCCGAATCCAAGGACCTAGAAGCCCACATATGGTCTTTAGGCCTTAGGTTCCCTATCCCTGGCCTAGTGCAATGCCTGACACAAAGTATCTGATAAGTGCTTATTGAATTTAATTGAATGGAAGTAACTGTTCCTTGGTGAAATGAACATTGGAGTTGGTGTTAGAAGACCTGGGTTCAAATCCCAACTTTGTTTCTTACTGTTTGTATGACCTTGGGCAAGTCACTTCCCTTTTATGCCTCATCTGCCTCTAGTTTCCTTGTAGGTATAATTAAATGATTTGACCACATGACTTCTAAAATTCCTTTCAGATCTAAATCTATGATCCTTTTGTAACACTATGATATAACAATTAACTTGTTTTAAAAGCCTATGGCCCATATAATGGCCCCTTAGGTCCATCTAGATCCTTCCTCTGTTGCTTTAGGGAGTTTATATTAGGAAGAAAATTAGGAATATAATCACAATCACTCCAAGTCCTCAGGGAAATTCCTAACATTTAGACAGAGGTTTGGCTCTCTGCCTTAATTTACACTTGATGTCTATCTCTAGTTAACCCTTGTGGACAGCTAGGTGGTACAGGAGATAGAGGGCCAGGCCTGGAATTAGGAACACTCATCTTCCTGAGTTTAAATCTGACCTCGGACATTTAGCAGCTGTGCGACTCTGGGCAAGTCACTTAACTCTGTTTGCCTCATTTGTAGAATGAGCTGGAGAAAGAAATGGCAAACTGCTCTCATATCTTTGCCAAGAAAACCCCAGATGAGGCCACAAAGAGCTGGACACGACTGACAAATGATTGAACGATAACAAAAAGCTAACCCCTGCCTGCTTTGTGGTTGAGGCAAAATTCAGGTTACCAGAGAGGTTTGAGAGAAGAGGCCACATAGTATATTGCAATGTCTATTGAGAATCCAGCACTAAGAAAGGGAAGTTGAAGAAAGAGCAGATTTTTTTTTTCTTAGAACCTCCCTCAGTCTTTGAGGAAGTGGGTAAAGCAGGTGGCATCAGCCCAGGTCTCCTCCTCTGAGATGTCTATAGGGTCAAAGGCCCCCCTCTGTATTTCCCTTCTCTGGGTGTGTTGAGAGCCACAAACGAAGTTATGAATGTTTAGTACTTTGACAACTTTAAAGTGCTGTACAAATGCCAATTATTATTGTTGTCATCATCATTATTATTCATTGTTGTCATTATTTTTTTTAACTAGGTCTGAAGATGACTTTTATTTCCTGAGTCTTCTGCTCTCCTGCTAAGGTCAAATACTGGTCATAAAACAATATAGGGCTGTGCTGGTAAATGTTTAACAACCAGACTCTCCCCTACAAAAAAATGTGTGGGTGCATACTCTTAAGTGTAATCTGCCTTAATAACACTGTCTTAAGTCTAGACAAATAATAAGTCAAGCTGCAATTTGTAGCGACTGCCAATTTCTGAGGTATCAAGGCTCAGAAAATCTAGGGATAGATTCTCTCAAGCTGGGGAGAGCAGGCTCCAGCACACTCTGATCGTCTCTGTCACAGCTGAGTCCTACTTTCTCTTTATCCGTTTGGTAGTTGCGCCTTCCAGCCCCCCTCTTTATGTTCCCACTCCTGCTGCTGTTGGTATTGTTGACGATGATGATGATGTTTCCATTCCTTCTTCTTAGCTGCAGACCCTTGAACTCTCTCCCTCATTCTTTCTTTCGTATAAGCTCTGCAGTGGATGAACAAACCCCCTAGTCAATTGGAGCAGCCTAGTTTTAATGGATTCAATAAAGAAATGTGCAAACCCAACTAAAGTAACTACCTTCAAGTAGGGTAGGGAAATTGGCAATCAATGGATCCTCACCCTTATACTATGAATTATATGAAATAATTTATGAATCGCCAAGTGACCTTAGCAGAGTGTTTTCTTTCCTTAGAGTGAAGTATTGTCACAAAAGCGGAGACCAAATTGAAATTATAACCCTAGAATCTCACTGCAAGTGAGAAGTGAGTATTCCTAAGTTTTGAGGAATAAATGGAGTTTTTTGGTTTTGTTTTTTAGCCCCTAATGCTGAAAGTAGTAGAAATGCCTCAGAGGAAGGCAGTGCTAAATAATAAATCCAGAGCTGCAAGCTGCCAAGTGCCTTGGGAATGCTCAGTCCTCCTCTCCACCTCCCACCCACTTGAGCCTTAATAATTAATGCCAACTTGACCCAGCATTTCTTTCCAGCTGATTCTCTCTTGACTGCTGACGTAGATAGAGATGGAAAGCTTCCCCTCACCTCCAAGTGGCTATATGAACATAAGCCTTGGTTGGGGGCCCTGGTTTTGGCATATAATCCCTCTTTGGAGGGCAATGAATTGGGTGATCCCTTAAAAAGCATATCAGGCAATCAGACTGATCTCTCAAGCTCTTTTCAGGGTGTAATGCTTGACTTTTCTTCCCTGTAGCTTGGCAACCTGAGCCCACAACAACTGATTTCAAGGGAAATTGTTCGACTCTTTTTCTTCCAAGCAGCATTTTCTTTGCAAATAACTAAAGGAGATCTTGGCCAAAGAAAGGAAGAGGTTATAATAATAAAAATGTAGAGAGTCAATCAGCTTGATGGGTTCACAAGGCAGGGAATCTTTATTTGGGACTTTTCCTTCCTTTCTTCACTCATTAACTCATTCATTCATTCATTCATTCACCAAACATTTATTAGGTGCGTACAATGTGCCAACAACTGTGCTGGGTGCCTGGGATATAAAATCAACAACAAAAAAGGAGTAATTCTTGACCTACAGCAGCTTGTGTTCTAATGAGCAGGAGCAAGGGGAGGACAATATGTGTCCAGAAAGTAAATACAAAATATATTCAGAGTTAATTTGTGGGGCTGTGGAGAAGGCATTACTTTTGGGTTTGGGGGAGGGGGAGGGAAGGAGGGGAGAGGATAGGTCTTTCAAAGGAAGCTAGCGATTCTCTGAGGCAAAGATAAGGAGAGATTCTATTTCAGACATGGGAGATAAGACAGGATGTAGAATGTCACATATGGGGGATAGCCAGTTTGATACTCTGGAGGATAATTTGATTCTATCTTCCTGTGAAGATAGGGGGTGAATGTGCCCACTGACGATCATGAGTTGTGTAACCTCTACTGGACATGCCTAGTACCGTTTCATAGATGGTGAAACCATTCACTTCACTCTCCTCTATGTGGGGGGGGGGGGGTAGGGGAAGGTGGAGAATTGAATGGCTCACACAAAGCCATTTCTTTGTAGCAGGTCTATTAAAGAGAGTCTTCATCACAAACTTATGGTCTTTTTATGAGAACGAGTCAGAAATTAGAGACCTGAGAATCGACTTTGGTCCCCGGGGGGAAGACTGGGGGTGATAATGTCTGAGCTTTGTCATAGACCTTTAGGGGACTGATTGACCATTTACCTCCTCATCCCTAAACATGGTATCCTTTGGGTTCAAGAGGTGGCAGGAGCCAGAATAGTGAGAGAGATTTCATAGCACTGGATCTCAAGCCCCTGTAGTCTGAGTGCCTACATGAAGAGCCAGGGTGTCAGTGGCAGAGATATACATAGGGATGTAACTTTGGAGAAGGGAACTCTTTGATCGAAGTGGTGGGAGCTCATGATTCCTAGACTTCTGGTCTGGCAAGATCCCAGAAAACAAGAAAAGGGGATTTTCTGGGCAATGTTAATCATGGGGTCACCTTATTAGCAATTTTAGGTTCAGCAGGTCTTGGACACAGCCTCCCATTACCATGAGTTTTTTGAAGAATGTCAATCCCTTGAGCTTTCCTCTTTAGCAGCTTCCAAGTTGATTTCCTTTCTGGGGAAGTCCAAACCCTCTCAGTAGTACCATAAGGCTGGATACCTATATGGATCTTGGTGGTAAGAGAGAACCTAACTAAAATGTTGGGGTGGGAGTTGCCCCATTAGCAGCCTAAGTTTGTTTCCTTTCTAAGTGAAGCCCAAATTATCCGGTAGTGTTTTAAGGCCAGCCCCTGAGAGAGGTTGGATTCACCTGAGATGGAGGACAGTTCTATCCTTTGTTATGGATTTGAATCCTTTATGTGTTTTGTATGTTTTCTGTGGGGTAGAATAAGACTGTCTTATACCTGACACGTGCACTGTTATTTTGATTAAAGCTAAAGATCCTTTTACCCACGTCTGTAGAGACCTATACAAAAGCTATATTTGAGCAATATTTTAAGGTTTCCTAGAGGAGGCTTTATTTAGAGGTTATGTGAGTCAGAGTTATGATTTTTAGAGTGGTCTCCAAATTAAACCTGGTCTGCCTATGCACAGAGATTGGGGGCTAGGCCGTCAATTAGATTCATGATAGCAGTAAGAGTTATAAAAATTCCTATTTATATGGTATCTTAATGTTTGTAAAGTGATTTCCTCCCCACAAGTCCATGAAGTATTTTGTAACTGGGGAAACCTGACGGAAGTGAACTTGCCCAGAACTGTAAGCATCAGAAGTGGGGTATGTGATACTAATTAATGAGCATGGTATATTTGGACTACCCCTTATCCCCATCTCCCCCTTCATCCCCCCAATAATAACAAGGAGAAATAACAGCAAATCCTTGACAGAGCTTAACCACCAGGTAAGAAATGTCTTGTCTTTAAATCTCAACCTGTAAGCTTGTCAATCAAGGGCAAAGCGAGATGAGTTCCTAGAGGCTTGGTTGGGCAGAGAGCAAGAGAAAATTCAGTCCTGTGCACCTCTATCAGCATCTAGTGTGAGACGAGGTCAAACAAGTGATTGTGCCAGCATTTTCACAGTGGTGAGACTTCTCAGATGAAGACAGCAAGATATATGTTTTTGTTTCTGGTTACCAGATGACACTGACTGTCAATTCATATTCTGTTGGAATTATTGTTTGTGGCTTACATGTCTATGAGGGTTTCTCAGCCTCATCTGTAAAATGATGGGTTTGAACCATATGGGTACAAAGCTTCCTTCAACCTATAAATCTATGATCCTAAAGAAAAGTCTTGAATCTGCCTTTTCCTTTCCATTCCCATTGCAACTACTTTAGTAATAGCTGCAAACTATTACTTGTTATCTGAATTATTATACTAACCTCTCAATTGGTCTTTTTGCCTCTAGTCTCACCCACCTTCAAACACTCTGAAATCAGATTAATCTTAATAAGGCATAACTTTGATCATGTTACTCCCTAGTGGCTTCCCATTGCTTATCAAATAAGGTCTAAATTATTTTGCCACAATTTGAACCCAGGACTTCTAACTCCTACCCAATAGGATGTATGGTCTTTGAACAAATAATTCAATTATTCATTCCTTGGAACAGAGATTCTGCTACTAAGCTTGCTCCCCAAGGAGGCAGATGAGAATAAAATAAGATCCATGTAAGAAAAAAATACTAAGGGGATAAGGAATTTCCAGGCGAGAAAATCCCTTTTAACAATTCAGGTCAGCACCTTCTCTACCGCTTATCATCTTAGAGAGCTGCTTAGGCAGAGGTTTCAAACTGTCCACTGTCCAGAGTGAGGCTGAACCAGATTAAAATGTTATTGGGAAATATTTAACAAAAATGAAAAACATAATACAAAATAGTGTTATTTTGTAGTTTTCTTTTTTCTCTCTTAAACAATTTTTTTTGCCCTTAATAGTATTTTTTTTCCAATTACATGTAAAGACAGTTTTCAACAGTCATTTTTGTAAGATTTTGAGTTCCAAATTTTTCTCCCTACCTTTCTTCCCTCCCCAAGACTGCAAGTAATCTGATATAGGCTATACATGTACAATCATTTTAAACATATTTCCACATTAGTCATGAAAGAAGAATAAGAATGAGAGGGAAAAACCACGAGAAAGAAGAAACAAAAAACTACAAAAAAGTGAAAATAGTCTGCAATCAGACTCCATAGTTCTTTCTCTGGATGTGGATAACATTTTCCATCATGAGTCTTTTGGAATTGTCTTAGATCATTGTATTGCTGAGATGAGCTAAGTCCGTCATAGTTTATCATTGCACAATGTTGCTGTTACTGTGTACAATGTTCTCCTGTTTTTGCTCACTTCATGTAAGTCTTTCCAGGTTTTTCTGCCTGCTCATCATTTCTTATAGCACGATAGTATTCCATTACGTTCATATACCACAACTTGTTCAGCCATTCCCCAATGGATGGGCATCCCCTCAATTTCCAATTCTTTGACAAATTTGTGGTTTTCTAATGCAGCCCAGACACCTGTCTCTATTTGAGTTTGACCCCAATGAGAAAAATTAATTGACTTAGGATCACATATCTAGTATGTGTCAGATAAGATTGAACACAGGTCTTTGAGGTCAGCTCTCTAGTCACCACACCACGGGGACTCCAGAAAAAAATATATACCATTATTATTTGTAACATAAAAAGCTGATAAAATATATGCCCAACAATTGGGGTTTGTGAACACAATGGACTATTGCCATAGTATAAAGAATAACTCATCTAAAGAATTTAGAGGATAGTAAGTGTTTTTCAGTCTCCACGCTTGGCACAGGGGATGCAATGCTAAGAATGATACATGGAGCTTATATTCTACTGGAGGCCACCCATGCAGAGACACATGGGAAGACCCATGAAGTGATGGTGAGTGGGGACAACAAAACCCAAAGAATTATATACATGGCTTTGACCATGCAAAACAGGATAACACTTTAAAAGGCCATTAAACTGGTTAAATACAACATGCCATGTTGGTAAAGGACAATTAAAATTCTTCCTTTCAACTGATAACAATTGGTAAAATGTAAAAATGGA
>CM053625.1:164655666-164699001 GCA_028646595.1 Phalanger gymnotis | reverse complement strand
CAACATGCCATGTTGGTAAAGGACAATTAAAATTCTTCCTTTCAACTGATAACAATTGGTAAAATGTAAAAATGGAAAGTGGCATGTAAGTACAAAGCATTCTCTCTGCAAGTTTTGATAAACTGTTCCTAGTTATGCTAGTATTTCTCTCTATCCTCCTCCTCTTTTAGGCTACATATTTCAAAATAATATTAGGACAGTGCTTTAGTCTGAAATATTTGGTCCTATCTGAATTAAAAAAAAACCCTTCTTTCCTGAAACAGAATTGGATAGCAACTGGAGAAGGGAAAGTTGTGCTTGATTAATACAAATAATAATGATAATAGTGAGTGACAGTGATAATAATAATTGCTGGTGCCTACTACATGGCAGCCACTTAAAAATATCTCATTTGATCCTCACAACAACACTGAGAGGTAGGTGCTATTATTATCCCCATTTTACACTTAAGGAAACTGAGGCAAATAGAAGTTAAGTGATTTGCCCAAGGTTACACTGAGTTGAACTTCCTGATTTCAGGCCCGGAGCTCTAGCCACTGCTCCATCTAGTTGCCTAAGTGCACTGAAGAGTAGTAGTCCCTTTCCCTATGCCTTGACCAAATTAGGGTATGATCATAGCAATGCAGGGAGAGAGAGGCTTCACATGTAAGAAGTGAGTGGGCCTCACAAGTATAGAGGAGAGCCCTCTACAAGTGGAGTGAGGGCTGCCGTTGTGTGTCTCAGAGGGAGGTGAAATAGATATCTCTAGCTTTTTCTTCCCCTGCTCTTCTCCAAGAGAGACTTTTCCTTTTTGCCAGTTGGAGAAGCAGAAGGTTGGTGCCAGAGGATGGGGTACCGGACTAGAAGTATATCTATTTACTCTCTTAAATATTGGGGATTTTTACATTTATTTTTATTTGTTTTTAACATCCATTTAAAACATTTTCGAGTTCCAAATTCTATCCCTCCTTCCTGCTCCTCCTCTAACCATTGAGAAGGCAAGCAATATGATACTAATTACACATGTGAAATCATGCAAAACACATTTCCATATTAGCCATGTTGCAAAAAGAAAAACAGGAACAACAAAGAATGTGAAAAAGTTGTGCTTCAATCTGCATTTAGACTTCATCAGTTCTCTCTCTGGAGGTAGAGAACATTTTTCATCATAAGGACTTTGGAATTGTCTTGGATCATTGTCTTGATCAGAGCAGCTAAGTCTTTCACAATTGATCATTTTACAATATTGCTGTTACTGTGTATTGTGTTCTCCTGGTTCTGCTTACTCCACTTTGCATCAGTTCATACGAGTCTTCCCAGATTTTTCTCATTGTTTCTCATAGGATAGTAATATTCCATCACCATCATATATCACAGTTCCTTCAGCCATTCCCCAGCTGATGGACATCGCTTCAATTTCCAGTTCTTTGCCGCCACAAAAAGAGCTGCTATAAATATTTTTGTACATGTAGGTCCTTTTTTTCATAAAACATTTTAATTTAGAGTTTTGAGTTCCAAATTCTGTCCCTCCCTTCCTCCCTCCTTCTCCTCCTCTCTCCCTGAGATGGTGAGCAATCAGAAGTAGGTTTCACAATTATATAAAATATTTCCATATTAGTCATTTTATATGAGAAGACTTGAATTAAAGAAAAAAAAGAAAGTAAAAAATAACATGCTTCAGTCTGTCTTCAAACAATATTAGTTCTCTCTCTGGAGGTGGATAGTATGTTTCATCATTAGTCCTTTGGTATTGTCTTGGCTCATGGATTGCTGTAAAAGCTGAGTCATTCACAGTTCTTCATTAAACAATATTGCAGCTAAACTGTATACAACATTCTGCTGGTTCTATTCACTTCAGTATTCATCAGTTCATGTAAGTCTTTCCAGGTTTTTCTGAAATCACTCTGCTTGTCATTTCTTATAGTAGTACAATAATATTCCATCACAATCATATACCACAGTTTGTTTTGCTATTTCCCAATTGATGGGCATCCCTTCCCTTTCCAATTTTTAACTACCATGAAAAGATATAAATATACTTGTACAAATAAGTCCTTTCTCCTTTTTTTATAATCTCTGTGGGATATAGACCTATCAATGGTATTGCGGGATCAAAGTTTTATAGTCCTTTGGGTATAGTTCCAAATTGCTCTCCAGAATGATTGGATCAGTTCACAGTTCCACCTAGAGTGTATTAGTGTCCAATTTTCCACCTCTCCTCCAATATTTGTTATTTTTCTTTTCTATCATATTAACCAATCTGATAGGAATGAGGTGGTACCTCAGAGCTGTTTTATAGTGCATTTCTCTAATCAATAGTGATTTAGAGCACTTTCTTTTGTATGACTATAGATAGCTTTGATTTCTTCATCTGAAAACTGCCTGTTCATATCTTTTGACTATTTATCAATTGGGGAATGACTTGTATTCTTAAAAATTTGACTCAGTTTTCTATATATTTTAGAAACGAGGCCTTTATCAGAGATACTTACTATAAAAATTGTTTCCCAATTTTCTCCTTTCCTTCTAGTTTGGTTGCATTGGTTTTGTTTTTGCAAAAACTTTTAAATTTAATATAATCAAATTATCCATTTTATATTTTGCAGTGCTCTCTGTCTTTTGTTTGGTCATAATTTCTTCCCTTCTCAATAAGTAATATAGTTTAAAGTCTGGTACTCTTAGGCCATTTTCCTTCACATTTTTTTCATTGATTCCCTCCCTCCAGAGAGAGAACTGACGAAGTCTAAATGCAGATTGAAGCACAACTTTTTCACTGTCTTTGTTGTTCCTGTTTTTCTTTTTGCAACATGGCTAATATGAAAATGTGTTTTGCATGATTTCACATGTATAATTAGTATCATATTGCTTGCCTTCTCAATGGTTAGGGGAGGAGCAGGAAGGAGGGATAGAATTTGGAACTCAAAAATGTTTTAAATGGATGTTAAAAATAAACAAATAAAAATAAATAAATAAATCTCTTGATATGAAGAGAATATCAAGAATATCAAGAGCTATCTTTCTTTCTTTCTGCCTTTCTTTCTTCTTTCATTCCTTCCCTCCCTCCCTTCCTTCCTTCCTTTTTTCCTTCCTTCTTTCCTTCTTTCCTTCTTTCCTTCCTTCCTTCCTTCCTTCCTTCCTTCCTTCCTTCCTTCCTTCCTTCCTTTCCTTCCTTCCTTCTTGTTCAACAGAGGGAAGACAGTAGGAAGGACATATTATAGATGCATGTAAAATAAATAAATTGATTTTTTAAAGAAGAAAAATAGAGCAATGGAACAGGCTGAGTATGCAACATACAAAAGCAAATAAGTTTTTTGGCCTAGTGTGCAATAAACACAAAGAAGTCAGATACTGCAATACTCTTTAATAAAAGCTGCTGGATAAACTGGACAGTAATCTAGCAGAAATTAGGTTAAGACCAATATATCACATCAAATACCAAGATAACCTCAAAATGGCTATATGACAGATATAAAGCACTATATTATAAACAAATTATATGAACAAGAGGAAATTATTTTCCTATCCAAAGATAAAGGAAGAATTCTCAATTAAACAAGGGATAAAAAAGATCATAGAAGGTAAGATGGACAGTTTTTATTATATAAAAATTGAAAAGTTTTTGCACCAACAAAACTAATACAACTTGGATAAAAGAGGAAAAAATTAACAGGACAAAATTCTTTGCAGCAAATTTCTCTGATTAATGTCTCATGTCCAAGATATATAAGGAATGGATTCAAATTTATGAAAATAAGAGCCATTTCCCAATTGATAAATGACCAAAAGATATGAACAGGAAGTTCTTAAGAGAAGAAATCCAAGCAGTCAATAACCATATTAAAATATTACAAATCGCTAATAATTAGAGAAATAATAATAATGGCTAACATTTATACAACACTAAATTTCACTCACTATGCTAAGCACTTCATAATCATTATCTCATGTGATCCTCATAACAACTCTGGGAAGTGAATGCTATCATTATCTTTATTTTACAGATGAAGAAACTGAGGCAAACGGAGGTTAAGTGACTTACCTAGGGTTGCATAGCTAATAAGTTTCTGGGGCTGGATTTAAACTCAGATCTTCCTGACTCCAGACCCAGCACTCCCTGTACAAAGTTGTAGGGGCTGTTGGAAAACAAGAATATTAATGCACTGTATATGAAGCTGTGAACTGATTTAGTCACTTTGAAAAGTGATTTGGAATCACACCTAAAAAGTTGCTAAACAATATATACCTTGCAGTGCCAGTATAAGGCTTCTAACCCAAAAAGATCAAAGAAAAAGGAAAATAGCTTTCATGTACAAAAAAATATGTTTTTGTATGTACTCTTTTCATGGTGATAATGAATTGGAAATTAACAGGGTGCCATTAACGGGGGATTGGCTGAACAAATTGCATTATATCAATGTAACGGAATTCTATTTTGCATTAAAAAAACATCAACAACAATATAGGGAATAGTTTCAGAGAAACCTTGGAAGACTTATAATATTGATACAGAGTAATGTGAGCAGAACCAAGAAAACAACTTATATTATAACAAATGTTGCAAAAGCAAACAATTTTAAAAGATTTAAGAACTCTTATTAACATAATGACCAATCATAATTCCAGAGTACTGATGAGAAAGAATATTCCCAGCTCTTGACAGAGAGGTGGTGATGTTCTAAACATACAGAATAAGATCCATTTTTGTATATGGCCAATGTGAGAATTTGTTTTGCTTGACTATGAATATCCATTACAAAGGTTTTCTTTTTCTTCCTTTTTTTAATGTGTTGTTGTGGGGTGGGACAGGTAGGTAAATGAAAAAAATAAATATCTATTAATTTAAAAAATTAATACAAAAAGATTATTTTTTTTAGGTTGCACCAAAAGTCAAGTGAATTTTTCTGTCTGGTGAATCAAAAACTTCAGTTACCAGAACTTCTATTCATACTATATAACAGTATTTTATCTTGTAGAATTTTGTGCTTTCTTTTGGAATACCATAAGTTGTGAGTGGAAATAATGTTTCAGAGAAGTATTTTCAAGGGCCTGATGGATTTTTTCACCCTTTGGATTTTTTCTCATTAAGTAGAAATGCTTAGAATTAGAATAATTTAATTGATGTGATGTCTTCAATGGATTTGTGTCCAAAACATAAAGTATTGAAATTTTCTTCCATATAGAGACCCTCTTTGTGGGTGGGGTTGATTGGATGTTTATTGAGAAGTGTCTGCAAAAAATTTAGATGGATGTAATTCTTTTGAGAGCAGAGACAATAGCACCCTGTCTACTTTTCTAGCTTTACCTTTCTCTTCTCCCTTACAGTTACTCTATGCTTCAGAGACTAGGCTATTCACAATGTGTAACTTTGGTTTTCCATTTTTTTTAAAAATTTTATTCGTGCCATTCTCCGCACCTTGAATGTCCTCCCTCACATCTTTTCCCTGGCTTTAAAAGCCAAACTTAAATGCCACCTCATCCTTCAGAAAGCCTTCCTTGATCCTTTAAGGTAAGAAGTGATTTTTTTCTTCCATTTAGTCCAATAGCAATTTGTACTTTCCCTATAAGCACCTATAAAATAGTGCTTTGCATTATAGGTGTATATGTACATTTTTTGATTTGCTGAGTCAAATGGTCTTTTAAAAATAGAGTCAATTCACATTGACAGTTCACAATGACAATTTTTATTCTCTGTAAATTTCACTCAGTTACATGACTGGAAATGTGATGCTATAGAATATCATTTGCAGAAATTTGTCTATCCCCTTCTCACTTTTTTATTCAAGTTGCCCTTGAATGTTTGTAAATTATTCTCGCGAAGATCTTTTGAAGGTGAGAAATAAGATATGAGTTGGTAGTCCTTGATATTGGCTCATTTATCTTTTTTTTTTCAGCAATAATGCCAGCAATTTCCCCCCACCCCAGCTGTTTAGTAGTTTCCTTTCTTTCAGTTATCTTTGTCATTGATTTCCCTAAAGCCTTCAAAACTATGTCACTTCCACTGAAGACCTATTTTAATACACACATATACACATATCTTTATGTGTATATATAAACACATATACACATATCTTTATGTGTATATATAAACACATATACCTTTATGTATGTGCACATAGTACAAATAAGCATATGTGATTATATGTGTATGTATATATTCATTCTTCCATTTATTTATTCATCTATTTTTCTCTCTATCTGTCCATCTACCTATCTATCTAGCCCATCAATGATATAAAATCCGGATGCTTCTTTCTTGACGTTTTGAAATGTATAAGATCAGAGTTTCCATTCTGTTCACATAAAATGGAAGAGTACATAATGCAGAGGCAAAAGGACTGGACCGTTTCCATTGGGCCACTTGTTGGCCTCACTAGGGAGAAGGTCCAAGGGTTTTCTTGAATCCTATGGTATTGCCTCTCAGCAGTGTCATCAATGGAGTCAAACCAAGGGTGAGCAGCAAAAAAGGCCAGAGCTCCAGTCACTAATCATATATGTATATATGTGCACACACACGTATGCTTGCACATACCTGTATTTGCGTATGTGTACATGAACATGCGTGTATACACATACATGTATATTTGTGTATACTTGATCTGGTCCAGTGGTTCATCCCACATTTATTTTCTTTAGGGCCATTTCCCCTTCCTCATGAAGCACATATGAGACTCTATTGCTCTCCTCTATGAAAGCTTCTGCCATGCATGTTAAAATCATAAAGAAAATGCCTTTTTACAATATGTAGTGGGGACTGGTACATGTAGAGAGTGCCTCTGACAGCATTCTCCCCATGGGAAAGCATCTAGGAGCCTAATTCCTGAAGAGTTGTAATGACATGTAATGAAAGTGCTTTGGAGAGTCATGGGAACATTGTAGATATGCTGCAACCAGTTCTGATCAATGAACTACATCATAAATAGGAGGCTTTTTGCCTGCAGAGGCATTCAAATAGGAATAGTGACCAGAGCCCTGTCCCTTTGTGTTGTTTGACTAATCACTCTTGGTTTAATTCCATTGATGGCTCCATTGAGAAGCAATATCATAACACTGGTGAAAAGCCTAGGTCCTTCTTCCTGATGAGATCAACAAGTGGTCCCATGGAAATGGGCCACAGTCCTTTTGCCTCTGCATTGTGTTCTCTGCCATTTTAAGTGAATGGATTGGAAACACTAATCTTATACATTTGAAGAAGTCGGGAGAGCAGCATCCTAGCATCTGAGTTTTGTATGCAGCTCATCATAGATGCTCCAAAGAGCAAGGAGTGGCTTTGGGGAGTGACCTTCAGGACCCATCCCAGCAGGAGCTGAGGAGAAGAGGACCTATCTGTCAAGCATGCCATGCCACACATAGCTGCGAACCGGGTGGGACTAATGTAGTTAAGTTTAAGTTTTCTCTCCCAAGAGACCAAGGTGGTACGGAGGTGTTGGGGAGAAATGTTGGTACTTTGTTATTGCTATATTTTCTAATTAAATATCCTTTGTAAAAGCAAATTGATGTTAAATTCCATTATATGGAACTGGTGTGCTACTGGCTAACAATGGTGGGTAACACAATTGATGGGAGCTTGAGCTGATGAAATCAGAGAAGAAACATCAACAAATCACCCCCCCCCCCCGCAGGATACTCTGAGAACCCTTAGGAGGCAATATGGCTGGTCTGGCTCTGGGAGAGCTGGCCACAGCATACCGATGACTAGTTGATGCAATAACAGAGAAACTTTGTTCAAAGGTCTTCTGTGTAACTTGTGGCCTTAAGCACAGTATATGTGCTCACATGGACCTGCTTCAGACTTGAGAGCTTCTTTTGAAAATCTCAGTGGCTTGACTTACATGAACTGATGCTGAGTGAAGTGAGCAAAACCAGGAGAACATTGTACACAGCAACGGCAACATTGTGTGATGATCAACTTTGATGGTCTTAGTTCTTCTCAACAATACAATTCAGAAAGACTCATGGTGGAAAATGCTATCCACATCCAGAGAAAGAACTATGGATTCTGAATGCAGATCAAAGCAGACTATTTTCTCTTTTTTGATTGTTTTTTCTTTCTTGTGGTTTTTCTCTTTTGCTCTGATTCTTCTTTCACAACATGACTAATGTAGAAATATATTTAACATGATTGTACATGTATCTAGTATACCAGTAGCTTATATCAGATTATTTTCCATCTTGGGAAGTAGGGAGGGGAGGGAGGGAGAAAAAAATTCAAACTGAAAGTCTTATAAAAGTCAATGTTGAAAACTATCTCTACATGTAATTATAAAAAATAAAATACTATTATAAAAGAATATCTCAATGGTTTGTTTCTCATAGCCACCCATCCCTAAGGGGTTTCCCTTGGCAACAATGGAATTTGTCACCTGTCTTGGACTTCATAAGAAAATGAAAAAGGTCCTCACCTCTGCTGAAAGCAGTCAGGGTAATAAAACGTTGAATATAGGACAGGTATCATTTGACTTGACAGAAAGAACACAAAGGACTCATATTTGGTTCCATAAACAGTCAAGACAACTCCCATTTACTCCATGGACCTCTGCCTCAGCGAGGACCTATGTAATTTTCCATAGGACTACCTTGGGTGGGCCCCTTCTACAAAGCAAAAAGTACTTAGGGTTGCTAGAATATTTACCATGCCTGCAAATTATACATAACCTATCTTACTAGTGAACAGCAGGGTCTAGCTTTGCATCTCCTGGCAATGACTGTCTCATTTGTCTTCACTTCAGGCTGCCATAAGTCACTGCTTAACCCAGGCTCTTGACTTGGTTGAGGAGTGCCTTCATCACCGCAGTCATGCTGTTTCCTAGCTGCCAGCTTGACTGAGGTACTCCTCACTACTCTGCTGCTTTTTCCATCTGCTAGAGACCTATGGTTCTCTGAAGGAGCCACACCAATAGACGAGTCACCCTCCCAAGAACCCCCAATCTAAGTTACCAGTCTCTTTTCTCTCTTTCCTGCTAGCTTCTCACTCTCTTCTGGATTCTAGAGTCCATGTGTAAAGGCAAGCCTGATGATTTAACATCTGTGCATGAACTTACTTCATTAATTTAGTGTCAAAAGTCAACAAACACCCAAGACAATGCAAATTCACCAAGAATTGACCTTGTGCAAAGAGTTTCATCTCTTATTCAGCAAGCCATAGGGAAAAAGGAGAGAGGAAGGAGGAGTTACTCTTGGGAGGTGGGGTGCACCTAGACATTCTCACTACATCTGATTACTAATATTAAGAGAAATGTAAAACAAAACCGTACACTCACCCGAGGTATTTAGGTTGTTATGAAGGACACTTTCAGATTCCAAAAGGAAGAGGGATTCTCCATAGGTAATGAATTCCTCTAGATGCTCCTGTTTGTAGTGGATAGAGAGCTTTACTTGGAGTCAGGTAGACCTGAGTTCCAATTCTTCCTCAATAAGTTATTCGCTGTGTGACCCTATGCAACTCACTTTAACTTTCTCAGACTCAGTTTCTTCATCTGTAAAGTGGGGATAAAAAATGGCAGCTACCTTTCAGGGTTGTTGGGAAGATCAGATTAGATAATATAGGTAAAATACTTTGTAAAACTTGAAGAGCTTTATAAATATGAGTTATGATGATGAAAATGATGATACTGTGCTAATTGTATCAAGTCATAGAATGCTTAAATTAGAACCTCTTAAATTGGATCCATAATCACTCAAGAGAGTTTAGCTTAGCTCCTCCCAGAGGCAAAAACAAACCAAGCAATCAAATTACGTGAATATGCTCAAATATTTATTGAGCACCTACTATGTGCCAGGTACTGTGCTAGGTGCTGTGGATACAATGACAAAAACTGAAATAACTTCCCTATTCTCAAATATCTTATAGTCTGTCAAGGGAAATGATCTGTACACATATAAGTATAATACAAGACAGACATATACAGGATAAATTAAAAAATCAATACAAGGTATGAAGGAGGGAAAGTATTATCAGTGATTATTTATCAAATTATTATCAGTTATATGTTAACAGAACAACAAACTTTCATTGTGCAGATAACAGGAGGTCTTAATGTGGGGTCCATGAACTTTTAAAAAAATATTTTGATAACTGTACTGCAATATAATTGGTTTCCTTTGCAATCCTATATACTTTATTTTACTTTATGCATTTAAAAACATTGTTCTGAGAAGGGGTCCAAAGGTTTCATCAGATTGCCAAAGGGGATGTGACCTCAAAATATTAAGAACCCTTGATATGGAAGGATGTTGTTTCAGCTGCAGCTTGAAGAAAGTGAAGGATTCTATGAGGTGGAGGGGAAGAGACAGAGCATTCCAGGTAGGGGGTAAAGGCAGTACAAAGGTACAGAGATGAGAAACATAGTGTGGTGGGTGAGGAAGAGATAAGGCTAGTTTTGTGGGATCATGAACTGTGAGTGCAGGAAGGGGGAGGGGAATAATGTATAAAGAAGCTAAAAAGATAGATTGGGACCAGTTTGTGAAGGGCTTTAAAGGACAAATAGGAGAGTATATTTGAGCTTAGAGGAAATAGAGAGCCACTTGGAGGTTATTGAGTGAGACAGTGACACTGTCAGTTCTGTGCTTGAGGAAAATCGCTTTGGCAGCTGCGTGGAACACGGATTAGAGTATAAGCTTTAGATAAGGAGACCAGTTAGGTAGGAGCAGGGCTGTGCTGGAGGCAGCTCCAGCCAGTAGTTTAAAAATTTTCATTGTGAATGTTTACACCTTGGAAATAGTCAAGGGCATCCAAATCAGGGCTTTATTGTTTGGTTGATTGTCTAAACTTAACAAAGCGATGGGCAAAAATGTTAATAATGCAGATTAAACTTAAAAGTTCATGATGTATACACTTCATTTTCTGACAGCTTGTGCTCCTTGGCCTGGACTCCACCATATTCCCAAGAAAACTCATCAGTAAACTCATCATTCTGTAAGACTGCATCAGCTTCAATACTCCCTCTTTAGTACCCTCAGCACATTCTGCCCCTCTTGTCAGAGAGTAGAGGGCAAGGTGAAGTACTTCTTTCAAAGCCTCCATTTAAAGAGGGTTCCCAGACCAGCCATCTCTGCATTTCCCAGTTTCCTACCAGCTTGCATTCTTTGGGCTGGACTCTACCATCTCCCCTCCTCACTAATCTCCCCTCTCCAATTTTTAGCTTCCATGGAGACTGACTTTTTTTTCATATTTGTATCCCCAGTGCTTAGCACAGTTCCTGGCACACAGTAGGTGCTCAATAAACAATTGTTTATTGACAATTTATTATGCACTCCCCACCTCCAGAAATCTGGTTGTTAAATATTTATCAGCATACCTGTAGGAAGGAGTCTAGGAGAGACATAATGAGGGTAGCTATGTGAATAGAAAGGGTTGGGAAGTAGGAGGTAGTGTGGTGGTAGAAATTGGTAATTGATTGAATATGTACAGTGAAGGTGGTGTGAAGAGGATAATGATGAGGTTATGAACCTGGGAGACTGAAAGAATAGTGATGCCTTAGGCAGAAATAGCTAAGTTTGGTAGAGGGGTAGGTTTTTAGGGAAAGATAATGAGGTTCTTTTTTTTGACTGTTGGGTTTTTTACATCTTGGTTGCAATCTTTATTTTTGAAACACTACTCACGACATTGAGATCATAGATCCATTGAAGTGTAAGTACCCCTCTCATCTCCTGTATGGGACCACGAACTCCTCGAGGGGAGGGACTTGTTTCTTGTACATCTTTTTATGTCTCACAGCACCTTGCTAAATGCTTTGGACTTGGTAGGTGCTCAACAAATATTTCTCTCATTCTGTTAAATAAAAAGAATAAAGTGAATCAAATGAATAATTTATTTAGAACATGGCCATAGCTCTTTCCCTATGCCAGTTTTATTTTTTCCTCTCATCAGATAAAAAATGATTTGAGTCTATGGTTGGAAGGAATTTGGTTCAGGAATACCCTTCCAACCCAGATCTCAGTCTTAGCCTCCCAATCTCTGCTTCCTCTGAAGAGAAGAATCCTGTTGTCATTCTTCCTTCCAGGATGCCTTGTAGTTGCCAGGAATTGTGAAGGTGGCCTCCAGGTAATGTCAATAATGGCAGCTACTTTCTGGGTTCTCTCTGTTCTTTGGGAGGGTGAATACATATTATGAATGGGGAACTTAAACCCTGTTTTGCCAAGGCCTTGGTTGGTGAAACACACGAGCAGCTGTGCAAATTTAAACACACCATGGCCTTTGTTCACTGTTGAGAATGACTGAATGGGACATGGGATGACAGGATTCAGAACTGGCAGGGACCTTAGAAATTACTCAGCCTAACCCCTTCACTTTACAGATATGGTAACTGAGGTTCAGAGAGTCCAATCAGCTTGTCAAAGCTGTAAATGACAGAGACAGGATTTGAAATCAGATCTTCTAACTCTAAAATAAGTATTCTTTCTATTGTTTGCTGCTGCCTCTTTCATGTTACGGATGAGGATACTGAGGTCCACAGAGCTTCCAGTGACCTGCAAAAGATGTAGAAATGGGGGGGACCTCAAAGGCCACCTGGTCCAGCTCCCTCATTTTACAGATGAAGAAACTGAGGCCCACAGTGGGTAAGTGACTTGCACAAGGTCACGTCAGTAGTAAGCCTTAGAGAAGGGAGTCAAACCCAAGTCTTCTGACTCCAGAGCCCATTGCTACCATAACTACCAAACTGAGATTTGAACTCAGGTTCTCTGACTCCAAACACATGGCCTTCTGCTACATATCATTATGCTGCTGAACTATTCTGTAGCAAATGCCAGGACTGTGCTCTGGGAACATTTACGAGAAGACCAACAATTGTGTCAAATTATCCTTTCCCACTGACAGGAACAGTACAGCTCCCAGGATATGTCCTGAGTTATTTTTCTGACTTTGGCAAGAAAAGAAGCCTGTGCTACTGATTGGGGTTGGAACAGCTGCAAGATAACTGAGCAGAGTTTTGGTATATGACTGCGATGGAATACTGTTGTGCTATAAGAAATGACAAGCAGGATGCTCTCAGATAAATCTGGAAAGAATTATGGGAACTGATGCAAAGTGAACTGAGCAGAACCAGGAGAACATTGTACATAGTAACAGCAATATTGCATGATGATTAAATGTGAATGACTTAGCTAGTTTCAGCAATACAGTGATCCATGACAATTCTAAAGGACTTATAATGAAAAATGCTATTCATTTACAGAGAAAAAAACTAATGGAATCTGAATGCTGATTGAAGCATACTTCTTAAACTTTCTTCTCCCCCTCCTCTTCCTCTTCTTCCTCCTCCTTTTTTTTTCTCCTCCTTCTTCTCCTCCTTCTTTTTCTTCTTCTTCAACTTCTTCCTTCTTTTTGGTCTGTGTTCTTTTTTGCAACATTGCTAATATGGAAATATGTTTTTCACAACTGCATATATGTAATCTATATTAAAGTCCTTGCCTTCTTGGGGAGGGGAGGGAGAGATATTGAACTCAAAAATTATAAAAAAGAATGTTAAATTTTTATATGTAATTGAAAAAAAATAAAATAGAAACATTCTTTTAAAAGATGTAACTAAGCAGGGGAATTTCACAAGCAATAATAACAGCTATCATTTAGATTGTACTTTAAGATTTGCAAAACTCTTTACAAAAATCATCTCATCTTTATCCTCACAACAACCCTGGGAAGTAGGTCCTACCCTCATTTTACAGATGAGGAAATGGAGGCAGAGAGAGATTAAGTAATTCACCCAGGTTTTCCCGGATAGTAAGTGTCTGAAGCCAGATTTGAACTGAGATCTTCCTGACTCCCCATTCAGGACTCTCTCCAGTACATCACCTGACTGCCTCTATGTTAATTTATTTGATCCTCACAACCCCATGATGGGGTTGGGAGAAGGTAAGGAGGGGGAGGGAAATTTGAGAAAAAGGATAAAGAGTTCAATTTTGGATATAGGAATTTATATAGAAAACATATGGACTTTAGGGAATAGTGAGGTAGTTAAGTGGAAATGTCATAGGGGCCACTGGAGAGACACATGACTTTGGGAGAGGTCAGACTATGGATTTTAGATTTGGGGAGGTGTCGCCATCAAGGTAATCAATCAACCATTACTTATTAAGTGACTACTATGTATCAGGTACTATATTAGGCAATGGGAATGTAAAGACAAATAACCCCCTTATTGTACAGGTAAGAAAATTGGGGCCTTCACCTCACACTGGTAAAGTGATTCACCCAAGGTCACACAATCCTGTAGTACCTGGAAGAGTAAGAGTTCCAACGCAGGTGCTCTGACTCTAAATTCATCATTCTTTCTCTACTCCCATGCTGCCTTTCCAGGGTGGCACAATCCAAGGACAACTGTCTCTATAGCCAGAGGACCTGGGTTCAAAATCCCTCCTATGCCACTATCTATGTGACTTTGGGTAAGTTTCTTGATCTTTCTGGGCATTAGCTTCCTCATCTATAAAATGAAGGGGTTGGACTAAGCGGCTCCAGGTAGATCTTGCGCAGCTAGGTAATACAGTGTATAGAGCACTGGGCCTAGAGTCAGGAAGACTCATCTTCCTGAGTTCAAGTCTGGCCTCAGACACTTGGTAGCTGTGTGACCTTGGGCAAGTCACTTAACACTGTTTGCTTCAGTTTCCTCATCTGTAAAATGAAGGAAGGAAATGTCAAACCGCAACAGTATCTCTGCCAAGAAGAGCCTAAATGGAGTCACAGGGTCAGACATGCCTGGAAAATGACTGAATCCATGATCTTATTAATCCTGTCCTCAATGAGTTCATATTCTCTTCTGAGGGCAGCATGCACACATATATCGTAGTTGTTCAGTCATTTCAATTGTGTCAGACCCTTTGGGATCCCATTTGGGGTTTTCTTGGCAAAGATACTGGAGTGTTTTGACATTTCCTTCTCCAGCTCATATTACAGATGAGGAAACTGAGGCAAATATGGCTAAATGACTTTCCCAGGGCCATTCAGTTAGTGTCTGAGGCCACGTTTGAACTCAGGGCTTCCTTACTCCAGGCTGGGGGCTTCGTCCACTGAGCCATCTAGCAGCCTATATACACATGCAAGTATATATCAAATAAATGCATGGGCATCTAGGTGGTACAGGCCTGGCCTGGAGCTGGGAAACCTCACTTTCCTGGGTTCAGTTCTGGGCTCAGACACTTATTAGCTGTGTGACCCTGGGCAAATCACTTAACCCTGTTTGCCTCAGTTTCCTCATCTGTAAAATGAGCTGGAGAAGGAAATGGCAAACAGCCCCAATATCTTTACCAAGAAAACCCCAAATGGGGTCAAGAAAAATCTGATATAACTGAAAAACAACTGAAGAATAATAAAATAAATGCAAGGAAATCATGCAGGGCAGCACAAGATGCTATTGGGAAAAGCTCTGCTGTGAGAGCTTTGAAGGAGGCTTGGGAGTGAGAAGAGAGAGCATTCTAGGCCTGCCTGGAAAGGCATGGAAGCTGGAAGGAAAATATTCATCTAGTATGAGGCATAGCAAGAAGGCCAGTTTGGCTGAACCACAGAGTATGTGTGTGTGTGTGGGGGTGATGTATATATATAAACAAACCTCAAAAAATAAACCAGAGCCAGGTTGTAAAGAGCTTTTAATACCAAACAAAGGAGTTTGTATTGGATCCCGGACGTAATACTTGTTTGGTCTCAGGGATGGAGTTCCTTTCCCATGTCCCCATGGACTCAATGTGCCCATGAAAAGGAAGTTCTGGTTTTCCTAGAACTGCCATCAAACAGTCTCATTGGTGAAAGGACAGTATCCTCTCCCTCTCTCTCTCCTCTCTCTCCCAGCTCTGCCTTTTCCAGATCCATGTGTGTTTTGGTTTATTTAGACTCACCTGGCTGGTTCTTCCTCTTCAGGCCTGCCCTTGGCTTCCTTAACCAGGGGAGGTTTCAGGCAAAGCAAGTCCTAAATAGACTGGCATCCTCCCCACCCCCACCTCCATTTCTTTTCTTGTTACTTGTATCTTTCTACCATTTTAAACAGATGTTGGTCTTTTGGGGGTGCTTGGAAGAACTCATTATAGTGAATAAAAGTTACAAAACCGGGTATAACAAAAGATGGATTTAACAACCAGGCTCTCCAGAAAAAAAAAATGTACGAACATAAGCTTTTTAAGTTTGATCTGCATTATTTACAAGCGCTGATTTGAAGCTGATTGCCAATTTCTGAGGTATGAATGCTCATACTCGGAATTAAATAATGGTTTCTCAAAAGCCAGTTAGAACTAGCTCCAGCATGCCCGTGGTTACAAGACCTTATTTAGGGGAACTCAGTGACGGTGAGGCTTGAGGGCCTAAACCCTACTTTGCTGGGATGGGGAGAGAGAGTGGGGGGCAGGGAGGGAGCAGCAGCAGACTGTTTTCTCAGAGAGTCAGGAGATGAAATGCTTCAAGGGTTAATTAGATCCTGGCCCAAAGCTCTTCGCCATATAAGGAAATTCCACGATGGAATGCAGGAGTCCTGTTTACAAGCTGTGTTCCTCTCTGAGCTGTAGCCAAGAGGCCTGGATGTTTGCTGGGCCTGAAGTAAGGTCTGGAAACTAAACGTGGATGGGAGGAAGGGCCTGTTGCCACATCTGACACAATCTGTGAAGGTGAAGCAAAGCGGAGGTGCCCTGGATGGGGATAAAAAACAGTGTGGGGGGGCCCTGTCTGCCTGGGGCTGTCCCTTCCAGGGAGATACTGATTTGAATGAAGGATCCTCTGGGTAGAGTACAAAAGGACCACCCCTCTTCTCTAGGGAGTCATTACTCTGAGGGAACTAGCTGGTCACTCAGGGATGCTATATCAGGAAAGGAGGGCAGCTAGGTGTCACAGTGGAGGCAGTGCTGGGCCTCAAGTCAGGACAACTTATCTTCCTGAGTGCAAATCTGGCCTCGGACACTTACTAGCAGGGTGGCCTTGGGCAAGCCACTCAACCTTGTTTGCCTCAGTTTCCTCATCTGTGAAATGAGCTGGAGAAGGAAATGGCAAACCACCCCTGTATCCTTGTCAATTAAACCCCAAATGGGGTCCTGAAGAGTCAGACAGGACTGACAACGAACGACAACATCAGAAAAGGCCTCAGGATTCTATGTGATAGGATTCAGAACCAGGAAAGGACCTTAGTCCAGCCTCTAGTTTTACACATGAGGAAACTGAGGACAGTCGCAAGGTCAGGCTTGATATGGGAAAGCGGAAAGCTGGCTGGATTTAGAGTCAGACGACCAAGGTTCAAATTCCCAACTTGGTCACTTGGCATTATGAATAAAGAATTCGAATCTTGCCTTACTAGCTTTGTGGTCCTGTGTGCCTCACTTAACCTCTCTCACCTTAAGTTTCATCATCTGCGAAATACAATTACTATAGTGTGATTGCTGTGAGGCTCAAATGACCTAATATACACATGTAAAGTGGTTGTCCAGTTTTAAATGGCTCTACCACTCTATCAGCAAACATTTATGAAGGTCCTACTGTGTGTTAGGCAATGAGAGACAAAAAAAAAAATCAATGAATATTTATTAAGCGTTTACTGTATGCAAAGCACAGGGCTAAGTGTTGGACATACAAAGAAAAAGCAGAAATAGTCCCTGCCCTCAAGAAGCTACATTCTAATGAGGACTGGGGAGACAACATCTTCAAATCAGATTGAAGATCCATGCTTTCAGGGAGTTTACACCCTATGGAAGACATGGCAGGTACGTAGGTGAATGTCATCAAGGGCTGTCCCCCATGTGTAGCAGGGGGGTGTCAAATTGTGTAGATCAAAGGGAGGCAGAATAGACATTTCTAGTCTCTTCTCCCCCCACCTTCTCCAAGGAAGATTTCATTTCCTGACAGAAGGGGAAGCAGGAGGTTGAGACTAGAAGCATGGTCACTCTGCTCTCTTTAGAGAGAGAGAGGGAGTATGGGACTGGAATTATATCTATCTGCTTCCTTAAATATTATTAGTCTGGGAATGTGGTGTTTCAGGTTCACTCTAACTTCTGATTGCTGTTTCATTAACGAGGGGAAACAGGGCCCCAAGCTCTACATCTGAGACTTGACCCTTTTCTCACCAAATACTAGTTCACAATGAGCACACATAGCAATTAGCAAAGAAACTCATTTATCCAATTTGACAGTCAGACAGAAATCACAGAAAGTATACATGGGAGAATAGAAAACAGAATGCAGAGTGAAGGAGCTCTCCCATTAGGAGTGAAGTAATTTAGCTCAACGCAGAAATAGAGAGACAGAGACAGAAACAGAGACAGATAGAGATAGACAGAGACAGAGAGACACACACACAGAGCAGACAGAGATACAGAGAGAGACAAAGATAAACATACACACAAACATAGAGAGATACACAGAGACACGGACAGAGACAGAGAGACATACAGAAACAGAGAGACAGAAATATGCACAATCCTCCCCCCAACACACACACATACACCAAGAGAGAAAGAGAGGGAGGGGGAGGAGGAAAGAAAAGAAGAGGGGAGTGAGAGAGAGAGAGAGAGTGTGTGCTCCTAGATCTTCACCCAAGGGCAAGTACCCTGAAGTCTCTAGTGCAGCAAGTTGGGAAGAAAGACATGATGGAGACAAATGGCTTCTCTCATGTCTTTCCCAAGTCTTTTCCTTCATCAACCTGAAGTTGGCTTGGCCCCTTGATCTTCTTTCTTAAAATAGGAAGTCAAAGCACCTAAAGTGACTGCAGAACCACCCCTACCACTCAAATCAAAGCAAGTCCAAAGACTTGGAGAGACCACCGCTCTCCTCTCTTCAATCAGGCCAACTCCACCTGCCCATCAGGCGCAGGGCAATGATTTGTACCATGAAGACAGAGTCCTATACCAATGGGCTTCAGGACTCTACTTATGGAATAAACACAGTGCTGTTAGGGAAGGAGGGATATCACTAACACTAGTTGTGGGGACTGAGAAAAGCCTCATGTAAGTGGTGCTTCAGCCACATCTTAAAAGAAATGAGAGATTCTATGAGGAAGCGGTGAGGAGAGAACACATCCCAGGCACAGAGATAGAAGATGGAGCACTACGTGTGAGGAATAGAGAGAAGGCCAATTTGGCTGGATGGGGGAGTGCAGGAATGAAAGTAATGCATGATAAAAGGCAAGATGCGGCCAGGCTGCTAAGGGCTTTAGAGGAGTTGGTAGTTTATCCTAGAGATAATAGGGAGATCCAGTTTTTGCCTTACACAAGTAGACCATTCTGCAGACTTCAATGTGAATTTGCCCAGGGACGTGCAGAAGGGAAGGAGGGAAGAAAGCAGGAAGGTGGTGCACACACAAGTAGTATTAAATGCTATTGACCACTCTCTTCTTTTCTTTCCTTATATTTTTTATTAATTTTGCATTTATTTGTTTTACTTCTGTCAAATCTCATGACATTAACTTTTCATAGGGCTTCCTGGAGAAGGGGAGGGGCAGGTACACTCAGAGAGGGTGAAAGGTGGAGAACAACGATCCTTCACATGCGGAAGAGGACTAAGAAGGACGCCATCAGGCAAAGAAGCACCGTGATCTCAGAGAAGGCAAACACCAGGATGGTGCATGAGAAGAGCAGTGGCTTCAGGGGGAGGGTCCTTGTGTAGCTAATGACGTGACTTCCAAGTACAGTCTCCATCCCAGCCCTGGAACCAGCTGTTTCCACAGTGGTAGCTTCAGCCCCAGTGAACTCGGCTTCTTTGTCAATGTCCTTTGAAATGCCTCTGGTTTGGGATGATAAGTGAAATCAGGGGACCTGATGCTGCATCTGTTCACATCCCTGTTGTGGATAGTGGCAGACTCAGCAGCAGAAAAGGGTTCCTCAGGAAGGCAAGGGTAAAGATGAACTTGGCCTAGGCCTATCTTTTTTACAGGTGAAGGGTGATATAGAAAAGCTGCCTACAGAGCAGAGAAGACAAAGAGGGACTATGAGAAAAATCTCCCCTCTCCTCTTCTTTCTCTTCACCCCCCCCCCCCACCATAATCACAACGATTCACTCTCCTGGTTCTTTTTCTGGCCTTTTACGACTTTTTCTCAGACTTGTTTGCTGCCTCTATTCTATCCTCCTGTCCTTTATCTGGAGACAAGATTTGCTGGGTCCAAAGCTGTTCAAGGGACACCAGAAGCTACCGACGCTCCTCTGGCCAACAGGAGCATGGTCTTGTTGGAGAATCAACCAGCACTGAGATTTGAGGGAATAATATGGCCCCAATATTTTAGTGAGGCAGCCATGGGAATGAGATGAGCTGAAATGACTATTAATGGACTGTCCACAACCTATTAAATGCTAACTATAGCACAACAAAGACAGACACAGACACTACCTGGAGAGAGGGAAGGAAGGAGGGCATGGATTGGTGCTAAAGAAAAAATGGGCTACCTCTCTTTGGAAGGGCAGCACCTGGCTCAGATACGGTGGCTCCCTTTTTGCCTCCAGGTCTATTTTGAGAAAATGATCCTGCTGCTAAGGGGGCAGAGGGGTGATGTTCACTACCCAGCTAAAAGCGAAAGTCAATCTTTATTTAGCTCACCGCTGATGGGTATGGAATCCTGGAGGCTCTTAGAGAAGTTGGAGACGTTCAAAGAAAACCTTCCTCACATTCCTGGGCTCCTGCTCATCTTATCTATCTTCACCCTCTTTCTCTTTCCCTCCCACCTTCCCAGAGTTAGGGCAACTTTCACTTGTTTTGGGGGGGAGAGGTGATAAAATCATAGAATCACATGATTTTAGAGCCAGCCAGAAGGAGCCTTATAGATGGAGTCCAACCTTCTCATTTTACCAACAGGAAAAGAGAGCTCCAAAGAACTAAGGTGATTCACGCAAGGTCACACATCTCTTTGGTATAACTATTATGAAAGTTCAACCCTTCTAACCCCCAATCCCATGGACTTTCCACTATGCCACTTTTATATTTCTTGATAGTCCCAAGTAGGATCAGGAGAAGAAGAAGACTGAGAAAAACTAGCCTGGAAGGGTACTGAGCTAACAGAATTGAGAGATGGGTTGTGTGTGTGTGTGTATATGTGTGTATGTATATATGTGTGTATGTGTGTGTACACGTACACAAAATATAAACATGTATGTATACACACAAAAACCAAACTCTCAATTCTGTTAGCTCAAAAAAGGTACAACATGTAGGTATACATGCACATGTGTACATATATTATATATGTTATACCTTTTGTGGATATTCATATGGTTTCAAGTGCAAACCATTCTTGGATGTAAAACAATTCCACCATTTGGTCTCAGTTTTGGGAGATGATGTTCAAAATGCTTTTTGTGCCTCTAAGTCTTTCTGTGCTCTAATTCATCTTACATGTTGCTTCCATATCACTTCCTAATGTGCAGATTAAATCCTCCCTATAGCTGCTTCTTACTCTGCAATTTCCCTCGGAACCTGGAGCCTTCTCACCTTGCAACATCCCAACACTATGCTTTTCCCCTTCTACCATTGGTGAGTTCCTCCTGGGGCCTCCATTTTGGAGAAAGGCCCAGGCCAGCCAATATTCATTCCTTTACAGGCCCTGCTTCAGACTTTCTGGACTTCAACAGCATGTCATGTTCTATCTCCTGCCATTTTTCAACTCCCTTGTGTATGTTGTTTTCTCCTGTTAGAATAAGCACCTTGAAGACAGGCTTTCTTTCTTGCCTATGTTTGTATCCCATCATTTAGTACAGTGTCTGGTGCCTAATTAGTGCTTAATAAATGCTTGTTGTTATTGTTGCCCATCCCCTGTCCATCTACGCTCAAAAATCTGTGGTGCTTTCTTACTCCTTGCGTGATAAAGTAAGTAGTCTTTAGCTTGCTGTTCAAGGGCCTCCACAATCTATCTCCAACCTACCTTTCCAGCCTCATTCCACACTATTCCATTTTACATGTCAGGCTTTGGGATGTATATGTGTGTGTGTGTGTGTGTGTGATTGTACTTAGATTTTACTATCCATCCCTTCTTATTATAGATAGATATTTAGTTTTGCTGGAAGCCAAAGGGAGTTATGAGTGATTTTACTTGGGATGTTGAAGGGGACATTTGTAGAAGGCTGTCAGGGAAGAATAAGTTGTATGATTAGTGGGGGAAAATGGTGGGCCTCTGACTCAACTGGGAGAAAAGTGGAGTCTCCTAAAGGAGTGCTTCTCTTACTCCCAAGAAGATGGTCAAAATGTACTACCTAAGAGAAACTGGCCCCCAAATGGGGGAAAACCTCCAAATTCCTAGTTCAGAGAAAAAAATACTAAGAACATTCCCTTGCCATTAGAAGAGGGAATTGCTTTCAGGACAATTGAACTGGGATACCTGGAAGAAAGGGAAAATACAATGAGAGTGCCATCTTTTCTAGTACTGGGCTGAATCCAGAAGAAAATGTCAGATGCCATCTGCTGAGAACTGAATGAGGAGTGGTGGAGAGAACCTGTCATAAGAAGGCCCATGGGAACCTCAGAAGGAAACATGTACTCAGTTAAGGGGGGAGCCCTACAAGGGGACTCTGCTTCTTTCACACATAAGCTTCTTGAAGCTGAGATCATCTTATTCAATCTGCATCTCCCCAATTGCCTAATACAGGGTCTTGCTCACAGCCAACACATAGAAATACTTGCTTGTTTAATTTTGCACACGTACTGAGGGGATCGTTTGAAAGAACTTTGGAAGGTCATAGGATTTAGAGCTGAAAGAGACCTTAGGAATCACACCCAGGGTGACCTGCTCCTTTTACAGATGTGGGAATTTATTCAGTTGTTTTTTAGTCATATCTGACTCTTTGTGACCCTGTTTGGGATTTCCTTGGCAAAGCTGCTGGAGTGGTTTGCCATTTCCTTCTCTAGCTCATTTTACAGATGAGGAAACTGAGGCAAGCAGGGTGAAGTGACTTGTCCAGGGTTACCCAGCTAGTAAGTGTCTGAGACCAGATTTGAACTCAGGAAAATGAGTTTTCCTGACTCCAGGCTCAGCACTCTATCTACTGCATCACCTGGCTGCCCTATTTGGAGCCCAAGAAAAGCAAATGACTTGTCCAAGTTTAAACAGCTAGTAAGTGAAAGAACCAGGATTTGAAGCCAGGACTCCAAACCCAAAGTTGTTTTTATTTTTTTAAACTACACCTTACTTCCTGTTTTAAGGTTACATTTATTCATCTCATTGTGGAATAGAATAATTGCTAGTTTCTGCAATAATACAATGGGGAAATGTGAGCAAATTACTCTAAATGTTTCTACTTTTTATTTTTCTAATTCCCAAGCGTGTGATGCTTCACAGACAACAAAGGCAGTGGGATTGATGGGTTCTATGGTCTAGCAAGGCAAAGTCCACAACTAGGGCAGGGCAAAGGGCACTCTGGTCCAGTACTAAAATTTAGAGGGTCTCAAAAGCACAGTTTGGACGCAAAAATTCCTAGTTATGGCTCTAGGGGCTACGGTTTAGGTCAGGAACACATTTGACTTGAAAAAGACTTTTATCTCATCAGGGGGAATCCAACACTCCATAGCAGGTTGGCCCTTCATCCCTCAAGCTGATTTAAAAACGTTAGAAAATCTGCCACCCAAACTTTACCGTTAGAACCCAGTAATATTGCTATTAAAGCATCTCCTTTCTCAGGGCCACAAAGCTGCTGGCTCTGTGATTTAGATGAAATCTAGTGGCATAGTGGTTAGACAACTAGAATTACAATTCAGAAGACCTGAGTTCGAATCCTGCCTCAGGTATACTTATTAGCTGCGTGGCCCTGGACTTAAGCCTCTCTCACTCTGTTCCTTGTCTAGCAAATGGAGGTAATAATAGTGCCATACCGTAGTATATATATGCAATTATTATTATTATTATTAATTATGTCAGACCTGTGAGTTATATTGGCAGTCCAGAGGAGAAACAAAAAACCCCAAACACTTTGTCTGTTGTATGTATCACAATCCTGCCTTCTTTATTTATTGTCTTTAGTACAAATCAGTGACCCGATCACTAATTCTCAGAACATGCTAGAGTGATGTGAAACCCCAAACAATGAGACGTTCTCAGCATGGGGTGAAAGGAGTAGATGAGTCACCAGGCAGCAGGCAGGGACAAAGCCACCGGCGACCTTGAAATTAATGACTGTGTTTGGCTGAACCTGCCTTGCTGTACCCAGGTGCTGAGCCCATCTCTGAACTCAACAAGCAGATTTAGAAGAAGTGGAGCCCAGGCACAGCTACCCTGATGTTTGGCTGTCATGCTGGGGATTAATTAACAGGAGGTGGTGAGTCACCCTCCATCCTGTTACCTTCCATCCCCCTCTGCTTTGATCCATAGGTCCACCCTCGTGTTACCTGAAAAGGTTGGCCTTAGGCAAAATTGGGAAGCGAGGGAAGTCTGTGTAAAGTCAGTCACCCCTCCCCCTCCCCACTTCTTGGCATATCCTACATTTTGAGTTCTCTGCCCTGGTGCCCCATGTTGGTGCCTGTTCCTCCAGTCACTGCCTTGGGTTCTACCTGCCTTCCAGGGCTACGTAGGACCAAGCTTTCTACCCCATCCCTCACTCATTGAAAGTTTTTTTTGGAGGGGACTTCTGACCATGATAGCTGCCCAAATAGAGGCAGATTGTTAAGCTCTCACATACCTACTCCAGCAAAAGCCTGACCAATAAGGAGAAATTGCATCATCCTGAGTGGCCTTTTCGAGGGGGGCCAGAGTACATATCCCACCAAAAGGGGTCAAAGTGCGTGTTCAGCAATGCGGGAAATGCCCCAATCCATCCCTGCTGAATAATGAATAAAATACACACACACACACACACACACACACACACACATACACACAAACCTTTTTTTTTTTTTTCTGTTGAGAGGCAGCATGATGCAGTGGAAAGAGGGCTGAACTTAGGGTCAGAGGACCTACATTTGAATCCCACAGAGGTGAATTGTCTTGTCCAAGGTCTCAAAGAACCATGTGTAACATTAGAATCCACAGCCTCTGATTTCAAACACAGCACTCTCTCTTTTTTTTTTTAAACTACTTGTATCTCCATAATAGATTGTAGGCTCTGTCAGGACAGGAACTGTTGTGGTTTTTATCCCCACAAGCTAAATATTGCTTGCTCATCAAAGTTGTAACTCAGCTCTGATCTTTTCATTTGGAATGATTAGACCTCCTTGAAGGTTCATTCTCTCCTTCCCCTCCCCCCCATCATCCTACCCTCCCAAGTTGTAAAATTGTTCTCAGTTTTGTTTTCCAGAACAGCATATTCCAACCTGACTGTGGCTCCTTGGTACCTGAATTCTTTCTTTCTGGCTGCTTGTGGTATTTTTCTTTGGCCTGGAAATGCTGGATTTTAGCTATAATGTTCCAGGGAGTTTTAATTTGGGGGTTTGTTTTAGGAAGCAGCTGATGGATTCTTTCCATTTCTGCTTTACTCTCTGGTTCTAAAATATCCGGGCAGTTTTCTTTTATGATTTCTTGAGATACGATATACAGGCTCTTTTTTTTTTTGGTTTGTTTATAGCTTTTGAGTAATCCAAGGATTCTTAGATTATTTCTACTTGATCTGTTTTCCAGTTCAGTTGTTTTTCCTATGAGATATTTCACATTTTCTTCTATTTTTTTTAGTGTTTTGACTTTGTTTTTAGTATTTATTGCTATCTCATGGAGCCATCAGTTATTTGATCCATTCTAATTCTCAGGGGGATTGTTGCTTGAGCAAGGTTTTATACCTTTTGTGCCAAGCTATTAATTCTCTTTAAAATTTTTCTTCCCACAGCTCTCATTTCTTTTCCATTTTTCCTTCTAGCCTTCTCATTTTGTTTATAAATACCTTTTTAAACAAAAAAAACCACCCTCTTGCTTCATCTTTCTCAGGAATTCTAGGCTCTGTCAGGACAGGAACTGTTGTAGTTTTTATCCCCACAAGCTAAATATTGCTTGCCTTCCAGGTGAATTTGTACCCAAATTGTGTTTTCTTTTGAGGCTTTGCTTGTAGATATTTTTGAGTCATTCTCTTTCTGGGTTTGATAAGTGTCCTTATCATCAATAGCTCTTTATGGTAAGATTCTTTTTGCTTGTTAGTTTGTCTGTTAATTTTTCCAGTCTGTTTCCTGACTTCAGCCTTTGTAATAGGGCTGAGCTCTTTACACTTCTGGTGAGAAACGTCTAGGCTGGTCCTGCTGCTTCTTTCTAGGGGTGTTGAGCATCCTGTTATTCCAGGAATCTCAGGAATAGGTCAGGCTGGGAACCTGCAAACCTTCAGTTCTCCCAAAGTAGTCCAAAGGCAAAGGGCAAATTCCAAACCTGAGTTTGAGTCACCTGTGGGCTTGCCCTGGTGAGAGTTACAGTAAACTTCTGCTGGCCTCAGCCACTGTCAATTAGCTGGAAAGCTCTACTGATTCAGAGTACAGAATTGCAGGTTCTTGTTAGGTCTGGGATTCCTGTCCTGATTATTCCACAGCAAGTTCCATAATGGGTTAAGGGCCAGAACTGAGATCCTACTTCATTCGTGGGATCAGAGTCACATAGCTCCTGCATCCTTCTGAACTTGCTTTTAGCTCAGGACCCAGCCCAGGGCCAGCAAACAACCCCTCCTCATCCTAGAAGTCATCATAGGCACAAGTCCCCTCCTCAGGTCACACTAGGTATGTGACCTAGAACTAAGTAGAGAATGATTGAGCCTCCATTAGGCATTTCCATTAAGCATCTCTTCCTGTACCCTATGCAAGGTCAGGACCCTCCGTGCTGGATCTAAAACTTCTTCTTGCCTTGGTGACCAGCATCCCATGATGGAATATTCCGCATGGCCATTGCTGGCTAGATACCATCCCCAGTGTGTGCAGACCTCTCCATCTTCCCACATTGCCTTGGGTTGGAAAAAGGCTTCACAGTGAATTTTTCTTAGATTTTCCCATCAGGACTCTACTTATGCATTTTCTAAGCCTGTGTGGAGGAGTTGTGGCCAGGATCTTGGCCTCACTTCTTCCTGCCACTCTGCCATCTTTTTTATATTTTGTTTTGTGCTATAATTATTTTTATGTCATGGAAACATGAGTATTTGCTATTGCAACAGGTCTGCTGGCAGTTGCTATCGACTTTCCCTGCCCCACCCCCATTCAGTGTTTCTAGAGGCATCTTCAGACTCCTCTGAACTTTACCTGATGCTAATCATTCAGTGGAGTTGTTATTGTTGTTGTTGTGTTTGTCCTTCATTCTTGAAGAGGACCAGGACATCAGGGAGATGATGACATGACTTGCAGTTGACTTTGATTTGAGTGGGGGAGGTCTGTGCAAGGTCACCAGCCTCACTTTCTCCTCCAGAGCCATCTGGGTCCAGTGACCTGATATTCATCAGGATGACTGGAGATGGCCCAGGCTGCATTGGGAGACCCTGGCACTTTTAGGCTAAGGGGTTTTCAGGTTCTCACTTTGAATGAGGTAACGCCCATTCAGTGAATAGACCTCTCAAGGTCAACTGTAAGTCATATTATCATTTCCCAGATGTCATGGATTCAGTGGGGTAGGAGGAATTAGAAAGGTGAATGGAAGACTCTCCCTGAAGTATCAGAAAGGCTCAGTGGCAAGTGCTATGTGTGTATGTGGTGGTGAGGTGGAGGGGTGATGCTGTGAACAAGGCCTGATCAGGGAGGCAGCAGGTTGTATTGGAAAGAGAATTGGCTAAAAGCGAAAGATATCAATAAAAAAACCCCATTTTTTAGAAGAAAAAGAGTTGATGTTGGGGACAGAAAACCAGGGTTCAAATCCTTCCTTTAGTGATTACTATGTGACCTTAAACTTGTCACTTAATCATCCCAGGCCTCAGTTTTTTCATCTTTAAATATTAGTTTTAGACCAGACAGCTTCAAGGGTCCCTCACAGCTCTAGAGTTATGATCCATGAGGCAGAGAAAAAGTGAAGGGAATTTAAATGCCCTAAACTGGGGAAGTTAGGTGGTGCTGTGGGTAGAGCACCAACCCTGGAGTCAGGAGGACCTGAGTTCAAATCTGACCTTAGACACTTAGTAACAGTGTGACCCTGGGCAAGTCACTTAACCCTGATTGCACACACACACACACACACACACACACACTGCCCTAACTCAGCAAAGAGTCAGGGCTGGGGACCTTAAGCTGAGGAAGGCAGTCAGCAGAGATCGTCAGATGGTCTTCGTAGCAGTCCAGTATGGCCCATGGTATAATGGAGAGAGCACGGGGCTTGTAATGAGGAAAACCTGAGTATAAATCAGATGCTTACCATCTGTGTGACCCTGGGCAAGTCAATTGCCTCAGTTTCCTCAGCTGTAAAATGAGGATCATCGTAGGACCTACCTCAATGGGTCATTGGGGGTTCAAATGAGATAAGTTTTGTGAAGTGTTTAGCAGTAATGTCCAACATGTAGTAGGTGCTTAATAAATGCTTGTTATCTCTTCCCTCCACCCCTTTAAAATAGAAGCTCACTAGAATGACTCAGAAACAAGCTCAATTCAGACTGACTATATGGCTAGGAGGAATATGAGCCACACAGAGATCTTATTCCTAATAAGATATTATTGATAAGATTGAACTCATTCTATCTGTCCCCATACGACATGCAGATTACATTTATTAATGTCTTATCATTCCTGGGATATAAGCTACTTGGGAGCTGTGACTTACCTTGTTAATCTTTGTATCTTCTGTATTACCTAGCCCAGAAGTGGCTAGGTGGTACAGTCGATAGTGTTGAACCTAGAGTCAGGAAGATCTGAATTCAAATCCGGCCTCAGGTACTAGCTGTATGATCCTGGGCAAGTCACTTAACCTTTGTCTGCTTTAGTTTCCTTAACCGTAAAATGTTGATAATAATAACACCTGCCTCCCAGGCTTGTTGTGAGGGTAAAATAAATAAATAAGTAAATAAATATACGGTGCTTTTGTAAACCTTAAAGTGCTATGTAAATGCAATATTGCTATTATTATTATCATTATTATGACAGTGCCTTGGAAGGAAGGAAGGGAGGGAAAAATGAAAGGAAAGAGGGAGAAAAGGAGAGATAGAACAAACATCTGCCTGAGGTTGGTCTTTGCCCCCATCAGCTTGATGAGGGAGGGTCGGATGTCCAGAGTTTGGGGCATGCATACATGCCATATTCAGGATGGAAAAAGTGATCGGGTGGGTGGAGAAGGCCATTGGTCTTCTCTAGAATCACGTACCCACCATCTGTGTCCGCCTAAAGCCAAAAATGATGATGTACTCTGAGAGGCCCCATTGCCTCGTTAAATTCCACTGTGCCATATGCCCATCATAATGTGGGGACGAGTGGTTCTCTATCCCTTGCCCCTCTCTCCAGCAGAAACACGGAGACTAATTGTTGCAGAGAGGAGAGACAAGAGGGAAATTGGATATGCAGCTGATTAAGGGAGACATCATGCTATACTCTATTGTTTCTACATGACTGAAAGACTGAAAGTGATTTCAATGCCCTCTAAGTTCAGCAACCAGGGGCAGTCTCATTTGCTCAGCTTTAGTTATGACTCTATGACAAATGCCTAACGTTGCTTTTCATGATCTTGTACCACAAAGCTGACCAAACTGACCCACCAAATTCATAGGAGTGGTTGTTTAGGGCTGGAAGGGATCTTCAGGATCATCTTGTTCAATTCCTCTATTTTAGAAATGCAGAAATAGATTCCCAGAGAGAGGAAGCCCAAAGTTTCACAGGTAGTAACTAACAATGCTAGGATTTGAACCCAACCTTCAAGAGCTGCCAATACAACCCTCACTATTTGCAGGGACTTGTAGTGCCAGCTAATTGAAGTCTCTGAAACTCATCCTGCCTGTTACCTGTCAGCTAGGTGTTTTCCTAGTTCTGTCCCTCGGATTACATAACTAGGATTGACCAGGCTGGAAGCAGAAACAATGCCTGACTCTCATGCTCTTTGTTTGCTCATGAACATTTCTTTGGCTTGGTACCATGCCTTCTCACCCTGGATCTCAGACCTTTGTTTTGACATTGATGAGTCTCTTCCATACCTGTGTAAGTTGAATGAAATCACCTTACCTTGCCTGTGCCCAAACTGAAGCCCCAGGAAGGGAACAGTGGGCCCACACAAATGGATGACTTGCCAAAGCTCCCTGTTTCTACAATCCTGCCGGGCAAAGTAGCCAGGCCAGTGCATGGAGATGATTTCAGCTTTAAGTGTGGCTATATGACCTTTTGCAAAATACTCTTCTTATCTTGGTGATTTCAGTCCCATAGCAGGGGAAGGACATTTTCTTTCTGAAATGGTAGTCAATACCAGGGCTTCTTAAACTTTTTCCGCTGGCGACCCTTTCAGTGCTTCTTAAACTGTGAGTGGTGACCCCATTCCCCTATTTCCTCTCCAGTCAGTTATTGCTTAAACCCTTAGAACCTGGCTTCCATCCCTACTGTTCTAGTCAAACAACTATCCCTAAGGTCATCAATGAATGACCTCCTCGTTACTCAGTCTAGTGGCCTTTTCCCAATAAGATGACAGGATTGAGAACTGGAAATGACCTTAATGGTTATCTAGTCCACTCTACCCTATTTTACAGATGAGGAAAACTGAGAGTTCTTAGGATCATAGGTTTAGGCCTTAGAGATCATCTAATTCAGCCTCCTCATTCTATAGATTAGGAAACTAAGAGATATTAAGATATGAAGCCCATGGTCATATGGGAAGCAGCAGAGGTGGAATTTGAACTCAGGTTTACAGACTCCAAATCCCTTGGAAGCACTCTGCAATGGTCCCCAGGCCTTGCCTTCTTGTACCTTAGGTCTTTTGCCTCTCCCACATACTCTAATCTTTGCTGTTGCTCAAACAAGACCCTTCATCTCCCACCTCTGGACATTTTCACTGGCTGCCCTCCAGTCCTGGAAGGCTCCCCTCCTCAGCTGTGCCTCCTGGCTTGCCACACAGTTGCTTCATGTTCCAGTTAAAATCTTTCCTTTTTTCACGTTTCCTTTCCCAATGCCTCTTAATTCTAGCGCCTTCCCTCTATGGATTATTTCCAATTTATCCTCTATTTAGCTTGTGGGCATATGATGGCTCACATGTTGTCTCCCCCATTAGCTTTCAAGGATCTCCTTGAAATTGCCTTTCTTTCTATCCCTAACTTTTAGGAGAGTGCCTGGTACATAGTAGGTGCTTAATAAATATTTGACTCACTGACTCATTAAACCCTTAAAAGTTTTGATTAAGAACCTATTAAGACAGAACCCTACCCCCTACCATTCCCCCAACAAGCACTTCTGAAGGAGAGTGTATGAGTTTATGGAAGGGGAGGCACAATTCTGTCACATGAAAACGTCCTGGATAGGGTTTGGTTTTTGTTTTTGTTTTTTTACATTATTTATTTATTTTTAGTTTACCACATTCAGTTCCACAGGCTTTTGAGTTTTAAATTTTCTCCCCTCCCTTTCCTCCCCCTTCCCCAAGAGGACATGCAATTCGATATAGGCTCTACGTATACATTCACATTAAACATATTTTCACATTAGTCATGTTGCAAAGAAGAATTATAACCAATGGAATGGACCACGAGAAAGAAGAAACAAAACCCAAAAAAGAGCAAATAGTATGCATTGATCTGTATTCAGACTCCATAATTCTTTCTCTGGATGTGGATTGCAGTTTCCATCATGAGTCTTTTGGAATTTGCTGCACTGCTGAAAAGAGTCAAGTCTATCAGTTAGGCATCGCACAATGTGGCTGTGACTGTGTGCAGTGTTCTCCTGGTTCTGCTCCCCTCACTCAGCATCAGTTCATCTGGATAGATTTTAAATAAGCTTCCCTGTTTCTATCAAGGGTACTACCGTTTTTTTTTGTTACCTAGGTTTGCATTCTTAGAAATAGCCTTGACTCTTCCCTCTCCCTTGCCCCTGTAGCCAATCAGCTTCCAGGATTCAGATTCTACCTTCACAACAACCCTGTCCACCTTCTCTCAGTTTAGTTCCTCACTGTCTCAGGCCTGTATTGGCAATAGATTCCTAACTGGTATCCCACTGGCATTCTTTCTTCCAATCTGCCCTCCACACAGTTGCCAAATATTACTAAAATATATGTAAGGGGGAGAGGATGAGATTTCCACCCCTCACCCTTACCCCCACCCCAGTTCATTTGATAGACTCTCAGAAGGCTCTAAACATGAGGTGTTAATGAGGCATTAAACTAAGGGTAAAAGACAATCCCTTTATGAAGTGCTAATACCTCTTTGGTAGAGTCCAGAAGGGAACAAAGTAGCTGGCTGAGCAAACATATTAGCCATGCCTCCAGGGGCTTTTCAAATGCAGTTTGAGTTTGAGAGTTGGAGACTTTGTGAGGCAGATGCTGACAATGGAGAAGAACCCTGCAGAAGGGAAAGGAAAAGAAAGAATAAATGTCTTTCTCCTCTTTCTTCCTCCCTCCCCCTTCATTGGCCATGTAGCTTTGAAGGAAAGCTACTGGACCAACAGGAGATCTCGCATCCAGCAAGGAGCAGACATACCCACTCCAATAAACACAGACGCAGAGACACAGTCGCCTGAGGAGGAAATAGCTTCAAATAGGGATCAATATTCAGTTATGGAGAAGAGTAGACCCTATGAGCCCAGCTGGGCAATCTAAGACACTGAACCCAAGGGGAGCCTCAACAGGATTCTGCAAAGAGATCATTGGCCACATGTATACCCTCCATGTGCTTGCACCATTACCATTGGACTCAGATTTTAAGCTCATTCCTCCCACGTATGTAGTGTGGACTTGTGGGAGAATGTGTCCCATGAGGAATGTTTGTAACTATTACTCTTCCTATGTCGTTTGAGTAAAAGTCTTAGCTAGGAGCTAATTGAATCTATTGCCTGGTTGTTAATAGAAAGCACACCAGTGGGGGCTTGTAATATAAAGTAGTAGGAATAGCTCTACCCAAAGGGTTATCTCTACAATCTAAGGTCACAGAGGTGCTCTGGGGACCCAATTTGCTAGTGCAAGCTGGGGAAGTAGGCCAGAAGAGGCATTATGCATCAATCTGATCCTGTCACTCCTATACTCAAAAATCTCCTGTGGCTTCCTATTGTACTTAGGATAAAGCATATGTAAGACACTTCCACCTTCAGACATTTTATTTGCCAAAAAATACAAGAAAAGGACATTCTTTGAGAAAAGCGGCTTGGGATGGTTTTGAGGATCTAAGAGAAAATTGTCCCACAGATAAATGTACTGAGAGAACCTGTTTGAAATCAGGTCAAAGACACAAGAAGCCAAGTTGGGAGTGGCTGCAAGGCATTTCTGTTCATCTATTCAATTACATATGACTTTTCAGAATTTTGAATGTTATTGCTGAGAAAATATAAACCAAAGAACTGTTTGTGGATTATGAGAAGAGTATGTAAGGACAATATAGGATTGTACCCAACAGAAATGTTGATTTTTTTAGTTTCTTATCATCAAGTAGAAATGAATAGTCACTACACCAGGAGGCCCTGCTTTGAGGCAGGAAAATCAGTTAGTTAGACACTCAGTGCAGGAGGAAAGGGGCTCTAGGAAAAGAGAAGGTTAGAAGCTTGAGAAGCCATTTACTAAAGCTGCTTCCTGAAGACAGAATATAAAAGCTGACAGGAGCTAAACCCAGATGATAGCCAGGCTCTATAGCTGATGTGGGGAGCTGTTTGACTGGAGAGCACTGTGGCTACTGGAAGCTGATTGGAAAAATGACAAGATGGCTTGGCTTATGGCCCTGAGAGAGGGGGAACTCCTCAGGGATTTCCTAGCATTGCCCTATACTGCCCTCTCTAGTTTAAGAGGGAGACATTTCCCAGAGTCTCAGAGAGAAGAGCCAAGCTCTTTGGCTTAAGGGAGCTGCTTATCACTGAAAGAGCTAACACTGCCTCAGGACCTAGACAAGAAGGCAGACCTGGAAAGCTACAGACCCCAGGCTTGCGGCTACTGCTTCACTGAAAGAGATAATGTTACAGTTTGACAAAGTCTCAGTAGCCTGAAAGGAGCAGAAGATCATCTCTAGCTACCAAGAGTGGGAAGGCTCCGAAGCGGAGCAGGTGACATTTTATTGCAAACTGTTCCCTAAAAGAGAACCAAGACATTCAGGCCTACAGCTAATGGTTGTGAGTTGCTCTGAATTTGGGTTTCCCTACTTGGAAGCCTCACTACTAGGTACGTGTGAGCCCACTCTTTTCCATGAACATTACATATTGATGCTGAGAGTATGATCTAGATTTATGGGTAGACTGTTATATCTTGATTATTCCTGCCTCTGCCTTCTAATGAATAAATGCTATATTATCATTATTGTTGCATTTTCCTTCTAGTTTAGTAATTTTAAATTTTTTAAGGGTTAATGTGTTAATGACTGATTTTGTGTAGATGAGAAACAAACTGGTTGGGGCTCAGAAGCTGAAGTTTCTAGAAATAGGACTCCATCTGCCCACACCTGGGTTTTAGCTAAAGAGCGAGTGATAGAAGCATGGTAGAGGCCATGATAGGCTCACTTCTCCTCCTCAGGAGTGTGAGACCAGGTAAAGAAAGACAAGTAAGCCAAGCCAGAGACAAAGAAAAGAGGGCAAATAGAAAAAAAAAAAGAAAAAGTGGTGTACTAGGCAATCCTGCTGCCATGAGTGCTATGCCTGGGTTATGTACAAAATCACCATTCTGGTATTTAAAGCCCTTCACAAGATGGATTCCACTGGATGTATACTGGAGACAGCTCACACTAGCATTCTTTTTTAATTATTTTTTTTAATTTTTTTCATTTTTTGTTTGATTTTTCTTTTTTTTACATACTATCATTCTTAAGAGCCAATTGTTAAAATTTCAGTCTGAGAATTTATACTTCAGAAATTGAGAAATGCTATAAATCAGGGCTTGATTCATTTTTAATTGTCTAGAAGTAAGAAAGTAATGGAGGAAATGCTAATAACAGATCAAACTTAAAAGTATGCCACACATACATTTTTTTTTCTGGAGAGCCAGTTGTTAAACATTTGCCAACATACCCCTGGATCCTACCCACCTTTCTGGTGTTATTTTATATAACTCCCTTTCATTTCCTCCATATTTTATCTGTTCCCTGTACATAACATCTCATCTCCTACCATTGTGACTTTGCACATGTTTTTTTTCCCAAGTCTGGAATGTGTTGCCTTTTCACCTCTGCCTCTTAGGATCTCTAATGTCCTTCAAAATATAGCTAGATCAGCAGGATGTTTTCAGAAAAACCTGAAAAGGCTTATGTGAACTGATGCAAAGGGAAGTGAGCAGAACCAGGAGAACATTGTACGTAGTAACAGCAATATTATACAATGATAAACTGCGCATGGCCTAACTATTCTCAATAATACAAAGATCTAAGACAATTCCAAAGGACTTGTGAAAGAACTGATGGAGTCTGAATATGGATTGAAGCATATTGTTTTTTACTTTATTTTTTGTGGGCTTCTTTTTGGATCTGTGTTTTCTTTCATACACGGTTAACATGTAAATATATTTTGTATGGCTGCACATGTATAACCTATACCAAATTGCTTGCCATCTCAATGATGGGAAAGGGGAGGGAAGGAGGGAGAGAATTTGAAACTCAAAATTAAAAAAAAATGTTAAAAATTATTTTACATGTAATTGGAAAAATAAAATATTAGAAAAAAGTTTGTGACGTTGCAAAGCAGCAACAAGAAGAAGAAAACACAACTCAGGTGCCACTTCCTACATACAGCCTTTCTTTGTCTCCTCAGTTGCTAGTGGCCCTCCTTCTTGAAACTAATTTGCATTATTTTTACATTCTTGGTATTTGTACCTGTTGTATCTCCCCCTTGCACTCCCAATAGTGTGTATGCTCTGTGAAGGCCAGGACTGTTTTGTTGTTTCCTCCTTGTATTACAAGAGACTAGCACAGTGCCCTGTACAGAGAAAGTAGTTGATAAATATCTGTTATTGTTGCTGTTAGAGAACTCTGTCCTGGGGACAAGGGAAGCAGGACACCATGGGAAGCAGGATCACGCTCACCAAGCAGAAGCATTGGAGCCCAAGCTAGCTCAATGGTCCCTTTTCAGATCAATGAGCATTTATAAAATACCTTCCTTCTATATACCACGTACCATGGCACCAGCCAGCCTTGTAAACTCACAGGATTCTCTTTATAGCATGACCTGCAGTAACACAGAATTCAGTCAAAGGCAAGTCTGCCTGAGACTCTGTCCAAAGTGGCTTGTTATGGAAAGTGCCAGGAGGATCTTGTTATGACTATTTCATTGTCCCAGAGCAGCATCCCCAGGGACAATTGTGCAGGCAGTGTGTTCAGAGTGGTTAATAGCCTAGATTGAGAAAGAACAAAAGCAAGGCTGATGATGTTATTCGCTTGGCTCCTATGTGGCTAAACCAGGAGATGACCAAATCTGTGGGCGGATAAGATGTTGGAATTCATCTGCAAGGCTGCCTTATGATAATTTTGCTTTTATTTCATGCATTCTTTGATAATTTCCCTAAGGGTGAAAGTTGGAGAAGGATTTAAGAAGCAATTTGGCAACTCCTTCTTTGTGTGGTGCCAAGCCAATGAGAGAGATGGAGAGGGGGAGAAAAGGTGTGTACTGACCTGTCAAGGATGGTGGCCTTGGCGTGGCATTGAAAACACCTTTCCTCCACATCCCTGCCAGTGGAACTGATGAGGCGGAGCCGCGGACAGCTCCTTTCTTAGCCAGAGAGAAAGGGCTTAGACATGGTGATATGGGAGGTAGCGACCAAGGATCAAGGACACCAGTCTTGGTCTAATGGCAGATGCGTTCACTTTGAATCTGCGCTCTAGGAATGGCCAGCCCCTGAAGTGATGATCTCTCTGAACTCTGGCCTGGCTTCTGCCCAGAACCAGGCCTACCATTATCCAGGGATGCTCTGTTGTCAGCGTTAGTAAGCAAATGATTCCAATACCATTATTTGATGATGTATCTTGAGAGTCGACTTGGATATAATACTATTTTTGATGAGCGAGTTTGGTCATTAATAGCCTGCCAGACATTAATTGTACTTGTCCTGGAGAGACCTTGGATAGAGATAGAGATACAGAATTTAGATATAAAGCTGGAAGGGACCTCAAGAACCATCTGGTTCAATACTCTTGTAATTACAGATTGAGGAAGCTGAAACCAAGGAACTTAAGTGATTTGCCCAAGATCACACATGCAGTAGAATAAGAGTCAGCATCGCAATTTTACATTAAGGTGTGCAGAGCATCAAAGGCAGGACTTGAATCCAAGTCTATCTAATTCCAGAACCAGAGTTCTTTCCACTGTGCTTGGCTACTTCAAGTCAAGTCAGTCAACAAGCATTTATTAAGCACTTATTATTTGCCAGGCACTTCCTCATCTGGTACCAAGTTTTTACAGGAGTTATACGACTAATAAAGAGGGGAGTACATTTTTCAAAGGGGTAGCCATTGAGTATATGCCACGGTAATTAGTAGGTTATTTTGGTATATGATGGCTTTTCAACCTGATGGTGTTTTGTTATCCCTTAAATAAGCCGCATTATTATACCGTGTTCAGGGATAGGAGTTTCTCAGTTACATGTGGCACGGTTATAGTGATAAATCATTTCATAGCCTTTTAAAAGGCTACAAAATGGTCTCTGAGGGTTGGGAGGTTTGTTTAATTGAAGGATGAAATCAAAAGGGAGGGAATTGCTCCCTCCTCCCACCCCCACCCTTGGAATTTGGGCATTCGTAGCCAGATACTCCCTTTCTCCTCCCACCTAACCTGATTTCCAGTCACCACCCTTGACTCTGTCCCATAAAGAAATTTCTCTTTGCATACTGCGTAGGGGTAAAGAGAACCAGTGGAGACTTGGGGGAGACCAGCTTAGCCTCCAACCAAATAGTAATGGTGACTGACCCACTCTCACCTAAGGGCAAAAAGCCAGGTCCAAACTTCTACATCAGGGTGTTTATTAATACATCCATATCATTTCCTCTCCTCTTCCTTCTGAGCCCCCAGTTGGGATCCAGATTTGCTGATGATTCACTTTTAGCCTGTATACCAAGAGGAGCTGCTGCTCCTCCCTTTTGCCACCCTCAGCTACAAATAATGAAACTCATGTAAAAAAGCAATTGTGACCAAGCATATCTTTATCTATAGTGAGCTGGTATTAAATTGCTAATTAAATCAGTAATTGATAATAATAACTAACATTTATATGGTGCTTACTATGTGCCAGGCACTGTGCTAGGTACTTTACAATTATTATCTCATTCGGTCCTCACAACAACCATGAGGGAGCAGGTGCTATTTATCCCCTTTTTATAGATGAGGAAACTGAGGCAAACAGAGATTAAGGGACATGTTGAGGGTCACAGGGCTGGTAAGGGTCTGAGATTGGATTTCCAGTCTTACTGATTTCAAGCTCAGTGTCCTATCCACTGCACTATTTAAGTAACGAAAAAAAAATTTTTTGGATTCAATGTCCACTATCTCAGGCAGTGAGAAGGAAGGGAAGAAAACAGCCATTTCACTGCTTAATATGTATTTTGTCTAATGGAAGACACAAGGCACCTAGGTGATACACTGGGTAGAGTGGTATTCTTGGAGTCAGGGTAGACCTGAGTTCAAAACTTCCCTCAGCTACTTTTACTAGCTGTGTGACCCTGGGCAAGTCAATTCATTTGTTTCAGCCTCATTTTCCCCCATCTGTAAAGTGGAAATGATTATAGCACCCACTTCACAAGATTGTTATGAAGAGCAATACAGTGTAAGATAATATATGTAAAATGCTTCAAAAACCTTAAAACAAGACATAAATGTTATCTATTGTTATTATTAGGTGTCTGTGGGACCTAGAGCTCTGACAGCAACAGCTATTCAGCCTCCCCTTCTCAACTTCCACCCCCAGCCGCAAAGGAAACAGCTGGATTTCTTCTCTGTCTGTCTGTCTCTCTCTCTCTCTCTCTCTCTCTCTCTCTCCACTCATCTCTCTCTCCACTCATCTCTCTCTATTTCTCTGTCTCTGTCCCTTTGTCTCTTTGTCTCTCTTTCTCTGTCTCTCCGTCTCAGTCTCTCTATCTCTCCCCTCAGCATCTTTGCTCAACCCTTCATGTTTGTGTATATGCAGTCTCTCCTGAGAGTCTCCCAGACTCTCCTAAGACTTCATTAAACACTGCTGCCTCTTTGGGAATTCATCACCCAGACATAGGCACTAAGAACCTCTTTTCTCTTCCTACAGATGAATCAGTGTTCTCAAACCTTGCTACAATTTTAGGAACGTTTCTTCAATTTAGAGCTGTAAGGGACCTTTAGGGAATCTTTCAGTCTAACCTAGGGATGGGAAACTTTCGGCCTTAAGGCCATGCACCTGTACCCTTCTAAATCCTTAAACATGGCTTTTTGACTGAATCCAAATTTTACAAAAGGCTACACTTTAAGGATTTAGAAGGCAACATTCAGCCTTAAGGCTGCAGGTTCCCCACCCCTGGTCTAACCCCTCATTTTATAGCTGAAGAAACTGAATCCTAGAGAAGCAAATTACTTGCCCAAGGATTTGAACCCATGTCTTCTAGTATTTAAACACCTTATTAGTCTGTAATCTTTTGCTAGTCTCTTAATCTTTTGCTAGTCTCTTCCTCTTCCTGACATGCTGCTTCACACACACACACACACACACACACACACACACACACACACAATTATGGTGAATGAATGCTCATTTTGTTCCTAGAACTTTTAGTATTACTCACTACCTAACTTGAGATGACTTGGAGAATCCAGGGTTGGGTTATTCTAGGGTTTGGGGGTTGCTAGGAGAGAAATTGAAATATAGTAGCAAGATCCTTATCTCTAGAAGTGATCAACCAGAGTCTGGACACAGCCACCAAAGTGATCTGCCTAAAGTAAAGGTCTGACCATTTCACCCTCCTCCCCCATAAACTCCATGGCTTCCTCTTGCCTCTAGGATCAAATATCAACTCCTCTGCTTGGTATTTAAAGCCCTTTACGGCCTAGCCCCAACCTACTTTTACAATCTTACTAGAAATGATGAGCATCCAGGTATTCTATGGCCCTGGAAAACAGGCTTTCTTACTGCTCCCCAAATGTGAAATTCCATCTCCCTTCTTTATGCCTATTTTGACCGGTTGTCCCTATGCCTATGTTCACCTGGCTATCTTTTTTTGTTGTTCAGTTTTCAGTAGAGGATTTTCCTTGGCAAAGATACTGGAGTGGTTTGCCATTTCCTTCTCCAGCTCATTTTACATGTGAGGAAACTGAAGCAAACAGGGTTAAATGACTTGCCCGAGTTCACATAGCTAGTGTGATGTATAAAAAGTTAGAGACATAATTTCCGGGTAATTAATCATTTTATTAATCATGCTAGCATATAACTAATAAAAGGGGTCAGTGATAACTTCTAACACCAAAGATCCCTCATGGAACCCACTTGACGTTTATATGCCCTTGGAAGAGTGGGTGTTCCTGAGAGTAGCAATTGACTCTAACAAGTAATGAGAGAAAATGAATGGTATAATAAAAGGCGGACCTATTCTAATGAGGGGCTAGGGGACTGTTACTTTTACTTCCAAATCACCATCAGCCTTGAGCAATCTAGACAAAGGATCTACCCTGCCCCCCCCCAAAACCTGCCTGAATGGAACACAGTGGATGGGAATTCACCTTAGATTAAATTCTTTGTAAGGTTTTCTAGTTGAGTGAGGCAACATCTCCACCTAGATAAGATAGTCTAGGTGGAAAGGTCAGGGATCTCCCCAGTAATTTGTTATTTAATAATTATTTCTCTCATTAGTATGTGTCTGAGGTCAGATTTGAACTCAGGAAAATGAGTCTTCCTGACTCTTGGTCCAACATCTAATGCACCACCTAGCTGCCTCCTTGTGTTGTAAGAAATGACAAATACAATGAATACAGAGAAACATAGGAAAACTTATATGAACTTATACCTCCTCAGAATCCCCCTGCCTTTGAGGATTGGACATCTGGGACCTCCTCCCTGATCCTCCACTATTTAAAAATGGCATCCAGGGTATTTATTTCCTACATGAATATTTTACTGGACTTCATGATCTTTCTGCAAGATGAAATCACCTCTGAAACTCTCACCTCCTCAAATCATTTCCCACCCCAACTATAAGATTTTATTATGCCCCTGTATCAAGAAAATGTTCTCCTATCCCTTTTCAGCTTTTTTTCCTGTGTATTTTCTCCACACACCCCCCCCACCCCATCCACATTTGACCATGAGCTCTTTGAGGGCAGGGACTGCCTTATGTATCTGCAGCAGTGCACCTGGTACAAAGTAGATACTTAATAAATGTTTATTGATTCTGATACAGTGAAGTAAACAGAAGGAAGAAAACAAAATGCATAATTACTACAACAACGCAAGTGGAAAATAATCTCCACAAAGCAGTTCAAAGTGAAGGTAGCAAAAATACAAAGATTAAACTTTGCTCCAAAGGAGATTTGAGGAGACCTCTACACTACTTCTTTACAGAAGTGGGAGGTCCCCAAGTATGAAACATTGCATATATTTTCAAATCTTTTCAGTGTATTGACAAATTCTGCTGACTTTTTTCTCTTCTTCCCTTTTTCCCCCTTAAAAAGTATTCTCTGTAATATGGAATGACTCTCTGAGATAAGGGAGAAGGAGGGATACTGAAAAAAAAAATGTAGGTGATGTAAAAAACAAAAGATATCAATAAAATTTCATTTGAAAAATAATGACTAAAAAGAAACCATTGGTGTATTGTATGTTACATTTATTTAGAAATGGACCATGAATTGCTTGCTTGTTCTATCCCAGATCTCTGCTCGTTCAAATATCTTTTTGTGTTGGTTGTTTGCCCCTCGGATGCTTTCATAGACCTCAGCCCCTTCTACCCTTTTCTACCTTTTCGTTCCTCAGGTAGTGACTAGCTCTTTGGCATTTCAGGGCAACAGCAGAAGTCTGAAGATATGGTCAGAAGCCAGGAATGCCAGCCAACTCCCTAGTCTTCAGCCAGGACTTAAAGCCAGAACCCAGCTGTTGTCATTATGGATGAGTAAGAGCAAGTGGACTGACCAGTGCAAGCAGAGAAATTTTTTTCTGGATGGTTGGGATAGGGGCTTTTGCATATGTTACAAAATGTCCATCATAATACGGATAACTGATATGGATGGACCAATAATCTGAGGTTTCTAAACTGAAAGATGTTACAGTGAGTTCCAGCATTAGGAGACTTCTCTCTCATTTAATTCAACAAATTTATTAAGCTCCAGCAGCTAGGTGGCACAGTAGATGGAATGCTAGGCCTGGAGTCAGGAAGACTCCTCCTTATAAGTTCAAATCTGGTCCCGGGCAACTACTAGCTGTGTGACCCTGGGCAAGTCACTTAACCCTGTTTGTCTCAGTTTCCTCATCTGTAAAATGAGCTGGAGAAGGAAGTGTCAAACCCCTCCAATATCTTTGCCAAGAAAACCCCAAATGGTGTCACAAAGAGTTGGATACAAGTGAAAAACTACAACATATGCCAGCTACTGTGTACCCACTAAGACACAAAGGAAACAGTCTCTGCCCCAAGGAGATACATCCCAGGATAGGAGGATTAAATAGCTTTTACACAGATAACGAATACAAAATTTATACAAAATAAATTCAGAGTAATTTGGGGAAGGAGTGTTGGGGAGAACACTAAGAGCTGGGTGGGTGCAGGGGTCAAAGATCATGCCAGAGGCCTCCTATAGGAGGTGGCACTTCACCTGAACCTTGGAAGAAGCTGGGGATTTCAAGAAATAGAGGTGAGAAGAGAGTGCACTCTATAATAATTCTCTCTGAAATCCAAAGATTAAGAAGAACCTGGCTCATCTTTCCTCATGAGTGTTAGAAGAAAGGAAGAATTACGGCTGTAATTAAGCAAGTCCATTTCCCCGCCATTTAGTACAGCATGTCAAGATCCATCAATAGCCTTCTTCACATCAATCCAATTAGATAAGACAGTGAAACAATTAAGACTCCTAGGCTCGCAGCAGAATGTGGGTTAGAGCTGCCGCTTTGCTTTGCATTTCTTCTGATGAGTTTTAATTAATTTAATCCTGGAGGAAGGAGCTGAGATAATAGCCCTGGAGATTGAATAATGAATGATGAACACAGACACCACACTTTATATTTTCTAAGAGCCTTCCAATCATCATGTACTTAATTGAGTCGATGCTCTTCTGAGACAGACTACAATTAACCCCATATAATAGGTGATGGACCTGACCCAGAGAGGTTAGGAGAAATTTTTCGTAGTCACAGAATATGAAGAGCTCTGGAGAGTACCTCTGGAATGCTCTGGTTTCCTCTTTCTTCTATGGCATGACTGAGATTCAGAGAGGTGGTAAGGTAGCCTTGGTGCCATCTAGCCATTGAGCGGGGGAGTCTGGGTCAGAATGCAGGAAACTTTGATTGGATTCCCAATCTTAGACAGAATCTGATGAGCAATGTAGA
>CM053625.1:164635510-164647004 GCA_028646595.1 Phalanger gymnotis | reverse complement strand
TTTTTAAGGTAGTATTTTCTTCAGTGGTCTTTTGAACCTCTTTTTCCATTTGGCTAATTCTGCCTTTCAAGACATTCTTCTGCTCATCAGCTTTTTGGAGCTCTTTTGATATTTGGGTTAGTCTATTTTTCAAGGTGTTATTTTCTTCAGTATTTTTTGGGTCTCCTTTAGCAAGTCATCAACTTATTTTTCATGGTTTTCACATATCACTCTCATTTCTCTGCCCAATTTTTCCTCTACTTCTCTAACTTGCTTTTCCAAATCCTTTTTGAGTTCTTTCATGGCCTGAGACCAATTCATATTTTTCTTAGAAGCTTTTGAAGTAAGTTCTTTGACTTTGTTGACTTCTTCTTGCTGTATGTTTTGATCTTCTTTGTCACCAAAAAAAGATTCTAGAGTCTGAATATGAGTCTGAGTCTGAGTCCTTTTTTTGCTGTTTGTTCATGTTCCCAGCCAACTACTTGACCTTTGAGCTTCTTGTCAGCATATGACTGCTTGTAGAGTAGAGAGTACTTTGTCCCGAGCTTTAGGGGCTGCACTGCTGTTTTCAGAGCTACTTCTACTCCACTGTCACCGCAAGCTCTGCCACAGCAGTGCTCCTCCTCCCCCAAGAGCTGCCAACCAGGATCATGATCCAGATCCAAGTAGGGCACAGCAAGAGAACCTGCCTCTGTGCCATGAAAGCACTCCTTGCACTCCCACTCTGATCTGCTGCTAGATTCCTCCCACTGTGTGAGCCAGGGACTCAGGAAGCAGCTGATGCTGGAGTTCTGGAAGCAGCCTCAGGAGCTTCCTGCTGCCGCCACTACTGTTGCCACACCACCTCCACCATCCCCAAGGCTGTGGCAGAGCTGCTCTGACCCCTATCTAGCAATTTTCCCACTAACCTGCTCTGTGGTCTTTGGCGTTTGTGGGTTGAGAAGTCTGGTAACTACCACAGCTCAATGATTCATGGCCCTCAAGCCTGCTCCTCTCGACTCTTGGTCTGGTTGGCCCTGGCACGGCCCATGCCGGCTGCATTCTTCTCCCGGCACTGTGTGATAGACCCTTTGCTGTGACCATCCAGGCTCTCCTGGGCTGAAGACCTGCTTCCCTCTGCTATTTTATGGGTTCCACGGCTCTAGAATTTGTTCAGAGCCATTTTTACAGGTGTTTGGAGGGATTTGGGGGCCATCTTAAGCAAGTTCCTGCTTTGCAGCCACCATCTTGGCTCCCCTCCCCCATCTAAAGTTTTTGATTGATGTTGGACTCTTTACTTCATTCTTTGTGCTCCTTTGACTCTGTGTATGGCCTAAATCTTTTGGCTTTTGTTACAATTGCTGATTAAAGGAATCTAGGATTTCTGGTATAATTTTGTTGTCCAGTTTCTATTCTGCATTTTTTTTTGTGTTGCCATGGTAGGGTGATATAGCATTCCAGTTTTCTATTGTCTGTTCTAGACAGATACTGGTGTAATTTTCCAATACTTTTTTGTAGATTTTTAATGAAGGTATTTGACTTCTGTCTTTAGGGCCATTCCTGAATAACCACACTTTTCTTCCTATGGTTTTTACTATTACTATTTTGCCTATATTTGTAAGGGTGGGGCTTATTTGAGTAAATCAATAAAATCAGCCCACCCCATTTAAAGTGTCAAGGTACTAAATACCAATACCTTAACTTGGCAAAAACACTTCTTTATTGAATCAATCAGTCAATCATAGGCTAAGTGCAAAAAAGTCTTTCATCAACTAGAATGATGTTGCAAGGAAAGTGTGTTTGGATTGATTGAGAAAACTTGATCATGTCCTATAGATTGTTTTTAAAATATTGCACTAGTTTGAGCTAAAAAGTCATCAAGTATGTAGGGGTGAGAGCATATAGCAGGAGAAAGTGTTCCTACTAAAGCCTGGAGAAGGAATTGATTGATGTTGGGGGAGGAGCAGAGTCTCAGAATTTTGTCTTAGTCTCTTCTCTCCATCCTTGACAAGAAGAGGATCTTGTGAACTTCTAAAGGTCCAGAGGATTTTGGATTTCTCATCATCCCTTCAGTGTCCTAACAGAGTCCCTGGAACAGTTGAAAGTAGTGACTGCAATGGGAACCAAGGACAGAGTAGAGATAACAAAGAAAGAAGATTATGGCTCTGTAAGAGAGTGTAGTAGCAAAGCTACATTATATCTAAGTGGCATCCCTGAAGACTTAAGCCAAAGGACATCTGGGAGCTGTGAATTATCCTTTTACTGAATGTTCTCTTTCACTTTCCCCTGAACTCTATATTTGTGGGAGAGTGTGCCACAGACTTTTGGAGAGATGTTTTGTACCAACTCTTCACACTATACCACCTTAGTAAATAACCTTTACTGAAAGCTAATTAAGTATGGCTGACTTATTGATAGTGACTGATAATCAATGAGAGAATCCCACTAGTGGGGGCTCATGAGCTATAGCATTACAAAACTACCCCAAACACCTTAAACCTAACCTAGAGTCTTGAAGGGCTTGAAAATCTCTATTAATACAAACTCCAGAAATGCTATTTAAAAACAAAGCAGGTCAATGTCTCAAATGATTTTGAAAAGGAAATGGGCATACTTAGGCTGTAATATTGAAAATCTCTTTTTGAATTTGAGGAAATGAATACAACTACCAAACCAAGACCAAAATAGTTATTCAAAAGGGCTGATATCTGCTATAATCATCATGAATGAACCTATCATCCCCCAATATTTGATAGAAAATGTAGAACTGTTTCAGGACTTGCCCAAAACTGTGCGTACTATAGAGCCTGCTCTCACTGACAGGTTGGGTTCCCAACACAAGTCCTTCAAAGTTGAAGGGCCTGAGGTCACTGAAAATCTCTGAGTGAAAGGACATGAGGAAGAGAATTGTGATTAAAGTCCTCACACATTAAAGTGTTCGTGTGTTCAGTTCATTTCATGTACATTGCTGGTTTGCCGCCTTTAGTGTTGAGGGCCATTTTTACTGAGGTAAAATACCGATGTGCTGATTAACGGCATCTTTCTAGCAGTCGGGGGTACTAGAATTTCTGGTTTGTCTCAGTGTATCTTGCCTTTTTGTGGTTCAGTTTAGGTATTTTTCAATCTGTCCAACTCTTTGCGACCCTATTTAGGCAAAGATACTGGAGTGATTTGCCGTTTCCTTCTCCAGATTATTTTACAGATGAAGAAACTGAGGCAAACACGGTTCAGTGTCTTGCCCGGGGTCACCCAGCTAGTAAGTGTCTGAGGCCAGATTTGAGCTCAGGAAGATGAGTCTTCCTGACACCAGGCCGAGCGCTCTAACCATTGTGTTACCTAGCTGTCCTTCTTTCTTGTGGTACCAGAGCACAAAGCCGGTTCACTCAATCTATTCCACCTCAAGCTGATCGTCATGGTCATTTTGAGCAGAGCCAGCCTGCAATCTCATGTCACGTCATCAATTTCTTTGGCTTTTAGGAATAGTGGCATCACACTGACCAGGTTTCCAAAGCAATCAACGTATCGCTAGATCCCACTTTGACAGAGTTTCAGGGGTCTTGCCAGGCCCTTGAAGTTGTTGTAATAGTCTCGAGGTATATATAGCCCCACTATATGTCACCTTGACTGATATTCCCCTTTTTTGTCATGCCATCTCCCTGAAACCTCATCTTCCTCCTTTCTTTTGATGGGGGGGGGGTGGAGAAGAGGGAGGTCGAAGTTCTTTTTTTGTTGGTTATTCTTGTTATTATTATTTTATTGGTATGGTTCTTATTATAATCAAAGAAGTATAGAAATAATTTCTGACTTCCTGGAGCTCACACTCTGGCTGGGGCCATCTAGAATCACACGTGGGAAACAACTGGGGAGCAATAAAAGATAATATAGTAATTAAGGGTGCAGTAATGACTACAAGTATGATTAGGACACTGAGAAGGGAGAGATATCTGTCTCAGCAGAGTAGTCAGAGAAGGTTTTGTGGGAAAAGTAAGACCCGAAGAATGGGTAGGGTATGGAAGGAGTAGGGAGAATATTCCAGGAAAGGGAAAAGGTAAGAGCAAAGGTATGAAGGCAAAAGTTTACATAGCCTAGAAAGAGGGTGTGAAGGAGTCCAACATCAAAGCACTATGATTTTTCCTTCGAAAACATTTGTTGTCATTATTCAGTCATGTCTGACTCTTCATGACCCCTTTTAGGGTTTCCTTGGCAAAGATACCAGAGTGGTTTGCCATTTCCTTTTCCAGATTATTTTATCGATGATGAAACTGAGGCAAACAAGTGACTTGCCCAGGGTCACACAGCCTGTAAGTGTCTGAGGCCAGATTTGAACTCAGGAAGTTGAGTCTTCCTGACTCCAGGCCCAGTGCTCTATCCACTGTGCCACCTAGACACTCTTTGAAAACATATACTGAGATTAATTTGAATCCATTTTGGATGACTGCCATGAGGAGACATGAATAAATACCTAAAGAGGGAGGGAAAAAAGAGATCAACTGGCAGAATAGCTGTTATACTCATTTTAGCCCCAAACCCAATTTTTTGAAACCTGAAATGACTTTGTGCAGCCGAGTGCACCGTGCCAGTCCCAACCTCCTCACCCAAAATGTCACTACCTGGAGGGGAGCAGGTTGGTGGGTTGGTGCTGGCACTGGATACCTTCTTTTTCTCTCCTGTTCTTTGGTGTTGGGTCTTGTGGGAGAAAACCCCAGATCTAGAGCCAGAAGACCTTGTGTCAGATCATTGTTGACCCTTGTCACCTGTGTGACTTTGGATGAGTGCCTTCTCCCCCTTCTGAGTCTTATTTTTTTGTCATTTATAAAATGCAGGCGTGTGTGTGTGTGTGTGTGTGTGTGTGTGTGTGCGCGCGCGGCGCGTTATGGACCCCATTTGTGATCTGGAGGAATTTATGGACCCCTTCTTAGAATGATGCTTTTGAAAAAAAAAACAATTGTAGGAAATGCTAAATTTAAGTTGGAAGCTTATAAAAATAAAAGTGCATCTTTTCTTATCACAGACTCCTTGAGATCTATCTACTCCCCTGAGGAGAAGAGGATCTGCTGGCTAAACAGCTATAGGCAGCTTCTAAAGAGGCCTTTCAAGTGTTGCCCAGAACTTTACATGTATGAGCTCATGTTGTCCTCATAAAAACCCTAGCTGGCAGGTACTGTTATTATCTCCACTTTACAGATGAGGAAACTGAGGCAGACAGAGGTTAAGTGACTTTCCTAGGGTCACACAGCTGGTAAGTGTCTGAGGTGGAATTTGAACTCGTGCTAAGTGCGTCGTGATGCCCAGCTGCCTGGATTGGACATCTCTAAAGTCTCTTTAAGTTCTAATTGAATCGTATGATCCCAGAAAGAAAAGAAGAAATATGGGTTTCCTGAATACTTTCATCTATGAAACCAAGCTACCCATCTCAGAGGTGACTCTAGGCAAAATTCTAAAATAAATATGTTTTATTAGGGCCTCTCACCCAGGTGTCCCTTCCCCGACATGTTCTCTCTTAACTTTGTTTTCAAGTGGAGCTCTTGGGAAAAGACTCCACAAACTCTTTTACAATAACAAATGAATAATGAGGTTTGATGTGTTATCTTTCCCAGAGGTATTTGCTACAAAGATGAAGGCCAAAGGAATGGAACTGTTATGATGGAATTTCATGAACAAGTTACCGAGTATGGGGCAAGAAAGTCCCTGAGAACCACTGAAATCACACCACACTTTTTGACCCCTTTGACACCCCTTTTAGGAAGGAAGCTGATAGTTCCCAAACAGTTAGTAGTGTTTCCATCTATGTGGCTTCCTTTGTCCCTGAGTTAGAGAGAATGTTAAAACAGCATATCTTCCGCCCACCCCTACCCACCACCCCCTTCCTGTGACCTATCTCCGATCTTCTGTGTTTTCCCTCTTCCCTTCTCTTGAAGATGGAGGCTACAGTAAAGTTTAGCATGACTGGTGCAGCTAACCTAATATAATGGACTACACATGAGGCATTCTCCAATCAGGTCTTGGAGGGTCTCCTCTCTTCTGTGTGATGATGGCTCGGCAAATACCTGAAGATAGTCTTACAGCCAATCCCACTCCCTATACTACACACCCATTGCTAAGTTTTCTCTTCTCCCAGGCCCTTCAGATCACCCTCTGTGCTATGGTGTGGTCCCTTACAATTATGGTTGGCCTCTTTTATCTGAACTCCAGTTTGTCAATTCCCTTCTTAAACTATGGTGTGCAGAGATGAACACAGCACTCTGCATCTGGTCTGACTAGGCAGACTACAGCTGGATTATCACCTCTCACTCTGGCTCCTGAATGTCTGTTAGCACGATCCAGGAATTTACGTTTATCTTTACTTAGTCTCATTTTATTAGATTTGCTAGATCATTCTGGCCTGTTGAGTTCGTTTTGGATCCTGTCTCATCCACACTGGCGTTTCTTATCTTTTCTAGCTATGTCATCTACAAATTTGATAACCATGTCCTCTGCAGTCTTCACCAAGGTCATTGGTTAAAAATGCTCAATAACTTAATAGACCATAGACCAAAAGATGTATCCTTGGAACACTTCCATATTGACACCAATCCATTAATAGTTCCTCTTTGTTGGGGTCTGGTTATTCAACCAATTCTGAATCCACCAATCTCAAGTATTTTCTGCCTCACATCTGTCTATCTTATCTATGAGAATAGTGGAGCTTAGGGACAAAGATAGGGACTGGTTTTACTTTTCTTTATTATCTCAAGAGCATAGCACATAGTAGGTGCTTAATAAATGCATCTTCCTTTCCCTTTCTCCATGCTAGGTCTTAGTGATCACTGCTTCTCCAGCTGCTAGCTCCTCCCTCACCCTGACACCCCATACATTACTTTGTACTTGTTTTCTCTCTCTCTCTCTCTCTCTCTCTCTCTCTCTCTCTCTCTCTCACTCTCTCTCTCTCTTTCCTGCTTATATGGATTCTTGTTGTTATCCTCATAGAATGTAAGCTCCTTGAGGTCAGGGGCTATTTCCCTTTTGTCTTTGCATCCCCATCACTGAGTCAGGTACTTGCCACACTTAATAAATGTTTGTTGATTGATTTCTAAATGGTTACAAATCACCCCTTAATAGAACCATTCTAAACTCTGACAAGAATCAAGGCCAAAACTCTCTGGTCCAGAATTTAAAGATAGGCCTTTCTTTCCTCTTTGAGGAAAAAGCCCTCTTCATTTCTCTGCCTCCTTCTTCTTTCACCTTCCTGCTTCCCCATTCCCCATTCACCCTTCAGAATCACAAAATCTGAGTGTTGGAAAATACCTCTGTGGTTATTTGCCAAACCCATATATAAAAAGATTATCCAATAGTGGCGATCTAGCCTCTGTTGAAGACCTCCAAGGAGGGAGAACTTAACACCTCTGGAGATAGCCCACTCCTCACCTTTTTTTTGTTCCTTTCTTTTTTTTTCTCTCCATCATCTTTTATTCTCCCCTACCCAGTGATGAACCTTGTACAACCAAAACAAATGGTTAATGGCTCTAGGGATGGGCCTATGTAGTTCTTGAGAAGATTGCTTCCCCTTCTAGAAAGATTTTCTACCCATCCCCATCTGAAAAGTGTCCTTTTTCTGAAAGTGGGATCTCAGGGTCTCCAAATTTGAGATTGGGATACTATAGGGGGCAGTCTGTGCTGGTGCGCGCCCCATCCCTCCCACATCTTGAGAGCTGTAAATGTTTTCAGGGAGTTCCCTAAGCTCTAGTTCTAGGCCTGGTCGAGATGTTGGGGGCTGGTTTGGAAAGGAGAAGGGGGAGAAGGGAGCATTGAGGAAGAAAAGCGGGGGAAGGTTGATTAAGGCTGAGTCAGCTCCTTTGCCTCAAGGCTCCAAGGTGGGGGTGTGGGGCAGCGCCTAGGCTCCTTCCTAGAGAAGTTCTTTCCACCTACCTAAGCAAACTCACAAAAACTGTGCTTAATGAGCCTCCTGAATGTGAAGAAAGGGTGGATCACTGGAGAGGAGGTCTAGGATGACAGTATGGAAACCAGGAACTCTGAGTGAGCCCAGCCCAGGCTGGGACCCACATCTGAATTCCATTGTATTGTACAATTGTGTCATTCACCCCTAGGAGACAGCTCTGACTGGGGTGGAGGAGAGGGAGCAGTTCAGAAGATGCTGATATGCAGGGAGGGGAGGAAGAATACCTATGCAAAAACCCTTTAATTAGAATGGACATTAATGAAATTCTTGGCTTCCAATGCCTATGTACAAGTGCACAAAGTAAAAGAAAAAATAAGGGAAGCTGAGAGCTTAATGTAATAAGAGATGCTTGACGGCATAAGTTACTGAGATATGTTGTATGTGACTCATGCCTGGAACATGGCAATGAAGAGTACACAGATTCAAAAGACAGATTGAAGGGGGTGGTGGAGTAGCATCATATATAATAATAATAGCTAATATTTATATAGGGCTTGAAAGTTTGTAAAGCATTTTATATATACCATCTCAGTTAAGCCTTGCAGAAATACCACGAGGTAGGTGCCACAGGTATGATTATCTCCATTTTACAGATGAGAAAACCGAGGCTTAGACACACCCACACATGCACACTTACACTTAGGCATACTTATGTGAGAAAACATACAACTGGGGAGGAGAAATGTTGTACTCATTTCTCAATTGCAAGAGAAACAAATAATATTGTGACAGGAATGGACTATAGACCACCTGGACAGGAGAAAGGGGCTGGGGGGGGGGCGAGGAGAATTCAGGAAACAGATCATAATCTTGGCATAGAAGCATTGGATAGTAGTGATTCAGCAGCATCTAACATCTGCTCTCCTAGGAGAGCTAAGAAATTTTTGACTTGCCTTACTTTGGGTTCTAATTGGTGAGCTTTTACTCATCTTGGCTGGTGCCTGGCCTCCGCTTCATTTGTGAGCTTTTACTCCATTTCATTGTCTTGTCATTTCCAAACCCTAAGCTCTCCCTCCAACCGCCTTCTAGCTGTTGTATCCACGCACCCCCTCCCCTGTTAGAATACAAGCACCTGGAGCACAAGAATTGTCTTATTTTCGTGTATCGTATCACCAAGTTGTTAGCATTTTATAAATGATTTTTCATTAATTCATTCATTTGTTCATTGTCTTGTTCTTCAAAAGGTGGAAGATGACACAAAGACAGATGCTACCTGATTCTGCCCTCCAGTTGCTGAAGTAGAATCTGAATGGTATTTAGATGCCCCTGTAGAGCACAGGCTCTTTGAAAGAGGGATTTTCTTCTTTTATCTCTGTATCCCCAGTACCCACCTCAGTGCCTGGAGTCAGGAAGCCTAGACTGAAATCTGACACTTCCTACTTGAGTGAGGGCAAGCCACTTACTGCTAGGTGCCTCAGTTTCCTTATCTGTTAAATGGGGATGCCAATTTTTGCCCTTTTTAGCTCACTAGGTTGTTGTGAGAAAAAGCAGCTGATAAACCATAAAGTGGTCCACTGGAAAGAATGCTGGCTTTGGGGTCAGAAACCCTGGGTTCGAATCGTGGGCTCTCAATTATTTCCTGTGTGGTATCGGGAAAGTCACTTCTTTGCCTCTCCTGGCCTCATTTCCTCATCTGTAAAATGAGTAGGGTGGACTAAGTGACTTGTGAGGGCCTTTCAGGCTCTAAATCTGTGATCTTATGATTAGAAAGGCTAATATAGAGAAAAGAGGACTGAACCCGGATGAAGGAAAGGCTGAGGTTAAAATCCTACCTCAGAAAGCTGCTAGTTGAGTGATCATTACAATGTCACTTAGTGTCTCTGTGACTCAGTTTGCTTATCTGTAAAATGGTGTCAATATTATTAGTATTAGGATTGTGAGAGTCAGATGGGATACTGCTCTGGTAATAGAGTCTGACACGTGCCCAGACCACCTCAGTTGGAGTCACCTACTTGGAGGACACTGGGAGAACCTGCATCTGTTAGACTGGAGCATGTGGGGACATTCTGCGTTGGCCTCCCCTGTGGTTGGGAGTAGTAGCCTTTGACCAGTGACTGACTATATCTTTAAAAAGTAACCCAATTAAGCAATAGCCTGGAGTGTTTCCTGCATTTGGGTCTGAGGGTGAAGGATTCCTTCCTTCATACCATAGGGTAAAGGGAGAGCTCAAGGGCCAAGTCTTCTCTCCCACCCTCCTCTCCCACTACCCCATGTGCTCCCAAGAATCAAGTCTGTGGTTTTTGCCTATTCTTTCATTTTTTCTTCTTCTTGTAAGGACAGACGGTAGACTCTCCGACCAGTAAATATGAGCCACAGGGATAGAGGAATCCAGGCCAGATGTTACAGCTAACCTATTGGGCCTTTCAACTTGAACTTATTAAGATTAATGCCTTGTAGGAACAGAACTAAACTGAAAGCCTAATCCCCCTTCCCTCCCCAGAGACTGAGGTGGTGTTGGGATAACTATGCCTCAAAGGTTGTGTGTCTGCGTGTAAACATTTCTATGTCTGTTCTTCCTATATCTTTGAATATTTAAAATATTAAAATAAATATAAATAAGAACAGAGATTTCAAAATATCTGAGCTAATCTTATGTTAATTGGTTCTATAGAATTGGGGTAACAAAAATCAGTGGGAGTTGGAATCAAATGCAGAGGGGAGAGAGAGCTCAGTGAAGGATAAAATGCGAATAGGCTTGGCCACAGGAAAGTGAGGCCTGAGCAAAACCATGCTACGCTTGGAAAGTGTTTGTAAATTAAATAAAAGGTGCCATATCACAGACTTAGGGCTGGAAGGGGCCTCAAAAACTGTCTTCTTCGTTTCTTAATGAGGGAACTGTCATTGAGGGAAGCTGGGGGACTCCAAATTAGGGAAATGTGGAAGAGGAGGAGAAATATTGTGGCTGGGTTGTTTCCAAAGTCGTATTTTTTTAAGTAATAGTAACAAAAGCCCTTCATTATGGATTTTTGAGGGAATTAACGTAAGACTAAAAGTAATAATAACATATGAAGCATCATCTCTGATTTCATCACTGTGGGGAGTTCCTCCCACCCGCCAAAGACATAGTAGCTAAGTCCTAGGGAGTAGCCTGCAGCCAGTAGAAATTATATGATTTGCCTAGGGTAAGAAAGCTGCTTAGTGTCAGAGGTGGGACTTATTTCAGGTGTTCTTGACTAATACCGGCTCACTGGAAATGATGACCGGCATTTATAGAGTGATTTAAAATGATGAATCTAGAGATGTGTATGAGAAAGAGCTCTGAATCTTAGAATCTGATGTTCTGGAGGCAGCCATGGGCTAATGTAAAGACAGCTAGATTGGGAGTCAGATGGTTTGGGTTAAACTCTCAGCTCTGTCACTGACTACATGTGTGACTCTGGACAAGTGAATTAACTTTTCTGGGTTGCAGTTTCTTCATCTGTAAGGGTTGGGCCAGATGGTGTTTTTTTTTAAATTTTTTTTATTAATTTTTTTTATTTTTAGATTGCAACAAACAGTTCTACATAATTTTGGGTTCCAGATTTTCTTCCCTCCCTCTCCCCCTCCCTCCCCAAGAAGGCATGGAGTCCCATATAACTTCCAGGTATAACTAGGCATTGA
>CM053625.1:164607192-164635010 GCA_028646595.1 Phalanger gymnotis | reverse complement strand
GGGGCCAGAGGCAACTGCAGCCTAGCTCTAAAGCTGCCCCACCTCTGCTGCCCCAGGGGCAAATGGCCGGAACTGCAAACTCAGTCATACAGCTTTTCCCACTAACCTTCTCTGCTGTCTTTGCTCTTTGTGGGTTGAGAGGTCTGGTACATGCCACAGCTGGGTGTTTTGGGATGCCAGGGCACTTTCCGTTCGTCTCCTGATCTGGTAGGTCCGCGTCTGGTCTGTTCGCGCCGTGCTCAGCTCCGCTCCCCTCGGCTGGGGGCTGGGAGGTCCGTGTGGGACCGACCTTACCCAGGGACCATCTAGGCTGTCCTGCGGTGGAGCCCTGCTTCCCTCTGCCACTTTGTGGGTTCTGCAGCTCTAAAATTGGTTCAGAGCCATTGTTTTATAGGTTTTTGGAGGAACTTGGTGGGGAGCTCACGCCAGTCACTGCTTCCCGGCCGCCATCTTGGCTCTGCCCCCCTATTGTCCCTATTTTCTAGAAAAGAAAATAGATCTCAGCATAGTCAAGCAGTTTGTCCATGGTCACACAGCTGGTAAGTGCCAGAGATGGATTTGAACCCAGGTCTTCTTAGCTCTAGATACAGTGTTCCATGCACTGTGATCTACTACATACAACTAAACTTTTTTTTTTTTTAGAAATGATAATTGCCTATCTTTTTCTCATAGGCCAGGCGTTTAGAAAACTAGACACCAAAGTGCTAAGACTCATCGAATCACAGGATTTAGAATTATAGGGGGATCCTAGAAATCCTCTCACCCAATCCTCATTCTACAGAGGAAGAGCCTGAGGGTCAGAGTGGCTAAGTAGCTTCTCCAAGGTGACCCAGGGAGGTGTACTTGTTATCTTTTTACACTGCTTTGCTGATGTAATCATATTGCCATTGCTATGCAGAATCATAGAATATTGGAACTGGAAAGGACCTTGGGAAGCATCTGGACCAATATTCTTCACAAACCCCCAGCCAGAAATGATCTCTGCTTCCCCCAAGCTCCCATAATGCTACTCTGAGAGGTAGTTATTGCCAGTATTATTTGCTATGTGGCTTTTGGGGGCGATTTATTTCCTCTCTCCAAGTCTTAGCTTCCTCATCTTAACAAATGGGAATAGTAATCGGAGGGGTTTGTGCTTTAGCACAGGTCTTCTGAAGACAAGTTTGGTGAACTTTCCACCCTATGGGACTTGCCTCTTTTTTATTCCCTCCCACTTCTCAGGTCTAAATTTTCCCCCTCAAATCATTTCCTGTTCCCAAGTATCTAGTACATTCATACTACCCTGGCAGGGGCGGGGGAGGGGAGGGCTATATAGGTCACCCCCTCCAATGCAGGGCTGTATTGTGGCCTGCCTTCTCCAGTCAGCACCCTGGCTTTGCACCCCCCACCCCGCCCTTCTTTCTTCTAATCAAAACTTCCCCCTTATATCTCTGTTCTTAGTTTGTCAGAAAGGAGCTGATCAATGAATTCCTACCAAGAGGCTGATATTAGAGCAGGCTAAATGCCTTGCCTTTCCCAGAAATCTACAGGGGACTCTTTCTTTGATCCAAAGATCCCCACTAGCTCTAACTTCAGGCATCAGCCACAGGACAGAATGGTGGGACAGAAATTTTGGACACGTGGAGCCTTCCTGGCACCAAGAGGTGACTTAAACAGTCATGTAACACATGTACATGTAACACTGCTCTAGCAGTGACCAATGATGTAAGAGGAGGTAACATAACCTGGTAGGGATCTATCGCTCAGGAAGGGTGCTGTGTACATTGAGTGCCCAGCTGTCTATGGAGCCCTTCCCTGACCTTCTCAGTGGAATAATATGACCAGAACCTAGCTGAGAGCTTAGCACTGATCCTTCTGTGCCCCGATGAAACAGCCAAGAAAGGGGAGCAATGAAAGAAACAAACTTCTTTTGACTCGAGTGGGGAAAATCAAGAAGGGAAAATCAAGAAGAGAAAATCAGTACACCACTTTGATGGGAGTTTTTCCAGGCTTCTGGGACTAACCTCTCCATTCCGTAGTGAAACCAATGAACCAAGTGACTGTGTTGGTAAGCAAAATGGGCTCTTAGCACTCAGTTCAACCAAGTGCCCTTGAAGAGTTTGGCTTTTGTTTCCTTTGATTAATTCAGTGTATTTCATTGAATCTTACTAGGTGCTAAGCCCCAGACCCAAACCCCTATTAGGTGCCAAGCCTATGTGAGTGTGAAGTTCCCAGGGTGCTAAGGGGAGGGGCTAACTCAAGAGCCAATCATAGGAGCCTAATCTGGTCATTCAGATGACGTTTGATGATGTCTGAAATGGTATAAGAAGAAAAGACAGAGCTATTTGCGCAGGGCTCTCATTCTTGGGGCTCTCACTCTTGGTGGCGCTTGCTGATGCAGAGTCTCGACTCCAGGCGGGCAGCTGTAGCTCCTAAACCTGGATGTTGTGACTTTGTTAAACTCTGGTAACTATGTATTGGGATTTGAATCAGACAAGGTCTGTCTGTCGATGTTTGTACTTTGTATTTTACTCTGAAGTTCAGGGTGCTGTCTTTTCCCCCTGAACTAAGTGAATGGTATTTGTATGCTGAATTAAAGCAAACTTGTTAACCCCTTAAAGTTACTTTCCTTAGTAAAGCAGATTAAAAGAACCTGGGCTTTTGCAGCCTGCTGGCAGCGTTCTTGTCGTTGGGCTTGTGTTGGTTTTTCACCCCCACAACAGTTGCTAGCCAGATTGTTGAAACAGTGACCAAGGCTTAGGAACATAGATTTAGATCTTGAATGGACCTTAGAGGTCACCCAAGACAACCCCTTTGTTTTGCAAAAGAGAAAGCTGAAGCCGAGGGAGGTTAATGTGACTTGCTCATAGTCATGGAGGTGCCCAAGATGGCAGAGCTAGGGATTCAAACCCATTTCTTCTGACTGCAAATCTGGCCCTCTTTATACTGTGTCACTTGGTCTCCCCATATGTTCTCTCTCTCATGACTTTCTTCTTTTGACCAGAGGATTCTTATAGAGTGTTAGTTCTAGTCTCAATTCAATAAACATTTATTAAGTATCTACTATGTGCCAGGCACTGTGCTAAGTGCAAGGGATACAAATATGAAAAAAGACATTCCCTGCCCTCAAGGAGCTTACAATCTAATGGGGGAAGACAACACACAAAAGGAAACTGAAACATGGGGCGGACAGGAGGAAGGAAAGGTACTCAACACTGGGGTATGGTGAAGTCAGAGAAATCCCAAAATAGTGCAGCCGGGTGAGAAATGAAGTGAGAGTCTTGTAAAAGACATAGAAAAAACAAGTTGAAGTTATTTTTGCCTATAAATCTCTCCTCCCTCAGCAGTATCCAGGACTCTTGGCCAGTAGAATGTAAGCTCCTTGACGGTTGGAACTAATTTTCATTTTTGTCTTTGTATACTCAAGGTCTAACACAGTGCCTGGCACATAGTAGGTACATAATAGCTCAATTAACTGAATCGAGCTGTTTACAGAAGAACTGTTCTGTAGCTATTTGATGGGGAGGAGGGAAGCAGTCTAGTCCATCCAATAGATTTGGATTACATTATCATCATCATCATTATTTCAATATTTCAAGGATCTGTGGTTTTATTAGTGTGCATACTCCCTGTAACAATGCAGATGTTATGCTTTTAAATCTTAGCGAATAGTCTTTTAGAAATGTTGTGGCCAAAAACTTCATCACCCTGTGGCCACACTATCAGCAAACTTCTGAACTCTGGACTGGCCTTACATGAAAAAAAATACAATTTATAGCTGGCCTCTACCCAAAGCCTTCCTTTGGTTTTTCCAAGTGCACATAAGATCTTAGAGAGAGAGAGCAAGAAGGTGTCCTAGAAAGAAAAAAACCCAACTTTGGAAGATTTAAGAATTCTGATGTTAGCAATGACCAACCATAACTTCAGAGAACCTATGATGAAGCATGTTATCCACCTCCAGACAGAGAAGTGATGGACCCAAGGTAGTCTCCTTTGTATGTTAATTTCACAATTTAAAAAAAAATAAGGGGAAAAATCAACTTTTTAGAATCATAGATCTAGAGCTGAAAGGAACCTTAGAGACCAGCTATTTTGCAGACCAGAGGCCAACTAGTTTGCAGAAGAAAGGAATGAGACCCAGAGATGAAGTGACTTGACCAATGCCATACAGGTAATAAATATCATATGTAGGATTTGAACTGTGGACTCCAGAGTTGCTGCTCTTTCTAGTATATCAAGCTGTTTTATTCATGTTTTTTTTTCTTTTTTTAAACATTCCATTACTCCCTAATAACTCCCTTCCTCCTTCTACTCCATCTCAACAGGTCCCTTCTTTATAAAGTCAAGTAAAAGAAATTATCCCATGAGGCATGGGTAACAATGTTTCATCCTATTCCACAGCAATAATATACCACCTCTTTGCTGAGAGGTGGGAGGCATGCAACATTAGTCAAATTTGGTCATGGCACTCAGAGTTTGGAAGATTTTCGATGGACTCATACCCTTTCCAGCTGCGTAGGATCTGTCTGTCTTTCCTGGTAGGATTTGAACCCAGATCTTGACTCTAAGGTCAACATTCCACCTACCCTACTACAAAGCCTACTACATGGGTGACGCTCCTGCAGCTTTTTCAAGCCCAGTATGTAAAGGTGACTCTAGATTCAGAAAGATTGTGCCAATACAGGTCCTACCAACCTGAGAAAGCTTCTGCTGTGGACTGGGCAGTATTCAAAGATGGCACTAGCTAAATTCAGAGACATGTTCTAGCCACCAAAAAGAGGATACCAGGCAATGATTTTGTGAAGGAGTGGAGGAGTTCTGTTCTGTGTTAGTGAAGAGAGTGCCTATAACAATGAAATTACAGCTCTTTAGAATTATTGGATAAATGTAATATGGGTACGGAGGAAGAGGCATTGCCTGTGGTGTCAGGAAGACCCGAGTTCAAATCTAGCCTGAGACACTTACTAGCTGTGTGACCCTGGGCAAGTCACCTGATCTTTCTGCCTCAGTTTCCTCCTGTAAAAACAGAGATAATAAAAGCATTTACCTCACAGGCCGCTGTAAGGATCAAATAAGTTAATATACATAAGTTCTTTGCAAATCTTAAAGCGCTACATATGCTGTTATTTTTATTAGCACATCTGGATAGTAGTCTGCACTTTCTCCTCATTCCCTTTTACTGACAGTGGTAGTTTAAGAGATAATAATAATAGCAACAACTCATATTTATATAACACTTTCTATGAAAATGCTTTCTTTATGACAGCCCTGCCAAGTAAGGGAAAGACGAATATTTCAGTTTTTCAAATGGAGAAATCAGAGCCAAGGGAGCAAAAGCATTGGCTAAAAGTCATAAATTTAGAAAGGACCTGAAGGCCATTTAGTCCAAACTCCTTGTTTTGATTTTTGTTTTTTTTACAGATGAGGACACTGAGGCGAAGAGATACCATGTGGCCTTCCCAAGATTACGCAGGCAGAGCATGGCAGAGCCTAGGCACACACTGTTCTTCAGAATCCCACAGTTACTAGTACTGGAAACATGAATTCCAGCCACGGTGTCCACTGGCTCTGAGTTAGAGATGTGCTGGAGCCAGCTTGAACCAGCTCACAGGAGCTGATTGTTTAATTTTCATTGTGAACATTTACTCTTTCAAAATGGGCAAAGGCTATAATCAGGTTTGATTTATTGTAGTTGGGTTTTTTTTATTGTCTAAAGTTGAGGAAGTGATGGAAAAATTGCTCATAATTCAGATTAAGCTTAAAAGTGTATTGTACACACACTCCCTTCTCCCCTCAAAAAAGATGGTTGTTAAAACATTTATCAGCACACTCCTGCTGTTGCCTCCCAAACACAGGTGCCTTGAGAGCAGGGCCTTGAGCTTAGAACTCTGGCTGGGAAGGACTCTTTACCAAAGGTACTAACTCCCACCCTTTTGGCTGCTTTTCTATGTATTGCTTTGAAATTCCTGTCAGGCCCTAGGCTCTAAGGTTCATAATGCAAAGTCTAGGCATTGTGAGAGAGGGTGGAGAAGCTTCTTCATTTGTCCCCCAGCCAGACATGGTGATAACACAGGCTTTCTCAAGATTCAAAATATGGCCCCACAGCCTTCAAAAGGCCGAGCTGGCTAATGGAAACTAAATTGTCTTCCCTATTTAGAGGGATATCACTATCTAAGTACTGAGGTTACAAATACAAAAAAAAAAAAAAAGAAGACAGTCCCTGTAACCCCTCAAGGAGCTTACAATTTAATGGGGAAAAACAAAACACAAAAGGAGGCTGAAAAGGAGGGAGGAATACCCAACTCCCGGGTATTGGATGAGTCAGTCAGAGAAGTCCCAATAGAGTGTAACGGGAGAAATGAAATGAGATGTCTGAGCTGAGATCTCTCCTTAAATGGAGGTCTAGAGTTCGTGACCCCACCCTCCAATCAGAGAGACTGAGGGTAGTGATGATGTAGAGTGCCAAGGCCAGTGAGATCTTGCAGGACAATGAGGTAATCCAAATAATCAGCTTTCTGAGACATAGCAAAGTCAGTCAGAAATCCCAAGGGAGTGCAGCCAGGTAAAAAATGAGATGTCTGAGCTGAGGCCTCCTCTGGCATTGGGGTACGATAAAGTCCTACCTCTTACCCCCAACTTAGGGTTAATATGAGTGAAATGTAATTTAGGCAAGAGATATTTTGCTTGAAAGTTGTATGTGCAGACATGTAATTTTTGTGTACTACAGACATCCAGGGAAACTCCTGATTCATTGGACTGAAAGTCAATCAGGAACTTCCCATGTCACCCTGAAGTATTCTTCAGCCGGAAGCACATTCTAGCCCTCTCCCTGATCTCCCTTCTAACCATTGCCCCCTCAACCAGGGGAACTCCACAGCCCAATCCTTGAGTAATAATCTGCTCATCTTTGTAACCACCACCCTGGAGCCATGCTGTCTTGATTCTTGAGTCAACCAGCTGCCAACACATATTGTCAATTCCATCTACCTGTCCCAACATCCCAGACCCCACTTCATATTCCATCCAACCATCCATCTCAGCTACCTGCCCATTATGACTTCTCTTACTCCACCCTTCCTGCTTTTCCTGCTTTCTACCTCTTGCTTTGGTTAGAATAGTCTAATACCACCATAGCTCCTTGAGAAGGCATATCAATTGACTCCACTATAGCTCCATTCGTTGTCCCTGTGAATTCTCAGACCTTCCTTGGCCATCACACCTATATATGTGTTGGTTCCCCTTACTAAAATGTAAGTTCCTTTAGATCAGAAACTAGTTTGCATTTTTATGGATATCTCTAGCACTTAGCACAATTCTTGGCACATAGAAAGTGCTAAATAGATGGTTTTCATTCATTCAAGGCTCTGTACCAGGCTAATCCAAGAGTAGGGAGGCTCTTTCGCCTTTATTAAAAAAAAAAAGTCTTTGATTTTAAATTGGCTTGCAAAGTGGTGATTTCAGGAGATCTAGCCCCAGAATGTTGGTGTTGTTCCATGAAGAGTCCAGTGGTCACCAGACAGTGAAGTTAATGATCTGGATATTGGCAAGGGATGGCTGAGGTAGAGAGAACCCTGGTGATGGGGGTGCCTTTGGGGGAGGAGTTTGATATGAGATAGCTCCAATAGGAGTTGATGCTTAAAAGACTGTGGACATGAGGTTTATAAGCGCTCTTCCCGCCAAGAGCATTTCCTGGTCCTCCACACTAGCACCAGCACTACGCCAGCCACGAAGCTACCAGCAGCAGCCAGCAACACGGCCCAGTAGGGGACCCTGGAGGACTTGTCCTTTTCCTGTTGAAGCAGCACACTATTCCCCAAGGTGTAGAAGTAGGGGTTGTCCTGTGGAATGAGCACACAACAGGGTTCAGAGGATTAGGAGTGCACAAGAATAGCTATCAATCAACCAATTAACATTTATTCAATCAAATAGCATTTATTGAGAGCTTACTCTGTGCTATGAACTGGGCTAAAAGCACTAAGCCTAGAAAAGCAAAAAGGAAAGTCCATCCCTTTAAGGAGCTTATAATCAACCCTGGGGAGAGAACACGTACATATAAAGAAAGGGGCAGGCAAGCTAGCTTGATTGGAGCAGCTAGACATCCTGAGGGAGACATAGGGAATGGCGTAGGTCAGGCAGGACAAATCCCTACCATCCCCTTGACCAACACCTTATCTATTAGACTCAGGTGGAGATAGCCTGGGACTCTGACCCCCACCCCTACAAGTGCCATGAACAGTAGCATCCTACACCTCTGCCTGCTGACCCTAATTCCAGCCTGACCAACATCCAGGGAACAACACTTTTGGAGATTTGACCTGGCAAGAGGTTGAATCTCTAGCCTCTGGAGATGCTGTAGCCCCTGTCGCCTCAGCAGTCAGGACTATTGAACACCCAGAAAAGGTCCCAGTACCATCAAGTGATTGAATACCAGAAACTGCTAGGATTTTATCAGCGAGACTGATATCAGCCCTGCAGCCCAAATCCCAAACTTGTGTTGTCTCCCTACTCTTTGAGATTTGTATCTCCAGTATTCAGCACAATGCTTAATAGAGTGCATGCTTAATAAGTGTATTTTTCATTCATTCATTCATTCATTCATTCATTCATTCATTCATTCATTCATGCCCAAGGATCACAGTGGGCTAGAGAAGATGGATGATACAGCCCAGCTGGAATAGTAAGTGCTTAATAAATGTTGAATTGAAATAAGTTGTAAAATTGGGCATAAAGAACCTGCAGATGGGGAGGACCGGGAATGGAGGCAGCCTTCTTACTCCAGGTACATTATTCTCCTTTTGGCCCTGTTCTTGGTAGCTCTGTTCCTTAAGTATCTCGGGAGCAAAAAGGACTGAACTACAGCCTGTTCTGAGTGCATTCACTTGCTTGGCTGGATAAGAGTGAGGGTCACAGAATCATAGGATTTAGAACAGGAAGGGATTTCAGAGGTCATCTAGGCCAATCTTCTCATTTTACAGATGAGAAAACTGAGGCCCAGAGAGGCAAGCAACTTGCCCAAGGTTAAATCAGGGGAGAAGGTGAAGGATTAGGGAGGGGAGAATGGAGGAGGAAGACAATCAAGGAAAGAGGGGGGCAGAACCCTAGCTGCGAGTCCCTGGGCCACCTGTTGGATCTTCCTTGAAGCAGTTAGTACTTCATGAGATTCAGCAGCATTTCTTCTGGGTAACACTTCTTCCCAAATGCCCGAGTTAGACTACAGAAAGCTTAGCCTTTTCTCCCTATGGCCCTGAGAAGTTTTGGTAGCTGTCTGTAACTTACAATGTGCTTTTTTTTTCCTCTTTGAGTGGGTGGTGATGATTTAGTTTATTTCTAATCTCCTTGGGGGAGAGAAGAGAGACAAGTAGACCCCCATTCCCCTATGGCCCTATCTCATCCAAACCTTTGTAGGATCATGGATGGAGCTGGAAGGGACCTTAGAGAACATATAGTCATTTTACAGATAAGGAAACTGAGTCTCTCCTGTCCTCTTTGCTAAAGATTCTTCTTGAGGTCTTTAGTAAAAAAAAACAGAGCTAGTCAGCCAAGGTTTGGGGTGAGGAGGGCTTGCAGGAGAGAACACGGTGGTAGTGAGTGGACAGAATGCTGGGCTTGGAATCAGGAGGACCTGAGTTCACATTCTGCTTCAGACACTCACTAGCTGTGTGACCTTGAGTAAGTCACATCTCTGTCTGCCTTAGATTCCTCAGCAATAAAATGAGATAAGATTAGATGATGTCTAAGGATCTTCCTAGCTTTGATCTATGATCCTATAATAAATCCTAGCCTGGCTATATTCCTCATATTCAATTTTCCCTCAGTGAAATCCCAGGACTGCTGGAAGTAGCATTAGGAATTTGGGGGAAGGGCATTCTTTATTTCCTTGCTGTCTTTTCCCCCCTCACCAAGGAGATCATTAGTAACAAACCTCTTGCCATTGGAATCTCTAAGTACTTTCCAGCCAGACTCTCCTTTTAAAGTATATTAAAATTATTGCCTCAATGGAGTATAGAAATCTATCTTATCCTACAAGAAAGTAAGGGGTGGGGAGAGCATAGAGATGGGGAGAAAATTTGTAACTCAAAATCTTATGGAAATGAATGTTGAAAACTAAAAATAAATTTAAAAAATTAAAAGAAAAAATAAAGAAAAAAAATTTTAAATTGAAAAAATAAAATAAAATTAGTGCCTCTTCTTGACTCCCTCCTCTGAAGTCATGGGGAAACAAAGGCTCTAATGGGGAAAGTGGAACATGCTGACAGTGAAGGTGCCAGGACGTGGGTCATCCCAAGGGATCTCAGCCAAAGGGGGTGTCATTTGCTCTTATGCAGATCCATGCACCTCTGCTGCCAGCTGCTATCCCCATCCCTCGACTCTGGAATTTCACATTGCTACTGAAACCTCTCAAGGGTAGAGAGTGGCAGCTTTAGGTGAGGACTTTGCTCATGCTAGACCAATTAATCAACAATCATTTATTAAGCCCTACTACATGTCAGACCCTTGACGTGAAGTCTGACATATAGGTGCTAGGGATACAAGGCATAGTCTGGAGCAGGGAGTCTTGACTTTTTTTTTTTTGAGACGGGGACTCCTTTGGCAGTCTGGGGAAACCTGTGGACCTTCTCAGAACAATGTTTTAAAATGAACAAAATAAAACATGTGGGGTTACCAAGGCAACTAATTATGATATGATACAGTTAATAAATTTTTTTTTTTGAGTTTTTGGACCCAGATTAAGAAGGCCTGGACTGTAGTTTATCAAGAGTCTAGCCAAAGAGCCTTTGGGCACTTGGAACTGAAAGCCCTTCCCCCCTGGACAGACAGTAAAGAAAGTTGATGTTACACAGGGATGTGGGATGTGGGGAAGAAGATAGGGGGTGAGAGCGGAAAAACTTTTACTTACAGAAGTTGGACACTTGACTTTTGTCCGGCTGTAGGTAAAGTTGTTGTAGGTCTGCTTTTGGCCCACTGGTTCCAGCTGAAACAGCACAAAGAAAGTTGATCCTACTGACTCTACTTACTCCCAAAGCTGACTGACTCAGAGGGAAAAGAGTGGGTGAGCCCACTACACATACTTTCTTTAGCCTCTGATAGAATGGGAAGGAGGTGATGGAGTGCCACTAACCCTCACCAAAGGCAGAAGCAATGGGGGACTCAATACAACACTTAAACTCATACTTTTGAGAGAATTCTTGGAAACCAGTCCATCAACTCCAAATCATACTCGCGTGAAAATAAAACTAAGTGTGAGGAGTCATTTTCGGTGTGGTAGGGGAGGAATAAAAATCACTTCCCTGCTTTGTTTTGACTGTCTCAAAGAGAAGCAGATTTTTTTCCAATGGGTCAGAGGGCATGGTGGACTGGTCTTGGAGTCATTCACACCAGCATTAACCACCTCACAGGATAGTTGCAAGAAAAATGTTATATAAAGTAAGTTATCAAAATATCCACAGCAATATTTTAATTTTTTGGTGTGTGTGGTAGCAATGAACTGGGAACAAAGCAGTTGCCTACCCATTTGACACATGAATGTAATGGCATATTGTTGAGCTCTAAAAAATGATTAATATGAAGAATTCAGAGAAGCTTGGAGAAGTCTTCCATAAACTGATACAGAGGGAAGCAAGCAGAAACAGGGAAACTATATGACTAAATGACTAAAGCATTATTAAAAGAAAAAAAAAACAACCCAACAATGAAACTGATGAAACTGAATGCTGCATAATTACAATGACCAATCCTGTCTTCAAAGAAGAAGTCAGAAAATGCAGTTACCACCTCTCTTTGCAGATGTGGGGGCTGTGGAGTAGTTCACATACTGTCTCACTTGGTTGATGTGTGGGTGAGTTTTGCTAAACTGTTTTTCTTCTCTCTTCCTTTTTCATTATAAGAGATAGTTTGATGGTGTGGGTGAGAAGAAAGCTATAATTTGAAATGGTGGTAATGTAAAAGATATCAATAAAATTTAAATTTTAAAACCGAGTTATTATTATTATAGAGATAGCCTCGCGGCAGTGGGGGAGGGGGTAGAGAATGGGGAAAGCACTAAGAGGGACAGAGGGACCATGAACAACAGACTAGCTAGGGCTATATAGCTTAAGACATTAATATAGCTGAAGCTGATGATTGCAGTGAAAGGACTATACTGATGAAGCTTTGATGTGCTTCAGTTTCTCCATCTTTAAATGGGAGTGACAGCTCCTTATCACCTTTAAGTACTGGGTACTAGATAACCACTTGCAGTGAGGGGCTAAGGGAGCTAATGATTGTACTTTATGTATATTTATGTCCTTAAAAAAAACTTTTTCAAAGCACTTTTTCCATCTATTATTTTCATTTACCCTTACTCAAATCTAGATGAAATAGACATTTGGGGGCAAGTCTCGTATTATTTTTCCCTACATAGAATCTCAGAGTTGGAACGGCCTTCAGAGGTCATCTAGTTCACCCCCTACCTTAACTCTGAACCATTTTTACAAAACCCTCCACGATGTGTTGGACAGGCTCCACTTGAGCATTTCCAGTGAAAAGAACCTTGTTACCTCCTGAGTGAGCTGCTTCTTCTGCATTGTTCTACCTGTTAATGATTTTTTTCTCTATTTTAAACCCAAAACAAGTCTGACTCCAGTTCTAAATCACAGACTTTCAAATACTTGAAGAGGGCTTTCGTGTCTCTCTCACCCCCAACCCTTCTCTTCTCCAGGCTAATCATTCCCAGTTCTTTCAGCCAGTCTTTGGGATGGAATGGTCCTGGTCCCTGGTCACTTTCCTCTGGCCCCACTCTAGGTCGTCAAGGTCCTTAAAGACTGGTGACTGGGACGGACCCCAGCTATGGTCTGACCAGGGCAAGGTTCAGCAAGATCGCCCCCCCCCCCTTCTTGTTTGGACATTCTATTTCTCTTAGGACAAACAACCACAATAATTTTGCTTGATGCAGCCTTAAGACCTTGTTAGTGTTTTTGGCAGACATGCATCATACTTTATAATCCCCTGAAACCTCAGATCTTTTCTCTTTTCCTTTTTTTTTTTTAAAATATGAACTGTTTGTTGTTGTTAATCATTTTTCAGTCATGTCTGACTCTTTGTGATTCTATTCTGGGTTTTCTTGGAAAAGATACTGGAGTGGTTTTGCCATTTTCTTCTCCAGCTCATTTTACAGATGAGGAAACTGAGGCAAACAGGGTTAAATGGCTTAGCCAAGGGTCACTCAGTTAGTACATATCTGAGGCCAGACTTGAACTCAAGAAGATGCGTCTTCCTGACTTCATGACCCAACACTCTATCCACTGCACCATGTAGCATGCCCCCTTCTAGCTGCATCTCCTCCTTTTTGTATTAAATACAATTAATTCTTTTAAAACCCAAAGATAGGATTCTACATTGACACAGATTAAATTTCATCTTACTGTAAGCATTTGGAAGGAGTTTCCTAAGCCCCTCCCCCAACCAGGATATAGTCATAGAAAGTAAGGGGCAGGCAACAAAGCTAATGAAGGATTAATGTTTTATATAGCATGCAAAGACATGTTTATACCATGTTATTATTTCTGAATTATAAAGAAGTCTCCCTCATGGAACAGGAAGGGAAGCGTTGGCTGACTGGCCATAGACTGGCCATGTTCCATGGTGACCTTTAAAGAAACTAAGCTTGCCAGCCCTGGAGTCAGTTGAGCTTTGTGGAGTGTGACCTTTGCCAGGGGGGAGCAGGGAGAGGAAGGGGGATTCTCTTATCTCCCCTGCTTCGATGGCCAGAGTCGTTAAGTGGAGGTACTCACCCAAAATAAGACACTGTATCCAATGTGTGTGTGTGTGTGTCTGTGAGAGAGAGAGGAGAGAGAGAGAGAGAGAGAGAGAGAGAGAGAGAGAGAGAGAGAGAGAGAGAGAAACTTTGGATTCAAGGGAGAATTGGCCTTGTAGCTGGAAGCTGAACCATGAAGAGGAGTAGTAGGAACTGATGAGTGATTCATGCAGCAAGGATACTGTGCCCAGTGGGAACAGCACAAGGACAACAGCAGGATACTGGTAAACGCTTAAGAATAAGGTCTTTGGAAAAAAGAAAATATATATATATATATATATATATATATATATATGTATGTATGTATGTATGTATGTATGTATGTGTCATATACTTTTAAGTTTAACCTGCATTAACCTTTTCTCCATCACTTTCCTAAGTCTAGATAACCAACAAAGCAATAAATCAAGCCCTAGTTTGTAGAGTTTGATAATTTCCAAGGTGAAATGCTCACCCTGAAAATTTAACCATCATCTGGTTTGAGGTGGCTCCAGCAGACCCCTGGCAATATACTCTAAGTTTCTGTTCACTCTTTCCACTGATGCTGTGTGCATTTATGGAAGAGTGTACCCCAGGTTTATGGGAGGGGGATATTTTATACCTTTTCTTCTTACTAACCCATCTTGGTAAATGTTTCTGCTTTTAGCTAACTGTGTCTACTGGAGGACTATTAAATGTAAGGTCACTGGTGGGGCGGGGTAGTAGGGTGGTGGTGGTTTTGAACTATAGTTTCAGGGGCATGAAATGACAGGTAGCAGCGGGCCCCCTAGGAGACCCAATCTGTATGTTTGATTTGGGAGGGCGACATAGTTCCCAGAGGCGGTGCTGTGTTAACTATGTTCTATTGTTATAAATGATATTTGAGTTCTGATGTTTAGCTATCCCTCACTGCTTGTGTTATATGAAAAATTAATAAACATTCCTTCTACGCCTTCATCTAAGTCATTAATAAATGGGACCAAAGACAGGCTCCTGGGCGCTTTCCTTCTTATAGACGAGGAAACTGAGGATCAGATTGGTGAGGTGACTTGCCCAATGTCACGCAGATAGTAGCAGAGCTGAGACTAGAAAATAAGATTTTGGTCTCCCAGAAATACAGGACTGGACCGGGAAGGAGGAAGACAGTGATAGCTTAGGTCAGAGGAAGATCAATGGAAGCTAACATGGGACAATCAACAGCACAGAGGAAAGGTCCTGGGGCAGCCCCCAGGATAGAGAGCTGCCATTTTTTTTAAGCAAGCAGTTAGTTGAGAGTAGTTTGTCCTTCATTTTTGAAGAGGACCAATGACATCATGGAGTGATGTCTTGACTGGCATATGAATTGGATTTAAGTGAGGCAGAGCTGGGCTAAGTCATCAGCCTCACTCTCTCTTCCTGAGTTATCAAAGTCGAGTAGCAAGACAATACTCAAGATGACCGGTGATGGCCCTGAATGTGGTGGATGACCTTGGCATCTTTGCTATCTGACTAAGCTCCAAGCACTCCACAGCACCTGCTTCAGCTGCTTTCATGGCCATTGGAACAAATTATTCTCATCTGTCCATTCCACTGTGGAAAGTCTTCACATGCTTAGGGTACGCATCTCCCTAACTCACCAACAGGTCTCAGGTCTGTCATTCGCCCTCGACCTCATTTAGCCTGTCTGCTGAGGTTTGCCAGGGTGTTGATGCTACATGTGCTACAGCTTCTTGGAGACACAGGTGAGAGCTGAGTGCCGGGTGGACACCAAAGGTAGATGAGCAAGGCTGAAAAGGGCTCAGCAAGCCCTCGCACCAGAGGTACTGAGAGCAGAAAGAAGAGAATCAAGGCCAGGAAAAGAAGATGTTAAAGAAGGAAGATTTGGGAGAAGGAGGAGGGAATGCTCTTTCCTCTTTAGTAAAGGTCTCAGGGAAAGATAGCAAGAACACAAAAACAATAACTAATATTTACATAGCACATTAAGACTAGTAAAGTGCTTTACAAATATTGTCTCATTTTATCCTCATCATAACCTTCTGGAGTAGGTGCTATTAGTATCCCCATTCTATAGATGAAGAGACTGAGGCAGACTGAGACAGAGTGACTTTCCCAGGGTCACATAGCTAGTAAGTATTTGAGGTCATACTTGAACTTGACTTCAAGGCCAGTGCTCTATCCACTGTGCCACAGACCATTAGGAACAAGATAGAAGTTACACTGGATCCTAAAGAGAAGAGGGTAGAATTGACACATCATTGCCACACTTTGGTAGACTAGGGGCATAAACCAATAATTGAAATGATGCTATGGACTAGCACGATAATTATTAGATGTGAATTCAAGGGGTAAATTTGGGTTGTTCTAGAATAAAGGAATTTGATGTCACTTTAGTTTTATAGAAAAAAATGTGCCATATTGGTAACAACATCAGTCTAGGTGTCCAAAAGCCTGGGAATCTAAAAGAGCTTGGTAGTGTGGGGAAAATGCTGGACTTGGAGCGAGAAGTTTGACTGATACTTAATAGCTACATGACCATAGGCGGTTAAACCTCTTAACCTCGGTTTCTCATCTGCAAAATAGGGATAATAATGCCTGTGATACCTACGTCATAGGGCTGCGAGGTCTCTTAATTATTATAGTCCCACCTTTTCCTTTGAACAATTGATTGATCTTGAGTAAACCACCTCATTTCTCTGGGCCTCAGTGTCTTCATCTGTAAAATGAGGTGTCTGGGATAGATAGAGATTAAGTTTCTTTCTGGCTTTATAGAACTCTTATAAAGCATATGGCTTCTACCTAAACTAATCTACTTACTCAGTGCTGTCCCAATTAAACTAGCAAAAAATTATTTTATCGATTTAGAAAAAAAAATAATAAAATTAATTTGGAAGAACACAAGGTCAAGAATATCAAAGGAATTAATTAAAAAAATGTAAAGGAAGGCCTAGCAGTTCCAAATCTTAAACTGTACTATAAGGCAGAAATTATCAAAACTATCTGGTACTGGCTAAGAAAGAGAATGGTGGTTAAGTGGAATAGAGTAGATCTACAATACACAGCAGTAAATTATTATAATAATCTTGTGTTTGACAAACAAAAAGATCTAAGCTTTTAGGATGAGAACTTAGTATTTGGGGAAAATGGCTGGGAAAACTAGAAAGCAATCTGGCAGAAACTAGGTAGAGACCAATATCTTACACCATTTGCCATGTTAAGGTCAAAATGGGTATATGACCTAGACATAAAGGGAAATATCATATGTTAATTAGAGGATCATGGAACATATTACCTATAAGATTTATGGATAAGAAAAGAATTTAGGGATAAACAAAAGATAGAGAGTATTGTGGGATATAAAATTGATAATTTTGATTATATTGAACTAAAAAGTTTTTGTATAAGTAAAATCAATGTAGTCAAGCTTAGAAGGAAAGAAGAAAATTGGGGGAAAATTTTTACAGCCAGTTTCTACGATAAAGGCTTCATATTTCAAATATATAAAGAATGGTGTCAAATTTATAAGAATGTGAGTCATTAGCCAATTGACAATTGGCTAAATAAAGGAACAGGGAATTTTTGAAGAAAGAAATCAAAACTATATATAGTCCTATCTAAATCATTATTGACTAGAAGAATGCATATGAAAACAATTCTGAGAGATTTTATACCTACAAAGTTGGCTAAAATGATAGAAAGGAAAATGACAAATGCTAGAGGGGATGTGTAAAAATTGGGTCACTAATACGCTGATGGTGAAACTGTGAACTGATCCATTTTGGAAAGCAATTTAGAACTATGTCCAAAGAATTATAGAAATATGACCTAGCAATACCATTATTAGCTCTGTTTCCCAAGGTGATCAGGGAAAAAGGAAAAGAACCTTTATGTTCTAAAATGTTTATAGTAGCTCTCTTTGTGGTGGCAAAGAATTGAAAATGAGGGGATACCCATCAATTGCGGAATGGCTGAATAAGTTGTGGTATTTGATTATAATGGAATGTTACTGTGCTGTAAGAAAAAGGATGGTTTTAGAAAAACATGGAAAAACCTGCACGAAATAATGCAAAGCAAAATAAGTATAATCAAGCGATTGTTGTATATAGTAACAGCAGTATTGTTCAATGACTAAGCTATTCTGAGTAATATGATCATTCATATAAACCACAAAGGCCTTAGGAAGGAAAGTGCTATCCATCAGCATATAAAGAACTAATATATGGAAGTATGTATTGTATGGTTCCACATATATCTATAGTAAATGTTGGCCTTCTCTAATGCAGGATTGGAAGGAAAGGAGGGAGACAGTTTGGAATTCAAAATCTCACAATAAATCAAAAAGAAAATTTAAAAAATAAAGCATATGGCATTTGGCAGGGTTAGGGGTGGGGTGAAATATAAGCAAGGAGTTCGTAAGATTCTATTCATCAAGTAGTTTTTAAGATTCTCTCATTTTATCTCTGGGCAGATCTAGAATGAAAACGTTCAGCTTCAGCTTTATCTTCTCTTCCAAAAGGAAGACAATGGGTGGGAGGAACATTGTCTCCTGGGGAAAGAAAGGCTATGTCCTAGCCCAGTAGTACCAGGTCCTTGATGGACTAGGGTTGGGAATAATGTAAGAAGTCACATTTGCTAATAGTTTAAAGTTTATGAAGAGCTTTCCTGTCTACCTCTAAGCCCAGTGAGCTGAAAATACCAGGATTATCATCTCTGTTTTCTAGATGAGAACTAAGAGGTTAAACAAAGTGGCCATGGTCACAGAGCAAGTAAATTTCAGAGCCAGGATGAGAGAGTCCAGATTTCCTGACTCCAAGTCCAGTATGCTACACCACCAATTCCTTCTCCCTCTGCAAGAAGGAATAAATGTGGCTCTGAGGCAGGGGGATTGTTGGCCTAGTTGTTGCTGTCCAGTCAAGGAAGTAAATATCCATGATAGCGTTACTCACACTTGGGACATCTGTGGCTTACCTTCAAAGGGTTATGGTGAGGATTGAGGGTGATGATGTATGTTAAGGGCTCTTTATGGCCAAGTATTACTGTGATGACAAATCTCAAAAGAGGAGTGGAAAAACCAGAGATGGGGAGTAAAATTCCTGGTATGTGACCTTAGGCAAATTACTTAGCCTTTATGGGCAGGTGTAGCATGAGAAGTTCAGAATAGATGATCCCTAGGGTTCTTGCTCTAAATCCTATAAAGGATGAGGAGAGAATAAATGAGCAATGACCAGCAGAGGTTCTAGACAACTAATGATGAAATACAGCTCTCTTAGAAAAGAGGTTGGCCAAAGGATCATATGGAAATACTCCAACCTCCTCACTTTACAGATGAGGAAACCGAGGTCCATAGAGGTTGACAAAGAGCATTGAAACCAGGATTCGTAGCCAGTCCCCTGACTCCAGAGTCAGGGGTGGACTCCTAGTGAAGAATGAGGTATAGGCTGCCAGATATAGTGAGTACTGCAGTTTATTTGTCTTAAGTTCACATCTTTGCTATGAGATACAGTTTATTCTGGGGGGAGGGGAAGGGTGGTATTGAAAATGGTAGCATTGTTAATTTTTTTTTAAAGTACCAATGTAATGATTGCACATGTATAACCTATTTCAAATTGTTTACCATCTCAGGGAGGGGCGAGGGAATGGAGTGAGAGGTAGAATTTGGAACTCACAATTTAAAAAAAGTGAATGTTAAAAATTGTTTTTACATGTAATTGGGAGGGAAATAAAATATTTTTTTAAAGAGTGCCAATGTAATCTTCCTCTAAAAACAATGAATGATGGGAAATCAGAAGGAAAGGTAACTGGAGGGAGGAAAACAGGAGGAGGGGGAAAAAAGTGGTTCTGGTTCTGGTGCTTGAATCTTTTGATTTCCCTAAGTTCCCAAGAGACAGAAAGGAAAAAACAGAATAGGGTAAAGCATCCTTAAAGAAGACAAATTGGTTGTTGAAGCAGAAATGGTCATCCAAAACAGATTGGGGGAGAAAGCTAAGCACCCAGTGAACCAGATTATGAAAATGATGGTGATAACGTAAACTGTTGGTGACTCAGAGATATCCTGACAGTAATTTGGCTCCCAGGGCTGAAAGAATGGCGTCAGTCTTCTAAGTGGGATGATGTTTAAATGATATCATAACACCCCTTGGAAAAAATATTTGGATAAAAGAAGTGTGCAGGGCAAGCTGATTTTTGTGGTAACACCATCAGGGCATACTGAGATAATACTCGCCCTTGGCCACAATCCCCTGTTAGTGGCTGAGCTGAGCTGAGAATACAGAGGCCCTGCCATTCATTCTCCTGTGCCGTCTTGCTTCTCTGCTCTTGGGCTGCAGCTGATGTCAGACTGTGGATGTTTTATTCACACATGAAAAGGCTGCTGGAGAAAGCACAATTGTAAAGCCAAAGAGAAAGCCTGTGTTATGAGTCAGCCAGGCAAACTATGAGACAAAAGTACAGGGCTGACAGATGTGGCGATACAGTAACGTCTGGCATGCATCATCGCCATCCATGAGACCCGAAAATACAAAAAGGGGAAGATAAGATTGCAGACTGCTTAGTTACTATGGGAAAAGATGACAGGATGTACTCAACAGGTGAAAGGATCAGCTTACACCTGAGGCCAGATGAAAGGAAGGCTTTGGACAAGGAAGAGATTTTACTTTTCTGTTTGAGAACATAAGGCGTTATCAGCTGCCTTAAAAAATAGGAGATAGCACTATATAATTATAGTCAGTGTTCCCATTGGGGATATGCCTATTGGAATAGATAAAGCAATGAAAATAAAGAAATGGAGAAGAATGTCTGTGAAGTCACACAGCTGCTGACCACGAACCAAATATTTGTGAAGTCCTCAGTCCAGTCATTCCATCATTCATTCATTCATTCATTCATTCGTTTAAAAAAAAAACCACATACAAAACCTCACCAAACTCCAAAATGCTTAAGTGCTTACTATATGCAATTCATTTTGCTAGGCTCGGGGAACTCTTCAGTACATGGAGGAATATGTAATCTCATCAGTACGGGTATTTCCTTCAGTGATGCAGATCACAGTCCACTCATACTGTCTCATCTTATATGACTGATCCATGTTCTCCTCTCAGTCGAGCCTAAGGGGAGGAGGAGGTCACCTAACTTGCCCTAAAAGTCAAGACTCCATTTGGGATTTTCTTGGCAAATATACTGAAGTGGTTTGTCATTTCCTTCTCCATCTCATTTTACAGATGAGAAAACTGAGGCAAAGTGACTTGCCCAGGGTCACACAGCTAGTAAGTGTCTGAGGCTGGATTTGAACTCAGGAAGAGGAGTCTTTCTGACTTCGAACCTGGCTTTCCACTACATGTCTTAAAATCATGCAAACACAGATGTAACATGACGGTTATCCATCAGTCGTCCCTTACTTTTGTTACAGGAATGGCCAACCTCAATTTCTGGTTATATATTTCTCTGACAATCTCCTTTACACCACTTTTCCTGACTGTTTCTCCTTGGGAACATGTTGTAGCTTGCTCACATCTACCATGTACCTCTTCCTTCATTGTTGTTTGGGTGACTCACAGCTTTAATATTTTAGCGTCAAGGATATTCCACAACTTGGCACCATACGGCTCTGACTGTTGATGTCAAAAAGTTGAGCCTTTGTTTTAGGGAGAAGCTTGGGACCATTAAAAGCACTAGGTAATCCATCCTACTCTCCCTTCTTGATTCAGTTCCGGTCCCAGTTCATTGTCAATGCATAGTATCTATCCAATAGACACACATATAATACACATATACATACATATATATATATATGTATATATGTTGCGGTGTGTGTGTGTGTGTGTGTGTGTGCCTGTGTGTGCGTGTATGTGTGTCACTCTCTATATCCATATATATGGATCAATATCCATATTTGTGTCTAAATCTAGGTGGAGCAATGGATAGAGTACCAGGCCTAAAGTCATGAAGAACTGAGTTCAAATCTGTCCTTAGACACTTAGCCATGTGCTCCTGAACAAATCACTTAACTTCTGTTTGCTTCAGTTTCCTCACCTAAAAAACAGAGAAAATAAAGGAGAATCAAATGTTTGGATCAAATGAGATAATAATGATAAAGTCAGCACAGTGCCAGGCACCTAGTGAACAGTATGTAAATGTTAGCTATTATCATATTATATTAATTATGAACAATATTATATATACATGGATTAGAGCTCTGAATTATCGATCCAACTGGTAGAGTATGAACAATAGGTATTCTTCATCCACTTAGTTTTTCTTGGAATGGACTCTTTTGAATGATTATATACGTCATTTAGTAGGCTCTGCAATGTTCTAGGATTTGCTGTAATCGGAATATTATCACATGTAGAACGCCGCCATCTATAAGAAAGTTCTTCAATTTGTACTTTGTGCTGAAGAGTTTTCATGAGAGTATGAGAGTGGTAAACATCCCCTACTGTGCATGTGTCTCATCGTTTTATGCCTCTCTTGATATTAATAATTGTAAACAAGTAAGTCTATATTCAAAGCAAGTGTTGCCCTTGGCTGTCATATATTTTTTGTTGGCAAAGAGATAAATGTTTGTTGACTATGGCAATTTCTCAGTTCTTTTGATCTCCTCCCTGTGGTAATTGATTTATTATCTGCAAAAAAAATCTCCTGGGAAACAGTGATAGTCTGCGTCAATATCCTTTTATTTGCTTCCCATTTTTTTGATGGTGATGACTTGTTTAAATTGATCAAGTTGGAGTAATCTCAATTGTATACAATTTTATATTTTTATTTGGTATCAATTTTGTGATATATAAGAAATCAGGCTTTCCCTTTGAGTTTGTTGTTCAGTAGTTTTAGTCACGTCTGACTGAAGTCATATTCCATAGCTTGTAACCATATACCATCAGCTGTTGATGCAGAAAAGATGGGCCTTTTTTTTTAAGGGAGCAGTTTGGGGTCATTAAAAACACTACGCAATTTCACAAAGGTAATCCATCCTACTCTCCCCTTCTGATTTGGTTCTGGTTCCAGTTCATTGGCCATGCATAGTATCTATCCAATACACACATATTAAGTAGCTATCTAATACACACACACACACACACACACAATTGTGTCGCTCTCCCTTATATATATGGATCTATATCTCTATCAGTACCTATATGTGTAGGGAAGCTAGGTGCCCTAAAAGTCATGACTCCTTTTGGGGTTTTCTTGGCAAAGATACTGAAGTAGTTGGCCATTTCCTTCTTCAGCTCATTTTATAGATGAAGAAACTGAGGCAAAGTGATTTCCCTGGGGTCGCACAGCTAGTAAGTATCTGAGGCTAGATTTGAACTCATGAAATTAAGTCTTTCTGACTGCAAACCTGGCCATCTATCCACTGTCTAGCTGCTCTTTTCTTTGAGAGGGGAGACTTAATTTTCTTTTCCTTTTCTTTATTGTTTGGGGTTGGGGAAGGCTATTTTAATTATATTATTATGAGAGAATATGAATTACTGATTTGGTTATGACCTGTACCACATAGTCCTTTCCCAAGACTTCTTAGTGGCAAGGCTCTGGGGAAGGTGGTATTGTTCCTGCTTGTCCTTTGTTCTCAAAGAGGACCATGACATCAGGAAGGTGATGCCATGACTTGCAAGTGAATTGATCTAAGCGAGGGAGGGCTGTGCATAGTCACCAGCCTCACTTTCTCGTTCAGGGCCATCCAGGTCCAGTGGTCAGATATAGATCAGGATGACTGGAGAGGGCCCCCTCTGGGGAAAGTATCCAAAAAGAAAATGCAGAGTATCCCCAAATCACTAAGAACATAGCCAGGGTTTAATCTTCGCCAAACACGTTCCAGTAGATTTGCTGAAGACAGCAAATATCAAAACTGGAGGGAGAATATAAAGGTGAGGTTGAAGCTACTTCACCGAATTTCAGTCTTGACATCTTCACTAGATGAAAACACATCTCAATCAATCATAGGCCTTAAATTAAGTCACCTTAAATTAAGTCAACTGGAATGTATTACACAAGAATTGTGCTTGGATTGGCTGAGAAAACTTGCCCATGCTCCAGGTATCATCTATAAATTATCAACCAAATTGAGAAAGGAGGATTTCCAGAGCTTCAAGCAAGTGTGGCTTTCCAACACGTCCTTGGAGAGAGAACGACTTGGGGAGGAAAGGCCTTGGTTTCAGGCAGGGATAGACCATGTAAACTTCAAAGGGCACACAAGATTCTGGATTTCCCATCTCTCTAACCAATGTCCTAGCCTCATTCCCAGATCGGCTGGCGGCAATGTCTGCATAAGGAGCCAAGGCCTGAAGGCCAAAAATTTATTACGCTTGCAGAGAAATTCTCAAGTACTCCATGAATGGGAGAAAAGGATTTCTGACAGCAAGGTATGGTGAGTCATCCTTTTGCCACATGGTCTCTCTAAGCTTGAACCTACTTTTCCATGAATCTGTATGTACTTGTTGGAGACACAGTTATATTCATAGCAGTTCGTGTAGGTTTAAGAGTTTTTTTAAAAAAAATTTCTTATTGTAAATTAGTAAATGCACTTTTCTAAAAACTACTTAAGGATGAATGACTACGTGATTCTCAACTGGTAGAAAACACACAGGACTGTAGGTTTGAGCCAATGACATTAGAGAATCTTTCCTCTGGGGCAGAACCCTAGAACCCAAAATAACTCTAGGAACTTGATTTGTCAATGGGAATGGGAGTTGAGATAGGGCACTTCAGAGCTTTCATGGGCTATGTGATATAGAGACACAAGATACATACACACACACACACACACACAAGATAACCTTAGATGGGTAGTCACAAACAGCTGAATCTTGTAGGAAATAGGGAAATCCAAAAGGTGGAGAGTGTCTTCTCAGCATGTGCGCTGGCCAGTGTCAAGCCATGGAAAGCACTGTTAGAAGAACAGTAAGAAGGCCACTTTGCCTAGACCACAGTATGCACACAGAATAAGAATGAAAATGTAGGGGTCAGATTGTAAGAAGTTAGGCAGTTAGTAAACAAGAGTTATTAAATGCTGGGGATATTAAGAAAGGTAAAAAAAAAAAAAAGGCTTTAAATATCAGAAAATCCCCAGTTTAGAGTTAATAAAATTTGAGACTCAGAGAAATTGTGACTTGCCCATGGTTATATACCTAATAAGGTGGTCAGAGATGGAGTATCAGCCTAGGCTTTCTTGATTCTAAGGCTAATATTCTGTGTACTATACTATACTGTGAAGGATATAATATGTATTTTTAAAATGTCCTCAAAGAGTTTATTATCTAACAAAGATGAAAAGATATGTACACAAATAATGATAATATGAATTAGACTAAATACAAAAAGAATACAAAATTCTATGGGATGAAAAGAATGAGATCACTGTATGCACATATTCTGTGATTTATATACTTTCTTTTTTTCTCCCCACCCCCCAACTCCTCAACCTCCTCAGTAGAAGGTACAAAGAATTAAGAAGAGCCCAGTAGAAGCGCACTGTTCTGACGTAATATGGAGAAGGTGGATCTCCACTTTCATATATATTCCAACAAAAGAGATTGCTGAGGGTAAATAAGGGGATTAAAGGGAATAAAGAAGAATTTTTAAAAGGAGGAAGGTGAGAAGAAAAGTAATGGAAGAAGGGAGTGGACTTGGAAACTTGCTGCCTTTCTTCAGCTGTTTTGAAATGTGGATGTTTAAAGAAAGAATGGAAAGTAATTGATCTTACCAGGGATACTCTCAGGCTTGCCATGTAGAAAGGTAGACTTGAGCCACATTGTAGCCTTTTAACAGAAGCAGGGGCTGCTGGGATACATAGTTTTCCCAGCTGGTAGCAGAGACTGAAAGATCACAAAATGAAGGAGTCTTGTGGGAAGAAGAAGCTCTGGGGCCTCTCTCTTTCCTCCAAGCTCTAAAGTTTCATGGCCTTCAGAAGCTCCATCCTTCAGTGACTCCTTCTACCTGAGAAAGCTACATTTTCCAGATGCCTCTACTGCCAATATGGAGCTACAGTATTTCAAATAAACAAACTCTTGAGGAAAAATAAGCTTAGCTATGCAGTCAAATTAAGCTTTTTGAAAGAAGGGGACCCCACAAGCCAGAGAGGGTGTTATACACACTGGAAAGCATTCTCAACATGGAGCTGTTCACAGTGAAGCTGGACCATGCCTCCCACCACATACCATGTTGTTCCAGAGGGCGATGGCCATCTCTGCATGTCCCCTCTCAGAGAAGTGGAAACAATCCACAGAGAAGAAGCTCAGGTCTGGATTTCCTTTCTGTGAGCAAACACAGTGGGATTATCTTCCAGGAAAGAGAGAAGCCTCCATACTTGAAGGTGAAATGGTCCTTTGCCCTATTCACCTTTGAAGCTGAGAAAGATCTGCCCAGCCAATTTAACCATCAACTCATGTATGCTTAGATAAAGCAGAGTAAATGTGGATTTTTGAAGTTTTTCTTTTAATACGTTGGTCTGAATGCTGACCATATGCATTCCATTTGGGTTCTTCCTTCCCATTCTTCTACACTTTTACCTGGAGAGGGACCAACCATTTGGGTAATGGTTTAAGTAGAGCTCAAAGCAATAACCACTAAGAGTTTGGCTAGGTAGCTCCTCCCCTAAAGATTTCCCACTGCCACCCCCTCCTTCCTATCATTTCCAACTCTGTAGAAAGGTTAGGGGAATTCAATTCAGAAAATGCTATGCCCATGCCTACTTCACAGTCAGGGTAGGACTCTTTGGGGAAGAAAGAGTCCCATGTGACATAACACACATAAACAGGGCTACCCCTCCCCATTCCCAAAAAAACCCCAACTTACATCATCAAATGGGACTATAGTGTTTTGAAAGAATGGCTGCACCACCACAGCGAAGTCCTCCCGCTCCATGTATTGCTGACTGAAGGTGATCATGGAACTGCCACTCTGGGAATGGGAGAAAGAGGGTCCAAATGTCAGTTACTTTCCTTGTCACATGAATCTTCCTCAAGTCCACTGCCAATTACCTGGGAGCTCTGCTTGCTAAAACCTCACTGGTCAGAGGTTCTTTTACTGCACAACTTGGATCTGACTGCTTCTCGTGCCTAGAATACTCTTCCTCCTTACCTCCACCTTTGTTTCTCTCGAGGCTTAGCTCAGATACCACCTCCTACCAGAAGTCTATCCTGATTTTGGTTTTCCCTGTTGTTAGTAACCCTCAAATCCCCTGAGCTGTGTATTTTTCTGTGGGGGCTTTTTATTTATCTGTGATTTGTTGTCTTCTCCTAGTAGAATGTAAGCTCTTTGAGGGTAGAGACTGATCAAACATTTTGAGTTGCAATATAAGTGCTAAGCACAGTATCTGGCATAGAGCTAGTACAGTACTTAATAAATGCTTGCTGATAGAAGCACCTATCAATCTGCCCTAGGTGAGTAAAGGCAAGGGTAATATTCAAGGGCAGAAGGACTGTGGTTTCCATCCCATAAATCCTCTGTAAAGTTGGGTCTGTATAGCTGACCTGGTTGTCTCTGTAAATGGTGACCCTTGATCTTTATTTTAAATGTAGAATTTGATTGATATCTTTTGTTTTTACATCACCTACATTTTCCACTGGATCCCATCCCTTCTTCTCTCCCTGAAAGTAATCCCTTATTTTAAAAAGGAAAGATACAAAGAGGAAAAAAAATGTTCAACAAAATTAATTAATATATTGAAAAAAATTTGATATTATATCCACTGTTCTGGCCCTTACTCTCATCTTATGAAGGGATAAAGATATAGGGTTATTTAGAGCAAGTTCATCAGTTTAGATTTAACTCAGATTTGGGGTCGTCTCCTGCTGGTTTATCTGAAGAGAGTACATCAACTTTCAAATGAAGAATGGATCCTTGGAATTAAATGAACTTAAGAAACATTTATTGAGTGTTTGCCCTAGAAACTCTGGAGAATTTATTACTTGATTCTTGTTCTCATGAACCTTACAGTCTAGTTGGGGAAAAGAGATAAGAAATACATATATGAGCTGAAGATGAATAAGGGATGAGAGAGGAATATATTGAGAGGGAGATAGGAAGAGATAGAATGGGGTACATTATCTCACATAAAAGTGGCAAGAAAAAGCACTTCTGTAGGAAGAGAAGAGAA
>CM053625.1:164411927-164606692 GCA_028646595.1 Phalanger gymnotis | reverse complement strand
GGAAATGGGGAGAAAAATCTGTAATTCAAACGCATGTGAAAATTAATGCTGAAAACTAAAGATGTTAATAAAAAAAAAAAGAAATACATATATGAGATGACAACAAGGTATGTAAGATCACAAAAAGGATGATAGATTCCAAGTAACGGGAAAATCAGAGGAGCTCCAAGAGAAGCAATAATGAAACATATCTCATCCTCATTGGCAGAGAGTTGAGTAACTATTAGAATAAAATATTGCATATGTTGTTAGAGGTTTCTTTATTGGATGATTTTGCTAAATTATCTTTCTTTGCCCCGGGGGTACAGTCTGGAGGTGGGGAACGGAAATAATAGATATAAAAACAAAAGATCATTAAATGGTATTTTTTTTAAATAATAAAAATATATGCATATGCAACAAGAGAACATGGTCCAAGTGCAATACTCTGTGGTACAAATTTTGATTGACATGAGGATTTCTGAAAAAAAAAAAACCCACCAATTTTTATGAGATAGGGTTAGTCAGTAAAGACTTCATGATGAAGACTAAACTAGAGCTGGGTGTGGCCGAATTTGGGATTACAGAGAGGAGTGGGGTAGGAATTACAGAGGAGGGGAACAGCGTGATGGAATGTGGAAAGGAGTATGGAAGTACGAGGCCAGTAGGAATCAGGTGGAATGGGAGATAAGTTTGGATAGATAGAACGAGGCCGATTGATACAAGGCCTTGAGCCAAGCCAGAACTGAGGTCATGCTTGATCTAATGGGCCATTGTCCGTTCTTAAGTGGGGAACTGGCATAATTAAGAATGCTGTTTGGGGGCAGGGCATGGTAATGACTCAATATCAAGGAACAGTCTGAAGAAGAGAGAGACTAGAGGCAGAAAACCCGGTAGAGACTCTTGCATCAATTTAGCTAAGGAATAAATGAAGGTTGATGTCAGGGGGAATAGGAAAAGAAGGGAGGGATTTGTTGGCAAAGGTACAGCTTTTACAAAAGGATGAAAATGCAACCATTTTGGAAAATAAATTGTAGCTGTACCTCCAAAGTCACGGATATGTACATACTCTTTGACGAAGCAGTACCACTGCTAGGTATATGTTCAAAGATGTCAAAAAAAAGAAGGAAAGGAACCATATGCACAAAAATATTTATGATAGTGTTGTCTGTTGTACTGTAGCAAATCCTTGGAAATGGGGTGGGAGTATCCATCGATTGAAGAACAGCTGAACAGATTTAAATCCTGTCTCACGTGGTTTGCCAGCTGTGTGACCCTGAGTAAGTCATTTAACCTATCAACCCAATCTGTAAAGTAGTAATAATAATGTCATCTGCCTTAGACGCTGCGAAGTGGAGAGTGCTGAACACAAGAGGGAGGCTCGGAATGTGGAGTCAGTGGAGCCGCAGGAGAGAGTGTCGAGCAGGGACTTGGGATTTGTGAGTGATCTTCCTATGGGAGGGCCCTAGCATTGAGGGGGAGCACAAGTATGGTCTGGCTGACTGCTATAATATTCTGTTTGTAACCTCCTTCTTATCATACGAGGTGGGCTTATTGGTTTTGGAATGTCGTTGCCATGATGTCAAATTGGGGGCACTGGTCCTTGGGTCTGATCCTTTGGAGTCTAAACAAATGTTATGCTTCCTCTGCCTTCTTCCTAGAGAATTCATTATATTCTGTGATTCCAAACCATTCAGGGATACTCATGGTCCTCTTTGAGGTCATGAATTTTGCCTTAGTGATATATCAATATAGTCTCCATGACTAAAAATATATAAATCACTTTGTAAACCTTAAAGTGCTATGTAAATGCTATCTTATTATTGTTGTTATTGTGATTTCACTGTTAGAAATAATGAATCTAACAGATTCAAAGCAACCTTGGAACACTTCAATGAATTTATGGAATGAAGTGAGCAGAACCAAGAAAACAATTTATGTGATGATCACCACAATGTAAAAGAAAACAACTTTGAAAGACTTTAGCATTCTGATCCATGCAGTGACCAATCATGGCTTCAGAAGACTAGTGACGAAACACATTCTGCCTCCCCCTACCCAATTATTTTCACAGAGGGGTGATGGACCAGAGGTGCAGTAAAAGACATATGTACAGATATAGTCAATTTGCTGATTTGGTGTTTTGTTTCATAATTATCGGTCACAAGAGATCTTTTATTTGAAATGAGGGGAGTTGAGGGATAGTGAGAGTGATATAAGAAAAGTGCATCAGTGAAACATTTTAAAACACACAAAAGAGCAGAAAGAAGTTCAGAAAGGGGCATAAGCAAGCAGGGAAGGATTTGTTCTAGCATGTTAAATTTAATATATAATTTTAAAACTATATGTAATAGAAGTGCACAGTTTCAAATACAATTTTCTTTTCTATTCTTTATGTACAGAAACATTGAACTTTGATAATATTTGTTAAGTTTAAAATAATAAAAAATTTTAAAAGACCAAGGACTAGCAGTAACATGAATATCTATTTCTTGCCCACATCCCTGGGTGAGAGATGGACCATGTGATGGTGGGATGGTGGGGAGTACTTCTGGATGAGATAGAGATTTCATTGCTGTATCATCTTGGGTTCATGTTGGTAACTAATGTTTTTCACTCCGTCAGGACCATCATTGGCCTCTGTGCGTGAATAAGTCTGGGTTGAAGCTACAGGCAGGCAGCAGACTGGGAATGAGGAGCTGCGACCAGCTGGTGCCCTAAATACCTGAGACTTCTTTTAAGGCAATAAGCGGGAAAACCGAGTGAGGGATGGAGGAAGGTTGGCTACCCCCACCCTTTCCCCTGTATACTTTTCAAACTACACAGCATCATTCCAAGACATCTTTGTATCCTCTCTTTCCATCCATTCCACAATCATCTTCATCATAAAATCTAACATTTATATGGTGTTTTAAGGTTTGCAAAATTCTCTCAATATATTACATCAGTGGTGTCAAACTCAAATAGAAACAGGACCCACTAAACCATACATGACGATCCCTGTGGGCTACATTTTGACATAGAAAACCACATAGTAACATTATCTATGTTCAATTGTATTTTTATTTATTTTGTTAAATATTTCCCAATTACATTTTAATCTCATTCCGGCCATATTTGGGAGTGGCCAATTGGGTATGTGTTTGATGCCTCAGTATTATATCATTTGATCGTCACAAAAACTTTGTGAAATAGGTTCTTATTAGTATCCCCATTTTACAGATGAGGAACCTGACCCTAAGAGAGGTTAAGTGATTTTCCCAAGGTCAAACAGTGGGTAAGTACCTGAGGGAGCATTTGAACTCAGGTCTCCCTGACTCCAAGTTCAACACTTTAAATGTCAGGTTTACAAAGATGAATATGAAAAAAGTCTTTGCCCTCAAAGGAGCTTATATTATATATTGTATTAAATTAATACAGTATCTAATTATAACATAATTAATAATTAACATATACATACACATATATTTGTTCCAGACATGCGATTCATTTGTATAGAGAACTACTCCCTAGAGAGGAAACTGCTTTTCCTCCAGGAAGAAGCCGGGAGAGTTCACTGCCAGTATGTGTCTGTAAAAGGTGGGGTCTGAATCAGGTGTTCCTTACTTAGAAGCAGGCTCCCTGTTCACTGTAACCCGCTACTTTCCTTTGCAACATATAAAAATTATATACCAAGTACAGATGAAGATTTTGTAATTAATTATTTAGGTGGGGAGAGCAACAACTGAAGAGGGGAGTAGGATTTCCTTTCAAATCTGCCACTTGAACCAGGTCTCACCTGATGGGTGTCAGGGGCACATGTGTAGTATCATTGGCCAGACCTCATCCTTGCTAGAATCAAAGTTTCAGAGCTGAAAAGAATGTTGGAGATCTTCCAGTCCAGGGGTGGGGAAACTGCAGCCACAAGGCCATATGTGGCCTTCTAGGCCCTTGGGTGCGGCCTTTTGACTAAGCCCAAGTTTGACAGAACAAATCCTTTTATTAAGGGGATTTGTTCTGTGAAGTTTAGATTCAGGCAAAGGGCTGCACTTGAGGACCTAGAGGGCCACATGTGGCCTTGTGGCTGCAGGTTCCCCACCCCTGTATAGTCCAATCTCTTCACTTTACGTTGGATGGGACTGAGGCACAGAGAGGTTAAGTCACTTGTTCAGAATCACACAGGACCAGCAAAGAGCCGCCTTACAATTCTCAGCCAGGTTCTCCAGACCCAGCCTTGTCCTTTCATGCTGCCTTGAGGATGAGCCTGCTGTCAAAAAATATTTCTTGAACAGATAACTTGGGTCTTTCCTCATACGATTAAGAAACTGTTCATTCTTGGGACAGGAAAAAGGAAAAAAAAAACAGTGAAAAAAATAGTTTGGAAGCTTACCTGGAATTGTCTATTAATGTTCTTCATTTCTTGCAATTCAGGTGAATTATCCCGGAAACGTCCGAAGCAAGGGCAAATGGATCTATGGAATAAAAAGCTCTGAGTTAAAGGATTCCACCAATTGCCAGTCCAGGTCATCCGGTCCCCAGTCTGTCTTTGTCTTACCCAAGAAGCTGACATATTCACCATGAAGAAGGTGCTTATTTCCATCAATCTCCTTCCCGAGTGGTTTCCTGTCTCACTTTCCTCTGAACTCTACTAGCTTGGGGACTTGCTGAAGATATGTTTGGCCACTTACTCAGTTGTCACTTCACACTCTTCCCCTTGTATCTGGCGCAGACCAACCAGCTCCATAACTTCTACAATGTTGATGAAGGTTCGAGGCACCTGTAGGAGATGCAAGAATGGGTTTTAGTGATTCTCCAAGAATAGCAAGAGAGATGGGGAAAGAATCTTATAATCACAGAACCTGAGAACTGGAAAGGACCTGGGAGATTGTGGAATCAAAGATTTAAAATGGAGGGAATCTTGGAAGTCATCTAGTCGAACCCTTCATGTTATAGATGAAGAAACTGAGGCCCAAAGTCACAGTTAGCTTCTGCCAAAATGGGTTGCTAGACTCCAAGTTAGGTGCTCTTTTTACTGTGCAATAATTTTAATGGGACATGCAATAGCAACTATAGAGATGTTTGGTTTAAAAGAATCAATTTTTCAAAGAAAATAAAAATATTGATTTAAGACATTTTAAATGAGATTATTAAATATTGTTAATTTTCAATACCAGAAAAACACCCCTCTGTATAAAGACACAAATATTCAGGGAATAAATAATAATAACAATAGCTAAGGTATAATATAATATAACATAACATAATATAATGTAATACAATGCAACACAGTATAGTATAATATAATGATATGATATAACATAACATAACATAATATAATATAATGTAATGTAATATAATACAACATAGTATAGTACAATATATCATATTATGTAATATAATATAATGTAATGTAATATAATAGTAGCCAATAATAATAGCACAAATTTATATAGTATTTTACAATATAAGAGATATTTTTCTTATAAAAACCCTTGTGAGGCAAGCAATACAATTAGCATTATCTCCACTTTCTAAATAAAGGAACCAAGGCTCACATTTTTTATATAACTTACCCAAGGTCACATGGCTAATCTCCATAACTCATTCAGCTCACATACCTTCCAAGATAATCTTATAACATAGGTCTTCCCATGTTACTTTCTGCTTAAGAAACTTCAGTGAATCTTGATTGCCTTTAGGTTAAAATACAAACTCCTTTGCTGATCCTTTGAAGCCCTTCCCAGTAGGCTTCAGTCTATCTTTGGAAGGCTGATTACAACATTCCGTCTCTCACCTCTGTGTTTCTGCATGGGCAAAATGTTCTTCCTTCTCACCTCTGTGTCTTGGAACCTCTATTTTCCCTCTAGGTGTGGCTCAAATTCTACCTTCTTCCAGAGGGTTTTGCCACAGTTGTGCCTCCTATCTTCACTGTGGATTTATTTTACCCATATCCTGTATTTGCTCATGTGTAACATGTTGTCCCCCTAATACGCTCTTTAGGCAAAGTAAGCTTTTTAAGGCAAAGGACTTTTGCCTTTGTCTTTGAATCTCCCATGCTTCACACACCACTTGAAACACAGTAGGAGTTAGTAAAAGCTTGCTGATCAATGGACTGAGAAATGAGAGCAGAGTCTTCTGACTCTGGGTCCAGGACTGTTTTCACTACATAACAATAAGTCTATTTTCTATTCATATAATATTTGAAATAACATATTCACGTAACTTTTAAAAAGGAAGAGGGAGGTGAAGATTGAGTCATTTGCAGAACCCAATATTTTAAATAGTTCATGTTGATTTGATTGAAAGAAGTATTTTTAAAATCCCCATCTATGACTAAATAGTTAAAACACACAAAAAAATCCATAGCTAATTTTGTGGTAGCTGGCACACAGATCACGCTTTCACATTGGCCAAGTGTTTCTCATGCATTTTAAATATTTGTGCCTCACAACAACCTTACGAGGTGAATAATACAGATAATATTATTATTATTGCTAATTTACAGATGAGGAAATGAAAGTTCAACATTAAGTAACTTGCCCATTATCACACAGTTGTTAAATGTCAGAGGGAGGATTTGAACCTGGATCTTCCTCACCTCAAGTCCAGCCTTCTATCCACTGCAACATGCTGACCATAGAGAGAATTACAGGATCCCAGAGTTAAAGTTTGAAAGGACCTTAGAAGCCCATTAATCTAATGGCTTCACTTTTAAAAATGTAATTTAATTTCTTTTTGAGACTGGTTTTCCTTATCTTGCCCATTCTGGAAGTACAGCAGTCACTTACAAGCCCAATCCTACCTTTGACCATACAAGTTACTTTGACCTGTTCTATTTCTAACTTGGGCTGGTTTCCTTCTCCTTAGGCAACCTGATGGACCCCAACTCCAAGAGGTTTATCTGTGCAGACACCAGACTGGCTTAGCCCACTGTAGCTCATAACTCCTGAATACACAGGCAATCCTCTAGCCTTAGCCTTCCAGTAGCTGGAATTGTAATCACTCTCCCCAACAACAACCCCCTTAATTTACAGATGAAGATACTGAAGTCTATGGAGATTAAGCGACTTCCGTAGGGTTACATAGGTCATAGCAGAGGAATGATTTGAACCCAGGCCTTTCTAATTCCAGAACTAGTGCTCCTTCTACTGTGCCATGTGTTTGATGTTGAGGAAAATAGGATATGCAAGACTGCTGTTTTATTAAATAAAATAATTTAGATGACCGTTGTTTTTAGGGATGTTGACTGTCCTATTAAAACAGGACAAAAATCCCCCAAATATCTTCTATTGACCTGTGAAACTGTAGATTGATCACTGTCCATAACTTTGAAAGCATCTTCTCAAGTTAATTTTAGTAAATAAAGCAAGTATCAATGTTTTCTGGGGGACGTAAAAAAATTCATCTGGAAAAAAGCCACATATTCTAAAAATGAGATGGGCCTCCATATCTAATTTGGAAATGACACGAAAATAACAAAAAGTTGCTTTCTGTAGACAAAAAACAGGGAGCTTTCCTGAGGAGTGGCTTAAAGCAGTGTTGGATGGGCCAGTGTAATAGGAAGGCTAGAAGAAAGGCAGGTGGGCACCAGTTTCAAGCTCTGTTCCGTTCCTTAAGGATGGAGGTGGTGACTGGGGTGGCATTTGATTGGAGTTAAAATGGATATAGAAGAATGACTATTAATTGAAATGTGAGTAAGGCCAACTATATAGGCATACACAACGATACGATGGATGCCAGGAAACACCTCCCTTTCTGCTTCACCCATATCTTCTTTCATCATTGATGATTTAAATTGTTCTATTAGAGGGCAGATTTCTAAGCTTATAATTCACATATGCAAACATCCCTTATGATGCTAGGTCTCAAGAATTTTTGCTCTTTATTTTGAATTATTTTATTAGATATCTATTTTAGGACAGCCCTATGTTGAATGATTGACATACTATTGATCAATTTAAGTAGGATGGACAAACAGGTCCAGAGTTGGGGCAGTGCCTGGGAGAAAGGCCAGTTCAAACTGAAAGATGCTGAAACTGGAAATGGAAAGGCTCAGAAGATCATGACCACTGACTTGACAAGGGCCAAGACTAGCCTTGTGTGTGGGGCTCTTCTGCAGGGATTGCCTTGAAGTAGGTCACTGAGCCCAGCCATTTAATCTGGGAAAGCTGGGTTTCCAGCCTTGACGTTCATGGCAGATCAGCCGACGAAATGAGGTCCTTTGTAGGCCCATGAAGCTCATTTTAGGGATTTGTAGGTGACTCATAGCTTTTTTCCCATGTAAAAAGCCACTAGCTCACTCAAAACAAGTGACTCACAGTAGAAGAGTGGGGTTATTTCTCTGAATTGTTTCATCACATCCCCTGGTCTTAGGATAGGCAGGGAACTATTTGGGTCAGTAGATAGGAGAGGAGTAAATACTCTGCTTTTATGAAAAATGTCTCTACCAGGGCTGAGGAGACGTTCCATGTGCAAAGAGAGAATTAGTAATTAGGATTCAATTCAACAAAAGTTTATTAAGCACCTTCTATGTGCCAGGTACTGTGGGAGGCACCAGGGATACAAGACGAAGGCTGAAACAATAGTGCCTCTCAGGGAGTTTACATTCTACCAGGTCAGGGAGGGGCTCCAGGGTTCAGATGTATATAGAGAAGAATTCAAAGGTTAAGATTAAAAGAGTAGAGCATAAATGAAAGAGATCAGCTATTGTGTGGGCACCCAAGGCTCTGCCTAAATGAGGTGGATTGGCATTTAACTCCATTGAGGTAGTAAGAAGTCAAACTAGACCAAGAGACAAATTACATGCCAGGGAATAATGATAGTTAGTCATTACACTGGAAAAAATGCAATTTCCTCTGCAATAAAAAAATGGCAGTTTTAAGACATTGCTATATACCTATTACAATAGCTGTTGTTTCTCCTTTGTACTTGAAGAAGACAAAAAGACATCATGACATTGGGTCAAGGTACAGTGTGTTCGACTGTGGCTGATCAGATCAATAAGAACGCATAAGGCTTTACCACAGGTTGGGCACCAACAATCCATTTTAACATTTGGGATGTAGATGTCTCTAGATTTGCCTGTTTCATGTTTCCTCTATACTAAAACTAAATTAAAATGGTGAAATGAAAAGTCAGTGGGGCCTTGTGGAAGAGATACTTTTTGGTAGCATTAAAAATTGAGTTGTTCTGAAGGACAATCTAGCAATAGGTAACAAGACCTATAAAACTTTTTAGGTTCTTTGAGTTGATAATGATTTTTGAGGATAAATCCCAAGGAATTAACTCAACAACCACATGCGATGTATGAACGTGCCACCATTCACAAAGATTAGAAAAGAATCTGGAGCGACTATTTAGAATAGTTGAATGTTTATTAGTTTTACCCTCATAAAATTGCTTATGTTCATATATCATCATCATCATCGAATTTGTAGAGGACTCATAATATTAGATCATTCTGCCTAAATCTCCTTACATCTTAGTGTCTAAGTCATGGCAGTGGCAAAGTGTGTTTCTGAGTATCTTCTACCCAACTTCTCACCTAATTTCAGTGAGTGAGCTCTATCCTGTGGACTCTGCTGGCTTTGTACTATACCTATTGCTATCTATTACTCTGAGCATGTGCGGGTAGAGAAAAAAAAACTAATTGGAGCTCCATAGTACTTCCTTTATAATCTCTAACATGAGCAATGTATGGAAATCTTCTCTGCCTTTGCCCATGCTGTGCCTGATGCCTGGAGTGCCCTCCCTTTTCCTCTTTGCCGATTGATGTCTTTCTTCTCCTCCAGACCAATAAAAATAGTACCAAATGCCTACGACATGAGTCACTGTCCTAGGTCTTTTTGTGGATGTAAAGATGAGTAAGACAGTTTCTGCCCCCAAGGAAGCTACTTCACTCTAAGGTATTAGTGAGTACCTTTTGGAATCTTTACCAGGAAATTGTCCTCATAAGTAACAATGTTGCCCTGAGAGCTCACATAGCACTTTGTTTTGTATCTCAGTGCATTTATTATATATTGTACATTACAGCTATCTACATTGATATCTTATTCCCCTGCAGCAACTTGAGAGCAGGAGCTATGTTTTATCTAAAATTTGTACCTGCTCCCAATGTTTAGCAGAGTAGTTAACAAATATTTGTTATATTATCTCCCTGTCCATCCCTCTTTCATTCCAGTCATCTGTCAGTAGCATCTGCTCCCCTTAGTTTTTCCCAGTCCTCCCTGTTGAATCACTATTCTTCATTTTTCATTGCCCTGAGCTCATAGGTTTTGTATAGGGGTGTCTCATGGCTTGGGTTAGAATGGTACTTAAACCTGGTCTAAGGTGCTTCGAGAGGAATGGTCCATGTCAGGTTATCAGATATAACTAAAGATACATTAAATCTTTTTACAGCAGCAGCAACAGCTGATTGCTCCCCAAAGGCATCACTTTGCTGCAAATGACATAACGTCAATTTTTCAAAGAATATTCCTCTCTCTTATGTAGACCGCTCTCTCCTTGATTTGTTGACTACAAAAATACATTTGCTTTGGGTGACCAAAATGTCACCTTAAAACTTCTCCTCCAAAAGGCTGTCTGCCATTCTTATGTTAGTATCATATGGGATTCCTAGATAGGTAGATAGATAGAAAAATAGATAGAGATATATAGATTCATACCTATATATCTCTACATAGATATATATGTATATATATATATATATGAATATAACAGAGATAATTTTATTCAACAATCCACTGATTATCACTAAAAATTCAGGCACAAACAAGGAGAAACAACCTCATGAAAGGTGTTTGTTACTGTCCTGGCAAATGTACAGCATGGAATACAAGTCCAAGAAGGATCTCTCCTGTCTACCTACTCCTTCCACATCATCGACCACAACCCAGCCATTCCTTCTCACTCTGCACAGCTCTTGTCTTCCAAGTCTTCCCATAAGTCCTCTGTAGGGGTGGAACCTGATGGGCTAAAGAAGGTATTCCTCTATACAGGTCCAGTGCAGCCAACCCTGTAGTCCTCTGTCCATTTGTCATCCATCATTCTCCTTACACAATCAGCCCACTCCCTGTTCTAGGTCTCTTTAACACCTCTCCTTGTGCAAATCATTGTGGGTAATACACTACAACCAGTTTATGGCCACTGCCTATCCACACCCTTTAAGATTCTTACAATTCTGATTCTTCGGATATTGTCATATACCATGATTTGCAGCCATTTAGTGACATGGGAAGACAAAAGATAGGTTTTTGTTTCAGAAAGTAGCTGAAGTGTCAAAAGGACTACACAATTTTCCATATGTAATCTAACCATCATCTTCCTACCCTACAAAGCTCATTGTCCATCTGCAGTGTTTTTCCATGAGTTGGATGGTTAGAATCAGAAACATTTAAGGTTAGGGTTATATGTACTGAAGGACTACTTCTATTGGTTGTCCATCCAACTATATATCAAAGTCCAGACAATAAGCATCCACTTGGTTTTTCCCATGTGAATGGCCAAGATGAACCCTTTCAGAGATTTCCTCTAGAAATCATTGAGAAGACTTTGAAACATTTTAGGATTTGATACAATTAATAGCACATATAGGAAAATCTGGAGGTTCTCATTCTCTATAGTGAATCTATCTTAAATTTGTATTCCATGCTGGACTTTTGCCAGGAGAGTGGCAAACACTTTACATGAGTGTGTGTCTCCTTGTTTTATGCCTAACTTGTAATTAATAATAGATTGTTGAACAAAGTGGTTTCAGTTATATATTTCAAGGATTCTCCTATGATACTAATACATGAATGGCAGGTAGACTTTTGGAGAAGAACCTTTAAGGTCGAATTTTGATCAGCTAAATCAAACACATTTTTACAATCAACAAACAATAAGTATAATAAGTGGGATCTTGTATTCTCTACATCTTTCGGTCATTTGTGTGACTATAAAGAGGTAGTCTCCTAGAGATTATCATTTAGGAAAACCTATTCCCTTCTTATGATTTCATTAAAGATACCATTTTTTTTTTTACAAAGGTGAATCACTCTCCAAAGGAATTTATGAAGATTTTTTTAAAGATCTGTGAGTAGGCAGTTTTTTTATATTCTCTCAATCATCCTTTTTGGTAGCAATCCCTATACTCCATATTGGTGCTGCCTTGGCTGTCATGTCTCTCCATCTTGTGAGGAGACAAATCATTTGTTGGCCAAGGTAATTTCTGAGCTTTTATGTCCTCCTCATTGTGGTGCTTGCTTTATATCAATTAAACTTCCTCATGGTGATGATCTATGTTGATCATGGATCTAGGGCTGGAAGGGATCTCAGAAGCATTCCTCTTCATGAGGAAACTGAGACCCAGCATGTTTAAGTGAACTGCCCAAAGTCATATGAGTGCTAAGTGTCAGAGGTGGGATTTAACCCAGGACCTCTGACTCTTAAGTTGGTGCTTTCTTCAAAACCAAAAGTGCTTTTTCTTCTGAACCAAACAATGTGCTGGCTCCATATATGTATTTTTTGGCATCAACAGCTTATTTGAATAGGCCAGATTGAAGCTGTTTTAACACCTCAATTACATACTTTCTACTACTTTGATTTTGCTTTTGACCTTTGCTCTGACAAATTGATGGCTTGATTGTATACAGGTAGCAGATATGGAAATGACTTCTACAATGGTAACCAGTCATTTTCTGTCTATTAACATATAGTTAATTTCTTTTTTTAACATTCTCTTCTTAAAGCAAGTATTCATTAAATACAAGCATTCGGGCTCCTTTGTTTTTTGACCCTGATCCATTAATTTCCAACATACTTTTTCATGTCATGGCCTATATTCACTTTTGTGTCCAAATTACCAAGTAGTAAGCCAAGTGCAGATACATAAATGGATGCAGTCTCCTAGACTTGGAAGTTCCCTCCAATGATGCAATTCGCAAACCATTCAAGCCTCCCATCATAGGTGATTATTGGCCACTTCTTTCTAGCAGTTTGCTACAGGAGGGTAAGGAAGAGAAAATAGATGGTCCACTTAATATGCTAGAGGCTTTCCTCACTTTACCCTGCCAGCGTGAGAGAACCAGTGGAACCCCTGGCCATCAGCCTGTCATCCCTCACCTTTACCACATGCACATCTCTTCTTCTCTTCTTATCATATAACTCCTCAGTGATGTGAGGGAATACTCATGGGACCATAGCTTACTATGTACAGAGACACACAGTACCTTTTGTTATAGCTGGGCTCTCTTGCCTTAGGGCAGGAATTTTTAAACTTTCTCATGGCACAGACTCTTTTGGCAAGCTGATAAAGACTATGGTTCCTTTCCAAGAAGAATGTTTCTAAATGCATAAAATAAAATACATGGGATTACAAGAAACAAACAGCGGCTTTTACCTCTTCGTAGAAGATGTCCAGTGCTTGTTGGAGAGACTGTACATAATTTTCCAATGAGTGGTTTTCCTGCAGGGAAAGAGATGAAGAGGTCACCTGTTAGATGTTCATTCTCTATGAGAAAGAAGAGAAAGAACCAAGTTCTCGAAGATATCTGGACTCAATGTTCTGCGATGCAGGACAATACAAAGCAATGCATGACTTGGGTTTTAGAAATAGGATAGCAAGTTCTCATTAGGTTTGGATTCGGGAGTCCCAAGCACAAAGTGTGTGTTCAATAAATATTTTGTTGATTCAGTAACTGTCTCACTGCTCTTGGGGGCAGGAGGTGGCAGGTCTATAGGTGATCAGGTAAACACAGAAGAAGGCTGTTGATTTATGGTGATTAGGAGGGCATTTGGTCGAGGGAGGGAAAAAATAGCTTCCAGAAAGGTAGGAGAACCTGTCAACATTATTCTCCACAATTTTCTAGACTCGATATGAACAAGACCTAGGCACCCTTTTCATCACCTTTGTGTGTGGTTCTGGTTTGTCCTTCATTCTCAAAGAGGACCATGACATCAGGAAGATGGTGCCATAATATGCAAGTGAATTGGATTTAAGTGAGGGCGGGCTGTGTAAAGTCACCAGCCTCACTTTCTACTCCGGAGCCATCTGGGTCCAATGGCCAGATATAGATCAGGACAAATGGAAATGGCCCCAGCTTCACCACCTTTACTTATTCTAAGATTAATCAGGGAGAGGGAGCATTCATGCATGTAGTGAGGTAGGGTGGATGATAAAAAAGAAACTGAATAGATACCAATCTGCTTTCCAGTGGGCAGGACTTAGCAAGAAAGTATTCCAGGTAGTTGCTATTGCTTCAGGAAAGGGCATTTGGGTACACTGCTTGTTTGTAGGTGCTAGGGCTGGCTCTTTTCCTGAAAGTAGGTCTGATCCCTTTATATCCCTAAATCCATCCTGGTATGTCTACACAAGAGGGCTCCATCTTCTTTTTCCTCTATTCCTCCAACACTTCCTAGGGCCTGCTAGAACCAGAGACCAAGGGAATGAGGAGACAAGTGTGGGCTCAGAGGGCTCCCTAGTGGCAAGGGTCTGCATAGGAAAGACAAAACCAAATCTGAGATCTGGGTAAAATGGGCCAGGGAATGGAATATTGCTTACTTAAGGAATTGCGCCCCTTCCTTCCTATTGGTTTGGACTAAGTTCACACCTATTGGTGGCAGCATTGGAGTGTTTTTCATACATGCTAAGGAACTAGGATTGGAGTTTAATACACTCTGGTGGTATTCCTCAGTCATTAGTCACACTATACTAACATAAGCAACAAAGGCAAACAACTATCTTCAGAGACTTAGAACACAGGGTCATATATTTGGGGCCAGAAGGTGGCGTGGAAGGCCCCTCATTCAGTCTCTTTATTTTACAGGTACTTAGGTAATTACAGACTTCATCATTCGCACCGAGGTTCTCTGATGCCAAATGCAGGGCTCCTTCCACTACTCCCCAGAGTTAAGGACACATGTCAAGGAAATCTGTGCCCTTTCCTTCATTCGTTGTTCATTCAACAAACATTTATTAAGAACCCACTATGTATGCCATGTCCCCTGTAAGGCCTTCCCCTGATCTTTTTAGCTGCTAGTGCCTCCCCTGTCCCCTCTGAAACTACTATACATATTTTGTGTCTCATCATGTGCATGTTGCTTCTTGCTTTCAAAAACAAGTTTGTTAAGGGGAGGTACCATTTAAGCCCCAGCACCTGTAACAATGCCTGTCACATAGTAGGTGATTCATAGGTAAGGAAGGTTGGATGTGATTCTTGCCTTCCCTTAACCTCTCCCCTCCACTGGTGTAGTAACAGGATGTAGTCATACACTACAAGGTTTTAAGGTATTAACAAATTGTAACACCCTCAGATCCCTTTATGAGGTATGAACATCACTCTGAATTAAGAAGGGAACAACTTGATTGAGTAAACAAATTAGCCATGCCTTTGGGGATTTTATATAGCTAAGACCTGGATGAATTTCAGCAATGTGAGAGTGGGAGGGATTGCAAGCTGGGAATTGCTTGTGGAAGGGGGAAGGATGGGACAGGGAATTTCTCCAGACCATGTAGCTTCGAAGGGGAGTTCCTGGGCCAGGAAGAGACGTTGAAGATATTGTTCCCCCAGTGAGGAACAGAGATAACAACTGGAGACAGAATGGATACAGAGATAGTTGCCCATGAGAAGAAGTATTGTCAAGGAGCATAATTTCTGGCAGTATACTCTTGAACCCTGAGAATAGTTGTCTCTCTAGGTATCTAAGTTGTGAGTTTGAGTATAAGAGAGGGGGCGCTTTTTGATTGATAAGAACATTCCCTGCCCTCCAGGAGCTAATATTCTCCTGGTAAGAAACATGTACATTTCTAGGTGCTACAAAGAGAGACTGGAATCATTAGAATTGCAGCATCTCGTGGTTGGAAAGGACCTTTGAGGTTATCTAGTCTAACCTATACCTTCCCACCAATCCTCAAGGACTTGTAGAGTTTAACTGAACTCCAATCATCTTGGGAGGATGGTAATGATAGAATTTGTAGAACACCTTGTACCTACTAGGTGATTAATTAATGTTTATTGAATTGAATTTATAAATTTGAAAGGGCTTCAAAAAACTAAAAGCTGCACACAAACATCAAGGATGGTTAGTATTATTATGAAGCTCCCACATAGGCTTTTTACAAATGGTGACTAATAATGTGACTCCTCTTTGTGACCAGCCACATACTAGTTACTCCTTTCAGACTCTGCCTTGAGAATGATTGTCACCCCTGTCCGCCCTTCCTTCAGAGTTGTCTCTTTCCATTTAGATAAATACAGGCAGGCAGCCCTAAACCTGCCAGGGGGACATGTAAGCCAAATCTTACAATTCAGTTCAACAAACATTCAGTAAGCATGCACTATGTGTGAAGTACAGTGATAGGCACTTCCCCCGCCCCCAATTTCCAAAACCAAAATAGTTCTTGCCCTCAAGAAATTAACATTTTACTGTCATTTATAAGTCAATTGTTTAGAATTTCAAACACATTTTCCCATGGAAACAATGTTTTTCAGGGAAGGTAGGCTTCCTGGCCTCCATTGAAAAAGCCTATGTGACTCAGAATGGGTTTGAAATATTATACAGTTTTAAAATCCCAGACGTGTAATTTCAATAGAGATTCCCATGAAAAAGCTCTCTAGCAATGCAAATCAGCGTCTGTTCTGCATTATGGTCACAGAGTTGCCTGGATCACTTGCCCAGAGTCTGTAACCAGTATGCATCAGGGCCAGGATCTGAATTCCAGCTTTCCTGATTCTGTGGTCAGTTCTCTCTATCCACTATACCAGGCTAACTCTAATGGGCTGGTTCTCTTGGTAGGAGCACCAGGAGACAATGTTCTTTCTGCACATTGGAATGGGGGAGACAGATATCCTTTCCTATTGGCCTAATTGTAATTTGCTAGATACAACATACCATAATTCATTTCTGTGAATTTTTATAGGCTGTACCCTATGCCTGAAATATGCTCCCTCTTGGAATCCCTTATTCCCTCTCAGACTCAGTTCAAATGCTACTTCCTATACAAGCGTTGCCTAATTCCATCTATTCTTAGGGTTCTCTCTCTCCCCAAATGACTTTACATTTATTTTACATGTTGTTGTTGTTGTTGAGTTGTTTCAATTGTGTCTGATCCCATTTGGGGTTTTCGTGGCAAATATACTGGAGTGGTTTGCCTTTTCCTTCTCCAGCTCATTTTACAGATGAGGAAATTGAGGCAAATAGGATTAAGTGACTTGCCCAGGGTCACATAGCTAGTAAGTATCTAAGGTCAAATTTGAACTTAGGTCATTCTGACTCTAGGCCCAGTGCTCTATCTACTGGACCACCTAGCAAACCCAGTCTATATGTTAATATATTTTACATGTATTATAGATTATACATAACACATATTTATATATGATATAATTTACATATATTTACATTTATTATATTTTCACATGTATTTGTTTTACATATGTCTATAAGTATTGTATATTTTACAAATATTGTATATTTTGCATATATTTCATATAATTTATTTTGCAGGTATTGCGTATTTACTATTTGTGAGTGAGGTCCTGCCCTTTTGTATGTGAGCAGTTTGGTTGCTGAAAGGGGCAGTGAAAGAACATTTGTATAAGGAAAATTGACAAAATGCACTTGTGAAGAAACCCAGTCTCTCAAGTAAAATGTTGAGGAGAGAGACATGGACCGTTCTATGAAGCAGCTGGAGAACTTCCCCTTAGAACTCAGTGCTTCTTAAACTGTGCGTCACAACCCCAGATGGGCTCCTGAAAAATTTGGCAACCTGAAAATGTTTCTGAATGCGCAATGACCAAAAATTAATTCAAAATCAAATGCTTAATGAATCTGAGGTGTTTCTGGCAGCACTTGCCCATGCTGCATCTCACAACTTCACTGCAGCCCTGGTTCTGAACACATGTTGCACTGTGCGTGCTTTCAGGCCGTACAACACCAACATGGCGGAAAAAGTTTGAGAAGCCCTGCTTTAGATGAATGTATGGAGTAGGACCTGTTTGAAGGCAAGGTAATGACTGAAGCTAAGTGGTTTCAGGTCATTGTGGTCCATTAGTTCATCTACATTGTACTGTTTTTTAGTCTTAAAAGTTTTAATGGACAAAATTAAAAATCATATAACTGTCCGAGAACTATGAGAAGATTTTATAAGGATTGGTGGGTTCATACTTAATAGAAACGCTTATGAATTTTACCTGATAAGGTAAAGACGAGGCACTGATCGCCAGGAAGTTCTGATTAGAGGCATTAGAAGCTATAAAGATGCCAGAGAAAAAGCTATAGGAAGAGATAAACAGAAGAAGAAGCAAGACAGTAAGCTGAGCAAGTTAGGTGTCATGACAAGGCAGGAGCATGAAAGGCTTCAAGTGAAAACCGCTGGCTCTTCAGCTGCTTTGCTGGAGACATATTGATTAGAAGAGAGGGCTGGTTTTGTTGATTGGCTAGAGATAGGCTGGAGGAAGCTCAATGGAAAAATTAAATCCTGCTTGTGAGAAGAGCTACTGGGGTTCATTGCTGTCTTTAGGGTCATCTATAAAACAAGAGGGGAAAAATTTCAGGGGATTAACTCTGGGACACTGAAAGAGATTTTGAGTGGTAGCAGCATGGTGGTTGCCCCTTTCTCAGAACCCCACACTTGCAACGTTGAATGTAGGTTGGGTGAACTAACCAGCCCAGAGGTTGAAAGTAGAGAAATCCACATAAGTGTTCTTCTCCTACCCCAGGTAGGAAGCAAGCTCCTCTCAAAGCTAAGAACTGCATCTTCTTTGTCTTTTTATATCCAGGGGATAGAACAGCATCTGCCATTACTAGGCGACTAATTTATGCTTGTTGAGGAGAACTGAATGTCCTAGGCATTAGTACTGATTCTTTACATCAGTGTAAGAAAATGTACCCTTTTATGCCTCTACAGCTTCAAATGATAAAGCCACGTTTCTAGGAAAACATTGCTCAGCAGTTCTAAATCAGAGAACAGAGGACTGTAGATATTTAGGGAATACGGGAGACTAAGAACTGGATTACTTGTTTCCAAATGGAGTATTTGCAAGTCTGGGAATGATTAATGTAGTTACAGTTGTGTAAAGGAGGAGAGTCAGGGAGAATTAGATACCAAGGGCTCCTTGGCCTTGGGTTTGACCTAGTGCTTACCGGGTTTTCACAGTACTGACAGAGGTCATTGCTTCCAACAAAGATGGTGATCAGCTTCCAGTCTTGTTCCAAGTTGATTTCCTGAAGAGATGGAAGAGGTTTAGAAGTCAGGGCTGTGAGGGGGGGCCTACAATGGTGACATCTGAGAGGCAAGCCTAGCAGAGTTCCTTCCACTTTTCACTTTAGAGTAAAACCCAGGGAAGAGATGGCTCTTCTTTGTACAGATCCTGAACTGAACAGTGAGGGGAAACCCAGAATGTATTGGCTCACCAAGACCCACTGAGACTAGGCACCACAAAGTGAGTGTTATGGGGCATGTGCATATATAAGGGGAGCAGGGGAACAGATTTTGCGCTGAAATTTCCTTCAGAAAGCTGCAGCTGGTGAACAGGTAGGCAGCTGCCAGGCTCAGGGACATGTCCTTGAACTTAAAAGGGTTAAGTGGGCAGATGACCCAAGGTCTCACAATTGGTGTAATAGCGGGACTAAAAGAGGAAGATGAAAAAGGTGAACAGAGGAGCAATTCCTCCAGGATGTCTCTTGAAGAAGAGAGGGTAAGCCAAGAGAGGGAAGGAGCTGGTACTTATATAAGCCGAATTGAGGGGGAAATGAAATCTCCTGGGTCCTGGTGCTTGAGAAGACTCATTGTGGTTCTGCAGCAAGGCTGGGAAGCTTGTTTCCCTTTTAGCTGCTGCCATAACAGGAGCTCTGCTGCTATTGTCAGGAGCTAAATTCCAAAGAATAAGTCATGGAGAAAAAAAAGTGCCTGCAGGGTTTCAGGGGACAGGGCTGAGGAGCTGAAGGAGGGGGAATGAGGAAGCATGGAATGAGAATTCTATTTTTAGTATGAAACCATTACATAACAGGTCTGGATGAAGTGAAACCAAGATTGAGGTGGGAAACAGCTAAAGTCCAGGGCCAGGGAGACAGACCCTTGCCAATTCTAATGTTTCACTGTCTATACTCTCTCTTCCCCCAAAGATACATAACCTCCAAAAGTTAGACTCATGGGGAAGGTCTTGCTTTTCTTGCTCTCTGACTGTGTTTTATTCTCGATGTTCTCTGAGAGATTCAGAAGGTGAAGTTGGGGGAGAATCTCTTGCCCTTCCTTAACCCAGGTCACCTCCATACCTTGCTAATGGTGACCCCCCAAAGACAGGAACTCACCAAGCTATTCTTCATTCTGTCCACTAGTTCACGGGCCTGGCTTGGCATGTCCCTATTCAGGGAGAAAAAGAAGAGCTCAGATGAGGTTCAGAAATGAGGGCTGCCTAGGATTGAATTGGAGGGGTAATGGTTCTGTGAAAAGGGCAGTGGATTCAAAGGCTAGAGATGGGGGTGGGGGAGGGGGAGTGTAGACTCCCACTCTGCTGTAAACTAGCTGTGTGATGTAGGGTAAGACACTACCTCTCTGGTCTTCAGTTGCCTCATAGGTGAAGTGAGGATGACACCTTACCGGCCTAAAGGCAGAGGTTTGGGTCCCTTCCAGCTCCAAGATCTCTGATCCTCAGGCTTATGGTATGGGAATATTTATATTCTCATAGCTAATACTACTTACCAAAAAGGTGGATGAAAGTGAAGAATGGATATGTTTTAGGAGAGAGCTACAGACTGGGCCTGTGAATTCCTTTTGTATTTATTAGAGGAGAAAGAGCAAGAGACTGGGAAGCAGGAAATATGGATTCAAATCCCAATTCTGCTACTTACTATTTATGTATTCTTGAAAAAATCAGTTCACCTTCTGGTTTTCTTCAAGTCTCAGCTACAATTCTACCTTCTACAGGAAACCTTTCCTAATCCTGCTTAATTCTAATGACTTCCCTCTGTCGGATATGTCCAATTTATCTTGTATATAGTTTCTTTGCCTGTCGTTGTTTGCAAATTGTCTCCCCCATTGGACTATGAGCTTCTTTTTTTTTTAAAATTTTTTATTATTTATTTAATATTTTTAGTTTTCAACATTAATTTCCACAAGATTTTGAATTACAAATTTTCTCCCCATTTCTACCCTCCCCCCACTCCAAGATGGCATATATTCGGATTGCCCCATTCCCCAGTAGGCCCTCCCTCTGTCACCCCACTGTCCCCAATCCCCTTTTCCCTTACTTTCTTGTAAGGGAAGATAGATTTCTAGAACTCATTGCCTATATATCTTATTTCCTAGTTGCATGCAAAAACAACTTTTTTTTTTGAGCATCTGCTTTTAAAACTTTGAGTTCCAAATTCTCTCCCCTCTTTCCTCCCCAGCCACCCTCCCTAAGAAGGCAAGCAATTCAACATAGGTCACACATGAATCATTATGTAAAACCCTTCCACAATACTCATGTTGTGAAAGACTGACTATATTTTGCTTCCTCCTGTCCAGTCCCCCTTTATTCAATTTTCTCCCTTGCCCCTGTCCCTTTGGAAAAGTGTTGGCTTTCGATTACCTCCTCCCCCACCTGCCCTCCCTTCTATTGTCCTCTTCCTCATATTTCCTGTGGGGTAGATACCCAATTGAGTGTGTATGTTATTCCCTCCTCAGGTAAAGATTCACTCATTCCCCCTCCCTTGTCCCCTCTTCCCTTCCAACAGAATTGCTTTTTCTTGCCACTTTTGTGTGAGATAATTTACCCCATCTCACCCTTTCTCCCTCTCTCAATATATTGCTCCCTCATGCATTAATTTAAATTTATTTTTTTAGATATCATCCCTTCATATTCAACTCACCCTGTGCTCGCTGTCAATATATAGTCTACATATGTGTGTTTGCATATTCCCTTCAGCTACCCTAATACTGAGGTCTCATGAATTGTACATATCATCTTTCCATGTAGGAATGTAAACAAAACAGTTCAAGTCCCTTACGATTTCTCTTTCTTGTTTACCTTTTCATGCTTCTCTTGATTTTTGAGTTTGAAAGTCAAATTTTCTATTCGGCTCTGGTCTTTTCACTGAGAAAGCTTGAAAGTCCTCTATTTTGTTGAAAATCCGTATTTTGTCTTGGAGCATTATACTCAGTTTTGCTGGGTGGGTGATTCTTGGTTTTAATCCTAGCTCCATTGACCTCCAGAATATCATATTCCAGTATTTTCTCCTTGATCTGGGAGCTCTGGAATTTGGCAATTCCTAGGAGTTTTCTTTTTGCAATCTTTTTCAGGACACTCCCTGTGGATTCTTTCAATTTCTACTTTACCCTCTGGCTCTAGAATATCAGGGCAGTTCTCCTTGATAATTTCTTGAAAGATGATATTTAGGCTCTTTTTTTTTTTATCATGGCTTTCAGGTAGTCCAATAATTTTTAAATTATCTATCCTGGATCTATTTTCCAAGTCAGTGGTTTTTCCAATGAGATATTTCACATTGTCTATCATTTTGTCATTCCTTTGGCTCTGCTTTATATCTTGATTTCTCATCAAGTCACTAGCTTCCACTTGCTCCAATCTCATTTTTAAGATAGTATTTTCTTCAGTGGTCTTTTGGACTTCCTTTTCCATTTGGCTAATTCTGCCTTTCAAGGCATTCTTCTCCTCATTGGCTTTTTGGAGCTCTTTTGCCATTTGGGTTAGTCTATTTTTAAGGTGTTATTTTCTTCAATATTTTTTGGGGTCTCCTTTAGCAAGTGATTGACTTGTTTTTGATGGTTTTCTCGCAACACTTTCTTTTCTCTTCCCAATTTTTCCTCTACTTCTCTAACTTGCTTTTCCAAATCCCTTTTGAGCTCTTCCATGGCATGAGTCCAATGCATATTTTTCTTGGAGGCTTGTCATGTAGGCTCTTTGACTTGGTTGACTTCCTCTGGCTCTATATTTTGGTCTTCTTTGTCACCAGAAAAAGATTCCAAAGTCTGAGTCTGAATCTGAGACTGTTTTCCCTGCCTGTTCATGTTCCCAGCCAACTACTTGACCCTTGAGCTTTTTGTTGAGGTACAACTGCTTGTAGAGTAGAGAGTACTTTGTCCCAAGCTTGAGGGGCTGCACTGCTGTTTTCAGAGCTATTTCTACACAGCGAGCTCTGCCACAGCAGCGCTCCTTCTCCCCCAAGAACCGCCAACCAGGATTGGGGCCCAGATCCAGGCAGGGCAAAGCAGGCTTTGCACTCCAGCTCAAATTCGCCACTTAATTCCTCCCACGAGGTGGGCCTGGGGCTGGAAGCAACTGCAGCTGTAGCTCTGGAAGAAGCCTCAGAGATGCAGCACCTCTGCTTCCCCTGGGGATCTCTTTTCACTCTGTCTCAGAAGCTTTTCCCACTAATCATCTCTGTTGTATTTGGCGTTTGTGAGTTGAGAAGTCTGGTAACTGCTACAGCTCACTGATTAAGGGAACTATGCCTGTTCCCCCTGGCTTGGCCCACACTGGGCTCTGCTCTGCTCCGCTCCCAGCTCTGTGTGATAGATCAATCCCAGTGACCAACCAGGCTGTCCTGGGCTGGAGCCCTACTTCCCTTTGCTATTTTGTGGGTTCTACAGCTCTAGAATTTGTTCAGAGCCATTTTTTAATAGTGTTTGGAGGGACCTGGGGGTGAACTTAAGCTAGTTCCTGCTTTCCAGCTGGCATTTTGACTCCACCCCCCCCCCCCCCCACGGACTATGAGCTTCTTGAGAGCAGGAACCATCTTCTGCCTTTCTTTGTATCCCCACTGCTTGTCACATAGTGGGTGCTGGCACATAGTAGGTGCTTAATAAATGTTTATTGACTGATTAATCTTCCTGGGCTCCAGTTTCCTGGTTGATTTGTAAAGTGGGGGATAGGGTGGATGGAGTTGGATTTTCTCCAGAGTATCTTACAATCCTAAATCCTTTGATCCTGTGAGGACTAAGATAGGAAAAGATAAGAACAGGAATGAGAAGGAACAGAGGACTTGAACCATCAATGCAATGAAGAATCAGCTTTCTGGATGATCAAAGCTTAGCTTTAAAATTATATTACTAATGAGCAACAACAACAACACTGCATCAACATCATGCTTCTGACACAACTTATTTTGTGACAAAGAAACTCTCACTGTTTGACACTGAAAAATTGCTATCTTTTCTTCTGGCTCTGAGGCTCAGAAGGTAGTATAGTCTGAAAAGAACATTGACAAGAAAGGAAAAGTGAATCAAACCAATTAGCTTTTCCCCAGGTGATACAAACTCAGTCTTCTAAAAGGCAAAGAGTCAGCATGACTGGAGGAAAAAAAATCACTGGACTCTGTCAAGCTTTCCAGTTTTAATCACTACAGTGGTTTACAGCAGAAAGGAAGATTAAAAACAAGCAAATAACTGCCCATGATCTTTGGGAGGCTCAGTTAACCCTGTATTGGTAAATGTGGTTGACACATGGCTGAAAGCATTGGGGTACAGAGAGACATGGCAGAAAGGAGGGGAAACTTTGTTGAAGATACCACGGTATCATGCCAATGGAAAGAACAAAGGAGTGAAACTGAATACTCCGTAATGACAATGACCAAGCTTGGCACCACAGAAAGTCTGAAGAAATGTCTCTACCTCACTTCTTGGCCAATTTGGGGGACTATGGGTATGGAATATTGTACATACTTTTATCCACAATTAATGTGTTGGTGAACCTTGCTAAATTACTTTTCTTTTTAAAATTTCTATCTTTTATAACCTTTTTACAAGGAATGGTTTGATGGGGAAGGGAGGGATCCACTTTGGAAATAAAGGTGAGGTAAGAACAAAAGGCATCAATAGAAAAGGTAATTTAAAAAAGATCTGGTCATATTGATTAATCTGGCTGCCCCCTAGTTCATTTAGAAGTGATGTCCTGTTGATACCGACTTAACCTATTTCCTAATCCTGTAACCTTGGGCATAAGATCAGAAGGTACAAAAAGGAACCAAGAAGAAGTTCAATTCTACATTCCCACCAAACTGGCTAACTTGCTGTTCTACGTTCCTGCTGCTCTCACCTTCACACTGGATCTTCTCAGACCATGCCCAGCTGGATTAAGCCACTTAGTTCCAAACTCCCACCCTGTGACCATGCTTCTTCTCTCCTCTTCCAGACGCCAAGACTGACACTGGAAAAGTTACTCAAATTAACACTACCTTGCTTCTGGAAAGGCCTGGTCAAGCAACTTACTGCTCAACTCACATCCCTGAAACTTTCCAGCCAAAAACACACTTTCCTGGTCATACATCTCTCCCTATTACAATGGAAGTTCCTTGAGGGCAAGGCCATCTTGCTTTCGTAGTTGTACTTCTAGGATGTAGCATAGTTTTTCGTAAATGCTTTTTTCAATCATTTTTTCATTCCCTCATTCCTCACAGACAGAATTCTACCTTCTACCTCCCTGGCTTTGCAAAGTCTATATCCCACTCCAGTAGGGCTCTTCCTACTTACTTCTTAAGATTTGTAGTTTCCTTTAAGGCTCAGCTAAAATACCACCTCCTACATGAGTCCTATTCTGATCTGGTAGCTGCTAGTACCCTTCTCCCAAATTACATCTTGCTCTCTACCCCAGTTACCACTCTTTTCAGTGAATCAAAGTCCATGGCCTGAGAAACTTAATGCTTTCATCTGTGAAACTCTTGTCCTAGGGCCCATGTTGCTGAAACTGTCAAGTGTTTCTCATGGCACACTATATGGAAGCCAGAACTAGCCATCTTCTCACCATTCAACCACCACCCATTATAGAACTCTTCAGAAAAGAGGACTTTCCCTGATCAATGCCATCACTAATCAAATCACTCTTACCATTGCTATAGGAATGAGTATCAATTTGGAACCCTGTGGCTCCACTTACCATTCCAGTGACTTTCCAAACTGAACCACTCCTCCCCTTTGTCACTTCCCTGTGTTTATTGTACCCTTATTAGAATAGAAGCCCCTTGAGGGCAGGGTCCATCTAGGTTTTTCAAAATTTATATCCCCAGTGTTTAATAAAATGTTCTGCATCATAGTAAACATAAGTACTTTTTCATTCATTTCTATGGGTTGTATATTTATCTGTATACATGTTATTTTCCCCAATAGAATGTAAGGTCTTTGAGGTCATTCATTATTTTGGTTTTTTAGGCACACAGTTTGTGCTTAATAAATGTTTGTTGGAGGAATAAATGAAGATGCAGTGAGGCAGGTTTAGGCTTGATGGAAAAACTGCTAAAAATTAAAGGTACTCAAAAGTGGAATGAGCTGACTCAGGAAATTGCAGGCTGTCTCTCTCTCTCTTTCCCTCCTCCTCCTCCTCTTCCTTTTCTTCTTGTTTCTTCTTCTTCTTTTCTCTCTCTCTCTCTCTCTCTCTCTCTCTCTCTCTCTCTCTCTCTCTCTCTTTCTCTCTCTTTCTCTTTCTCTCCCTTCCCCCCTCTCCCTCCAGTTCCTCTTCTTTCTTCTTTTTCTCTCTTTTCCCCCTACCTCTCCCCCCCCGCCCCAGAGGTCTTAAAGGAAGAACTAAATAACCATTTGAAGGCCACATTTTATGTAGAGGAGATAGAATAGATGGTTGCTGATTTTTATATTCTCTAATTAGATTTTTATAATCTCTATATTCAGATTTTTATATTCTCTAATTAGATATGGAGCCTTGGAAAGGACCTGAAAGACCATCTAATCTAAATACCTTCCTGATGAATAAAGCTATATATTTTTTTCTGACAAGTGCATGTTCAATTTCTCTTGAACACCTTGGAAATCATTTACAACCTCTCTGAGCTTCAGTTTCCTCACCTATGGAATAGTCATATTAACACTAGCCTTGTTATTTTGAAGATCGAATAACATGAAAAAAGCACTTTGTAAAGATAAATTGTGTTACAAATATAAAGGATTGTTATTGCAATGCTCTAAATTACCCATATTTGACCTCATTCTCCACTGTACAAATTAGGGACAGCTGGGACTTAGGTCTGATTTATGAGTGCCAATACTTGGCAGTTGGACCACGGCTTTGCTCTTATTAATTAACTGTCCAGGGCTGGAAACCAAGAAACCCAGACTCTGATTCTGGTTCTTTCACTAATTTGCTCTATCCTAGGTCACTTTATCTCTTGGGTCTCAGTTTACTCCTCTGTAAAAGGAGATGATGAAGAGAGATGATTTCTATGGTCCCTTTACCTGAATCATCCTGTGGTTCAATGCATCTGCTCCATTTCAGTCTCTATTCCCCTTTCCCCCTTTCTTCATTTCCATCCTTCTCCTCACTAGATCAGATATTCTTATATTTAGAGCTACAAGGGACCACAAGGATCATCTCGTCCAATTACCTCATCTTAAAGAGGAGGAGACTGACGCCTGGAGAGGATGAATGAAGTGCCAGAGTTAGGATTTGAAGCCAAGTCCTCTCACTCCAGTTCCTGAGTTCACTCCGCTGCTTCCATTAGTTTTACTTACTGTGCCATGGCCCCTTCTACCGCCACGTTTAGTCCAGCTGTCTCCTTTTCGGTGCCAGTGGAAAATCCATGAAGATAGGGATTAAATTTCTTCAAAATATCTTTCCAAGAAGAAAGGGACAAAGTATGAGTGAGAGGGAGCCGGAGACTCAGTGGACTTGAATTAAAGGGTCTCAAGGTATGACGGTTCTTTGGAGCTCAGGATTTTCAGGTCTTTCCATTTTACAGAAAAAGGTCCCGCCTTCCCTTTTTTTGGTCACAACCGTGCAGAAGGCAAACTCTCTAAATCTGGATTTCCAGAAAAGGGTGCTTCTTGTTTATGTTACTTACTTGGCAATGTGGTGTGAGTTTCCAAGACTCCATCTCCTCCAATGCTGGGGTGGGGGAAAAATAGAATCACTCAGGTGGAAATCAGTAAGCTTTCTCCCAAAAGTCAAAGTGGCCAATATTTTAAAGCATCTACTTTGTACAATTGCTCTGGAGGAGATGAAGATTGAGAAAAGACAACCCCTGCCCTCAGGGAGTTTGTGGGAAGATAACTATCCTCTCAGTGCCCCCAGGTACATCTTTGAGGCAAAAAAAAAAAAATGCAGATAATGTGCTAATCTTCATTGGTTAAGGGAGCTCCTCACCAAAACTCTTCATATGGAAGAAATCACAAGTACAATTTTTTGTTTGTTTGTTTTCAGGGGGGAAGGCAGGGCAATTGGGGTTAAGTGACTTGCCCAAAGTCTCACAGCTAGTAAGTGTATCAAGTGTCTGAGGCCGGATTTGAACTCTAGTCCTCCTGATTCTGGGGCCAGTGCTCTACTCACCCTGCAGCCATCTAGCTGCCCCAAGTTCAATTTTTAAAAAGGAAGTAGTGATTCCCTTTTTTTGCAGAGGTGAGGGGCTATGGGCTTAGAATATTGCATAGATAGTCAAACATTGCTTTTATTCTTTGTGACAAGGAAGGCTTTCTGGGTAGAGGAAATGAAGGTAATGTAAAAACAAAAGATATCAACAAAAATAAGATTAAAACAAAAAAAAAGTAGTTCAATAGATAGAAATAGAAAACATTTCAGGTATAGGGAAGAGCCTGAGTGGGAACATGAAGATGTAAGACTATAACGGCAAGTTGAGGGGATCTAAAAAGAGAAATGTCCAGTTTGACTGGAGCACGGTGTGTAGGATGAGGAGTAATGAGGCAAGGAAGGTATACAGTGGTGCCAAGTAGAAGGCCTTGACTGCTAAACCAAGGAATTTAGACTTTATTTGCATGGCAACAGGGAGGCATTAAAAGATCTGGAGCTGAGGAATGACAGGACCAGATCCATGCATAGGAGAGATTATTATGACGGGACTGGAAAGTTTGATTAGGGGAAAACAAGAGTGGAGGTGGGCTACTGTAAGGAAGGTACGTTATAGCTGGAAAGAGTGGTCCTGAGGTCCTCAAGGACGTTGGTGGGGAAGCAACAGAGAAAAGGGAACAGAAGCTCTTTGAAGACAGAGCTTGGGTCTTATTCCTGCACAAAGTATTCAGTGGGTTGTGGAAGAAAGAACATCTGACTTGAAGTCATGAAGCCCTGCCACTTCCTGGCTATGTAGTCTTCATCAAATCAGCTTTCTGAGGGTGAATTTCCTTTGTCTCCGAAATGGGTATAAGACTACTTGCATGACTTATTGCATAGGTTTCCTTTTCTCTTTCTTTCTTTCCTTCTTTCTTTTCTCTCTCTTTCTCTTTCTTTTTCTCTCTCTGTTCCTTTCTTCCTTCCTTCCTTCCTTTCTTTGTTCTTTGTTTCTTTCTTTCTTTCTTCTATTGTGATGAAATCACTATGTATACCTTCAAGCAGTTTTTAAATGTTTTCATTCTTGACAGAAGTGTTTGTTGAATGGAATACCTTCTACTCGGGGCTCCCCACTCAGATTCTGAAGCCCTGACTTTGCTCAGGCTCCATTTCTTTATCTAAACCTATGGATCACCATACCTTGAAACTTCTCCCTCCCTCCAGCCCCAAGCTCTGTAACACAAAGGGAAGGCTCCTAAGGATGTCTAGAGGTACCTCAGTTCTGGACAGTTGCCAAGCATAACCCATATTCATATTGGGCTTGGGTTTACAAAGCACTTCACTCAATGCAACTCCATAAGGTAGTTAGTACATATATCGTCATCCCTATTTTATCAAATGATAACTTAACTGCTTTATATTACAGATGAGGAAAATGAGACTGCATAAGTTGCCTGTCCAGGATTCCACAGATAGCAAGTGTCAGAGCTAGGATTTGAATCCAGGTCTCTTGACTCCAAATCCACGGATTTCTACTAGATCAGGCTGCCTCTAAGGGATGTAAAACCTGTCCTTAAGAGGAGAAAGGGATAATTTCTTTCTACTACAGATGAAACACAGCAAAGGTGTCCCTAAGGACCTGAATCATCAACAGAAGAGTCAAGAGGAGCCTCACCTCCAGGACAGTCCCCTCCAAGCTGTGGACAGGTTAGTGATGTTTGTTGCTCCAGCTCGAAAAGCTGTCTAGGAAAGTCAAGTGGAAGAGTTTGTGAGTATGTAGGCTTGGGTCCCTGGTGGAGGGGACTGACAAAATCCTTGCGCTGTAGATATACTGACTTTGGGCAAGTGGTATGGTGGAAAGTGTCCTAGGAAGGGAATCAGAAGGCCTGGATACTAGTCCTTGCTGTGCCACTCACTCTGTGTGACCTTGAAGTCACTTAACTTCTCCGGGCCTCAGTTTACTCATTTGCAAAATAAGGGGTTTAGACTTTTATGTTTTCTAAGGTCCTTTCTAGCTCTGTATTTGTAATCCTACATAGTAGAAAAACAATTTAATGAGCACTTGTGGCTCAGTCGTGTCTGACTCTTTGTGGTTCCATTTCTGGGTTTTCTTGGCAAAGATAGTGAAATGGTTTGTCATTTCCTTCTCCAGCTCATTTTACAAATGAGGAAACTGAGGCAAACAGGGTTAAGTGACTTGTCCAGGGGCATACAGCTAGTTAGTATCTGAGACTGGATTTGAACTCGTGAAGATGTCTTCTTGATTCCAAGCCCAGTGCTCCATTCCTTTTGCCATCTGGCTGTCCTGTCAGTAGGCGCATTTGACTAATAATAATGAACCTCTGCCAGACATATAAAGTATTTCCCAGTGTTATTACTCCTTCTCCTTCCTCAACAGGAGTTCTTTTGAAATAGGGATGTTGTTTGGCTGTGTTTCCTAATTTTCCCTTCTAACCACCTGAAAATATGATTGTGTCTACACCCAATTTCTATTCCTCTTGGCCTCATCCGTCTTCCTAAACTTAACATGATCCCTTTCTGCCTCCCTGAGTCCTGATTTTCTCAGTTTATTCCATTTCTTGTCCTCATTTTCATTCTCTTCCTCTCCACTCATTCTCTGCCATCAAACATGCACAGTTCTATACTCTTGAAAAAATATGAAAACAAACCAACCCCCTCCCAAACCTTGTAACAAAATCACAACCAACCCCCTCCCAAACCTTGTAATAAAATCAACAGCATTTAACTTGACCCTGCTTCTTCTTCTACATGACCATTCTAATTTCTCTCCTTCCTTTCACTGCCAAATTGCTATAAAGGATCGTATTTATATCATTCTTTAAATTGGCCTAAACCATTTGCTTCTACTTGCTACCTCCACATCCACTTTTTTCTTAGTCCCTGTAATTTGGCTTTCTCTTCCACCCCTATCCCCACCTCCCCAGTGCTCTTGAAAGTCACTGCTGAATTGGTCCTAAACTTTATTTCTTCAATCGTGTTAGAAGGTAGATTTCATGAGAATGGAGTCTATTTGTCTATACCTCATCATAGTGTGTCTTGGTTCACTCTCTCTCTGTACACACACACATACACACACACACACATGCATATATATGTGTATACACACACACACACACACACACACACACACACACACACACACAAAATGTATTTAAATGTGCAAAAGAATACTGGAAGTAGCTATAATTTTACTGCATAAGTAACTCCTGCTATGGAAACTCCCTTTACCAACAAGCTTCCCAACTAGGTCTATTGCTTAGTAGACCAGATCTAAGCAAATTGTCTGAGGCCCAGAGAGGTTAAGTCATTTGCCAGGGGTCTCATAGCTAGTATCAGAAATGAAATTTGAACCCAGGTCTTCCTGACATTAAGCCCAAACATGATCCATTACATCTATTAGCAAATTTCTATTGTTCTATATGATAATCACGATAAAAAATATGAATAGGATCTAACATTTATATGGTACTTTAAAGTTCATACGATGTTTTACATATGAAAACAACTCTCAAAACTACTGTCTGAGGTAGGTATTGGAGATATTATCATCCCCATTTAACAAATGAAGAAACTAAGGCAAAGAGAAGTTAAGCAATTTGCTTATGGTCATACAGCTTATAAGTATAAGAAAAGGGATTTGACTGTACATCTTTCTAACTTCATGTCTAGCACTCTATTTAAAAAATATTTAATAAAGAGAGTTAAGGAAAAATAAAAGGTGGTGGATGCTAAGTGACCATCCAGTGTTCATATATCACCTCCTGTAGAAGATCTTGTAGCATTTGACCCTACTGACCATCTTCTTAACAACTCTTTCCTCCCTTGGTTTCTATGACAACACAGTACTCTGATTATCCTCCCTCTCAATCAATTTCTGTCTCCTTCAAAGGCCTCTCTTTCTGATCCCTAAGTGTAGGCATTATCCAAAGTAGAGGACTAGGCCCTCTGCTCTTTACTTCTCCCGATCTATTAGCTTTTCCCCTACTTCCTATAAACATGCCAGTATCTTCCCCATCCTTCAAAACAAAACCAAACAAACGAACAAAACAGCCCTGACTTGATCATGTTCTCCCTGCTGAATATCATCGTGTATTTCTCCTCCCCTTCTTGGCTAAACGCCTTTAAAAAGTTGTCTTCTTTCAACTCACTTCTAAACCTGCTTCTCCAAGAATCCTTTCCTGATCCCCTTTAATACTAGTTCTTCCCCTTTGTTATTATCTCCAATTTTAAAAAATTACCTCTCCATTATAAAAAAAAAATCTTGTTCATACACAGTTGTTTGTATGCTCTCTTCCCTGTAGACTGTGAAAGCCTCTAAAATAGGGGCTATTTTTTTCACTTTCTTTTTATCCTTCCCCATTACCATCATGCCTGATACATAGCAGGTGCTTAATACTTGTTGACTGACCAGTCTGGCATCCAGCCTCATCATCCAACTGAAACAGATCTCTCCAAATGTAACAAAGCCCTCTCAATTGCCAAATCTAGTGGCCTTTTGTTGGCTTCTCATCTTTTTGACCTCCCTGTAGCCTTTGACCTTGAGAAACACTCTCTTGATAAACTCTCTTCTATAGGTTTTCCTGACATGTTTCTCTCCTAGTTTTCCTCATGTTCATCTAACTGTTCTTCCTCAGTCTTTTTTGCTGGACTTTTGAGGTCACACCCACTGACCATAGGTGTTCCCTAAGACCTTCCAGAGCACCCTTCTCTCCCTATACTATTTCACTTGGTGATCTCATCAGTTCCCATGGGTCATCTCTCTTCAGATGATTGCAAGAATTCTATATCCAGCTTTTTTTAAATTTTTTTTAAATTTATTTTTAATATGTTTAGTATGTTTAGTTTGCAGCCTATATCCAGCTTTAATCCCTTTCCTGAGTGCCAGTCATCATCATTAACTCTCTCTTGGACATCTCAACCTCAACATGTTCAAAACAGAACTCATCTTCTCCTTTCCCCAATTCATTCTCTTCCCAACTTTCCTAACATTGTTGAGTGTGCCACTGATCTTTCAACTGCCTAGGCTAACAACCTTGATGTCATCCTTGACTCTTTGCTTACACTCTTTCCACACATCCAATCTGTTGCTGCGTATTGTTGTTTCTACCTTTTCATATTCTTTTTTTCCTCTGCCATTGCCACCACCCTGGTGCAAACCTTCGTCACCTCCTGGACTACCACAATAACCTTCCAGTTAGTCACCTTGCTCATCCCTCCCCATTCCAATCCAACTTCCTTTCAGCCATCAAAATAATCACCCTAAATTTAGTGCAGGTCTATGTCACCACCCTACTCAATAAATTCCAGGGGTTCCTTATTACTTCCAGGATCAAATATAAAATAAAAGCCCTTCCTACATTTTCCATCTTCTCACACTTACTCCCCACCCCCTCCACCCCCACACACCCTGTGATTTAGCCACACAAGCCTGATTGTTCAGGGAAGTCCATTTCCTGAATGGAATCTTCTCTAGTCTTGCCTCCAACTTCTGGTTTCCCAGACTTCCTTCAGTATTCAGGTTCTGCTTTCCCATCCATCCCAGTCCCTTTCTTCTGAGATTACCTCCCATTTATATTATTTCTATCTTGTATATGCAGGTTTATTTGCACATTGTGTCACCTGTTTGAATGTGAGCATCTCAAGGGCATAAGACCTATCACTAACTCTAAACTTGTGCAAATCTTGTTCTTCAAAGTGAATGGATCTTTTCTGACAACAGAAGATGTATCTTATTCATATTTCTCTCCCCCCCCCCCACCCCAGGCCCGCTTGTTTGGCAAAGCACATAGCTTAGCATCAGATAAGGGTCCTACACAATATTTGTTAGACAATTGATTGTTTCAGGGCTAAGGCAGGGCTAGGGGCTGACTAGCTAGGGCTTGGCTGACCCTTAAAGCCTCTGGTTCCCCAGGGCAGGGGAGGGTGAAACAAGTCTTTCAGACTTAGTACTTACAGTCAGTGAATCTCCCAGAGCTGCAACTACCTTGATGTCAGTGGGCTGGAGCTGGTGGACTGAAGGAGACAAGAAAGTACGGCCTTTGCTGTGCTGACTGTCTTTAAGAGGCAATGCCGAAAAAGAGGGCATGGTAAGAATCAGGGTTGTCTGCACTCACCTGATGTGGGAGCCCTGCTGGATGACCTCTGCTCAGGGCACAGGAAGTCACTGCCCCAGTTCTTTAAAAATAAGCAAAAGAAGAGAAACCTACTTCATAAAGAAGGTTATTGTTGAAAATTCTTAACATTCACAATGTAGAGAAATCAATTCCAGCCCAGAACCACCCACCAATCTTCAACTAAGTCCAGACATCAGCAAAGTAGGACTGTGTTGGTGTAAGGGCCAGGTAATGTTAAAAGCTACACTATATTTAAACATCCTGATACAGTGCCTAGAGAAGATAGAATGGATGAATGCATCCCACTTGTACATATACTTACCTCATTCTTTTAAGAAGTTGCTTATCTGACAATGCCCTCTGCTTGGCATTCAAGGCTTTCCATAACCTAGATCTCCCCTAACTTTATATCTTTTGTCTCACACTCCAATCATTGGTGTTTCCTATACGCCAGCTATTCTTTGACCATATTCCCTTACTTTCCCACCTCCGTGTCTTTGCTCTCACCTATGCTTGGAATGCCCTCCTCACCATTTCTGCCTGTTGAAATCCTACTCATCTTTTAAGGCTCAAATACCACCTCCTTTTGATAGCTTTTCCTTTTCTCAGCCAGGAGTGCCCCCTCATAGCGCCTGTTTGTACCTCTCTCATTGACTCTCACACTATGATCTGCATAATGTTTGTCTATCTGTTGTAACCCCTTCTCCTACAATTATTATAATTGTTTGCTCCTCAAGGAGTAGGGCCTTCTTTTTATCCACTTTGGAGTGCCAGCTTGGTACATGTTAGGAATTTAATAAATGCTTGTTGGGTTGAATTGTAAAGGTTTGGCAGTATCCCAAGGCAGGCAGGGGCTGGTCATTGGTATTTTGCATAGTAGATAAGGAGGAAAGAAACAAGCATTTAGTAAGCACCTACAGTGCCAGACACTGTGCTAAGCCTTTACAAATATTTCCTCACTTGATTCTCATAATGACCCTGGGAAGTAGGTGCTGTTATTACCCTTCTATTTTACGGTCGGGAAAATTGAGACAGATAGACATTAAGTGACTTGACCAGGGTCAAACAGGTAGCAAGTTTCTGAGGCAGGATTTGTACTCAGGTCTTTCTGACTCCAGGTCTAACACTCTTATCTACTTCACCACCAGCTGCTAGAGACTGGTGCTACATTATCATCATCGTCTCCTAAGCCAGCACCTAACCATATTCTCTCCCATGAGAGTTACCGTTATTATTATTTTTAAATAAAGCTAATTACAATATCAAGGCCTAAGCAAGGAATCAATTGCAACTAGGAATTTTTATTTCTTATGCCAGTACCATGTATGAGGCCTAGAGAAGGAGGGAAAGGGGAACAAGAATACTCTATGGAGGAAGACTGAGACCCTGTAAAAGAATTATGAGTCTTTTGGTGAGGAGTCTGCTGAATGTGAGAGAGCGGGAAGAGGGTCAGAAGATGGAGAAGAAGTAGCTCCCTCCCCACTCACTAATGGGGAGCTTCCTATTTTAACTAAGTTTTCTTACAAACTAGATCCTAAGCAACGTTGTTTCCAGCTTCTTAAGGAGCTGTCAGAACCTTATAAATCTTATGCCTTGGGGCAAACCCCTCACTGTGCAACCCTAGTTAGAGGAAATGTTTTTAGAAAAACAAGATTTCACAAACATAATGCTACCAGCTTTCCAACATATTCTTGACTGCAGAGTTAAGAAGTACTACTTTTCTGGGCACATAAACTTAGGAATGAATAGAGGAATTCCTGTAATACTGTGGCTTCATCCAAACTCAAAGCAGTGTGCTTATCATACCTGAAATACAAGAAGCAAGTTTTTAAAGTGATGGGGCACAGGATGCTGAAAGCACTGAAACAGGTGGTGGCCAAAGCTAAAAATGCTTCAAGGCCCAAAGGGGTCAAATGAAGTGTGTCATCCTATGGGCCTCCCTTTCTCTCTCTCCCCAGAATAGCTGCCCACACTGGCTGCCAGAGTTAAGAGGCACACAGCAGGCTGTCCAGAAATAGTTGCTGATTGGGATTTGAATTTCTAGGGGATCCAATCATCAATATTCTTTGATGCATCTTTTTCTCTATTTAAAAATCTGCCTGAGCCAAATTTTGTTAAAATGTCTTAGTTAGATTATGGGGCACCAAATATGTAATCGACTTCAGATGGATTTATTAGATAGCTCAGTCTGATGTTCCCTCATCATTTCAGGTTGTTTGGAAGGCTTTGGGAAGATCTGATACGTCATTTAGCTTGTGCTCAGAGACTGGTCAGTTTAAACTCAGTGACATATTCCCTATGTTAGTCTCCAAAACTAATCATTAAATTAATGAAGCTTAGTTTTAAATAAGAAATTCAAGAAGAAAATAGTGTTTTAATATAATGTAACGATCAGCACTTGAGAAATATCTCAGTGACTTGCTTTTAGCAGGGCAGTACACATACGTCCCCTGCGGCAGATTAATGCTTACGATATAAACCAGAATATACAAATCAAGAGGGTACATGATTCTTCAAGGAGGTAGAATGATATGCTGTATATTTAGCAAATAGTCTCTATTTATATGAATGGCAGAGAAGTAAGGACTGCATTATCTTCCCTGGCTTAGGAGATGTACTAAGTAGCTTGGTACCTCAGGGGATAGTGTTAGACTTGGAATCAGGAAGACTCGAGTGCAAAACCCACCTTAGAGAGGATCTAGGTATGTGACCTTGGGCAAGTCACTTACCCTCAATTTCCTCATATGTAAATTGGAGATAATAATGACACTTACACAGAGGGTTGTTTTCGGTTGATGTATGTAAAAAACTCGTTGAAAACCTTAAGGCACAGTATAAATGCTAGCTATCTGTGTAATTACTGATTCAGTTCCACAAATATCTATTCTATATAAGGCACTGTGTGAGGTGCTGGAGCAACAAAGACAATCTGCCATGCTTACATTCTGCTGGTGGGGATGGGATTTCATTCATACATTCACACACACACACACACACACACACACACACACACACACACACACACACTGTTATCATATACATGTGTATTGTATATATTTGTATATGTGTGCATATAAACATGCATGTATGTGATATATATGTGTATGTACAATCTATCTATATACATACACACGTATATACACGTACATATTATCACATGTATATGTATATATATATGTATATGCATGTATGCATACCTACATATACACACATACATGTGTGTATATATTTGTATGTGTGTGCACATAAATGTGTGTATGTGTATCTACATACATATACACACACATACACACAGTTTAACATAGAGTGAATAAAAAGTAATTTTAGGTGAAATTAACCACTAACATCTGGGGAAAGGAAAAAGAAGGAGGCGTATAGGAGGTGGCATTTGAGCTTGGAGAGAAGCTGGGAATTTTGCATTCCAGACATGGGCCTGGGCAAAGGTGTGGGGGTGGGAAATGGAATGTCATGGGCAGGAAGGAAGCAGACCAGATTTACGGGAATAGAGACTAAATGATATGAAGCCATACGAAATAAGAATGGAAAGGTTAAGTTCCTGAACATCCAGCACCTGGAGGATTAGCATTTCTAGCGACTTCCAAGTTTTTTATTCATAGCTGCACTCAAATCTTAGGTTCCCTCTCCTAGAAAGGGCAGATTTATGCTACTTGACTTCATCCACAAAAAGACAAACAGTAGGTCCCAGGGAAATCTTCTTACACTTTAATCTCTCCTCCTCCCACCAACTTGCTCTATGATGCAATGACACTGGCTCCTTGCTATCCGTTGCACAAGACACTCTATCTCAGCATTACATATGGCCTGTTCACTGGCTGTCCAGCATGCCTGGAATTCTCTTCCCTGCTTTCCTCTACATCCTGGTCTCTCTGGCTTCCCTCAAGTCTCAGTTAATATTCCACCTTCTACAAAAAGCCTTTCCAGTTCCTTCTTAATGCTAGTGTCTTCCCGATTCACTACAATTTTCGTGTATATACTTTATTTGTATATAGTGTTTGCATGCTTTCTCCTCTGTTAGACTGGAAAATCTCAAGGAAATCCTTGAGAACAGGAACTATTTTTTTGGCCTTCCTTCCTTCTTTCCTTCCACCCTCCCTCTCTCCCTCTCTCCCCACCTTCCATACTTGGCACATAGTAAGTGTTTGATAAATCCTTGCTGACTTATTGACTTTTTCTGATTCTAAATAGTCAATGCAACAAGAAGGAAGTTTGTTATGGACTCAGCAACTTGGATTAAAGTTTCTTTTAGCTCAGCAGTCACTGAGCAGGAATTCACTGACATCTCTCCCCCAGCTGACTCCTTCAGAAAGGTTAAGTTTGCCTGATCAGAAACAGATGACTGTGAGAACATAGTTTCAAATCTTCAAGAGTAATGGCTAAATTGGTATTTTTTCCAGCAGTAACCTGGAAACGGGTGATGACGATTCATGAGCATATTCGGGCCGGTGTTCCGGCATTTACTTTCTCTGATGTGGTCAAATCTGGGTAAATTCTGCTTCTCCTGCCTGCCTGCCTGGTACATCATAGAAAGAAGGGTGTAGACATTTCCAAGCATACAGATATACTAAACTATATAATCAGAACATTGCCAGGTGAAAATAATTGGAGCTTGTGGAAACACAAACGCATGACCTTGATCGATTACCTCAATAACAGGATTTACTGGGTATGTATAGTTACTGTTCCTGTAGGTCCTCAGGAAGGGCTCCTCCTGTTAGAAAGAAACGGCCACAGTGACTGATCATTAAATAGCAATAAAGGTGAGCGATGAGAGATAAATTATCTAAGAAGAAGAAGACGACGACTGATCTTTGGATGGATTAAACCCTTTATGAGTAGCTCAAACTTTTATATTCAATTCAATTCATTCGTTCGTTCCATAAGCACTTATTAGGCACTTGCTGTGAGCCAGAACTGTGCTAACTACTGGACATAAAAAAACAAAACCAAAAGTTTCTTGGCCCTACCGAAGGATTTCCCTGATGCCCTCCAGATGCTCATGTTCTCCAACCCCAGCTGCCTTTATATAGTGTTCCAAAAGGCTGAGTGTGCTCAGATTTTTGGGAGATGTACTGTACTTACTACATACATAGATGCCATCTTCCACAGATGATAAATTCCTTTAAGGCAAGGATTGTTTCACTTTTAACCCCAGAATTTAGCCCAAAGCCAGGCACCAAGGAGGTGACTAATAAATGTTTGTAGAATGCCATCAAGGAGCTTACATTGTAATGGAGGAAATAATACATATGTAGATAAATATTGAATATGTAACAAGTAGCAGAGTACTTTTGAGGGGTGAAGTGGACATTTAACAATTTATTGGGGGTGGGGGGGAGACCAGGAAAGGCCTCCTGTAAGAAGTGGAATCTCAATTGAGCCTTGAATCATCTCTTTCAATCTTTTCTCTCCCTAATCATAAAACCATTCTTATTTGCTGGCTCCTTCTTAGCTGTCTATGAAAATACCCAGAACTTTTTTAGAGAGAATTTCATTCATTCTAGAGGGTTTTTACTTAACAGCTTTGGCTTGGTGTTTTACAATAAGAGGTCCTAAAAATTTCGCTCAGTACATGCCAGAATGAAGGCCCCATTCACAAAGCTTAATATGTCTTCATCTCCTTGTCTTATGTTCATAACGATCCTAAAAGAAATACATTCCAAAAACGCAATGCAGGAAGGACTGGAGGTCCTTCCCCACTGCAAAAGATGGTTCTATCAGCAAAGAAGGGTTATTTAACATGTAAGGCATAGCATAACCTTGGGGTGTTGGGAACTTGGACACTCATTCATTCTCTAGATACTTTCTGCCCTACCCCCTGCTCCTTCCTCCTTCTGCTTCTAGAAGCACTATGTGCTGGGAAACACATGCTTCTCCTAACACTGATGAAATTGCAGATATTCATCTATTGTGTCCATCTGCTAGGTCTCTTCTGGTCTCCACATCTGTGTAGTACAGTGGAAAGCTGTCTTAGTGAAGAGGCGGTAAATGGAGAAGTGGATAGGGAGCCGGCCTTGGAATTTGGGAAGACCCGGGTTCAAGTGTTACCTCTGACCTGTACTGACCTTGTGACCCTGGATGAGTCACTTAAGACTTCTTAGCATCCAGAGGTGAATCTCTGAGTCTGAGTTGCAAAAGTAAATACTAATCTGCCTGGAAAGAAGTACCTTACTGGTAGCTCTTACACAGATGAAGTCACAGGTGAAATCTAAACAACAACAGAATAAAATCTGTGGAAAGAGCAATGGCTCTGGATCGGGAGGCCCTGCGTTTAAATCCTACCTTTGTCTCTTACTCCCTAACCGGGCAAGTTAATTTTGTTGAGCCTCCATTTACTCTGTAAAATGAGAGGTCTGGACTAGGTGACCGTTGAAGTCTTGCTCATTGTTCTAAATCTATGACCCTATGATTCTCATTTCCCTGGTAGGAGATAGTTTTCTTTCCAGTACTGCAAGAATTCTATGTCTTGTTCTCTAATTATCTTTGAGGTATCAATTGAAAGAATAAATTACATATAAATTTGTGATTTTAAAAACAATTCATCTTTCATCTATGTCCTTCTTCAAGGCCTCGTGAGTTATTCATTAAGCATTTATTAGGTTGCCTATTGTATGCCAAGCACTGTGCTAGGGCCTGGGGAAATAAAGACAAAAATGAAATAGTCTCTGCCCTCTAGAAGATTTCCTTCCATTGGGTGGGGAAGGGATCAACAATTCCAGAGATGGGTAAATATAAAATTAAAAAAAAAAGGACTAACTAGGACAGGGAAAAACAACTGGGAGGATCAGGAAAAGGCCTGCGGTAGAAGCTGCCAATTGAGCTGAGCCTTGAAGGAAGCTAGGGATTCTAAGAGGAAGAGGTGAAAAGAGAGTACATGCCAGTCACAGGGTGAAGCCTGTGCTGCACAGAGACAGAATGATATTTGTGGGGAACAGCAAGGAAGCCAGTCTGGCTAGAAAGCAGAATTTGTGAAAGGCTGCAAAGGGAGGCTGCAGCTGGATTGGGAATGGATTGAAGTGCTGAACAGAAGTGTATGCATTTTATTTTAGAAGCAAAGAGGAGCATGGTGGGGACTCTGTCTAGGCTCCCAAAGGCTCTGCCTATGGACTGAGTGCAAACTCTGGCAGCTTCTGTCAAAAGGAAAGGCTTCTGGAACAGGCCCCTTGAGGCATAGTGTAGTAGACAAAGTGGTGCATTGCTGGGTTAAAAATCCTGCCTTTGGGCTATAAAACTGTGCATACCCTTTGATCCAACAAAACCACTGCTAGGTCTGCATCCCAAAGACAACAAAAAAAAAGGCAAAAGGACCTATTTGTACAAAAATATTTATAGCAAATCTTTTTCTGATGGCTAAGAACTAGAAATTGAAGGGATGCCCATCAATTGGTGAATGGCTGAACAAGTTGGGCTATGTGATTCTGATGGAATATTATTGTACTATAAGAAATGACAAGCAGGATGGTTTCAGAAAAACCTGGAAAGATCTACATGAACTGATGCAAAGTGAAGTAAGCAGAACCAGGAGAACAATGTATGCAGTACCAGCAATATTGTACAATGATCAACTCTGAATGATTTAGCCATTCTCAGCAATACAATGATTCAAGATAATCCCAAAGGACTAATGAAGAAGCATACTATCTGCCTCCAGAGAAAGAACTGGTATTGTCTGAATATAGACTAAAGCATGTTACCTATCACTTCCTTTTTCCTTTAGTTCTTTATTCAAGCGTACAAAACTATTAATATAGAAATGTTTTGCATGATCATACATGTATAACCTATATCTGATTGCTTATTGTCTCAGGGAAGGGGAGGGAAGGGAGGTATAGAATTTTCAACATAAAACTTTAAAAACTGTTGAAAAATTGGTATTGCAGAAAACCAAGTGTAAGGTAATAGAAGCCTGCATTGTTATAGTGAGAGAGAATGGAATGAAATAGAAAGGAGAGGCCTAGAGACTTTAGGCACAAGGATCACTTCCTTGAGGGAGGGACAGGTTTTGCTTTTGTATACCAGGCAATCAGAACAGCCATTGTAAATACAGTATTTGTTGACTCCTAGACAGCTAATGGATAGAGTACTCAGCCTGGAATCAGGAATATCTGAGTTCAAATCCAGCCTCAGACATTTGCTAGCAGTGTGACCTTGGGCGAGTCACTTAACCTTGTTTGCCTCAGTTTCCTCATCTGTAAAATGAGCTGGAGAAGGAAATGGCAAACCATTCTGGCATCTTTTCCAAGAAAACCCTCAAATAGGGTTACAGAAAGTCAGACATGACTGAACAAAAACAGCAACAACTTGTTGACTCACTGACTAACAAACGATTAACTATGAGAGATCAATCAATAAGATTATATTAAAAACGTAGACATAGGCAGATACAAAGACAAAAATTAAACAATTCTTGGTTATATTCTATTAGCTGGAGGAGGGGGAAGAGATTGTAAAGGACTTTAAAATCCAAACTGAGGAATTTGTTTGAGTCAAGGTGACTGAAGTTCTCCACCTGGGTCACCGGTTGTAATGGGGAGTAGGAGACAGACAGGCTGATTGGGACCTAGTTCACAGAGCACACAGAAACAATGTCTATACGGAGTGTTGGGGAGCCTATTTCCAGAAATGCATGACAGAGGGACCTTTTCCCGTCAGACTTTTAAAATAAGCACAGGTGTCCTCTCACTGTTTCTTGCTGGCTTACTGTACTGTGATGAAAAGCCCTTTAATGGGCTGCTGAGCTGGAACTGTGTTCATACAAAAGGCTAGGAGAGAGGAAATCTCTCCTCTTCCTCCACTTCGTTCTTCCCAGAATTTGGTCCTATTTCAGTCATCTACACACACACACGCACACACACGCGCACACATATACACATGCACACGACCCTACACACACCTCTGAGATTCTCTCTAAAACATCCCTGCTGTGAATTCTGTGATTGCTGTGTCGTGCAAGGATGTATTACACTGGGAAAATTGAAAATTATTAATAAAAATATAGAAAGTCCAGTGGGGAGTGGAGTTGATTTTGAGCGGAAAGTAAAGGGCACATTGAGTTTGAAGTGACAAGTGGGCATCCTTCCTTCATTCTCCCTGTCTGTCTCTACCTCTGTCTTTCTCTGTGTCTGTGCCTCTCTCTTTCTCTACCTCTGTCTTTCTTTCTCTATACCTTTATCTCTTGTCTCTGTCTTTCTCTGTACCTTTGTGTCTCTCTTTTCTGTCTGTACCTCTGTCTCTTTCTGTTTACCTGACTGTGTCTCTGCCTCTGTTTCATTCTCTGTCTCTCTGTCAAACCCTACCCTACAGCCCTGATCTTGAATTAGCATCGTTTCTTCCTAAGCCAGGGAGAACTACAACTCTCAAGCTCTTGAGGGACTAAGGCCTTCTCCCCAGGAAGTCAGTCCAAGCTGTAATGGGGGCTATTCCATAGTTTCCATGGGGATAGGTGTGAGGATAGATTTGTGCCCTGGCACCTTCTGGGGACTTGTGCTCAGCACTTTTGGTGGCCAAGCAGGAGACAGCATTTCATGGGTAGCGCCCCATTCGGAACATGTATTCCTGGAAGAGGCAGACATGATGCAGCCCCAGACCTATCCCCCTGCATGCTCCATGGGGATGGCCATTAGCATATACAGATAATCGAGAGCCAACTTTTAAAAAGTTTTCCAATAGAAAGTGCTTTGGAAATAGCTAAAAATGAGAAACCATTCTACCTGGAACAAGGAGAATGCATCTATAACTGGATTACGGGGAGGAAGGGAATGAAAGCACTTGGCGGCTAACTCTTCCTCCTCGCCCACCCTTGCTCAGGTCCTGCCTCTTACCGCTATGTTTAGATTTGGTTCCATTTAAAATGCTTGCTGCCTGGCCCCCTAACACACATGCAGATTTATATAGCTTTAAGTCACAGAGGAATGAAGCAGATGGAGCCCACGGCTGGCAGAGTAAGTTGTCTTATGTAGCAAAAGATGTGCTTGCCAACAGATGGACCTTCTTCCAATGGATTCCAGAGTTGCTTAGCAACCAGGCCTCTCAGTAATGGACCTCTATAGGTTACTGGAAGGAGGATGTGCCCATTTGACTTCTTAGCCTTGGACTTGTTCATCTCACAGGGTTGGAAAAGCAGAGGTATTGCTTGCTGACCAAAACCTTTCCTGCCCCCGGGCAGAATGACTATCTTGGGATCATTGCTTAAGACCAGTAAGGTCTCTTCAAGAACAGACTCCTCTGGAAAGCAGCAAGTTCCCAGGATAAAGTAGGGTGGTATGTGTGAGTAAGGAGAAGGAGATGGATGTGGGACAGGGACATGTGAATGATAGAAAGTGACAAGCTGAACATGACACTGAGGTTCTGAGGATTTTTGGTGCATGGAAAGATGGTGGACAGAGCACTGAGTCTGGAGTCAAAACTAAGTTCAAATCCAGCCTCAGACACTTAAGACCTACATGACCCTTAACAAGTCAATTAACCTCTCTCTGACTCATTTTTTTTTTATCTGTAAAACAAAGTTAATAGCCTCTGACTCATAGGGCTGTTGTAAGGATACAACAAAATAATATATTTAAATATTTTTTTACTTCGAAATTTACGTTGTATTTTTATTTTGTTAAACACTTGCATATTAGATTTTAATCTGGTGTGGGCTGCATTCAGGAGATGTCTGTTCTAACTACTGCTAGTAAAATTTGTAGGTAGTTAGGTGGCTCAGTGGATAGAGGGCCAGGCCTAGAATAAGGAAGACTGCACTTCCTGAGTTCAAATCTAGCCTTAGACATTAGCTGTGTGAGATAATATATTTAAAGTGCTTTGCAAACCCTAAAATGCAATATGAATGCTAACTAATATTTATCTTTGTCTCTCGCAGGATCTAGCCTCTTACATATTTCCAGAAGCTTATTTCATAGGTATGGGTGCTACTCAAGCTAAAAGATTCTTCCCCCAGTAGCCCACCCCATAACAACCTTCTCAAACCAAGTCTGAGACAATTAACTTGAAACTGCTACCAGCCTGGTGTCCAAAGCCTCTCTAGCTTTGCAGAGCTCCAGAACTACGGACTTTCAAAACCAAGTGCCCCTGGCATGCCACAGCGCGAGAAGGGAGATTTTGGTAATAGACCTTGCACAGGGTAAATGCTGAAGAAATACTGGTTAAACTGTTGAGCAAACGATGGCTCCCGTTGGTGGCCCTGTTTTGGAGACAGTAAGAAATTAAATAATTTGCACAATGCCACTCGTTGTGTGGCAAAGGTAAAAACTGAAATTTTTTTCTTGGTCAACCTGTTCTGTCATACAAGATGGTAGAGAGTGGGCAGATGGCAGAGGCCGGACAGATGGCAGAAGCCGGACAGATGGCAGAGGCCAACCTCCTGGCTGAGCTTGCAGATAATAGGAAAGGTTAGCAGCCCAGTCGTATATATACATAGACTCCTTGAGGGCAAAGAATGTTTTGGGCCTTTCTGTGAATCCCCACTATTTAACTGACTTCAAAGATTTGGCTTCTAGTCCAGTCCTTCATCCACTCAATAGGATAGCAAGGTCGACAACCATTACCTCCTCTTCTGCCTTAGAAGACCTCTAGCCCAACTCCTTCATTTTACAGGAAATGGAGGTCTAGATGAAGTGGCTGTTCCTCCTACCCTCTGCCTACTGACCTTTCTGGCTTCCAGTCTCAATTAAAACCCTATCTTTTACTGGAAGCCTTCCCTAACTTATCTTAATTCCAATGTTTTTCCTTTGTTAATTATGTCTTATTTATCCTGTACACAGCTTGCTTTGTCCATATTTATTTGTCTCTTGTCTCCCCCATTAGATTGTTAGTTCCTTGAGGCCAAGGGCTCTCTTTTGCCTCTTTTTGTATCAGGAGCATTTAGCACAGTGCCTGGCACATAGAAGGTGCTTATTAAATGTTAATTGATTAATTGATTGCCTGGAGTAACTTGCCCAATGTCACAGAATAAGTAGTAGAACTGGGATTTAAAGGTAGGTCCTTTGGAATCAGAATCTTCTGCTTTTCCCACCCACTTTTCCATTATATCTCTATCCTATCTCTTACCATCTATCAGATTTTGGCCTAATTTGGTTTTTAAAAAAGCTACCAGAGGCATACTGGTTGGGAAAGCTAAAAAAACTGAATTTCAAATTATTCTCCAAACCCACTTCCATTTCCAAACCAGTTTTTGGGTCATTGCTTAAATGCTCATCCTTAAAGAGATTCTTTCCAATCCTACTAGTTTCTTTCTGCATAGTTCTTCAGTTCTCCTCTTTCACTTCCATTCTAAATTAAAAAAAAAACAAGCAAACGACCAAACTCCTCCAGACTCCACTTCTCCCTTCTAGACACAATGGAGCATCACTAGGGTTTACTGAGTAATTGTTGGTTATTTTGCTCCCACACAAGTCCCCCAAATATTTGGTTGCCCTACCTCTTCCAGCCAACTTTACAAAGAACTTTCTGCTCCTTGGAGGCCCACCCACATTTCTCTGACTTTTTTTTTTCCTCTGTCCTGCTCATATCCCCTGGTTATAGAAATCTTCTCTTAAGTTGCTTTGGTCCTGTTCTCCCATTTCCAAAGCTATACTTACCATTCCTTTCTCAACCAAACTCGTTGGGGGCCCATCTCAAATGTCACCATCTCCAAACAACCTTCCCCAATTAAACAGAGAAGGTATAACTAAGGAAATGGGCATTGGCAGTATCTGAGGGTAAAAGGGGCTGAGAGAGGACAGAAGAAGGAGATTAGTTCAAAGGAAAGGTCATAACTATGATGCCTCTGGAAAGAGCTTCATTACCTGGGTTGGGCAGGATAGAACTATATCTGCTGCCAGATCCAAGAAATCCGTCTTCTTCCCTAATGGTTCAAGCTATAAAAAAGGGAAAACAGAAGCAGTGGTGTAAATTAGTGGATTTGTTTCCTTTAGAGTTCATTGGCCACATCCCAGGTACTGGGTTGTTCCAGGAATTTCCAAGTTCTGTGGAGCTGGGCTCCCCAACAAAGCCATTCCAGGTCATCTGGGGTTGTTAAACTTGTTTTTTAAATATGTGATAATAGTATTTCAATATAATTGGCTTTCTTTGTAATTCGATGTATTTTATTTTGTACATTTAAAAACATCTTTCTGAGAAAGGGACCAAAGGGTTCACCAGACTGACAAAACAGTCAATGATAAAAAAAAAAAAGGATTAAGAAATACTGTATCATATTCAGAGGCAGCTAGGTGGCTCAGTGGATAGAGTACTGGTCCTGGAGTCAGGAAGACCTGAATTCAAATCCTGCCTCAGATACTATCTAGCTGTGTGACCCTGGGCAAGTCACTTAACTTCTGTTTGCCTTAATGCACTGGAGAAGGAAATGGCAAACCATTCTAATATCTTTGCCAAGAAAACTCCATGGATAGTACTGGCTTGCTATGGTCCACAGGTTCACAAAGAATTGGATGTGACTGAAGCACTGAATTATAACATATATTATTCGGTGATGGCGTATACCATCAATGCGATATCCCGATCTCGGTCCATGAAGCCAATCTATACATTTTTTCCTCACTTCACTCCATCTTCTCTAGTTTGAGTGGGAAGAAATATATCTTCTTACTCCTTTACTCTCTGTCTGCCATAATTTGATTGGCCCATTATGCACATTTTCATACAAAAGAAAGCCCATTCATATTTACTATACCTACAATAAAAAAAACGTTTGAACAGAAAAAAAAAAAGGTGGAATATTTACATAGCCAGGATAAGGAACAATCAATAAGTAACTCATGCAATGTCATGTGGCATTACCCACGCAATGTCAAAGGTCACCTATTTACGTTTCATAAAAATGTGATTCCCTTTGGCATTCAGTCTGGTGAAACCTATGGTGCCCTACTCAGAATTATGATTTTAAATGCATAAAATAAAACACATAAGATTATAAAGGAAACCAGTTATATTGAAATACAGCAATCAAAATATATATATTTTTAAAGTTCATGGACCCTAGGTTAAGAACCCCTGATCTAGTAGAAAACTGATAGCATGATAAGTGGACCATTAGAGGTAAACCAATGGGAAGATTGCTGGACCATGATATCACAGATTTAGAGTCAGAAGTGATCTCAGATGCCATCAAATCAAATGTCCTTATTTTATAGATGAGGAAACTGAGGCTGAAGGAGGTTAAATGACTTGTCTGAGGTCACACAGGTATCCCAGTAGCAAAACAGGGACTTCAACTTAAGCCTTCTGAATCCAGAGTCAACACTTTGTCCCCTACACTAAGCTACCACTTCCCACTATGACAGGGGAGGCAGGATGGGCTGTGATGGGCATTGTTGGATGGAGTACCAACATCAGTGAGATCACAGATCCCATAGAGTGTTGAAACACTCTCTAGTCACATGGAGGAAATGGGCTTCGGGATTCTGAAGTATTATCTCTGTTCTTCCCCTGACTTGTAGTGTCACCTGAGTATCAGTCACTATACCCCTCTGAGAGTCTGGCTCTTTTTTATCTGCAATGGAAGGGTGAGAATAAGATGAGTCCTTTGCACAGGGCTTGGGGAAAGGCTAGAGATTCAATGTCATAAACTTGCCCATCTTTGGTATAAATGTAAGCACCCTGGTCATTTACCATATTGTTCCAAAGGGCTCTAGAGAGCTGGGAGTGGAATTTCTGACTTGGCTGGATACAGTCTGGGGCAAAGAAGGAGACATCTGGGCTTCCATCCTGATGAGAGAAATTAATTGAATTCCATTCAATTCATCAATTAATCAACATGTAAGAAAAACAAAAATCTCATGCTTTAACAATAAATACAGAAGAAAGCTTTTGACAAGATAAAAAAACCCGTTCTTATCATTAAAAAATGACTAAAAGGCATAGGAATAAAAAGAGCTTTTCTTAATATGATAAATGATACCTCTTTAAGACCAAGAGCCAGTATAATCTGTAATGGGGATAAACTAAAGGCCTTTCCAGTAAGACTGGAGTCCATTACTACCATTATTGTTCTATCTAGTGATAGAAATTCTAGCTATAGCAATAAAAACAAGAAAATAAGATTGAGGGAACAGACAGAACAAAGAAGAAACAAAATTATTGCTTTTTTTGCAGATGAGATTTACTTAGAGAACCCTAGGGAGTCAACTAAAAAACTAATTGGAACAACATCTGTAAAGTTGTAAGATATAAATCATCAGCATATTTGCATATTACCAACTAAATCTAGGAGGAAGCAATAGAGAAAAAAATCCATTTAAAATAATTACAGAAAGTATAAACTATTTTAGAGGCTACCTGCCAAGACACACATAGGAGCTATACAAATAGAAATGAAAAATACTCTTCACTTAAATATAGACCTAAGTAATCAAAGAAAATTGCTTGCTTATGAGTAGACTGAGTCAATATAATAAAAATTACAATACTGTTTAATTTATTTACTCAGTGTTATACCAATCACTGAAGAATTACTTTATAGAGCAGAAAAAAAATCATAGTCAAATTCATTTGAAGAAACAAAAAGTCAAGAATTTCAAGGAATACAACCAAAAAAAAAAAAAAAAAGGAAGGAAGGAAGGAGGCTTAGCAGTACTGGATCTCAAACTATACTACAGAGCAATAATCATCAAAATAATCTGGTACTGGTTAAAAAAGAAAGGTTGATCAACGGAACAGACTGGGTATATAATAAAAAGACACAAACAAGCACAATAGTGTTTGGTAAACCCCAAATATCCCAGGGTAAGAACTCACTATTTGACAAAAACTATGGAAAAAAAACAAAAAAGCAGTCTAGTAGAAATTAAGTCTAGATAAATAGCTGAAAATTTATACCAAGATAAACTCCAAATGTATGCATGACTTAGAGATGGCATCATAAATTAGAGGAGCATCTATGGATGAGGGAAGAGTTCATGAACAATCAAGAAATAGAAAAGATAACAGAAAATAAAATAGGCAATTATGAATACCTAAAATTTTTAAAAGGTTTTTTTTTCAAACAAAAGCAATGCAGGTAAAAATAGAACAGAAGCAGGTAAATGGGGAAAATCTTTGCAGCAAGTTTCTCTGATAAATGTTTTATTTCTAGGATGTATAGGAACTGATTCAAATGTATAAGAATTAAAGCCGTCCCCAGTTGATAAATAGTTAAAGGATATGGATGGACCCAGACAGCTTTCAAGAAAAAAAATTCATAATATCAATATCCATATTAAAAAAATGTTCAAAATCATTAATTAGAAAAATATAAATTAAAACAACTCTGAAATTCCCCTTCCAAAGGGGGGAAAATGACAAGAAAGAAAAAGGGAAAATGACAAATGTTGGAGGGACTATGGGAAAACAGGTACTTTAATGCACTGTTGGAAAAGCTGTGAACTAGTCCAACTATTCTGAGAAACAATTTGGAACGATGCCCAAAAAGCTATTACAGTGTGCATACTATATACCCTTTGACACACTGATACCACTACTAACTAGGTCTTTATTCCAAAGAGATTAAAGAAAGAGGAAAACATCCCATGTGTACAAAAACAATTGTAGCAGCTCTTTTTTTTTGTGGTGGCAAAGAGCTGGAAAGTTAGGGAGTACCCATCAAATGGAGAATGGCTGAAAAGCTATAGCATACATATGTGATGGAATACTATTGTGCTATGAGAAATGATGAAGGGGATTTCAGAGAAACCTGGGAAGACTTGTATGAACCATTGTAGAATAAAGTGAGAACCAGGAGAACAAATTAAATTTAACTATAACATTGTAAAGATAAACAGAGTACTTCTGATGAAGCATACTTTTCACCTCTTGATAGAGAGGCAATGGAGTGCAGATTGAGACATATTTTGGAGGGATATGACCAATTGGGAAATTTGTTTTACTTGACTACTCATGTTTGTGACAGGTTTGTTTTCCTACTTTCTCAATGGGGAGGAAAAGATGGGAGAGAAGGCAGATTTTCATTGACTGAAAAAATCCTAATTAACAAGCATTTATCATAAGCACATAACTATGTGCAAGGGACCGAGAAGGGCGCCAGGCATTCATTCAAAGACACAAATTACCAAAAGATCCACTTCAAGAAGCTTACATTCTGTTAGGTAAGACAACAAACAGATATGAAATGCATACAAGGATAATTTTGTTTCTTCGTTTATGAGCAAAGGAGGCACTAACAGCTGAGGGGTTGGGAATCACATATTAAGAGTCTATTATGTATAAAGGCTCTTAGTTATTCTGGGAAAAAGAGAAATAAATAACACATAGCACAATCCTGAAGCCTAACAAAGAAGATAAATTCTATAGATAAGAAGTATATGACACAAACAGAGGTAAAAAACAAAATGCTTTTAGAATTCCAAGGGAGAAAAATGGACTTATGATTGCAAATCTAGCATTTAATTTAAACAAACATTTATTAAGTACCCACTATATGAAAGCTTCTTGAGATTCAAAGATTTAAAGAACAAAACATGGAACCGTTGCTGTAACCAAGGAGCTTCCATTCTTTTTACTTTGGACATAGGTGGCATAATATAATAATCTGAAGGCTATGGGGATGGGCAATCAGGCTAATCTCTACCTCTCTTACAGCAGATTTGGGAGTCATTAGCCCCTTCACAGATCTGACTTGTTTTAAGAGGGAATCATTTTTTCTCGATTTCTGCTCAAAAATTAAAGAGGGAATCATTAAAAATGATGACTTGACAGCCTCAAGTGACCTACTTAAGCCTCAGGTGACATGTCTTCCTCCACCTTTTTTCCATTTAATTTAGCTTTTAAAGTCCAGGAAAAACAATTCATAATTTATCAGGCACATACATATAATACCCCACCTTAGGGCACAAGTGAGCAAAAAAACTGTTCCGTTCTCTTCGAAAAAGCAGGGCAATGTCGGTTCTACCTTTGGCAGCCAATCACAAGAGATATTTTATGACTTAGGTTAATTGTCCCCTGGTGGCCTCGGGTTGGGATAAAAGGAGGCTTAGGCCCAAAGGCCAGGCCCAAGTAGAGCTTGACCATGGCCCTGTGCCCCATGCACATTGTCTCTCACTAGTTTCAAGGACTTGATCATATCCAACATGAGCAGTAGGTATCACTTATTCCTCCTTCCCATCACCCACCAATGAAAAATGGGTGTAGAAGGTGTAGGGGGAGAGGAGGGCTCCAGGCCACTTTCAGATCTCTCTCTCATGTTCTGTTTTTCAGTTCTGAAAACACAGTAGATACTTTAAGATCTCTCTTGTGTTCTGTTTTTCAGTTCTGAAAATACAAGTTCCTTTACAACTGAGGGTCTCCCTTACCCCATTTTCCCGAAGTAGTCCACGCTATCAATGACCTTGAGAAAGTAACTTCAACTCATTTGAACTTTGAGCACTGTGCTACAAGCTGATATACTGAGATAAAAAACAACATGGGCGTTGCCTTCAAGAAGCTCATGTTCTTAATGGGTACAAAATTAAGTGTGAGGGGGGCAGAGGAAAAATCTAGGTGAAGTACTGTGGGAAAAGAGAGGAGGAAAGAGATTTTTAGGTGGGGGATGAGGACAGCTGGTGAGGAATCCCAGAATCTCAGACCTGTTGAGGACCTCAGAGGCCACCTGGTCCAACCGTAACTGGACACAAATGCCCTTGAAAATATTCCCAACAAGTAAATACCTAACTTTTGTTTGAAAACATTCAGTGAGTTGGAGCCCACCACCTCTGGGGTAGCCCATTCTAACTCCTTGACAGCTAGACTTAAGTTTTTTCTTCTGGGAAACCTCAATTTGCCTCTTTGCACCTTCTACCCACTGGTCGTAGTTCTGCTCTCTGGGGCCAGGCAGAACACAAGTACACCCTTGTTCACCTGACAGCCCTTCAAATACTGACTTATTTTGACTACCCAGGGGAATGCTGGGAAATGTTTAACAACTTATTCTTCAAAAAAAAAATGTACCAACACCACATTGTAATTTTTAATCTGCATTATTAATATTTTCTTCATCACTTCAATCACTTCATTGATTGAAGACAATAAAACCATGAATAAATCCCTGATTTGTAGCAATTTCTTCACTGAAAATGCTAAGAGGGTGTGTTGTTAAGCAAAGTGGGCCCCTTAGCACTTAGTGCCCTTGAAGAGTTTGTCTTTTGTTTGCTTTGAGTCTATTTCATTGAGGCTTACTAGGTGCTAAACCCCAGGCCCAAACCCCTATTAGGTGTGGAACATATGTGGATGTGGATTGGTGACTGAGGTGGGGCCCAAGGTGGGGCTGGCTAACCCCCATTACGTGTTAACCTAATCTATGTGGATGTGAACCTCCTAGGGTCCTAAGGGGAGGGGCCAACTCAAGAACCAATCACCAGAGCCTAAGCTCTGGTCATTCAGACAAAGCTTGATGACCTCAAAAACTCTGTAAGAGGAGAGAAGACAGCTTGGAGATTTTGGAGATTTTGTTGGAGCCAGAGACAACTACAGCTGAAGCTGAAGATGAAGCCAAAGTGAAGACGCAGGAGCTGCTGGTAGCAGGGCTGATGCGTGTGGACCCAGGAGTGCTAAACAAGGGCTTGAGGCCAGTGGGTAATCTTCTTACCAGAGGGGGGAAGCACGAATATGATTTGGTTTAATGCCATAATGTTTTTCTGTGGGCTCCTGGTTACTCTTGTGAGGCGGACTTATTGGGCTTGGAAACTTTTGACCAAGATATCAAAATGGGGACGCTGGTTCGTGGGTCTGCTACTTTGGAGGTTGAATAAATGCTTTAATTCTTCTACCTTCTACTTAGGGAATTCCTTATATCCTGTGGTTCTGAATTGTTCTGACATATATATGATTGTCTTTGAAATCATAAATTCTACCTTCATACTACAGAGGGGTGGAACGAAGATGGCTGTGGGAAAGCAGGGACTAGCCAAAAGCTCTCCCCCAGGAGGCTCCAAACACCTATAAAAAATGGCTCTGAATAAATTCTAGAACTGCAGAACCCACGAAATAGTAAAGGGAAGCAGAGTTCCAGCCCAGGACAGCCTGGGTGGTTGCTGGATAAGGTCTATAGCACACAGCTGGGAGCAGAGCCCAGCGTGGGCTGTGCCCCAACCAAGCAGACTGGGAGCTGGGTGGAACAGGTCCTAGCACCCTGGATCAGTGAACTTTGTCAGATTTCTGAACCCACACATACCAAAGACAACAGAGAAGGTTAGAGGGAAAAAACTGTGGGCACAGAGTAAAAGGAGTTCGAATTTCAGCCACTGCCCGGGGGGGGGGGGGCAGGGGAGGTGGTGCAGCTACAGAACTACAGCTGCAGTTGCTTCAGTCCCCAAGCCCACCTGGTGGGAGGAATTAAGTGGCAGATCAGACTGAGAGCACAGGGCCTTGTCAAATCTGTGTCCAAGTCTGGGATGGCGGTTCTTGGGGGAGGAGGAGTGCTGGTGTGGCAGAGCTTGCTGTGTAGAAAAAGCACTGAAAACAACAGCAAAACCCCTAAAGCTTGGGACAAAGTACTCTCTACTCTACAAGCAGCCATACCCTGACGAAAAAACTCAAGGGTCAAGTAGTTGCCTGGGAACAGGGCCAGGCAGTGAAAACAGACCCAGATTCAGACGCAGACTTTAGAATCCTTCTTTGGTGACAAAGAATCTTTCTTTGGTGACAGCCAGAAGAAGTCAACAAAGTCAAAGAGCCTACATCAAAAGCCTCCAAGAAAAACATGAACTGGTCTCAGGCCATAGAAGAGCTCAAAAAGGATTTGGAAAAGCAAGTTAGAGAAGTAGAGGAAAAATTAGGAAGAGAAATGAGAAGGATGCAAGAAAACCATGAAAAACAAGTCAATGACTTGCTAAAGGAGAACCAAAAAAATATTGAAGAAAACAACACCTTAAAAAATTGACTAACCCAAATGGGAAAAGAGCTCCAAAAAGCCAATGAGAAGAATGCCTTGAAAAGCACAATTAACCAAATGGAAAAGGAGGTCCAAAAGATCACTGAAGAAAATACTACCTTAAAAATTAGATTGGAGCAAGTGGAAGCTAGAGACTTGATGAGAAATCAGGAAATTATAAAACAGAACCAAAGGAATGAAAAAATGGAAGACAATGTGAAATATCTCTTTGGAAAAACCACTGACCTGCAAAATAGATCCAAGAGAGATAATTTAAAAATTATTGGACTACCTGAAAGCCATGATCAAAAAAAGAGCCTAGATATCATCTTTCAAGAAATCATCAAGAAGAACTGCCCTGATATTCTAGAGCCAGGGGGTAAAATAGAAATTGAAAGAATCCACAGATCACCTCCTCAAAAAGATCCCAAAAAGAAAACTCCTAGGAACATTGTTGCCAAATTCCAGAGCTCCCAGTTCAAAGAGTAAATATTGCAAGCAACCAGAAAGAAACAATTTGAGTATTGTGGAAACACAATCGGGATAACCCAAGATCCAGCAGCTTCTACATTACGGGAACAAAGGGCTTAGAATATGATATTCCAGAGGTCGATGGAGCTAGGATTAAAACCAAGAATCACCTACCCAGCAAAATTGAGTATCATGCTCCAAGGCAAAATATGGATTTTCAACAAAATAGAGGACTTTCCAGCTTTCTTAGTGAAAACACCAGAGCTGAATAGAAAATTTGACTTTCAAGCACAAGAATCAAGAGAAGCATGTAAAGGTACTCAAGAAAGAGAAATCATAAGGGACTTACTAAAGTTGAACTGTTTTGTTTACATTCTTACATGGAAAGATGAGGTGTGTAATTCAAGAGACATCAATATTAGGGTAACTGAAGGGAATATACACGTATATATATAGACAGAAGGCACAGGGTGAGTTGAATATGAAGGGATGATGTCTAAAAAAATTAAATTAAGGGATGAGGGAGGAATATATTGAGAGAGGGAGGAAGGGAGAGATAGAATGGAGTAAATTATCTCTCATAAATGTGGCAAGAAAAAGCAGTTCTGTAGGAAGGGAAAAGGGTGTAGGTGAGGGGGAATGAGTGAAACTTGCTCTCATCGGGTTTGACTTGAGGAGGGAATAACATACAAACTCAATTGGGTATCTTACCCATAGGAAAGAAGGAGGAAGGAGATAAAAAAAAGGGGGGGATGATAGAAGAGAGGGCAGATAGGGGGAGGAGGTAATCAAAAGCAAACAGTTTCAAAAAGGGACAGGGTCAAGGGAGAAAACTGGATAAAGGCGAATAGGATAGGAAGGAGCAAAATACAGTTAGTCTTTCACAACATGAGTATTGTGGAAGGGTTTTACATAATGATGTATCTGTGGGCTATGTTGAATTGCTTGCTGTCTTAGGGAGGGTGGGTGGGGAGGGAAGAGGGGAGAGAATTTGGAACTCAAAGTTTTAAAAGCAGATGTTCAAAAAAAAGTTTTTGCATGCAAGTAAGAAATAAGATATACTGGCAATGGGGCATAGAAATCTATCTTGCCCTACAAGAAAGTAAGGGGAAAAGGGATGGGGGGAGAGTAGAATGACAGAAGGGAAGGCTGACTGGGGCAATCAGAATATATGCCATATTGGAGTGGAGGGGGTGGGAGGGGAGGGTAGAAATGGGGAGAAAATTTGTAATTCAAACTCTTGTGAAAAATCAATGATAAAAACTAAAAACATTAAAGAATAAAAATGTTCACACTGAAAGTTTGACAACAATCTCTCTTGAGCTGGCTTCAGTCCACTTCTGCCACAACTCCCTATTTTTTCACCATAGCAAGTCTTTTTTTTTTCTTTTTAGAGGAGTCTAGTTGGTGAAATAGAGAGTGAGCTGAACCTTGAGTTAGGAAGACCAGAGTTCAAATCCTTCCTCATACACTTACTAGCTGTGTGATCTTGGGCAAGTCACTTGACTTCTCTAAACCTTAGTTTTCTCATCTGTAAAAGAGGTTGTTTGAGGGTAAAATGAAATAATATTTGTATTGAGCTTTGCAAGCCTTAAAGTGTTACATAACTGCCACCTATTATTGTTCAGGGCCCAGTTCCTTTAACTAATTCTCATGTGCTATGAATTCAAGGCCTTCACTATCCTGGTGGCCTTTCTCTGAATGTCTTCTAGGTTGTTAAAGTACTTCTTAAAATGTGATATCCAGAAGACAAAATACTCTAGATGTGGTCTCACCAGGACGGAGTACAGCAAGACTATCACCTCCCTAGTCCTTGACACTAATCTTTCAATGTGAACCAAGACTGTATTAGCTTTTTAAACCACCTGACAATGCTGTTGACTCGTGACAAGCTTGTGTTCCCCTCAAACCCCAGATTTTTTTTCCCTCAGAAAGACTTCTAGCTAACCATGCTGCTTTCACTTTATACTTAGGAAGTTGATTTTTTGAACCTAATTGTAAGGCTTTGTATTTACTCCAAGGCAAGCTTCATGGAAAAGCTAAACCAGACTTTGAAGGAAGAGAAGTGGAGTTGCCAAGGGAGTATAAAAAGATGAATTCAGGTGAATCCCCCACAGGAAGTTTGCTGGTGTACAGTAGGGACAAGAGCAGGAAGAGGAGAAGGGGCCATACCGACTGGAGGGCAAGATTGGTGTTTTCAAAAAAAGGCTGCAGTATCACTGTGAAGTCCTCTCTGGTGTCATAGCGGCCTGACTCCACCAACTCTCGGATGCTGGTCTGGAACACGGAAAGAGGAACAGCCTGGTCTCAGTGCCTGAGCTAGCATTTCTGGGCAGGAAGGCCCTTCTGGACAGCTCTTACAGTCAGAAAGCCACCACCCACTCTCCTTATGCTACTAATCATCCACGTTTGGGAAGGTGGTATCACTACCCTCTCAACTTAAACCTCCTTCCAAACCCTCTATGCCCTTGTTTCTAACCAGCATTGAGACTTGGCTCGGGAACACTTCCTGAGCAAATTCATTAACTCTTTCAAAGAAAAGTGGATGTAGGTCTGATCACCCTCTTTATTTATGGCTTTACAAAAAACATGTAGAAAGGGACCTGGATTTGAAGTCAGACTACCTGTTTGAAGATGGTTCTGACACTATTTTTGTGACCTCGAAAAAGCCATTTTATTTCTCTAGGCCTCTGTTTCCTCATTTGTACTATAAGGGGATTGGACTAGATCAGAGCTAGCAAAATGCGGCTCCCTGGCCCCATTTGGCCCCCAGTGTGATATATGCGGCCCACCTACAAGCACAGAAATTTAGATAAATGCTTTACTAAACAAAGTGGAGGTACCAGACAGCCCTCATTAAAATGGGAAATCAAAATGTATTGTCTATTGTTTCACTAAAAACCTAAGGTTGGACGCCCATGGACTAGACGATTTCTAATTTCCCAATTAATTCTAAATCTATTATTCTATGAGACTATATGAATTAAGGAGAAGGACAAAAGGGTAGCCCTCTCCTAGGAAAGTATCATAAGCATCATAAGCTTATGACATCCTAAGAGCAGAGGATTTAGAGCTGGAAGGACCTTAGAGATTACTTAGTACAACTGTGGATTTACAGATGGGGGAATAGAAGTCCAAAGGGTTCTCTCACAAGTGTACCCAGAGAAATCTCATGAGGGCTGACCTTGGTACAACCTTGATTTTTTGTTCTTCCCTGCTCCATCTCACCTCCTCCCTTCTCAGGTGGAGAATCTATTTCTGGTGGGTCTTTATGCGCATTTTAGTTTGATTGGATATTTTATGGGAAACCTACTAGCTAAACCTACTTAACTCTAGGACTGAAAAGAGCTGGTGGAAATCTTGTAGGAAACTGCAGCTCCAACTAACAAGGGCAGGTTGATTCAATTCAATTCAACATTGATTCAGTATCATTATCTGCGATGCTTTGCTCGAGACTCTGGGTGACAATGAAGCATGACTCAGTCAGTGCCTGCTTTCAAGAAGCTTATAATCGAGTAAGAGGTATGTGACATGGACATAAAACTAGAAAATGATAGGAGAACATGGGTCAGCCTGAGATTCAAGGAGGAAGGCATTAGATCTGAGAAGGGGGAATGAAATGCCCATCTTGTATACAGGAGCTGATGTCAGGAGGATGCTAGGTTGATGTGCCATTAAGCCCTATCAACCAGCTCTTTCCCACTTTCTTGGGCGTCCCAATAGGGGTAGTGTTGGTTGGTCGATGGGGAGGATATGAAGAGATGCTCTGTCTTTGTATCTTACGTGATAGGCCTTGATGACTTCTTTCATTCTGGCCAGCTCTGGAGAGCCTTCTCTGACCACGAGGAGGCAGTTACACGAAAGGCTGCAATATGGTGGGAGAGAGATGTCACAGAAGGGCCATCTTGGCATCAAGGAAGCCCGACTTTGGACCAGGGCAAGTCGTTTTGGTTGCACTTGGTGATGTTGCCCGGATAGCCCCCTCAGTCTTCCCAGTCAGTACACTGGCCGTAGACTACCATGTCTGTGCCTTAAAAATGCTTTCCTGATATAAATGATATTAGTCACCTTTCTGGAAGCTAAGTAGGCTGTTGAATAAAGACTGAAAAAAGGGAAATCAACAAGTTATGAAAATGGACTATCATTCAAATAAATTGCATGTTTGAATACTTTTAGGATCATAGATTTAGAGGTGTAACAGATCTGACAGGTCACCTAGTCTGGGACCCCATCATTTCACAGATGAGGAGACTGGGGTTCAGGCTTGAGTTGTTCAAGATCGTTCAGGTAGGAAGGAAGTAGCAGACCTGGAATTCAAACCTGGGCTTTCTAACCCAATATGCAGCCTTTATTTATTTGTAAGCTTCATTTTTTTTAAAACTTGACTTCCAAATTCTCTCTGCTTCAAGCCTTTCCCCTGCCCATTGAGAAGGCAAGGATATGATTTCCATCATCCACGTGACACCATCATCCAGCACTTTCTACAGCACCATTTCATGCCTGCACTTCAAGGATTGAGACGAACCTGTATTAACAGTAGAAAGTGAATGGCATTTGGAGTCAGAGGAACTTTGAGACCTTCAGCTTTTTGCAGTCTCAGTTCTCTGATTTGTAAAAGGAGGGGACATGGTGGCAATCCCTTCCAACTCTCAACCTATGGTTCATAATTTCATTTGGTGCCGATGCCCTTGTCTCCCAGACACGTCATGACCTCTACACAAAATCAGGAGACATTTTTCATGAATAGCCACAGAGGAAAATGGGCCAGTCTTCTGGTAATGGGCTTCTTTGAACCTTGCTAGGCTGGGCCTGGCAGCAGGGTGTATTACTAGGCCTCATCTTGGTGCTTTTGTAGCTTAAAGCTTGAGCCCCATCGCCACCATAAACCCTTCGGCTCTTAGGGTCACCTCCACACTATCAGGAGAGAATGTGAACAGAGGAAACATTCTAATACCAATTTAAACTACCCCCTTTTCTCATTAGAATGTCTCCTGGGGCTACCCCTACTACTCATGTAAGGAGCATGCCCTTGGCATGCCAGATTCCCTAACATGGAGGCAATATGCATCCTGCCTTCTCCTACCTCATGGGTGGGAGTGACCTTCTTTGATTGGCTACGGACAGAACAGTCCACATCCTTAAAATGGGACAGATAAAGAGAGTCTCTCTTTTTCCTGCTACTGCTAATGTCCAGAGGGTGGTCACAATTTACCCCACAGGGTGAGTGCCACAGACTGAAACTAGGAGGAGGGATAATTTCTCATTCTTTTTGTCCTTGCCCTCAAAAATGGGGTATTTGTTTCTGTTCTGTGTACTCCTCCATTTCAGGCGCTGGACTATCAGACCAAAAGGATTTGGCATAAAGCCCAGCAGGGAAGCCTAGAGAAGCTAGGGTACCAGGAATTCAAACCTGAGGGAAAGGGATGGACCTAGTTCTTAAAACGGTGGTCTATAGGAACTGAACTAAGCTGTTTGTCTATTTGTCATTATATCTTTAAAGTAAGTATTTCTTTGTAAAAGCTAATCTGTTAGTGGTGAAATGGAACTGGGGTGCAGGGGATCCAGCCTTGCCCTTGGGAATGCCATCACTGGGGGCTAGGGTTATTGGCAAAGAGCCTAGACATGCCCAAATGCCCCTAATGGGACCACAGAACCCTGAGGGAGAGGCAAGATATAACACACCTGGCCTTCATACAGTAGAAGCCAGGGTAGTCAGAGATGCACTAGCAACTTACAGTAGTAGAAAACTTTATAATTTGCTAATCGTGTTTTATTCACAACTGCCTCATAAGGTAGACACTACAGATATTAACTTCATTTTACTGGCAAAAAAACTGAGGCTTGGTGAGGTTGAGTGACCCACCCAGGGCCACAGTGGTAAGAAGCAGATCTGGTACTTGAACCCAGCTCTCCTTAGGCTAGATCCAACATCTTTTTTAATTCAATAATAATAATAATAGTAATAGCTACAGCAATGATAACTTTTATATAATGCTTTAAAGTTTATGGGGCAGCTAGGTAGCGAGTGGACAGTGCTGGGCCTTGAGTTAAGAAGACATATGTTCCTGAGTTCAAATCTGGCCTCAGATACTTATTAGCTATGTAACCCTGGGCAAGTCACTGAACCCTATTTACCCCAGTTTCCTCATCTGTAAAATGAGCTGGAGAAGGACATGAGAAACCACTCCAGTATGTTTGCCAAGAAAACCCCAAATGGGGTTATGAACAGTCAGACGCAACTGAAAAATATTAAAGTTGACAAAGCACATTACAGACTTTTTTCTCTTTAGATCCTCCTAATAGCCTTGGGAGAGAGATGCTATTCATGCTATATTCATTTTGTAGTTGAGGACTCTAAGGCAAACGTAAGTTAAGTGACTTGCCCAGGGCCAGACAGCTACTTTGTGTCTGAGGTTGGATTTGAACCTAGGTCTTCGTGATTCCAGGCCCACTACTGTATCCACTGTGCCAAATATATTTATTTGTATGCTTTCTCCCCTGTTAAAATGTAAGCTGGGTTTTAGAAGGGAGAAAATAATAACAACTTAGAAGACGAAAGAAATCTTCACATAGGGGATCCCCAAACTGAGCCTTGGAAGAAGTTAGGGCTTCTTCTTTATTACTGTCATTTTGGGGAAGGCAATCGGGGTCAAATGACTTGCCCAGTGTTTCCCAGTAATTGTCTGAGGCTGGATTTGAACTTAGCTCCTCTAGACTTCAAGGCTGGTACTAGAAAAAGGGATTGTTTCGTTTTTTTTTGTGCTTGTATCCCTATTGCCTGGGACTTAGTAGGTGTTTAATAAATGCTTATAGGTGGATTGATTCATTAATTGAATGCTGACAAGGACAACTTTGTTAAGTTGGCGAAAATTTGGCGAGGGAGAAAATGCCCCAACAAGTCACTGGTAGGATGCATCCAGAGTATTCACATGTAGTATATAACATACAAGTAGTATGAAACATACGTGTAATATGTCTGCTATTGCTGCTCTGGCATACTGCCACCATTCTGTGTGACTGCTACTGCTCCCTCTTGTTTGATGACTCCATTCCCAAAGCATTCAAGAATACCTTTTCTTCTCTAACATTCATCTCCCATTTCCAGGCCTTTGCAGAAGCAGTCTCCTGTGCCAGGAATTCATTCCCTCCTCCACTCTCTTTCTCAGAATTCATACCTTCCTTCAGGGCTCAGCTCACATGCCACAGGCTCTCCCTCTTCCCCCTAGTTGTTTGGGCCCTCTCCCTTCTCAGTTAATCACATATACACTTATTTGTATGCATGTTGTATTCCTCAGTAGAATATAAGTCCCTCAGGGGAAGAGACTGGTTTCCATTCTGTCTTTCTATCCCATGTGCCTAGCAGATGTTTAGTCATTTCAGTCATGTCTGATGTTACATAATCCCATTTAGGGTTTTTACTTGCAAAGATACTGGAGTGGTTTGCCATTTCCTTCTCCAGCTCATTGTACATATGAGAAAATGGAGGCAAAGTAAGTGACTTTTTCAGGGTCACACAGCTAATAAGTGTTGGAAGCCAGATTAGAACTCATGAATATGAGTCTTCCTGATTCCAAGCTCAGTGCTCTGGCCATTGCGCCATCTAGCTGCTGCTAGCAAATAGAGAGGTTTAATAAATATTTGTTGGGAATTGGATTCCTCCCTTAAAAATCATCTTTTGATTCGGTCTCACCCACACAGACATGGATGTTCTCCACCTTGCATTTTGTGTGTGCATAATCTGTGCCAGAGCCCAGACATCAGCAAGAAAGGAATAGAGCCAGGCACAAATTAGAATAGACAACTCCAGGAGGTGGAAACTCCCTCCAAACATCTGGTTTCCAAAAAGAATGGAGCATGATATGAAGAACCAGATGGGCCAACAGCTGGATGCCAGCAACCCTCATGAACCAGACCAGCAGATACAATTCTGCTACCAATCCTCCACTTACCTTGCTTGCAGTATTGGACACTTATCTTGGTTACCCAGGAACACTTCCCGCAGGATGATGGGGTTCATAAAGTCCACGACATTGACCAAGGCTCTGGGTACCTAAATATAAGGATGCAGCTGAAAGACGAGCCACAACTGTTTCAAATCTCTAGTAATCACATCTCACATTGATTATTTTAATTTTACACAGTGCTTTTCTTACCACACTGGTGCTAGATCGTGCAAGTTTTCTTATAATGCCCATTCTACAAAAAAGATAAGCTGAAACTTAGCTTTATCAGAGAGATAAAGCGACTGACCCAGGATCCCACAGCTAGCAAGCATTGGAACTGAGGTGTGAAATCACATACTCTGTGAAAGCCATTCTAAGACTCCAAGGGCAGGACTACAAGATACTCTTTCTTACTTAATAGTCCTAACATAGAATTTGCAGTAGAGTTCTTTAAGACCTGGGTTCATATCCACACTTAGATTCCAATTAACAGCTGTGTGTGACCCTTGGAAAGACACTAAACTTCTCCTGGCCTCAACTGGCTAATCTATAAAATGGGAACAGTAAGATCTGTTCTTCTTACCTCATCAAGTTTAGGTGAGAATGAAATGAGATCATGTGCTTTACAAATCTTAGAACATGATATAAGCTCAGTTGTTATTTTTCTTTTGTTGACAGAGCAGTGGAAGTAGTGGGAAAACATCCTCTATTCCACTGACTGGTGAGTATTAGAAATGGCAAATTCTTAAGTTTGGCTGGAATGAGCAGCATGGAGAGAACAGTAATGTGAAATCAGTCTGGAAGGATATAATAACTAGCATTTATATATTGCTTTGAGGTATGCAAAGTACTTTATACATGTTATCTCATTTGGTCTTCAAAACAACCCTTTGAGGTAGGTGCTATTATTATCTCATTTGACAGATAGGGAAACTGAGGCTGAAAGCCATTGAGTGACATGCCCACTGTCACACTCCTAGAAAATGTGACAGGCAGTATTCAAACTAAGATGTTCCTGACTCCAAGTCTAGCATTATATGTTTTTAGGGATGTTTTTAGGGATGCAGGCATTTATTAATTATCTGGGAGGAGATAGGGATTTTCTTCAGGAAGAAAGTGATGTGGTCAGATCCTTGAATCCGGTGACAATATGAATCTCCTTGACTTCCTACCTGTAATGGTAATTAAGGTGGGACTTTTTTTTAACTGTTTTTTTCTTTTGGAGCACTGAGGTAATCAAGTGCCTTTGATGAGTCTGGCCTTTGCTTCTTTGATTAAATCAGGAGTCTTTGATGACCTGCTTAAGAAACAAGAAAGTCTAGTTTACATAGGTTTGAGTGCCACGGTTGTGATACCCTTTGGCCCTGACGAGAGTATATAAATTCAGAGGTTAGCATTTTGTTTGAGGCTCTCACTCAATGGGAGAGTGCCATGTGATTTGAACAGATGAGACTCTGGGTAGTCGCTGGAGCTCTCCAGCTTTGAAAGCTCAGGTGCCTTTCTCTCTGGTAGCTATTGTGATCTGGTCAGACAGATAAGAGGCCGATCTGTTGATCTCTGTGTGTTATTTGCTCTGTTTATATAGTGTAAGCTTGTAATTTCTGTTTGTGTTTTCTCTGAAGTTCAGGGTGTTGGCTTTTCCCCCTGAACTAAGTGAATGATATATGTATGTTTAATTAAAGTGAGATTGTTAGCCGCTTAGAGTTGCTTTCCTTAGAAAAACAGATCAAAGAACCTGTGCTAACAGCCCTCCTGTGTGCTGGTGTTGTTGGCCTTACACAGCCACAGCGGCTGCGAGTAACACAGTTGTTACACTACCAGAAGACTAACCTCACAAAACTTGGAAGGTACTATTCAAAACTAGATCATTCCAATTAGGCTGCACAGCTGGGTCCCCTTTGAACATTCATTTAATTGCTTCAACCAAGGAGCCAAAGGGCTCCTTCACAGCTTGACTTCTGGCCTTCTCTGGGGAGGGTCCTCAAAAGTACTAAAACAGTTTTCTCACAACCACCATACAAAGTATGTTATATATTGTTACTCTTGCTTAACATCAAGAGGAATTAAGGCTAAGAGCGATGAAGGGGACGTCACACGGACATTCAGCTGGCATGGGACCCTTCTAATTCCAAGCCCAGACACCTGGCCTCCAGGAGGCATCTGAGCTAACGGCTCCATTTCCAGGTTTGGAGGTGGAGTGGGGATTCTTTAGGGATTGCTTGCACCTGGACATGCAGCTACAGCACTGGGGATGCAGACTCGGACTGGTGTGCAGGAAGCCAGATGAGCACAGGCGGACCTACAGCCAAAAGCTCAGCTGCAGCAAGAGGCCCATCTGGGTTGTTGTTGTTATTCAATCGTTCAGTCATGTCTGACTCTTCATGACCCTGCAGACCATAGCATGCCAGTCCCTTCTCTCCTCTATCTCTCAAAGTCTGTCTACGTTCACGTACATTATTTCCATGACATCATCTCTTCATCTCATCATCTGTTCCTTTTGTGTTCACCCTTTGCCAGTATCAGGAACTTTCCCAATGAGCCTTATCTTCTTATTATGTGGCCAAAATATTAAGCTTCGGCTTCAGTATTTGACTTTCCAGTGAATAGCCTGAATTAATTTCTTTAATTATTGGCTGATATAATCTCCTTGCTGACCAAGGGACTCTCAAAAGTCTTCTCTAGCACCACAATTCAAAGTGTCAATTCTGTAGCACTCCCCAAGTCCACCTCTCACAGCCATACCGAAAAAACCATAGCTTTGACTATACGGACCTTTGTTGACAAGGTGATGTCTCTGCTTTTTAGTATGCTGTCCAGATTTGCCATAGTTGTCTTTCCAAGGAACAAGCATTTTTTAATTTCACAGATGAAGTCACAATCTGGAGAGATCTTTGAGCCCAAGAATCTGACACTGCTTCCATTTCCTCTCCCTCCATTTGCCAGGAAGTGGTGGTGCCAGATGCCATGATCTTAGTTTCTTCCTCCTTCACCCTGGAGGGCCAGCCAAACTGGCTTTCACTCTGTTTTTCCACTTATGATGATCTATCTCCCATCTCCGTGCTTTTGCACTGGTTGTTCCTCTGTGCCTTGAATGTCCTTCCTACTTACCTCCATCTCACAGAGCCGCTCTCTTCCTTTTAGATGCAGCTCAGGCACTAGATTCTGCATGAAGACTTTCTTGATACAGTCAATTGCTAGTGCCCTCCCTCCCAAACTGCTTTGTACTCAACTATTTGGGGGGGGGGGTGTACACATACTCATATGTACACATACATACCTACAGACATGTTTTATGCCTGTGGTGCTACTAATGTTTCTCTATGTTCTTGTCTCCACAACAGAATGTAAGCTTTTTGTGAATAGGGAACCTTTCATTTATCACATTTGTGTCCCCAGTGCTGGGCATATAATGAGCATTTAAACACTTGCTAATTGAGTGATTATTTCATATCAGCTTTTAGAATACAGAGCACTAGAGTTCCAAAAGAAAGTAGGAAATACGTAGGGATGTGTACCCCAATGAGCTGCATGCGAACCCCAGCCCTCTGCCATCTTCCCCTGATCCATTAGAACATAGGGAAAGTTGAGTTCTTGTCCATGACCATGAATTCCTCCCTTGGGGAAGAGGTTGCTGAACCCACCTCTTTATGCAAGAAATCCAAGGCATCTCGGAGGTGAGCAGAAAATTTGGTGGCTGAATATAAATTCTGGGAAAAGAAAGGAGAGAAAGAAGGAGGTGGTTAGGGTAAGAAAATGTGAGAGATAATTCAACCTTCACTCATTACTTGGGAACAGAAACCTTATTCTCTACTCCCATCTCTGGCTACAGCAAGCTGATCATGCTTCATCTCCACCTGGGTCTGAAAGCATAGGAATAAGGTATTTATAGCCAGAAGAGACCTCAGCGTCCTAACTTCTCATTTTATACAGGAGGTTCCGAGAAGTAAAAGGATTTGCCCAAGACAAGAAATAATGCAAGATTTGATCCTATATACTCTGATTTCAAATTGGGTGCTCTTTTCTTCTATACCAGGGGCAAAGATCCTTGAGGGAAATGACTGAAAAAAAAGATGGGGGTAGGCCAATAGGCTGCTGAATGTCCTTGAAAAAAATTTATCTCAGAAGTAGAAAGAGGCAGGTGCTCTTCATTGAACTCTACAGTTACAACCCACAGTTTTAGTACACATATATAAAACATCCTTGTGACCACAAAATACTTTAGGGATAATCCTCAGACAATCATTGCAAATAAAACACTTTGAAAATGTTAAAGTACTATAGACTTGTGGCTTTTCATTGTTATTACTCTCTCCTTTGATACTCATAGCAATGCTTGGAGAGAGAGAGAGAGGGAAAAGAAGAGTTGTTGTCATTTTGCAGATAGGAAAACAGAGGCTCAGGGAGGTCTGTATACCAGGACCATACAACTTGTAAATAGCAGATCTAGGAGTTCAGAACTTAGTTTTCCAAACCTCCCAAGTCTAGTGCTCTTTCCAATATACCCTGAGTTCTTCCTTTTCTGTGGATCCATCAGAAAGGAAGGGATGACAAGTATATTAGCACCTATCTAGGAGTATGAGCAAGAGCCCTTTACTGGTTCCCTTGTTACAATCTTGGGATGCCCTGGGATTTAAGGCAGCATGGTGAAATGCCAAGAGCCTTGGATTTAGAGTTGAAGGACACTGGTTCGAATCCTGGTCTGCTATGCACTAACTATGGGTAGCACTCAGACAGATTGACCTTTCAGGGCTTTGGTTTCCTCATCTGTAAAATGTTGGGACTAGATTAGATGACCAGTGGATTCCTTGACAGCTCTATATCAGTGATCATGGGACCGTTAAGGTTCCTTCCGATGGTAAGTTCTATGACTTTATGATGGTTTATTCATTCAGACAATGGAGTCAAATACAAGCTCCTCTGTGTGGCATTAGAGGTCCTTCACAACCTGGCCTCATCCCGTCTTCCTGCCTTTATTAAATATTATTCTCCTTCACATGCTCTACATTTCAGCGAAATGAGAATTGTTCTATCTCCTGTTTCCATGACTTTGTACAGGATTCCTCTATGCCTGGAATACACCCCCTCCTCATCTTCATCTCTTGAAATTTCTAAAAGCTCAATATCACTTCCTGCATGAGACCTTTCTTCATCCCCCCATCAAATTAACCTCTTATTTACATATTTATTTTATATGTATTTATACACGTGCATAGCTCTGCCATTAGAACATGAGCTCTTTGAAGGCAGAGCTGTTTCTTTTTTTGTCTTTGTATCTACAGTGCCCAGGCACACAGACTTGAACATAGTAGGTTTAATAAACACTTGTTAATTGATTGAGACAGTCCACATACTAAGTACTGGAGGAAAACAGTAAGTACACAGATAATAAACAATACAAGATATATACAAAATCAATACAAAGTAATTTCCAAAGGGGGCACTGGCAACTGAGAGGATCAGGCTAATTCTGCCTAAGAGGAGGCACTTGAGCTGACCCTTGAAATGTGACACCTGAGGCCAGGGCTAGGGTTAAGGGTGAGGTAGAGGCGTGAGGGCATGCTGTGAGTACTTGTGTAGTCAGGCAGTAATGGCTTGGGTTCTAGGGAATTTTCCCAAAAAAATTTTCCCTGGATCTGGAACTCAACATTGAAAGGCCAGGGCAGAGAAAGTCCTAGTGCTGTTACTTACTGAGTCAGTGCAGTAGTCACAAAGGTCATTAGTCCCGATGAGCAGAGTGACCACCTTCCAGTCTCTTGGGAAATCAATTCTCTAGACAGAGGATGGAGAATGCTAAAGATATCATTCCATTACACTTTTTCTATCTCTGATAGAAGTAAGGTACCCCAAGATGTCTACTAGGCCCCCTGAGACTTTCCAGGCTCACTCCTTAGAATGTAAGCTCCCTGAGGGCAAGGGCTATCTTTATTTTTACTCTTAATTGTATTCTCACTTCTAAGCACAGTGCCTAACCTTTAATAGGTGTTTAATAAATGCTTCTTGACCTCTCAGCAAAGCAGCACAAAACACAAATACTATTCTACACATCTTTGTTGTATTGAGGCATAGAATTGCATTTCTGAAAGGGATCACAACTGTCATCTAGCCCTTCTAGGAAGCCTTTCCTCAACAAGTCTCTTAATCTCCTTGGGCCGCAGTTTCCTTATAAACTGAGGTTAGTCTAGATATCCCCTGAGGTTCCTTTTTTGCTCTAGAGCTATGGGCCTATGGGCAACCCTGGCAGATGCTAATTCATATTCTGTTTTTATATTTCCAGTTGAGACAATCACTACTTTTTTAAGACAGCTCATTTCTCCCCTCTTCTTTTATTTGGATGGATTTTTTATTTTTTCATAAACCAGTCTAACTCTAACTTACCTCGTCAGTTTTCATCTTCTGTACCACAGTCTGGACTTGCTCTATGAGTCCCCTATGGAGGAAAAGACAATTGTTCCTTCTGCTAATGGGGAAGACAAACTCATCTTCTTTGCCTCTCAAAGCCACTGCAGTGGAGATCTCACTGTGATTATTCCTTTTGGCAGGCAGAAGGCAGAAGGTGAGAAGCTGAGCGGTGAATACTACTTGCCTCCATTCAAATGGTAGCAGGAATAAGACTCAGGCCTCCTAAGTCTCAGACTAGGTCATGTCACCTTCAAAAGCCTGAGGTTAAGTAGATAAATGGGACAATTCTAAACTCTGTTTGGGGAATGGACCATGGTGGAGTCCAGGGGCAGGGATTCAAATCCAGGTTTTCTGATTCCCGATCTAGGGATCTCTCCACCCTATACTGTAGTTTGTTCAGGCCAATCTACCAAAAATAGTCCTTATGTACTGCAAATAGCCCTGGCTTTGCTGCTTACTACCTATGTTGTGTAATACATTTATGAGTAATACATCTAACCCTGTGGAATATACGTGCAACCTCTGTGTGCCTCAGTGTCCTCATCTGTAAAAATAAGAACTTTAAATTACATGAGCTCACAGAATTTCAGCCTTGAAAGGGATCTCAGAAGCTTCATAGATTTAGCAATGGAAAAGACCTTAGTAGTCACTTTTTCATTTTACACATGAGGAAACTGAGACCCAGAGAGGCTAAGTAACTTGCCCAAAGTCATATGGATGGTAGAATAAGAGTTCTTTTCCAACTTGTCCTCAATGAGTACCTTCCGTCCACACACCTGACAAGAAGTAATCCAGAGTATACTTTAAAAACCTCCAGGGAGAGGGGAACTCACTATCTCCTAAGGTGGCTCATTCCATTTTGGGATAGTTCCAATGACTAGAAAGGTTTTTTGCTTATACTGAGCCTAAATCTTCTACCCATCACTCCTCTGGGCCATCTAATTATAGATCACACAATCCTATGTTTTGCCACTAACAAGGCTCAGAAGGAGAGGGGATCCCTTTAGCATCACTATGCCATGTTCACTGGATGCATTCTTCTTGTAGTTCAACTTGGTAGAGGAATTTTTTTTTTTGTAGTTGATTAACTCAGGCAGCTATCGAATAGGGCCATTTTGCTCCCTGAGGGCCCTCTGGGACATGAGGTAAGGGAAAGAACACTGGATTTAGATTCAGAGCATAGTCAGTGCTTCAGTGGTTTTGTTAATTGCAATTGACTCCATGGTCCAAGACTTTGGTCTTGGCTGCATTGTTTGGAAATTACATTGGTTGCAAGTGAGGTCAGGCTAGAGGGTGATTACAGTCTATTGAGGGGGAAGCCATTTAAAGCCCATTGGCCTACCCATGTGGGACAATAACAAAAGAATGGAACTGTTGTTATTATCACAAAGGGGTTTCTATGATGATCCATTCCATGTCCCCTATCACCCTTCCCCCAATGCCATACTCAGCCTTTGCTCCTGGGACCGCCTGATTGAGGAAGGCGTTGGCATCATCAGCACTCCCCACGCCCAGTGCGAAGCCTGTTAGGTTCCTATTAAACTTTCGGAGGATATCTGGTAGGGGGAGGGGGAGTAAAAAGCAAACAACTCTCAACTGGGGAAGCTATGAGATCAGAATGCACACCCCCTCCCCAAACCTGAGCTTTATTTTTAGCCCTATGTCCCAGTGCAGGAATCCATGAAAGTCAAGGAAGATAAAGTATCTGTCAAGTGAGGACCAGAAGCCATCAGCTGAGCAGGACTGACTCCAAGTACTCGCTCCCCCAGGGCTAGGTATGTATAGCACCAAAGTGTTGGAGCTATGGAGGTGTAAATTCTACCAGCCTAAACAAATAGACCAGGTTCTCCAGATAAATGGAAAGAGATCATTCTTCCTCCCCCACTCTGAAGCCATTCAACAGGAGTCACACTGTGCCTTTCTTGGCTAGGATTTGCTCTCAGGATGCCTTATTCAGGAGAGCCCACATCCAGATCTCAGGATACACCCAAGGGTAAAGTCTTTACTTACTAGGCAAGGTGGTCACACTCTCTAGTGAGGCATCACCTCCTGCACTGCAACCAGAGAAAGAAATAATGTCATGACATGCATTTCTTTACTAAATTCTAAGCTGCTTCTGGGAATGAACTATGTCTTATTCATTTTTTCATGTCCCCTCCCTAACCCCATCCCTCCACCTCAATGCCTGGCATATAATAGAAGTTTAAAAAACATTTCTTGAATTTCTTTTTTCAAAAAGCAGAGCTTGACTTAATCCAATGGACTCTTCTTGGCATCCAGATGAATACTGAAATGCTGTCTCTAGTGGTAGCTAGGTGGTAAAATGAGAGGGTTGGACATGGAGTCAGGAAGATCTAAATTCCAGTAATGCCTAAGATACTTACTAGCAGTGTGACCATGGGCATGTCACTTCAAACTTTGAAACTATAAATCTTTGAAATATTTTCAAATCTTTGAAACTCTCAATCAATAAATATTTATTAAGTGTCAGCTATATGTCAGGCACTGTACAAAACCGCTAGAGATACAAAGAGGGAAAAAGACTCAGCAACAACAGGAACAATATTGTTTTCATTATTGATTAGGCATCCTAATCATCACCACAGCCAGGAATGGCAGATGCAGTTGTGGTCTTTGGCTGCTCCTGAGAAATTTATTCAAGTCATGACCCTTAGTTTTGGGTTTTTTGAAAACCTGGAATGTTCAGTGTTGCGTCAGGACTAAGTCAGCCTGAGAACTAAAGTGACTGGTCTGGAATTCTTCAAAAATTGGATAAATTCTTGTCTATCTGATAGAATTCTGCCTGGGGGCTCAGTCAAATAAACTACCTGACCTTGAACTCCCTTACAGTCAAATAATTCATAATTTAACCTAATTCCATTTAACTCAATATGGCAAACACTCTTTCAATGCCTGCTATGTGCAAAGCAATGGTCTAGGGTCTGGGATTTTTTTTTTAATTGGTGTGGAAAATTCCCAGTGTGAGAATTCTCTTCACAGATATAAATCACAGGATCATAAATTTAGAACTCAGAGCCCATTGAGTCAAACTCTCTGATTTTATGAATGAGGAAACTGAGGCTCAGAGATAAACTAGATTCACATAGCTAGTAAACATTTCAGGTTGGATTTGAAACCAAGACTTCTCCAATACAAATTCAATGCCCTATCCACTAAATATACCATGCTGCCTCCTTGAGCCTCAGAGACATTAAGTGACTTGCCCAAGGTCACACAGATAGCAAGTATCACAAGTGAGATCAGAAGTCCTTTCCATTGTGCCCCTGCTGAACCCAGATCTTCCTTATTTCAAGAATGGCCCCTCAGCCACCAGATGCTTTACTTCGCCTGTGACATCAAAAGGCCCTGGGCATACAAAGATGAACCCAAAGGAGACCCTACACTCAGGAACAGGATCTGATCCTAGAACTCAAACTTAAGCAAGTCTGTAACTAGCATACCTGGCACATAATGGATACACAATATTATGCAACAGATACATCTTAAATGATTAAGGTTTAAGTTTAAATTTCCATTCCTGAATTTAAAATTGCACATGGTCAAGGAGAGTCAAGAGGAATAGAAATGTCTTCATTTTCCTCAAATTCCCACATTTGCAAAGTACCATTTTCCACACTTCTCTACCTTAGCCCGAACAAATGCCTCTAAAATGCCTTGTTTTTGAGAAAATCAGAGACAGTGTTCTGTGCTTATGACTCTCTCTCTCTCTCTCTCTCTGTCTCTCTCTCTCTCTCTCTCTGTCTGTCTGTCTCTCTCTCTCTCTCTCCTCTTCTGCATATATTTGTTTTCTCCCAGCTTTGAAACAAAAGCCAGGCTTTGAGCACAGGCCCCTCAGATGCTCCCAGATCATCCTCAGAGGCTCTAAGACCTATATCTCCACAGCTGCTCCTTCTATTAAGGAACCTTTTGAACAGAGCCGGCTGCCTTTTGTGAAAAGCCCGAACAAGGGTTAAATCTTTGTACAGAGGCATCAGCTGCTCCAAAGAGTGAGTGAGTCAGCATTTACTCTTTCCCTCCCTGCTGAGAGGCCTCCCTTCTTGCTGGGTCTAATCCAAACCAACAAGCATTTATGAAGCATTTAGTAGGTGTTAAGGCACTGGGGATAACAAAGGCCCCATTCTTTAACGGGAAAATAGAGGCCATTTGCAATGAGATCTCTTGCCTCTCCTTTACATCTCAGGCCCCTTTCCTTCCCCCACATTCCCTATTCTCTCCCCATTTGCTCCAGTTTCTGAAGAGGTGGCTTTTCTCCTCTCATTGCTTCCACAACCATCCACCGCTACCCCTTTTCTCTTTTTAGCTTTCAGGCTCTCTTTATCAACTGGCTTCTTTCTTGCTGCCCTTTTCACGCTTGCGAACTCTTCTTTACCTTATCTCCCCTCAAACCATCATCCTCTATCTGTTCTCCATGTTATAGCTAAATTTTAGGGGAAAAAAGCTGTCTACAGAGCCTGCCTGCATTCCTTCTCCTCTCATGTCACTTCTTAACCCTTTGCAATTTGGTTTCTGACCTAATCTTTCAAATGACACTGCCCTCTTCAAAGTTACCAATGATCTCTTACTGGGCACTTTTCACCCCTCATTCCACATCCTTACTGGCCTCTCTGCAGAATCTGACGTGGCTCACCACTTTTTCCTGGATACTATCTCCCTTCTCTGACATTGCTCCCACTTGGTTCTCCTCCTATCTTGCTAGCCAATCCTTCCCAGGCTCCACTACTCTATGATCATCCATGACCTGTGTCCTGGATTCCCTTCTTTCTTCTCCCTCTATGCCAAGCCTGTACTACAGCACGTAGTCCTCAAAAAGTATAGGATTGCCACAGCGCACTCTCTCCCATTTGTCACAACCCACAGCAAGCAACCATCATCAGTCTCTAGTCTATCCTATCTGGTGCCCAAAGAAGTTTACAAGTTGTGCAGGTTGGCTCTATGCGCTTCCTGGTGATTTAAACAACTCCATTATTCTCAATTATTCTCTCTCTCTCTCTCTCTCTCTCTCCACCCTCCCCTAAACCCCAACTCTTCTTAACTTCTCTTGTGGGAGCCAGTACTCTTCTAAGGCACCTAGTTTGTAACTGAAGAGGTATCTTTAACTCCACTCGCTCAGCCCTCAGGTCCAGTTAGTTGCTAAGTCCAGTAATTCCATCTTCTCCACATCTCTCCCATCAATCCCAATTCTCCTCTCACACAGCCAAAACTTCAGTTCAAGCTGCCACCACTCCTTGCCTGTGCTATTGCAAAGGCCTTGTCAGTCTCGCTCCCTCCAGTCTTTCGCTTCTCTAACTTATCCTCTATAAAATTAACCTGGTTGTTGCTCTAAAACTCAGGTCTGATCATGTTACTACCCTGCTCAAAGTTCCCCTAGCTCATTATTGCCTATAGGATAAAATCAAAATTCATTTGAGATTTAAAGTCCTTTATAATTTGCCTCCAGCCTACCTTTACAAGCTTATTATACTTCACTCCTTCATTCCAGGTAAAATGACCTGCTTTGCTGGTCAGTCTCATGCAAGGCATTCTAACTCTCATGCTTTTAAACAGTCTATCTCCAAGGCCTACAATGCACTCCCCCGCTTACATCCATCTCTTAGAATCCATACCTTCCCTCAGAACTTATTGCAAGTTTCTGCTTCCTCTCAGCTATTGGTGCCTCCTCCAAAACTCCCATCACTCCGCCTCCTCCCATCACTAACTTGTTTTGCTTTTTATATATTCTGTATTTACTTGTATGCAAATATGTTTCCCTCAACGAGATGTAGGCTTCTTGAAGACAGAATTTAGTTTTTGGCCTTGTATTTCTGGATCCTAGCACGTGCTTAAAAAATTCTTGTCAATTTATTGATTTAACAGTCCCTGCTCTCAAGGGATCTACTGAGGAGATACAATGTGAAAATAGATTAAATACATACATGATTATTTGAGGAGGGAAAGACAGAGACAGAAAGGGGAGAAAAATGGTGGTGGGGGGGGAGAGCAGAGAGAGAGAGAGACAGAGAGCCCGTACTACCAACTAGAGATGAAGAAAAGTTTTCCATAGGAAGTTGCATGTGAGCCAAGCCCAGATTGGTACCATTGTGCCAAGCTTGGCTTATAGTATTTGAGCATTCATTTGAAGTTTTGAGTAACCTCTAAGCACTAGAAGATATAGGGCAGGGAGCTTATATTAGCTGCCAATTTCTTCTTTGAATCAAAGATATGACCACTCAAAATTGAAATTTGAAAGGAAAGGAAATCTTGGATTTAAATACGTATACATATATACCTTCTTCATTTCATCCTATACATACGTCTGCATCCTTCCATTATAGCCCTACCTACTCCTATAAACACACCATTATGCCCACATTAACACCCTTAATGCTCAAGAAGTTTCCATCACAATTCCATGTTGACAAGTTTTCCCCATGCTAAGACAAGGGTTCTGGCAGACCAGGACCAATATGCTTGCAATAGTCTAACCACTGATCTGTTAACGGTGAAGATTCAAAAGAAAACTATGTAAATAGTTATGGTTATTTGGAATACTTTAACTTTGGACCTGAAGCATATAAAAGGTAAAAGGAAGAAGTAGAAAAAAGATGGTTCAGGATCTTGCAAGTTCATTGACATAAGCTGAGATTCTGAATTGAGACAGAAAGAGGAATTTCAAAATGGTGATTTTTATTTTGATGCATTTAAGCAACCCCAAATCAACAAATTTATTCCTACTTAAGACAAGACCAGGCCATAAAGACCACCAAATCATTTCCAAATGATTTAATCCCTTGAAGACAGAGCAGTGATTATTTTGTGGCTCTCTCCAAAGCACCAAGCCCAGCAGGTATATTCACAGCCAAATTGCATTCTGAAGGTTATAATAACAACCAACCAAACATGAATTCTAGCTAGATCTCTCCTTTCCCTATCAATGTAAGACTAGATGGCTCTTCGCTTCTTCTCACCCAGAGGGAGTAGGGTTACTCTTTTTGAACCAGTGCTTCCCTATCATTTCCAAAGCAAAAGCTCCTGATTGTTTCTGAAAGTAACTTTTACCCAATCCAGGTGCATGATTCCCTAACTGCCACCCTCCTAGTATAGCCACCTTTTGTGCACCTGGATCTTGGGACAGTATGATGTCTCTGTAGGCCAACTACTCAGCTTTCTGCTCATATATTACAGGAGTTGAGAGGGCCAATGGCAGAACAATGATGGGTTTTAGGAGCTGAAGTCTTAGCTGGGTGAATCAACTCCTCCACCCGTCACAGACTTCTTGTTCACCCCTAGATGAAGATGGAGAATTAACTCTTTAGGAATAATACTTTCTATAAAAAAGGTGGATTTCTCATCTGAAACCTAAGAAGGAGTCTTCTTGCAATATGAATGAGCAGACTAAACTTTTGTCTTTTGACTGCCCCACCATTTCTATCTTCTCCCTCACCTGTTTGAAGGGCTCATTCATTTGGGTTTTACTCTCTAATTTTGAGTACTATGATGTAACATCACTGCCTTGTTAAGGTTGGACAAAGCTGCTATCATTGTCCTGACTTCCTTGGTTTGTTATTAGTTTGGGGTCATTGGTTTTCTCATTCTCTTTTTATTCTAATGGCAATCATGTCTGCTCTTTAGTCACAACCATCAAGGAGAGCAATCAAAAACAACCTGACTTCTGAACTGAGAACTTAATTGGAGTATTTTATGCATTCACTTGAAGTTCCAAGGGTTTGTCTCTAGTACCAACTTCCTATAAGAACTACATTCTAGGATGGGGACATCCAGTAAATCTGGTGGCGTCAGCTGTCATGGCTCTCAGGGACTGACCCCTTGCTCATTCCTGAGAGTGTTCTGAAGCCTGTAAGCCAGAAGCCTCCAGAAGTCACTTCCCCTGTCCCCCTTTTACTTGGGGACTCTCCTCAGGTAGAATCAAAAAGCATGATCACAGCAAGCCACAATGTTCTTTTTTGATTTGGGAGGAAAAAGTGTTTCTTTTGAATTAACTCTGAGGCAAGCAGGAAGAAAAGGGCAGAGAAGAGACAGGTAGGTCCTTATATTGCCAAGGCTTTTATGGCCACTTTACAACATCTTGGCTATCTTAGCTCTATTTATCTTGTTAGCTGAGGAGGCATACTCAAATCTATTCTTAGATGGCATCTTGGTGAAAATAAATAGTTTCTTGGGAGAGAAATAAATATAAAAACAGGTATTTCCTGTCTCAGTCTGGTTCGTGGATGGGGTAAATGGAAAAAGCCCTCGATTTGAAGTCAGAAAACATGTGTGTTGAAATTCCGGACTCATTACTAACCATTTTTGTGAAAGCCATGGGCCTGTTTCCCTATTTGGAAAATAATAACAGTGGCTAACGTTTATATAGCTCTTTTAGATTTTATAAAACATTTTACATGTATCTTCTCATTTTATCCTCAGTAAATAATAGCATAAGAGCTGCTATTATCCTCATTTTAGAGTTGAGCAAACTGAGGCATATGGACTTTAATTGACTAAACCAGGGTTATACAACTAGCAAACATCTGAGGCAGGATTTGAACACAGACCTTCTTGATTCTATGCCGAGCATTCAAACCACTATGCCACCCAGTGGACAGAATGGGACTAGATGATCTTTTAAGTTCCCTGAACTTAAAACATAGTATCTGAATACTATGCTCCTGTGAATACAATGTATAAAGCTTGTATGTGGGCTTAGGTATGTATATGTGTATACAAAGATTATTTGTATGTATCTGAATGACTATTTTTAATCAATATATATTTATAAGTGACAAATACCAGACCTAGAGGCATTTGCATAAGAACATATACTGTGTGATGAGTTTATTATTGGCTTTTCAGACCTGGGAATCAGGAGAGAACCCTCTTTTTCTGCATAATTAAAACAAAAATAAATAACTTAGTTATTAACAAGATCTGGCCAGAGAAGTGGGGTACTACAGGGGCAGAAAGCTCCACCCACTGGCAGACACAGGCCCTACTAGAGATTGTTTAAAGATTGTTGCAGAGCTTTTTTCCCCTTCATTACAAGGGAAGGTTCAGTGCTGCAGGGCAGGGCATTCAGGACAATACTGTGATCTAAAAACAAAAGGCATCATTAAACATAAAACTTCCAATTCAGATCACCTGATTAATCCGGGAAGCATGGTTATCTTTCTTTTCTTTTCTTTTCTTTTCTTGGCTTTCTTTCTTAAACTTAAACTAGAGCCCCAGCTCTAGTAAATCCAAAGTTTGCATTACCTGTATGACAATCCACGATATTGAGTGCTGACATCAGAGAGATCATCTGGATCTGAGGCAATTCCACTTCCAGCCTTAAAAACCATGTCCAGACCAGAAGCAAAATCAGTGAGCCAGTGAATATTGAAGACTTAGACCACAGCCTAATCTGAAGGATGCTAGACTTGGGAGTCAGGAAGACCTAGGTCCAAATCCTGCATTGTATACTTACTATGTAATTCTGGGCCCAATCACTTTCTTGCTTACTGCCTCAGTTTCCTCATCTGTAGAACAGTGATAATAACAGCAATAGGTATAGGCTTGTTATTGAGGTCCAAATGAGATTATTGATGGGAAGTGCTTTAAAGGCAAATCTAAAAGCACCGTATAAATATAGGTTTTGTGGTGGTGTTAGTTATTGGGGGGCAGTTTGGTATAGTGCATAGGCACCAAATTGGTACTTGAGGAACCTGAGGGCTAGTCTTACCTTTGCTGCAAACCAGATATGGTATGATCATTTACCCTCCTTATGTCTCAAATTCTTCATCTTAAAATGCGGATAATAACAACTGGCTTTTCTAGAATGCTTTGAAGTTGATAAAGTTTTTCATAAACCTATATAAGATCTTGTTTGAGAAAGAATATCTCATTTGAGCTTCATAACACACCTGTGCAGGTAGTTATTATCTCCCCATTTTACAGTTAGGGAAACAAGGTCAATGAATTGAAGTGACTTGCCCAGTTCCACAAATTAAATATATGAGGTGGGATTAGAACCCATGTCTTCTTGACTAAAAGTCCAGCAATCTATGCCTCCCCTGTCTAATTAATGGTATTGCTGTGAGAATCAAATGAGATCATGAATGTAAAATCATTTTGAAAACTGTTCAGGAGTATGCAAACACAAAGTAGTATTCCAATCTTATTATTTTCATCACCATTAGAGCTTTTTATGTCCTAGAAGAATTCACCCTTTGGACCTCTCAAAGGCCCCTTCCAAGATTAAGTCACTGTAAAATGAGAGGTTTGGCTTAGGTGTTCAGTCACCTCCCTTCTTTCTCTCTGCATCATTCTGTAATGATGTTACAGCCTTGGAAGTCTTGCCAGAAGCAGAGAGTGTTTCTGGGAATGGAAAAAAAAAATGGCCTTTTTTTTCTCAGATAATGGGAGCTTAACTATGTATAAAGCAGGCACCACCTGGCTCTTTCTTGGTGGCAAATCAAGCCTGAAGCTATTAGGAAGCATTCCTGTCCATCCCACCCTATTACCCAAAAGTGTGCCAATGGCACGAATTTCCTTACAGTCAGAGAATCACCCACGGCTGCAACAACTTGAATGTCTGCTGGCTTCAGAGCATGGACTGGAAAGGCAAGAGGAGAAGTATGAGTCTTTTGGAAGGAAATAGAAGTCAGAATTTAGCCTTTGCTTGCTTAAAGGAGAAGGGAAGCAATAACAGTGAGTTGGGGCTGTCTGGGAAGCAGTGGGCAAGCGAGGACATGAAGGGAGGCTAGGAAGGCAAAGTGTACAGGTAAGGTATGGTGAAACGAGGAGGTGATACTATTGAGCCAAAAATGGAACTGGCAGTTCTCAGGAATAAGCAGCACTAACACAGCCTGAATACATGTGAAGTTAGCCAACTTATTCCTGGACTTTGGAGGGGAACCTACAGGACTTCAGGTGGGAGATCCAGCTTGACCATTAAGAATAGTCCTTTAGGATTCCGAATGAACTGGGTTGGAATGTGGATGAAGAATTTTGTTGGGGGAGAAGGGAGGGACATGCCATTGAGGTTAAATGACTTCCCCAAGGTCACACGAACAGTACATGTCAAGTATCTGAGGCCAAATTTGGACTCAGGCCTCCTGACTCCAGGACCAATGCTCTATTCACTGCACCATCTAGCTGCCCCAAGAATCTTTAAGAGTTGGAGTCTAGAAGACCTAAGATCATATCCTGTTTTTGAACATACTAGTTATATGACCATTGGCACATCACTTCCCTTCTCAGCATCCTGAAGTTAATTCTCTAAAACTAAGTTATAAAAGAGTTGCAAATGTATATCAGTGGAGGACATTTCTAATACTGATGATATCACAGACCTAGACCCTGGACCTGTTGCCTTAATCCTCCCTCCTCCCCCACACCTGTTATAGGATCTGAATTTGAATTTGCCACTTAATATGGATGTGACCTTGGGCAAATCACTCAAACTGGCTCTCAGTGTGCTCATCTGTAAAACAAGTAGGTAGGACTAGATGGCTTCTGAGGTCCTGTGTAGTTGTAGAGCTATGGTCTGAACTGTAGGGAGAAATCTATGCTTTTTACTACCCCCTACTGGGAAAGGACATTGATATCCTCAGCACATCAACCTCCCATGCCCACCCCATGCCTTTGCTCATGGTATTATTGCGTTTCTACCCATCCTTTAAAGTCCAGCTCAAATGATGCCTTTTAAGACATACCCCCTAAAAACTCACGTGAAACTTTCTTCTATATCCCTTACACGCATTATCATATCATATTGTGCATTATTTTCATCATCTGTGTTTGTGCCTAATGTTTGTATCTGTTAGATGGTTAGCTCCATGAGATGATGTCTCATCCAAACTTTGACTCTCCCCCAAAGCCTAGCACAATGTCCTGCACATGTGAAGGAGCTATGATTGTCAGTATCATAAAATGTATCTGAGTTAGATGAAGCTTATCATCCCTTCGGCCTTGATAAGTCGTAGGTACACAAAAGTTAAATGACTTCCTCAGGATTGCACAGTGAGTACATAACTTAGGTAGAAACACTCTACCAACCACTATGATGCCTCTTTCCTGCATACTCAAATGCTTGTTGTTAACACAATTGTGGGGAACAGGGCTCACTACTCAGTGGAAATTACAGACCAGGAAACTTTAGGAATATGTAGGGATGCCTCAGGGGGCTAACCAAAAAGAATGTCAAGATTGTGAATTTAAATGCCAACATTCTCACAGTGAATTAGTTTCCATGGTGCATGGTCAAGGCTTTCTCTTCTCTCCCTGAGCTATAAGTGAGATCCTGGGGGTCCAGAACAACCATTCACTTGGTGAAGAAGTAAAAGGATGACAAGATGAAGTAGAGGAAATGGTGAACAGGAAGAAGCAATAGAGGCTGTTTGGGGATAAGGTAGATAGATAAGCGGTAGCCATTGAAAGAAAGAGGCAGAGAAGGGGGATGTCTGGAGGGATTTTGAGGAAACAAGGTGGTCAAAATCAAAACCAGAACAGCTAATCTTGATGGATAGGACTTGACCTTGCAGTGTCTTATGGAGGCAGCGGTTGGAGAGGGTGGGGCTGGGAGAGGAGATTGGGGGGGGGGGGGCACATGTTCAATTGGAATGCAATTTTAAAAATGCACATGTCAGGTGGACGCTCCCCAGTCTCTAATAAAATCTAAAGGTTGGTGTAAGGCTTAAAATTAATTTCTGGATTTCAGCCACCTAATAATATTAGTGCTGCCTGGGAGGCTGCAGGATGTGATGGGGAAAACAATGAGCTTATGTTTAGACCACTGGGCCCTTCTACTTAACTTGTATTGCCTAGGCAAATCACTTGTGTCCCTGGGACTGAGTTTGGTACTCTAAGATTCAGGGATTGATAAACAATAAGACTTGAGAACTGCAATCAATGCAGTGGCCACTGGTGACTTTAGAAGTCTGTGGTGGACTAGAGGTGCAGATTGGGCATTATTTTCAATTACGACCAATGTGTATGGGTGATTTGTGTTTGACTTTTCTTATTTGTTACTATTCGCTGGGGAGGTGCGTAATAAGTGACAATAATGTAAAAAAGAAAACATCAATGGAATGTTTTTTTAATAAAGAAAAAAAACTCAAGGTAGTTGAACTAGATTACCTCTAGCCACCTTCAGCTCTAAAATTCCATAATTTTATTTTCCATATCACTCTCTTTCGAAAAGATCCAGGACTTTATAGCCCGACGCCCCTCCAATAGGCGTAAACTTCCCCTCCCACACTCCAACAGAGTAAGCAAAACTGTTATTTTCAAGATACCACTACTATTTGTGAAAGGGAGGTTCCCTAGTGCTGGGTGCCATCTCTAGATTTATTACCAACCCAAGTCTATGCCCACTGGATGCTGACTCTGCTGATCAAATGAGATAATGTTTGTAAAGCTTTTAGCACACAGTCTGGCATGCTTTATCTAAGCAGGCCAATGAGTGACTCCCCTTATTTACTCCTATTGAGATCTAAAAGCCTTGAGCAGTGAGCTAAGCAAGAAATAAAGGCAGTTTGAGGAGGGTCATGCTGCTCATAGCACTGCTTTGAGAGCCTATCGACATTCAGGTCCTCTTCAGTGATCCAAGCTGGCAAAAGCAACTAGGAAGCAGAACTTAATCCAGGTTTGAAGATTTAATTAATACAGTAACTGAGGCACAATGGCTACAAGAGGGCTGAAGAAGCAAGCATTCAGGCCCCCATCTGTCCTGAGGTGCTTACCTGAGGTAGGAAGAGAGGTAGAAGGGGCTGTGTCTTCACACTTCAACTGGCTCCCATAACCCTAAAGGGAACAAAGTAGACTGAATGACATGGGAGGACAGGCAAGGGTCAGGACTCACCACTAGCACAGCCCAACACAACACACAGCATCCCACCCACCTTTGCAAAGGGAAATATTACAAGCTCTTCTGGCATTGACAAAAGTAGGATCTGATTGGTTGCACTGGGCAGAAGGGTTGATAAATCCTTCCCTCTTTTACTCAGGTTTTATGTCTCCCCTAGTCCATTTGGAGGATCAAGGGATCACAGATTGAGAACTGGAAGGTACCTTCCAGGTCAAGGCCCAGAAACCGAGGCCCAGAGAAATTAAATGACTTGTCCAAGGTCACAATGGTAATAAATGCCAAATGATAGATCCAAACTCTGTTCCTCTAACATCAAGGGAGAGCACGCTGTTGGCATTTTCAAAGAGCTGGTGAGTAGATAATGACGCTCTGCCATTTCTAGTAAAAAACCATTCACGAACCGTTTATAAATTATTGAGGCAAGCACACGGGAGGGAATCTCTACTGCACTCACTTTGTAAACCAAATACACAAAAAAGCAATACCTGATCAGGGCTGCTGGTTGTTGCGGTTGGCCCTGCTGCTGCTACCGCTGTTGTTGCTGCTGTAGCTGTTGTTGGATACGTGTAATTGCTGTTCTTGTAGGTTCGAAGGTAGGGCTGATCCTGCAAAAAGAGAACTGGCGGCTGACTGCTGCCAAGTGAGCCACCTGCGGCAGCTTACCCCTAGGACCGTCTGCCTTCACCTTCCTCCCCTGTGAAGGAGGGGCGCTCTAAGGTTATGAGATCACAGATTTAGAATCCTTCTTCAATAGCTACATTGCTACTATTACAACTCATGTCACTATTGTTACTTCTAATGACACTGTTGCTGAGGCTATTACTGGTCTTGGCTACTATTGTCACCTCTCTTCATTGTTAATATTACTGCAATGGCCATAATTACTGCTCATTACTACCATTGTTCCTTCTGCTATTAAAATCATTGCTGCTAATGTGCCTATCATTACTTGTCCTATTACTGGGATTTCTGCTATTGCTACTATTACTACTAATCCTTAGTGCTACTCTAGTTCCCTCCGCTATTACTGCTGTTACGCTATTGCAACTAATACTGCTTAGTGCTACTATTGTTACTTAGACTGTTACTGTTATTGCTGCTATTACTATTAATACTTAGTGCTACACCTCTTCCTTCTGTTATGGCTACAGTTACTCCTATTGCTATTAATACTGCTCAGCGCTACTATTGCTACCTCTGCTATTACAAACACTGCTGCTATCGCTACCACTGTTACTTCTAACACTGTTATTATTTTTTGGTCAGGGAAACTATTCCTGCTATTACCCGCCCTGCTGTTTATTATTATATTATCACTACCACTGCTACTATACTTTGCTACTGCATGTCCACCTACAGCTACTCTTGCTAACACTACAAATCCTCTCCCTATCAATGGCCTGGCTAGATGACTCCGCTGCAGGTGGAATGATGGCGGCTATTGCTGTCAATTATAGTATTTGCATGTTCCTCTGTCATTGGCAGGTTCTAAACAGTCCACACTCATAAATTAGATGGCCTTTGACATTGACAGAACTCCTCAAATGGATCATTTCATTTTGATGTGTGTAACAATCCTGAGGAAAGTACAAAAATCTCATTTGTCTTCATTTGATGCATGAGAAAACTGAGAGTCAGAGTGGTTAAGAGACCTATTTCATGTAACTAGTAACATCCACAGCAATAACAGCATTTATCATAGGCAAGGATTCTCCTAGATGTTGGAGGAAACACAAAATGGAGAAAACACGCTCTGCTTTCAAAGACCTTCCAGTCTGGTGTGTATCACACATGCTAATCATACAAGTATGGAGATAATTAGGATACATAATATATGACAAATACACAAAAGGGACACAAGCAAAGCGTGGGGGGGGGGGGAGAGGGTCTGAAAGAGAAAGGCCATTATTTTAAGGTCCTGAGAAACTGGACTGGGAGGAAACATGGAAATTTTACCGAAAGATGGGACATTTGTAATGGGCATTGAAGGATAGTAAGGAATTAAAGAGAGGACATTTCAAGCTTTGGCTAGAGCAAAAAAGCATAGGACACAAAAGAGAGCAGACAAATAGGGCAGACTGGCAATAACACAAAGTGAATTGATGGTAACATTAAGAAAAAAAGCTGGAAATGCATGGGGTGCCAAGTTTTATAGAGTTTTGAATACCAGGCTGAGGATTTTGACACTTATTCAGAAGGCAGTAGGGAGCACCTATCATCCCGGGTCTCCTCAGCATCTCTTCCCAGTAGCCACATGAAACACATAGGTGTTTAAGATTATGCCCAATGTGTGTAATAATAACAGAATAATGTTTCTCAGAGTGGTGCTAGGGACAGGTAGGGGGCTGGAAGCAACAGGGGGTTTTTGGAGGGTATTGCAGGAACACCAACCAACCCTTTAGTAAGTGGATATAGAAGATGCCACAGTAGAGGAGGAGGCTGTTTCACCAACTCAGTCAACTTCCTTTGGTGCTCCAAAACCCCTAGCCTATAAGATGGAGATCCACACTTGGACATGCTCCCAATACCACAATCCTCTCTCTAGTCATAAGACCTGATTCTGTCTTGAGAATTGTCATGAACTCATGGACCCTATCCTGCTAAACTAAGTCTCCCCCACCCAATAACTTGCAACCTGTGCTTGGCCCTTATTCCCGCCTGGGCTTCAGAGTCAATTACTGACTTGAGATCATTCTGACATGCCCACACCCATACCACTTGAATGGGATCTGGCGATCCCTTTTGAAAAGTTGCCAAGATCTCCTCTAGTATCTACTATAGTGGAAGGGAGTTAGGTGAATAGCTATTGTGCTTGAGATCAACTGGGCCAGAGTTTCATAAGGTCTTCAACTTGGGGCCTCGGAAGTTATCCAAGGTGTTGGTGGGGGACATGAAGGGGTGGTTATGGAATAAAGCATGGTCAAAACTGAACGCAAGGTCTAGAGAGACAAATTTCCATAAAAGCAAATTACCTGACTAGGACAAATTAGATCGGTAAGATTTTCAAGTCGAATTGCATTATTCTTCTCTCCAAGTGGTTCCAGCTAAATGAAGAAATAGTTGGGAGAAGAGTAAGAGAAATAGAAAGCCTAGAATCACAAATGCTTAGAGCTGGCAAGAACAGATCTCAAGAGGCTTTCTAAACCAATCTATACGTCAATATAAATGTCCTCTGCAACATCATCAAGGGGTCATTCAGCCTCTGTTTAAGACCTCTAGTGAAGGGGAAATCGTTACCATTTGAAACCTCCCTTTCAAAAAACTCTTAAATGGTAGGAATAAACCTCCTCCTCATTCTCCAGCTTTGTCTCATTTTTGAGAAGATATTCCTTCCTAAGACCTATTTTTCCCAGGTTAAACACCCACAGTTTGATCAACCAGTCAACAAACATGTATTAAATACCTGATCTATGACAATTAATAAACAAGCATTTAAATAGGTTTTAATTGATTTTTTAAAAAATATTGCCAACATTTCCTACTGTGTTTCTCCCAACCCCTGGACCTGTTGCTTAGAATAATGATTTTTTAAAAAAATCAACAAACATGTATTAGCTACTCTCTGTCTGGTACTGGGCTACATGCTTAGGATACAAAGACAAAGGCAAAAGAATGCCTACCTTCAAAAAGCTTACATTCTAATTTCCCAAAGAATCATTTAACATACCATCTACAGCCTTCTCACCATTCCAACCACCCTTCTTCAAGTGGACAGCAGTTTGTCAATGTCTTTCCCAGAACTGAGCATCATGCTACAGATGAGGTCTGTCTGACCAGGACAGAGTAAGACAAGACTGTCACCTGCCTCAGTCCTTATTCTGCTAGACTTTTATTGATATAACCTAAGATTACATTTTTTTTTTGGCCATGTATTGTTGTCTCATGGATCTCATAGGCTACTAAAACCAGGGGGATGCTGGTAAAGGTTTAACAACCAGCTCTTGGGGTAGAGGTGGGAGAAATGTATGCATGATACAATTAAAAATTTAATACATATATTTGATATTTTTTCAATCAGTTCTAGACACTAGACAATAAAAAAAATAAAGAAAAAAAACCAGCAACAATAGCCCAAGAAGATTTCGGAGCTGTAAATGCTTCTATTGAAAATTTAATAATGGGTTCTCATTGGCCAATTTGAACTGTCCCCAGTGCCTCCCTGGCTAACACCTGAGATCTTTTTCATACCAACTGTTGTCTAGCCATACCTCTTCCATCCTGTATCTATGCAGTAGATTTTTTCCACCTAACTAAATATAGAACTAATAGGGGCAAAAGTCAGGATTGTAAATTGGAGTGGGGTGGAGAGGGTAGGTGGGGAGCAAAGAAAATGAATCATTCCATGGATTGCCTGCACTTATCTTTATGGTTTTCAAACCAGAGAAGATGACCCTTCAAGGTAGGCACAAAGAGTGTTCTCATTAGAGGGTTGTTCTTACCATGTTGTTCCAGAGGCCCCTGGCTATATGTGCATGGCCCTTACTGTGAAAATGGAAACAATCTGGAGCAAAGAAAGAGCTGTCAGGCAATCCCTCCTAGTCATAGAAAAAAGAAGATTGAGGGTCAGGGAAATCATGTGGTCAGGCTCAATATGGGCAAAAAAGACCAGAAAATCATCTGGAGTTCTTTTTGTTTACCGGGGTCTTTGGCATAGGCACTTGCTCCAAAAATGGCTGCAAAACCACTGTGAAATCCTCCTTAGTATCATATCTCCCACTGTCAACCAGCTGGTGAGTTGCCTCCTAAATGCGTTTGGGGGTGGGGGGGGTCAGGGAGAGAAGACAGAGAGAAAAAAAATTAAAACAAGAGCCATAAGGCATTTTCCCAGACTCCCCTGAGTACAACTCTCTGGTCAGGTAGTAAGTCTACCCCCCAAATGTCCTTTATTTGGCCTGAAAAAAAAATAGAATCAGAAAACGTGAACCCTAAAGTGTACAACCCAGTGGCGAAACAGCAAACTAAGGACAAAAAAAACGTTCGTGCACTTTTCAGTCATGTCTGACTCTATGTGACCCTATTTGGAGTTTTCCTGGCAAAGATACTGGAGTGGTTTGCCATTTCCTTCTCCAGATCATTTTACAGAAGAGGAAACTGAGGCAAAGATGGGTAAGTGACTTGCCCAGGGTCACACAGCTAGTAAGTGTCTAAGGTGGGATTTGAACTCAGGTCTTCCTGACACAAGGCCAAGTACTTTATTCACTGCACCACCTAGCTGCCATTAAAGTAAAATTATTCAGGGCCTGTTTACCTAGCCTAGGGAGTATCCTCAACATACTTCTCCTACTTCTGTCCCCAATGCCTTATGACCATGTCTTTGACATAATTGTGTAAAAAAAAGGGAGAGATTAGATATCACAACCTGGCTACTTTTTTTTTTTAGGCAATTGAGGATAAGGAACTTGCCCAGGTGCACACAGCTAATAAGTGTCTGAGGCTGAATTTGAATTCTGTTTAAGTTCTCTGATGAAAGGCTTAGTATGAGAGCAGATAGAAGCTATGAGCATAAATAGTTTTCCTTGATCCATGTTCCCTCTGTCCTTCATTGGTACAGAATATCCCCAACACACATTCCCATGGGCAGCTGGAAATATTTCTTTCCATTGAACAGAGACTCTTAGATGTAGAATCCTAGGACCAGTATTCACCATATCCCAGCTCTACCAATTCCCAAGGTTACAACCTTGGGATGATAATTTCCCTTCTATGGGCGTTTAAACTTTTAAATCAGTGAGCCTGTGATGCTGAGATTCAGACCGGCTTCAGCATTTCTTTTTTGCACAGGAATCATGAATCTCAGCAAATGAGGTTTATACTGTCCAGAGGCAAAGTAGGACTGGGCAATGAGACAGATCCCTGACCAGGAGCCAGAAGATACCAGTTCTGGTCCCAGTCGTGCCTTGAACTTTTGGCAAGTCGCTACACTTCTATCTGAATCTTCCAGTTTAGCTACTGTAAAAACTTAGGGGTTGGGCTGACTGCACCAAGATGCCTCCCAGCTCCAGAATCAATGAGCTTTATGTCCACACAGCACACCAGTCAGCAATGTTTACCTCCTGAGCCAGTCAAATTTCCTTGAGCATTAAAAGGGCTCTTTGAGAAGAGTCCAGAATCGGCGAATGCCTTCACGTTAAATCCCTTAAGCCAGCCTGTTTCCCTTCCATCTTACCTGGTATTGTTTATTCAACTCGATGAGGGTGGCGAGTTCCGTGGAATTGTCTTCAAACTGCAGCACACAAGGGCATATGGACCTGCAGGTTGGAACCCAGGAGCCCCCCACCCCACCCAGGCCATCACTTAGAATTTGTGTGGCTGCAGGAGAGGCAGCAGCTTTCACTTTAAGCTCAGCCGACCTGGGAACAGGGGATCAGGAAAGAAATCCCTTTGAGGTTGGAGGTCGGGGGAGCTGGGACAAGAGGCCCATCTGTACTTGGTACTGGAATGAGAGAGAAAGAATATATCAAAATCTTGGGGCAACATGGTAACTAGAGGAGGCGGCAGACAAAGAAAGAATGATTGATGGGAGTATTTCATAGAGGAGGTCTGAGGTCATGGTGAGAATTTAATAATTTGTACATATGTGAATGGCTATTGTATGAACAATGGTGAGCAGATCTCTACTCCTCCCCACCACTATTTCCAGTAAAGAATGGAAGAGACTGTGATTAGATACCAAAGAGGACTTCTCATCCATGAGGGTTATGGTCTCTACTCTTTAAACATTTGTAATGCCAATTGTGAGAAAAGGTAGGAAAGCAGTGTTAGTATGGTTTAAATTCAGACTAGGAATGGATAGAATGGCTTCAAAAGATCCTATCCAGTCCTAGGATTCTGTCCTGAGATGAAAAGCCCATGACACGGCTCCCTGTGGAGGGCTCAGTCTTCAGGTTTTTTGTTTTTGTTTTTTTACCTCGGTAAGTGTCACGAGGCACACAAACTAACCAGCTGGGCCAGCTTCCCTTGCAGCTTCAATGTAGTGGAGAATGGAGAATGACGAGGGCCACAAGACAGCTGAGCCTTCGTTGGGTCCTTCCACCATAGGCTGACAGTCAAGCCTACTCTCCCATGGGTTCTAATGCTTTGTGTTGTTTTCTTTGTATATGTTTTATATGTACTTATATGTTTTCCCCAATAGAGGGTAAGTTCCTTGGGGGCAGGTTTTTGTTTTGTTTTTTCCCTCTTTATCTCCAGCTTCCTACCACAGGGCCTGGCATCTTGTGAGCACTGAATGCTATTTATCCTTCATTTTCGAAGAGGACAAATAACATCAAGGGGTGATGTCTTCACTCGCACATTTATTGGACTTAAATGAGGTAGAGCTGGACAAATTCATCAGCCTCCCTCTCTCTTCCTGAGTCATTAATGTCCTGTGGCAAGACAAAAGTCAAGATAGCTGGCCATGGCCCAGGATGCAGTAGCCATTGGAGCAAATTGTTCTCATCCATCCATCCTACTAGGAGAAGTGTACACATGCTTAGGGTAGAAATCTTCCTAATTCACCGATAGTTGGTGACCTACCAGTTACCCTCAACCTCGTTTAGCTGTCTGCTGAGATTGACGCTGCACACGCTTACAGCTTCTTGGAGCCACAGGTAAGAGTTGAGTGCCAGGTAGACACCAAAGGTGGGTGAGCAGCCCTGAAAAAGGCTCAGTGGCTCTCACATCAGAGGGGCAAGTCCTGGGCATTAAATATTTCTTGGTTGCTTTAGTATCAATCATAGCAGAAACTGGGTGAAAACAGCTACAACTGTTCATTCTTAAGACTGGCACGTTGGGCGTATGCTTCAGGAACATTTCCCCCATCCCCAAATCTCCTTTCAGTGAAACAAAAAGGTGAGGGGAAGATACCTCAAAACTACCTACACCATCAACATTCAGGTTATCCTATTGGACTTTCTAAATATTCAAATACACTTTTCTTCATGGGGCTGAATCTCTTATAGCCCGAGTCTTTGGGGGTACAGTGTTCCATACCTGAGTATCAGCCTCGGACAGAAGACTTGCTCCTCCTGGTACAGCTCCCTCAGACTGGAAATTGTTAGCACGGATACTAAATTCACAAAGGTGCGGGGAACCTGCCCAATGCATAGAATGATGATGATGATGATGACGATGATGATAACACATGTTCACATAACAGTAATGGCTATAACACTTGTATACAGCTTTAAGGTTTGCAATGCACTTTAAATAGAGTAGTTCATTTGATCATCACAATAGCCCTGTGAGGTAGATGCTATTATTACCCTCATTATACAGCTGAGGAAACCGAGAACTGTTTAAGTGACTTATCCAAGGACATATGGCTACTAAGTTTTCTAAAACAGGATTCAAACAGGGCTTCCTGCTCTCTAATCACTATACCACCACCTAGCTGCCTCTATTATATCACAACAATGTTGTGAGATAGGTTAGTATAAGCACTATTCGTATTTCACAAGTGCTTAGAGAAGTTAAAAAGTCTTGTGTATGGTTACACAGCTAGTAAGTACGAGGACCAGGATTCAAACGCAAGCCTCTTGACTCAGACACACAAGGACTCTAAGGAGCTATGTGGATTTCTTCATTAGTATGTCATGATATTGGAGCTCTGACATGCCATGGAAGTGTCTCTCATTTCACAGAGGCCACCTTGAACCTATTGTGACTATCGTTCTCTCTCTGCTTTCTTCCCTTTATCCTTGGTGACTTTGTAACAGCCATCAGTTTGGGCTCCCAAGGGAAATGGTTGGGCAGCACTTTAACGTCTTGTTGTTGGTGGTAATGACTTAAGGATGCTAAGTGGCAGTTTTGTGACCAGTGAAGGGGTACTTACTGCTGATTAAAAACTACTTGAGCCCCGGGCCAAAATATAATAGAGCTACAATGAACCATGAGAGTCACCTGGTTCACCCTTCTCATTTTACTGATGTCAGTCAGTCAGTCAGTCAGTCAATAAAGATCTATTATGCTCCTACTAGGTGCCAAGCGCGTGGTGCTAAGTACTAGGGATACAAAGCAAGACAATCCTTGCTCTTAAAACAACATGCAAAAAGCCATGTAAAGCTAGGTTATTGATAAGATCAATTATAAATAATAAACAGAAGGAAGGAATTAAGAATTGAGAAGGAAAGGGAAGGCTTCCTGAAGAGAGTGGGATTTTAGCTGGGATTTCAAGGAAGCCAAGAGATGGAAATGAGGAGCAAGACCATTCCAGGCATGTGGGACAGAGCCAAAGAAAAGGCCTAGAGTCAGGAGATGGACTATCTGGTTCTAGAAACAGAAAGGAGGTCAGTCAGCGTTGCTGTTTCAAAGAGCACGCAAAGAGCAGGGGGAGTATATGTAAGATGACTATAAAATGGTAGGGTCTAGACAACTTATGATAGGCTTTGGAAACAAAACAGAGGACTTTAGCATTAGTCCTAGAGCAATAGAGGGCCACTGGAGTTTATTGAGTAGAGCTATGACATGGTCAGACCTGTGTTTTTCAAAGATCACTTGTGGCCAAGAGGCTTGTGTCAGGAAGACCAACTAGCAGGCTATTGCAACAGTCCAGGTGTGAGGTAATGAAGGCCAACACAAGAAAACTGAGGCTCAAAGATGTTAGGTGACTTGCCCAAGGTCAGCTATTAATGGTAGGGAAAATCCTGCAATAGAACCCAAGTGTTCCACCTCCAAAGACAGCTTTCTTTCCATTTTAGTACATTATAGAACCTGGTATGCTGGGCTGCTGCTGACCAAGAGAGGGAAGGCAGAGGTTCTTAGAAGTTAGAAAACATGGATTCCATACCTCTTCATGAAGGATGTCCAGAGCCTCACCAATATATCCTGTGAAGTTCTGAGGAGAAAAGTGAGTCTGTGGAAACAAGAAATTTCTTAACTCTGGATAAATTTTTCAATATCCACTTTTCTTTTCTGGGTTCCCTTCTTTCCTGTTATGCAAGACTGAGTAGAATTGCCAAATAGGTATAGGTTAGCATGGACACCACTTTCAACCCCTCCAACCCTGCTTGTGACCCCAGGGCTTGGTAGAATTCTTAATTCTCCCCCATTGAAACTCCCTTGTCCTCTGACCCCAAGGTGTCATGTAGCTCATCAGCTAGCGGGTTCTGCTGTTATGCTAACAGAAGAGGAAAAAAGACGGGGACTTTCAGGTAACATATGTACACTTGAACTATATACAGTCTGTTGTACAACCTGCTAATGACTTTGATAAGGGACTTTTCCAGCCAAGGGAAGAAAAGCGACAGCCAGAGGAGGGCACACCAAATGGGGAGGGATCTCAAAAGTATATCACAGGAATGACTGAAATAAGTGGAATTTAGTCTACAGAATACATGTGTGTGACCTCATCTGTAACATGAGCTGAAGAAAGAAATGGCAACTCACTCCAGTATCTTTGCCAAGAAAACCCCAATTGGAGTTATATAATGAAGAGTCAGACACAACTAAATAACATATATGCATCTCTATGGGTACATGCGTGGTACCGTAGTTAAAACACTGGGCACAGGAAGTCTCTTCTTTCCATGTTCAAATCTGGCTTACCAGCTGTAAGACTCTGGACAACACACTTAACAGTTTGCCTCAGTTTCCTTATCTGAAAAATGAGGTGGAGAAGGAAAAGCCAAACCATTCAGTGTCTTTGTTAAGAAAACCCAAAAATGAGGTCAGACATGACTAAAAAATATCTGAACAAAATATCAATACATATATATGCATCTACATACCTGTATATTATACATGGAAATATGCACATATAGACATATATGGATACAGCCATACATGTATACCTGTGCATACACATATACATGATAGTTGTTTTCAAATAGCTGAAATGCAGTGAGGAAGATGTGCTAGATTTAATAATAACTGTCAGTCTTGTCATTTTTGTGTGTATATGTCTATATTCCTAGAGCCTAGGACAGTAAGTGGCACATAGTAGGTTAATTAATGAATGCTTGTGCATTGATTTTTACAAGGGAAACATATTTAATAATAATGATATGTTGTTCAGTTGTGTTTGACTCTTCGTGACCCCATTTGGGGTTTTCTTGGCAAAGATGCTGGAGTACTTTGCCATTGACTTTTCTAGATCACTTTATGGGTGGAGAAACTGAAGCAAACAAGGTTAAGTGACTTGCACAAGGTCACACAGCTATTAAGTGACTGAGGCCAGATTTTAACTCAGATACTCCTGCCTCCAGGCCTGGTGGTCTATCCACTGTGCCACCCAGTTGCCCCAATACACATAGGGAAAGAAACTAGACCCACGATTTCATTGGTATAGAGAACTTCCTCTACCAAGGTGAATCATGAACTTCTCTGCAACTTATCATCTTAGAAAAATGCCTAGACCCCTGAGATGTCAAGGGACTTACCTAGGGTCACACAGCAAATATGTGTCAGAGCTGTGACCTGAACACAGAGCTTAAAGGTCTTAGAGCTGTAGTCAGCAGATGCACATAAAATTTAGAGCCATTTTAAGCTTTTGGATCTTAGAACTACACTAAGACTTTTGGAGTACCCCGTATCATTTCATTTGAACCTCAAGAATCCTGTGATATAGATATTTGAGATATTATTCTCATTTTACAGATTAATAAACTGAGGCTGAGGCAATAAGTAGGATTTTAATCTAGTTCTTCCTAACTCTGAGTCTAGTACCCTATACCCATGTTATGCCATAGGGCATAGCTGGTATAGATGACTGAGGTTACAGGGAAGCAGATTTTGGTTGAATGAAAAGCAAATAAGGCCAATGGAATGAATAGTACTTGTGAAATAGTAAGCTCACTGCCACTAGAAGTATTCAAGAGATATTGTAGAGGGTGGGTATCCTTTGCATGGGTGGGGTGGGAGGGGAGGCTTTAGATCAGATGACCTCTCAGATCAACCTTTCCAACTTGGAGATTCTGTGATTCTAACTTGATATACTATCTCAACTGGAAGCACAAAGGTGAAGGGGACACAAAAGAGGGTGGAAGGGGAGGAATCCATTGTCTATGGTTATAAATAAAAAAAAGCTTTCCAGGGATCACCAAAATCTTGTTTTCTAGCAAGATAAGATCAAACTGCCATGATAAAAAGTAATCAGAATCAAAACCATTACATCTCATCCAGCTTCATCTCCCTAGAGGGGAATAACCTCATTGCTAGGAGAGGACCATCGGATTAATCTACCAGACTAGCTGAACTGCAATGAACCCTATGTCCTGTATTAGCACAACAATAACAGTGCTATTCCAGGAATATGCCAATCAGAGGCTGTGGAAACCCCTTCCCTGAGAGTGGAATATTGCTTCAAGGTCCTACCTTTGCAGACCAGGGACTTACCAGGTCATGGCAGAACTGACAGAGGTCGTTTCCTCCTATAAACAGGGTTATTATTTTCCAGTCCTCTTGGAAATTGATCCTCTGGAAAGATTTTAAAAGCACATGAGCAAAACACATAGAAATACAACTCATAGTAAAAGATGAAATGAGAAATAGCCTAGCCTTCAGAAGCAATCGGGTCTTGGTAGAAAGTGAGAAGCAACCACATTAATGATGGCAATAAACCTAAAATGGATTAAAAACCAACTAATGATAAGGGCCATTCAAGCGTATTGCAAGTAACAAGCAAGGTACAAGTTCTAAATTTGAACTCTGAAACTGCTCCTTTCTATCTTCATAATCTCTACCAAATAATGTAAACCTTGCTAGGGTTCACTTTCATAGGATAATGGATTTAGAGCTGGAAGGGACTTTGAAGGCTGAGCCTAAAACCTTCATTTTACAGATAAGGTAACTACTTTTCAGAGGAATTACATGACTTAAACAGAGTCACATAGCTAAGAAGTGTCTGAGGTTAGATTTGAACACAGGTCTTCCTCACTTCAAATCCAATACGTTAGTCACTACACCATTTGTAAAACGATGATGTTGGACCAGATGATCAGTGGTGTCCAATGTCTGCAGGCTGCATTGTGGCAGGTCCTGAGTGCAGCCTGAACCAAGTTAAAATATCATTGGGAAAAATTTAGCAATAAAAATATGATGTTAATATTGGCCACTGTTTCTACTCGAGTTTGACACCACTGGAATAGATATTGCTCTGGGGCCCGTTCCAACTCCGCTAAGATTGATAGGTTTAACTTTGTAGTTCAGAACTTCATGTACTGAAAGTGGATACAAATATATTAGCTTTCCATAGTCTTGGAGTCCTGAGGCATGGGTGGCATCAAAGAATTCTAGAGTCGAGTCCAAACCTTAGAAATCATCCTGTCCATCGTCCTTCTTTATAGGTAAGGAAACTGAGGTTTGGAAGACCTATCTGAGCTGATTATTTCAGTTCTTTAAAGGGCACTGCCATCTCCTCATTGTAGTTACTCACTTCCCTGATGCAATATACACTACAAAGCTTTTCTGTGTCTTTCTATCAGATCTTCACAGAGGATCCACTCAAACTGAGGTGTTCTTTGAGTTCTTTTAATATTTTGTGGCTTTCTTCACTTGTGTCCAACTCTTCATGACACCGTTTGGGGTTGTCTTGGCAAAGACACTGGAGTGGTTTGCCACCTCTTTCATCAGCTCATTTTACAGAGGAGGAAGCTGAGGCAAACAGGGTTAAGTGACTTGCCCAGGACCACACAGCTAGTAAGTGTCAGAGGCAGAATTTGAACGCAGGTGTTTTTGGCTCGACCCTGACATTCTATCCAATGTGTCACCTAGCTGCCTGGCATAGTTATCAGCATAATATTCTGCTTATGTATTGTCTATTCACCAGCCATATATATCCATTTTACTTCTTTTATGCTACTTTGTATGCACAGGTCATCAACGTACATTATAATCCATAACAATATTTAAACCCACCACAAATCTTCCTTTTGTTTTTTGGGTCACCTGAAATTATTTTCTTTCTAGGATTCAGCTGGATCCATAATTTTCAGATATATAGCACCACAGAATGTTGGAGTTAAAATGATGGGCTTTTGTAGCAGCAAGCTGTTAGGTATCACTTAAACACTTATACCATGGCCCAAATGGGATTCAAATTAATCTTTTTCCTTTTAGTTCTCGGCAAAGCTCCATGTCCACTTTAGTGACCTGCCATAATTTGAACAATGAGCATCTGTCAGCTCTTTGTCTATCCTCTATCGATGGCTATCAACCTATTTTGAGCGTCTGCATCTCATTGAGAAAGCTCCATAGTGTGCAAAATCTTGTGGCACGCAACATAATGCCCTTTGAAAACAAGAATATATGTGGGAGGACCTCTCTGTCAACAGGGACATTGTGCAGGACACTGGCAAACTCCTTCAGTGAGCATATGCCTCCCTCTTTAATGCCACAGTTCATGATGTTGACACTGAGAATTAGTGAACAAAGCTCTAGCTGTGGTCATATCTGTTATGGAATCTTATACAGTTAACCTTGGATGATATTAACACATGTGGGAGACAGCTTGCACAACGTTTGAAAGGTATCAAGTGGCAGAGTCAGGATTGGAAGCCATGTCATGTGCAGGGAAACAACAAGTAGGCATTAAAGGCTTGGCAGTGCTACCTGGGACAGGTATATTAGGCACGGACCACTGGCCCTGCAGGTGATTCTAATCAGCTACATCCAGTAAATAGGCCAGTGCCTACTTTGGGGCAGGAAAATCACCCAGGTGGACCTCACTCCCTCTAACAAGGACACATGCCCTAACATGAATGCAGATGCCTGTGCAGACTCATTGTTCCTGGAGCTGAGCCAGGATAAAAGGTGTAGTAGGGATTACCCATAATGGGAGTGGTATGATTTGGCAAGAGATTACAACAAGTTGAGATCATCTGAAAGGACTCTTCAACCTTAAGGGAGTCTGGGAAGGAAATTGTTCTCTAGTGTCCTGGAAAACCATTTTTATTTTGAATAAAAAGAGAAAGGCATTATCTCTTACTGAAGTCCTTTTGAAATGGCCCACTCGACCCAGAGGGAGGGGGCTGTGAGTAAAAGCATTCTTACAATTTAATATTAATTGAGCACCAAGACTGTGGGTGGGTGGGGTTGTGAAAGATGGAGTTCTTGGTGAACAAGCTCACATTTTGGATTGCTTTCCTAAAAAGTTCAAAACACCTTTCGCCCTTAGTAAGAGAGAATATAGTGTATGGTGGGCACAGGATTGCTTGGAAGAGCTCATTATTCTTTCTAGACCAAACTGCTTGTTTCCAGACAGTCAATGGAGTACCATCAGGAACCTGGGGGAAATTCTGCAAAGCCCTTTACTCTGTTTCAGTTCAACATTAGCTTGGCCTCTCTGATCTGTCAGTCTGAAAGAGGGAAAGGTGCAGAAGAATTGAGGGAAAAAACTCATAAAGGACTACCTTGATATTGAAATGACTTACCCACTTTGACAATGCAGGCTATTTAAGCACATTTCAACAACATACTTTATTCATTTCTTTTTTGACGGACACCTGTGATTTCATCTGCATATGATACTAACAACAGAGAAGATTCTCTCTGCCTATGTAGACCAGCAACTATTATGTAATTTACAATTTCGGAGAGTTGCCGGGGGTACTCAGAAGTTAAATGACTTACCCAAGACCACACATCCACCTTGTGGCAGAGAGTGGTCTTGAACCAGGTATTCCTGATTTTAAGACCAGCTTTCTAGCCATTACTATGTGTGCCACCTCTCAAATAAATCCATAGCTTCCTTAATTATTTCTTTCATTCATTTGGATGTGGCCACAGAACACTAAAATGTTTTTTAAACTAAAATGTTTGACCAGCAGCTACTGCTCAATTTGGAGACAGCTGAGAGGAGAGCACGGAGGCTCTTTGTACAGAGGGTCAGAGAGGTATAGGATTCCAGTATTTTCAGTATGAAACTAGCCTATCTATGCATCCATCTATCCATCCATCCATCCATCCATCCATCCATCCATCCATCCACCCATCCACCATCCTTCCCTCCATACATACATCCATTCCACAACTGGCCTTCATCTAGGTCACTACCTGATTCCTCTGGCCTGGCATTCTATTCAAGGAAGTTCCATAATTAATAAATTCTCAGACCCTTTTCAGCCATTCATTGAATCCATACTTACTGTATCATTCTTCATCAGGTTCACCAATCTCCTAGCCTGGCTAGGCAGCCCACTACGATAATATAGAAAGGAGAATACTTTAGAAATACTAATGATATCTTGGAATCACAAGGGAAAAGTTATACCACAGAGGAGAGAAGGTAGGAATACAGTCCACATACATGCAGACCAAAAGATGATCTGCAAGAGGGTGCCTGATGCCCCGAAATTTAGGTGGGAGATGTAAACACAAGCACCAAATGGATGGTGATGGAAATCCCTATGCAGTCTCTTCGGCAACTTGTCAGGTCATTACATGGTTTACTATCGCTCTCTCTCTCTGCTTTCTATGTTAAACTTTTAAATGGTGACAGCAAGGGTGCCATGTACTCTGCTCCCCACAGCAGCCCAATTTGGACAAAGCAAAGTTTCTTACTGACAGTAGATTTGGGAGAGAAGGTGAGCAGTATTTTCTCTTGTGCAAAAAGGTAGTAGGTGTATGGGGTAGGGTGCTGTATTTAGAATGTTGGGGATTTTAAGACCTGGATTCAAGTCCCACCCCTGAAACTAACTATGAGACCTTGGCCAAATGATTTAGTCTCTCTCTGCCTCAGTTTCCTTTTCTGAAAATGAGCACAATAATACCTGTAGCTCCTATCTCATAGGGTTGTTATGAGGCTTAAATGAGATAATGAATATAAAGTACTTTACAAATGTTAAAACACTATATAAATGTCAGTGATTGGCTGATGTATGCACATCTTAAGAAGAAATATGACTTTTCCCCATTAAAATCATTTCAAATCAAGAAACTTTTAGCTTATTAAACCAACAGGTTTGTCCCAAGAATTAATTCCACGAACAAGGAGAAACCTTGCCCCAAAAGAAAAGAGGCCATGTCCTATAGATATTCTAGCTACTCTATTGAGTTGCTAGATATTCTAGCAACCCTATTGAGTTGCATCTTCATGTCTCAGTTCCTCGATCTGGGAAACGGAGGAAACAACTGCAAATCTATCTGACAAGGATCTAGTAGTGAGAATAAATGAGATTTTCCATGTGAAAATGATTTGAGGTTTGGGAACAAAAATTAATGCTGAAGTCCATTTGCTTAATAGGACTCTAGACCGCTTGTGGTTGGTTATCTGCTGCACATGCTGATTTCTTGTAGGAAATTTATGTGATAGCTTCCTGAGCCCAGTAGGCCTCATGGCCTCCTCTCCCTTAATATTCTGAGTTGGTGTGAGCTCAGGGAATGCAGCACATTCTCAATTACTAGCCTAAACCAAATAGAGAGGTAGGTCAATTCACTACAAGAGGGAATCCCACAATTCCTAGCGAAGCTTTAAAAAGCCTGGCACCTCCATCAGTCACTGCCCTGTGCTACTGTTCCTTCTCTGGTGCAGAATGGTGAAGAGGCAGGTAGATCATTCTAGCATCAGTCAACGATTTCAGATGTGTTCTAATGAAACCAAAAGGCCCCAGGGAGAAATCAATTTGTTCTAATCAGTCCCTGCCACCATTTAAATGGCTTTATATAAAGCCACAGAGCCAGCTACTATGGCACATCCATCCTTCTGAGGGCTGACGAATAAGGTTTCTGATTAATTTCTTAAGGGGTAGAGCCAGGGTAGAAATTTAAAATATTTCAGTTCAATGTAACTGATATTTATTAAGCCTCTGCTATGTGCAATATGGGACAGGTAGGTGATGCACTGGACAGAGCACTGAGCTTAGAACCAGTAAGAATCATCATCGATGAGTTCAAATCTCGCCTTGGATGCTTACTGTGTGACCTTAAGCAAGTCATTTCACCCCATTTGCTTCAGTTTCTCATCTATAAACTGAGATGGAGAAGGAAATGGCAAACCAATTACAGTATCTTTGCCAAGAAAACTCCATAACAGGATCACAGAGAGACACAACTAGAGAAACTGAACGATGAAGTTGTACAAGATTGGAGGAAGGGGTTTTGATTTTTGTGTGATTTTGTTTCCCTTTTTAACTGAGGCTGGCTACTCATTTTTTCACTGACAAGGTAGCAAACCCAAAGTTAAACCTTGAGGGTCCTGATGCTTTAAACCCATAGAGACAGAGACAACTATTCAGCTTGATTCTTCTGGTTACTTGTGACCAAAATGAGAAGAGCTCAAATCAAGATGAGTGTTTTTCATCCCCGACAATGACATAGGCTATTAGACACCATTCGAGACTTAGATTTGGGACCACCTTCTACACAAGGCCTCCTGATCATTCCCTCCCCCGCCTTATTTACACATTCCTTTTCCCTACTCCAATTCATACCTTGTATCTATTTGACATAATTTTGTATATATTTATATGTGTTCACATTGCCTTTCCCCAAGAAAGTAAGCTCTCTGAGGGTAGGAATCATTTCATTTTTGTCTTTGTAGTATTTTCAGCACCTGGCACATAGTAGGCACTTTACAAGTGCTTGTTAATTGATCAATAGATTGATGGGTAGATTAAGGTTTTGCTCTTGGTTGGAAGAGGGGCCTTTGCAGGTCTGAGAGGGTCCAAAGCAGATGTTTAGAAGGAGCTGGGCAGAGCGTTATTAAGAAGTTGACAGTGTAGGAAAGAGCAGCTCATTGAATCTGAGATGAGGATCTTATTAGCATAGACTTAGATCTGTGACAGACCCCTCATCTTACGAAGGAGAAAACTTAGGACCAGAGGTTAACTTGTCTAAGGTCACACAGTCAGTGAGTGGAGAGTGGAATTTGCATCCAGGTCCTCTGACCAAATCCAGCATACTTTCCACTACTTCTCAAATAAAAGCTATTGCCTGTGTAACCAAAAAAAAAAAGTATGGAAACAGTCTAGAAATTAAATTTATTCTGACGTCCAAACTTGGAGATTTCTTTCTGTATAACTCTAGGGTAATAAATACAGAAAACATAGAAGATCCCTCCCCTTCCCAAATCACTGCTTTCTACAGATACACATGCACACAGACACATAAGTAATACATATACAGTATACATATAATGTACATGTGCATAGACATTCATACAGGCACACAATACATTTGAACACACAGTATGCACACATATGCACAATATACACACAACATACATGCTGAACATGCTTTCTGCAATGAACCGAGGGATCCTCTCAAAGGGAATACCCTGACTACCCTAACACTCCCAGATTCCCCTTGTGCAGAATCTCTAACTTAACTCTACAGCTATAATGTAGGCCAGGCAGGTGCCAAGCAGGAAATCTTCTCTGGCTTTTCTGTTATTTTCCCCCAAGGCCACTACTTACTCAGCTCGGGCTCCTGCCACAGCCTGATTCAGGAAGGCTGTTGAGCTATTCTGATTTCCAGTGCCAGTGGAGAAGCCAATCAAGGATGGGTTGAATTCCCTGAGGATGTCTACAAACACAAGAGCAAAGATAATAAGAATTCCATTCCATATGAAGGCTTCTTGGAAAATCCAACTTGGAGATAGAGAAAAGAGAGACATTAGCAGGAAATAAAGATATCCAAAATCTTTGGCCTCAAAAGGAATTCCACCCAAAGAAAATGATCTTGAGGTTGTAAAAATTTGGGGAGCAGCTACTGATGAGCACAAGGCAGGAAGCAAAAGGCAGTGTGACAAATCTCTAGGACACAATAGAACATTGGTTAGAGCCAGTCAAGAAGATGTGGGCTTGGATCCTTCTATCGTTTATTGCTTGTATGACCTTGGTCAAGTAATTCAAATTTTGTGGGCTTTGTTCTCTTCCTCCTCATTAGTAAGTTGTCCTAGATGACTTGAGAGGCTCCTTCCAACACTAAATCTATGATCTTATTGCTTAAGAACTAAATAAAAGAAATCCCATCAGCTTAGGAAAGGCCCATGGGTCTGCCCCATTCTTAGCCCTAATCCATGACCTCTTTAACCAGTCCTTTAAGGAGCACGTAGAAGTGGAGTTATAGAGTGGCTAAAGTGAACCAAAAGGTGGGAACTGAGGTAGACCAAGGTCTGAAAAGATGATAACTAGAATATTATAAGGATGTTCAACTATGAAAGACTTAGCCATTTTGATCAAGACAATGATCCAACACGATTCCAAAGGATCTATGATGAAAAATGCTGTCCAGAAAGACAACTCATGAATTCTAAATGCAGATTGAAGTATACTTTTTTCTACTTTATTTTTATTTTTTTGGTCATATTTTGTTTTTTCTTTTGCAACATGGCAAATATGGAAATGCTTTGTGTAATTTCACATGTACAATTGATATCAAATGGTTTGCCTTCCCGAGGAGGGTGGAGAGGGGGGAGGGAGAGAATTTGGGACTCAAAATTGTAAAAAATGATTGCTAAATTTGTTTTTTAAGTGTAATTAGGAAATATTTAATGAAATAAATATTTTTTTTTTAAAAAAAGTTATTGCTAAGACAGTGCTGGGGAGGGAAGGAGCAGGCAAGTGTCAGGAGTTTGGTGCATCTCAAAAAACATCAGGTTGTATGGTTGGGGTAATGGTAAAAGATACTGTGAGGCAAATGTCTACAGAAGGGTACAGTTATTAGGTAATATGTAGGCTACATTAACAGTTATTCAAGAAAAGGAAGAGTGGTTAAAGATTTATGGACAGAGGCAATTTTTCCAAAGGAATACAAGCATGTGGCCTCTTCTATCATAAAATCGTAAATTTAGACTTGGGAGGTCATCAAGTCACAATACCCTCAGTGCCCAGAGGCTGTGACCCCCAACCCAAGGTGACACAGCTATGCTATATATGAAGCAGGATTCAAACCCAGATCGGAGGAATCTCTACCCACCATACAACACTGCCCCTCTATCTGCCGGATAACAGGACCCAGATTATTCTCAACTAGACCAGAGCAAGGCCCTAGCTGAATGCAGTATAGTAGAGAGCACTAGACTTGGAACTGGGAAGACCTGGGTTATTGCTGTACTAAAAATAACAGCGAGAATTTAGAGACTCAAAAGTCATACTTCATTTTTAATCTTTATGAGCTTAAGCTAAACAGCCTTAATAGCTGAATCTAAATAAATGTTAATACTTCAAACTAAAATAGTTTTTAATCATGCTATGACTTTTTTTTTGGACACCCTGCATAATAGCACTTTAAGATTTGCCAGGTGCTTTACATTCTCTCATTTGATCCTCACCACAACCCTGGGAGGTAGGTGCTATTACTATTATTATTCCCATTTTATAGATGAGGAAACTGAGGCAGACGGTGGTTAAGTGACTTGCCCAGGGTTACACACGCAGTAAGTGCCTGAAGCCAGATTGATACTCAGGTCATCCGGACTCCAGGTCTTGCTCTCTCTATCCACTAGTCAACCTAGCTGTTTCTGCCACTTTTTAGCTTCATGATCAGGAACAAGTCACTTAACCTTTCCTAGCCTCAGTTACTTTACCTTTAAAATAGAGGGCCAAAGTCCTTCCAAGCCCCAGATGTGTGAACCTATGGTCCTATATTGCCACTGGCTTGATGCCAAAGCAACAGAAATGCCAGCAACTATTTCTCCTGAAATGGTAAATCTCAACAGTCACTAGCCATATGCTACATGCATAATAGCTTGGGTCCTAAGAAACATACAGCAATAGACTGTTCTAAAGCATCTTGTAATACCCCTTTCTGTCACTACAGGTTCTCACTAAAAAGGGAAAGAAAGGAGGTGGTAGGGCTGAGGGCAACAATAAATGCAATTTTATGAGATACTTGGTCACCTTGTCTCGCAGTGTTTGTGACGAACATAAAAAAACAACAAACAACTATAAAGACAGTAGCAACTTCTGTAGCAATGTCTGCTACGGTGGATGAAGTAGAGAAATTCTAAGTACTTGAGACCATAAACTTCAAGCTGAGACAAATTATACTTCAATACATAGTGAGTTCAATGTAAAAATAAGCAGAGGAGAGAAAACATTGGAAGATATGATTCAGGAGGAAAAGATGAATGAGTTCAAAGGCTTGTCAACTACATAGGAGACTCATACCTATATACTGTGAATACTTTGCTAATGGACAGAGCTGGAAGGCATGAGGTTTGTGGAGTGCTACTAAATATCACAAAACCAAAAGTGACTGTACCATGAGATATAGTTTCTTAAAAGAAATGACTAGTTATTGACACAGCATTAATTTCAAGCCATCTTATCTGCATGCAGTGAGACCACTGACTGGCTGGAATGGAGGTCATATTTAACACTAAATTAAAAGAAATAAAAAATATGAAGATAGTATATACAATTACAAGACATCTAATGAGCTATTGACTCTGTAAATTAGTAAACAGTTCTTCTATTAATTTTGATTAATAACATTTATTGAAGTTTAATCAATATAAAATATTCATCACAACAAGAAAGCAAACAGAGCCCACAAAACACCTTAGATAAAAAATATGCTGTCTCCTCTTAAGACAGACGTAGCAGCCAAGGGCAAGTTTTTAAAATGAAAGTTCCTTTTCAACCTATTTCAATAGAGGATGACAGATGATCATAAGCAGAATCACCTCACAAATAATGAAAAGAAGGAAACAAAAACAAGCCCAGACATAGGTCAGCACCAAGTTCAGCTGAGCCAAATCATTGTAAGAGCATTTCTTGTAGAAGTGGGACAACAAAAAAATATGAAATGGAACAGGACTTCTAGTGTTTTTATAGTGATCGAGTCTCATTGATGAAAGTTGAACCACCACATTTGGACTTAATGCCTTTGTATCCAAAGTGGTGCTTGAAGAATTACAATTAGGACTCAAAAGAATGAACTCCAACTACTGTATTATAAGAAATGATAAGCAAGATGCTCTCAGAAAAACCTGGAAAGATTTGCATGAGCTGATGCAAAGTGAAATGTACTGAGTAAAAAATAACAACATTATTGTAAGAGCAGCTGTGACTGACTTAGCGATTCTCAGCAATCCGATGATCGATCCAAGGATCTGGATCTCTGAAGAAAAATGCTATTCATTCCCAGGCAAAGAACTGATGGTGTCTAAATACAGATTGAAACATACTTTTTTTTTCTTTATTTTTCTTAAGTTTTTTTTTCTTGTCTGTTTTCTCTCACAAGATGACTATTATATGTTTTGCATGACTACACATGTATAGCCTACATCGAATTGCTTGCTTTCTGAATGAGGATGGGGGATCAGGAGGGAGGAAGGTAGAGAATTTGGAACTCAAAGCTTTAAAAACAAATGTTAAAAACTGTTTTTACAAGTAACTGGGGAAAGATAAAATACTAAATAAAACCTTAAAAAAAAGAGAGAATGAATTCGGGAAGGGCAGCTAGACATGACGAAATATATGAAAAGGAAGTGTATGCTAAGGGAAGAATCACAGAATGTCAGGGTGGGAAAGGACCTCAGGGGCCATCAAACCCAAACCATACTTGAATAATGTCAACAACATTCTGAAAAGTAGTCATTCAGCTTCGGCTCGAAGACCTACAGTGAAGGGAGAATTACCTCCTATCATTTACAGACTCTACTTTCTTCTCCCTTTTGAAAATTAGAATAAAACACATCCTCCAAGTATAAGGTGCCTTTCTCATTCTATCTACAGTTCAGTAATTCAAAGATAATAGACAGTCAGCAGTCAAATCCACCAAATTACAAAGAAAGTCAGGCCAATATTTTCAAGATATCTTAAAGGGGAGAAAATTCCCCTAAATGGAAGAGATAAGGCAAAGAGAAATCATTAACTGCTGACAGATACGCCTATTTTTCAACTGTGTAAAATCTTTTTAAAAATGTTCTAGTCTACATCCAAGGTATCCTGGATAAAAACATGAGAAGGGAATGAGCAAGCTGTCACAGAGGATTCTGTATAGCAGATTGTATCTTCCTGGTTATACAATTGATTGAGAGGTGTGGCTAATAAAAGATCTCACTGCTTTTATTTTCTATTGATTGCAAGAAACAACAAGCAAATTAGTTGGGAGAAAGAAAATGCAACCTTAAAGGCCTGCATTCCCATGCATATGTGAGGATCCCCACCCTCTACAATATCTCATTTTACAGATCATAGAGCTAGAAGGGACCTCAGAGGCCACCTCAGTCAAGCCCTTTATTTTACCAAAGAGGAAACTGAAGATTCAAGAGGGGAAATGATATTCAAGGAAATGATAATCAAGTCAAGTCTTTGGCCTCCAAATTCAGTGTTCTTCCCATTATGACACAAGACTCAGATTGCTTAGGCTATTTTCCCTTCTCTACCCTTCGAACAACTTCTGTGTTCCTCTCTAACCCAGACAACTCAAATCACTTTATTCAAGATGTCAGCACCAAACACAGACTTCTCTCTTGAGTACTGGAAGCGCTTGACACCCTGACTCTAATATACCTTCTCAGGCTTCTTACACATCTCTCCTGTTCATCAACTCTACAATTTAGCCAAATTAGTCTTTTTGCTATAACTTACAGAAAACGTTTCATCTCCCAAGCCCAAACCTTTGCACAGCCCATGGTGCCCCGTTCCCATTCTTCATCTCTCCTCCCACTCCTTCTTCTAGAAATTTCCAGCTCCCTTAAAAGCTCAGCTCAATTTGTTGCCTCCTACAAAAGACCTTTCTTCATCACCCCAGCTAGCTAGTGCTTACCCCATCCGGAAATTACCTTGTATATGTTTGTATACCTTACCAATAACTTGCATTTACTTAGATGTTCTTATATTATCTTCCCTGATAACATGTAAGTTCCTTGAAAGCAAAGATTCTTTTCTTTGCCTTTGTTTCCCTGGTGTTTACCAAGACTGTTTCTTTTCTGCCTTTGTATTCCAAAGTACTTAGCACACTGTCTGACACATGGTGGGCACTTAATAAATGCCTGGTGAGGAAAGATAGAGCCAAGATGGTGGCTGGAAAGCAGGGATTTGCTTAAGCTCTCCCCCAAATCCCTCCAATCACCTGCAAAAAATGACTCTGACCAAATTCTAGAGCTGTGGAATCCACAAAATAGCAGAGGGAAACAGGTCTCCAGCCCAGGAGAGCCTGGATGCTCGCTGGGAAGGGTCCATCGCACACAGCTGGGAGCAGAGCGCAGCCCAGTGAGGGCCCCACCAGGACAAATCACACCTGGAGACAGCTGGCCAAAACAGGCCTGAGGGCCATGAATCATTGAGCTGTGGCAGTTAGCAGACTTCTAAACCTACAAATGCCAAAGACCACAGAGAAGATTAGTGGAACTGAGTTGAGACAGGTCCAGCCGGCAGCCCTGGGGGTCGACAGGGTGCTGCAGTGGTGGTAGTGGCAGCTGCAGGAAGCTCCTGAGGCTGCTTCCAGAGCTCCAGCGTCAGCTGCTTCCCGAGTCACACAGTGGGAGGAATCTAGCAGATCAGAGTGGGAATGCAAGGAGAGCTTTGTGGGCAAAAAGGAAGATTCTCTTGCTGTGCCCTGCTTGGATCTGGACTGCGTTCCTGGTTGGCGGTTCTTGGGGGAGGAAGAGCGCTGCTGTGACAGAGCCTGTGGTGACAGTGGAATAGAAGTAGCTCTGAAAACAGCAGTGCTTGCACCCTAAAGCTTGGGACAAAGTACTCTCTACTCTACAAGCAGTCATACCCTGACAAAAAGCTCAAGGGTCAAATAGTTGCCTGGGAACATGAACTCAGGGCAGGATAGGTTGAAATGAACTCAGACTCAAACACAAACTCCAGATTCCTTTTTTGGTGACAAGAAAGATCAAAACATACAGCCAGAAGATGTCCACTAAGTCAAAGAGCCTACATCAAAAACCTACAAGAAAAACATGAATTGGGCTCAGGCCATGGAAGAGCTCAAAAAGGATTTGGAAAAGCAAGTAAGAGAAGTAGAGGAAAATTGAAAGAGAAATGAGAGTAATGTGAAAAAACCATGAAAAACAAGTCAATGACTTGCTAAAGGAGACCCAAAAAAATACTGAAGAAAATAACACCTTAAAGAATAGACTAACCTGAATGGCAAAAGACCTCCAAAAAGCCAATGAGGAGAAGAATGCCTTGAAAGGCATAATTACCCAAATGGAAAAGGAGGTCCAAAAGACCACTGAAGAAAATTTCACCTTAAAATTTAGATTGGAGCAAGTGGAAGCTAGTCACTTTAGGAGAAATCAAGATATTATAATATAGAACCAAAGGAATGAAAAATCGAAGACAATGTAAAATATCTCACTGGAAAAATCACTGACCTGGAAAATAGATCCAGGAGAGATAATTTAAAAATTATTGGACTACCTGAAAGCCATGATCAAAAAAAGAGCCTAGACATCATCTTTCAAGAAATTATCAAGGAAAACTGCCCTGATATTCTACAACCAGAGAGCAAAACAGAAATTGAAAGAATCCACAGATCGCCTCTTGAAAAAGATTCCAAAAAGAAAACTCCTAGGAACATCGTGTTCAAATTCCAGAGTTCCCAGGTAAAGGAAAAAATAATGCAAGCAGCCAGAAAGAAACAATTGAACATTGTGGAAACACAATCAGAATAACACATTAGCAGCTTCTACATTAAGGGATCAAAGGGCTTGGAATATGATATTCCAGAGGTCAAAGGAGCTAGGATTAAAACCAAGAAGCATCTAACCCAACAAAACTGAGTATAATGCTCCAAGGCAAAATATAGACTTTCAATAAAATAGAAGCCTTTCAAGCTTTCTCAGCAAAAAGACCAGAGCTGAATAGAAAATTGGACTTTCAAACACAAGAATCAAAATAAGCATGAAAAGGTAAACAAGAAAGAAAATCATAAGGGACTTGCTAAACTGTTTTGTTTACATTCCTACATGGAAAGAGATGTGTGTAATTCATGAGACCTTTCCCAGTATTAGGGTAGTTGGAGGGAATATACATATATATGATATATATATATATATATATATATATATATATATATATATATAGACAGATGGCACAGGGTGAGTTGAATATGAAGGGATGATATCTAAAAAATAAAATAAATTTAAGGAGGGAGAAAGGGAGAGATGGAATGAGGTAAATTATCTCACATAAAAGTGGTAAGAAAAAACAGTTCTATTGGAAGGGAAGAGGGGGCAGATGAGGGGGAATGAGTCAATCTTGCTCTCATGGGATTCAACTTGGAGGAGGGAATACCATACACACTCAGCTGGTTATCTTACTCCACAGGAAAGTAAGGGGAAGGGGATAAAAAAGAGGGGATGATAGAAGGGAGAGCAGATCGGGGAGAAGGTAATTAAAAGCAAAGACTTTTAAAAAGGGACAGAGTCAAGGGAGAAAATTAAATAAAGGGGGACAGGATAGGCTGGAAGGAAATATAGTTAGCCTTTCACAACATCAGTGTTGTGGAAGTGTTTTACATAATGATACATGTGTGGCCTATGTTGAATTGCTTGCCTTCCTAGGAAGGGCGGTTGGGAAGGGAAGAGGGGAGAGCAGATGTTCAAGGAAAAAAAGTTGTTTTCGCATGCAGCTGGGAAACAAGATTCATAGGGAATGGGGCATAGAAATCTATCCTGCTCTACAAGAAAGTAAGGGGAAAGGGTATGATGGGGGGAGTTGGGTGACAGAAAGGAAGGCTGACTGGGGAACGAGGCAATCAGACTATATGCCATCTTCGAGTTGGGAGGAGGATAGAAATGGGGAGTAAATTTGTAACTCACAATCTTGTGGAAATTGGTGTTGAAAACCAAAATATTTAATAAAAGTGATAAAATTAAAAAAAATAAAAATAAATGCCTGGTGATTGATGGAAAACCAGCTGCTCTGGGCTTTAGCTAGCACTTCAAGCTACAGAACACTCTGGAATGGTTAGCTGCAATGACGCTCTATAGGCTGCTGATTTTACAATGACTCACATTTACTGAGCATCCCAAATAATCCCTCAGCACTAGAGAAGCTTATTTATATCTCATTTGTACAGACCTTGAAATGAAGAAGTCAGGGAATACATTTGGGCACAGAATTGTGCCTACTTAAAATTCCCAGAGTCTGGGTTGGGCTCCAAGTTCTGGTCACTTCTATTTACTCTTGGTTATGACATCATTTTGTAATGTTAAGGATCAGAGTCTTAAAGGTGTCATAGCTTACAAAAAACACTATGAAGGGGGTAAAAAACAAGGATAGGCATGCATAGAATTCTCCTTCTGGAGAAGGGTATGGGATTTAGGGAGGAGTATGTAGTCGGACTTAGAAAAGAAATGTAAAATAGTAGGAGGCTTGTGATGGGCCCCAAATACGGCTGCGTTTGCAGAATGAGATCAAGATAGCAGACTCCCTTCACCTCACTGCTGTGAAGGCAGCATTACGTATGATGTTGGGTATACACACTACATCACATCTAAGCCATTTGTTTTTCCAGGAACCGGGGTCCCAGTGCACCCAAAACATACTAGCACTTTAGCACTCTGTGCGTGGTAATCTCCATTTGTACAAGGGGGCAAATACTCCCACCATCTTCTGCAGGCATCCTCAATTCCCTTCTCCCTCCATTTTTTTCTCTTCTCTTTTCTTGTTTTCCTTCTTTCCTTCCTGCCTTTGCTCACTAGATTCAGAGTTGAAAGGTACTTCAGAGGCCATCTAAAACCAACCACTCCACTAAACAGATGAAGAAACTAAGAGCCACTGAAGTTAAGTGACTTATCCAACAGAGGAAGGGTTCAAACTTGGATCTTGGGACTGCAATGATGCCTACCTGCCTTCCCTTAGACTGGAAGTATCTTGAGAATAAAGACTCTGTGTATGTATAGGAGGAGGGAGGATGCTCTTCTTTTTATCCCCAATGCTTAGGACTGTGCCTATCACATAGTACGTGCTTAATAAATGGTTGTTGACTCCACGACTGCCAGCTTTCCTCTCTTCACATTCTCTTCTCTTTCTTTCCGGGTCTCTCTCTTCATTTATTTCCCAGACTAGAGGCACTTCGTAACATCCTGACTTTGCTCTGGGGCTGAGCTCATACCTTTTCCTCCTAGTCACTCGTTTCCCCACCTGCTCTCACAACCTCAAATACAGGTGCCATCCAGAAACCAAATAGCCCAGCCGAACTTGGGGGTGGGGCAGGGGGACTCCAGAACCAGAGTGCACTACACCCTGTTGCATCCTCTGGTTTCCTAGAAGAGTCCCCCCATCTTACCAGTGGGTGGCAGTTTTGTGTGTTGCATCACTGGAAACACTACCTCAAGGCAATGTGTTGTAGTCTGCAGGAGGGATGACCCTTCCCTACCAGATGCCTCAATTGGAGCTACCTGGACTCCAGAGGCAAACTGTGCCATAAATAACCCCAGGGCTCCCCAGCCCCTGCAAAGCAACACAGAGCAGGTACTCACTTGCTAGGGTAGTGACAGTGCTGATGTTCTCATTTCCGCCGACACTGTTCCAAGGTAGGGGAGGGGTAGGAAGGAAGAAAACAGTGATTAGAAGGATAGGAAAGCAGAGTCACACACTCAAAGAGCCACTCATAGGGAGAAAGACACTTTTTCTCCCTGGGTTAATATTGTACATTCATTCTGCTACACCTTCATACAGTAGAAAGAATTTCCTCTCCCCTCCTGGCTATTACTGCCAAAATCTGACTTTTAAATGTTGTTTGGATCAAACATTCTAGAACTGGAAGACACTTTCAAGGTCATCAGTTCAACCCTTCTCCTTTTATAGCCGAGGAAACCGAGGCCCAGAGAGGTTAAGTGAAGTGTCCAGGTTCATAAGGGAAACAGCCGAGATTTAACCAAACTTCATTTGCCTTCAAATCCAGGGTTTTTCCTACACCCATTTTGTTTACTCAATGCTTGGGGTTTAGAGTAAAGAAACTAAAATAAACAACATTTTCCACTTTGCCTTTGAAGCCATTTGCCTTTCTGGCTCTTGTGATCCACAAGGGCTCCCTATCACATCAGAGGCTTCAGTTTCCAGATAGTTATTACAGCTATTACAGTTATAACCACACTGGCATACCCAGGATGGCTGCTAGTAAAGGTTCTTTTACCTGCTTTGCTAAGGAAAGATAGTTGTTTCAGGGGTCAACAATCTTTCTTTTTTAATCACATAAAATACAAACATAAGAAATACAGAAAAGAGAAATAAAGACCAACAGACAGGGGCTCTACTGCCTGAATCAAAGCTTTACATCTATCACTGAATCGAGAGAGCAGTCAGGGAGCTCTGAACTAAATCTCAACTGGAGCCTCAACCGGAGAATCACATCTAAGCAAGCCCCTAAAACAAAACCTTACCTCTCATAATATATACTCTTTCAGCTAATAAATAGGATCAGAGCCAAAAGGCACCACAACCTGACTCGTTGCCTAATTGGCTTTATAACAAAAAGTGTGCAAGCATTCCTACAAGCAAGCTTCCCTTAATGGCCTCCACATAAGGCCTATTAACGGGGCAGGAAGATCTAACACTCCCCAATTAGCATTACAGATTGGAGGGATGGTACCTGGCCAGAGGTGGGAGTGAAGGGGTTCACTGTGAGTGCTGGCTCTCTTCTTGCCTGGGGTCATTTCTTCGAAGGGAGTTATGAAATTCAGAGTAGCATCAAGGGGAGGGCTCACTTAGAGTTACCGACCCCAATTAGAATCTCATCTGCTCTATCTACTATGACCAAAGAGACATTTTGAGGCCAAAGCTGTCCCATTGTCTATGGTTGGGGCTCCAGATTAGTGCTCAGATTTCAATCCGTATCCCTGGGGTAACCAATGACATCTTTCAGGATGTGCTCATTAGGTTGTGCTCAGGATGAAGAACAGCTGATGTCACTATCTTACCCCTCTCGCCCAGAGCAGCCTCCTCCAACCCACTCCTTGTCTTCTAGAAAACCGGCCCTCATCTCTCACAAGGAGGTAAGGGTGGTGACACACTCACCTCCAAGACAGACCTCGGTATTGAGTTAGGACATCAATGACATTGCCGGATGCGGATCCTGCACCATTACCTGCCTGACATTTAAAAAGGAGAGAGAGAGAAGAGCATTCCTTAGAAGAGGATTCATGTTCCTGTCCAACCAAGAAATACTCACGTATGTTTGGAGATGACAATTTGCCATATTTGGACTTGGTGCTTATCCTTTGTCTGCCTCAGAATTCAAGTTCTTTGACTGGACATGTCAACCTATATATTTAGAGATGGAGAAGGATTGGACCTACATATTCATTAGTATGAGAAGCTTTCCTTACCAATAGAGGTCAGTAGCTTCTCTTATAGTTGCCTGGGGGTACTGATGTATATATGTATGTGTAAGTGTGTATTGTATAAGCACACATACATACAAATGCATACATGTATACATATATGTGGGGGTGTATATATACACATCTCCTTGTGTCTACAGGTAGCCATCTTGCAGAGAAGGAGGGAAGAAAAAAAAGGAGAGAAAAAGAATTTTATCATACATTGAAAAGGAAGGAAAAAAAGGAATAGCAAGTTGTACACAATAAATTTGTGGTTACATGTGCAATTATCTTTTTTTATTATACTATGTCACACAGACAGTAAGTGTCTAAGGCAAAATTTGAACTCAGGTCTTCCTGACTCCAGGCCCTGCACTCAATACGCTTGAGACACCTAGCTGCCCTTCTTAGTGCTAGCTCTGTCTGTCATAAACTAACTGTGTGACACAAGGGAAATCTCTTACCCTTTCTGTGCCTCTATCTTTCTTTCTGTAAAATGAGAGCATTGGACTAGATCAAGGGTTCTTAACATGTGTTCCACAGACTCCTTGGAGGGTCCAGGAGCTTGGATGGGTAAAAAAAATGACTTCTTTATTTTTACTAACAACTGAAATTTAGCATTTCTTTCTATTATGGATGTAGGTGACAAAATGTCATTCAATGAATGGGATCCATAGGACAAGGTACAGACTGCCAAGGAGGTCCGTTACACATACAAGGTTAAGAGCCTTGATTTAAATGATCTCGAAGTCTCTCTCAGATCTAACATTTCTAAGCGCTCAAAGCTGTCAAGTGGCGCTTTGTAAAGGAATCTGACCTCCTAAATGGGGGGGCGGGGTGGAGTAAACTGCTCCCTTTCCCCCATAATCTGGCTCTTCTGTTCAGGTCATGCCAGGAGCTGATGCCTCATTGGGGAAATTCCTTGGAGATCATCCAAAAAAACCTATAAAACTTTGCTGACGCCTGATGACTCATTACCTACCTTGAAAGGATGCTAAAGAAAGGAACAGAGAGGGCCAGCAATAGGTGGTAGGGCCCAGAACAATAGCAGTTCCCAATGTTTCTGCTGTTTGGGTAAGAACTGGGCACCAACCCAGAGGGAAGCTCCAGAAAGCTAATGAAAAACCCTCTGCCCTTTCTAACTGGTGCAGGTCAATGTGGCATTTGGAGGATGTCCAAATCCATATGGGGGTAGGCTTTCAAAGCAGATGAAAGGTTATCAAATTGCCAGCTGAAGACCCCTTATCAGGGGTCACCTCCAAAGGAGTCATGAATCTCTAGTAAAAATATATCAGATCTAGCAGCCTGACAAATTTCCCTCTTTTATCTAGGGACGTTCCCTATGTTCAGTTGCTTCTTGACGACCTTGAGAACCATCCAAATGAATAAATCTGTGCTGACTACCTAGTTTTCTCCCTGGGCATCTGGAGGGATGGAGGTGGCCTGTAGGTTTCTTTAAAAGCAGAGGTGGTGGAGAGTTGGGTACAATTTATTAGCATCACCCTACTGCCCTGCTCATCTAAGCAGCTTAGCAGTGTTTGTAATGGTTAGAGCAGTATCCTTGGAGCTGGGAAGACCTGATTTCAAATTGGACCTCAAACACTTACTAGCACTGTGGCCCTGAGTAAGTGACTTCATTTTTCATGACTCAGTTTCCTCATCTGTAAAATAGAGATAACACCTACCGACCAGAGTTGTTGGGAATCAAATGAAATTATGTTTTGCAAACTTTGAGTGCTATGTAAATGAGCTATTATAATTGTGATTATTACCTTTGCTAACCCTTCATTCATTATTATTGTATAGCACCTGACTACTTCTTCTCATTTAAGCCACCACGCATATCCCAGGCTTTAGATTTTCAAACTACCTTCCACCCATTCACCACAAACTGGCAGTGGCAGAGGATTAACATGAAGGGTATGGTAGGGATGAAGAACATCTTGGAAGTTTAAAGCAAAAAAAAAAGATTTAACTACTACAGTTGAGAGGGATAGAAACTGTGGGATTTTTTCTGGTATAGGTTTTTGTTTCCGGGTCCTCTTGTTAATGAAGACTTCCTCAACCTAGCCCAAACCTAAAGCATGGGTCTGACCGCGTCATTCCTCTGTTCGAGAAGCTTCAGTGGCTCCTTAATACATCGAGAATAAAAGACAAAATGCCAATTTTGAATTTAATACCTTTTACTCTCTGCCTTCAACCTATCTTTCCTGCCTTATAACATGCGCTCTGCCCCTGCCAAACCAGCCAACTTGCTGGTTTCTATACAGAACATTCAATCTCCAACATCTGAGCCTTTTCATGGGCTGTTGCCTATGATGAAATTCTGCCCTTCTTCATATCTGCATGTGAGTTGGTAGTATCCCCCCTCCCACCCTTTGAAATTTACTTGTATGTATATTTTATTACTGACTTATCTGTATACATACTATTACTGTGCCAGTCCATTATAAACTCCTTGTTTATAAACTCCTTGTTTATACTGTGTTATTTTTTGGTTTTATACCTCCAGAGCTTAGCACAGTGTCTAGAAAAACAGACATTATAAATGCTTATTGAATTGGATTTAACTCAGCCAGACTCATTCTCCTTCCCCCTATCCAAATGACTTACAGTAATTGAGTCTCCCATGGCTCCAATCACCTTGATGTCAGCAGGTCTCAAATTATGAACTGAAAAAAACAAGAGAGAATGGAAGGAGGATTAGATCCCATGCGACCTATGAGACCCTCTCTCCACACAAAAAACAAAAGCAACTAGAAAACTTTAATGAATTTTTTTAAGCATCTTTCAGCCAGGGTAGTTTTCCTTACTGCATTCACCTTAAGGATGGAATCACAGAGCACAAACCATTTGCTTTAGGGGACTGAGGTAATGAGAGCTAACATTTACATAGCTCTTTAAAGTTTACAAATGCTACCTGGGATCAGTAAGTCTGGACCTCAGAGGGCCATAGAGGTCATCTTGTGCAGCCCTCTCATTGTAACATGCCCAGAGGCAAAATCAGGGTCACACAGGTGGGAAGCATCTGAGCTGAGAATCACACCCAGTTTCCCCTTACTCTAATATTGGCCTTCTCTCCACTTCTTTGGAGCCTCTGAACAATCCAGGGACACTGGGACAAGGTATGTTAATATTCCCCCTTTTACAGGTGAGGAAATTGAGGTTTAGAAAGCGGGAATGATTTATTTTGGTTTGTTTGTTTTAGCAGGGCAGTTGGGGTTAAGTGACTTGCCCAAGGTCACACAGCTAGTAAGTGTGTCAAGTGTCTGTGGTTGGATTTGAACTCAGGTCGTCCTGACTCCCCGGCTGGTGCTCCACTCACTACCCCACCTAGCTGCCCCAGGGAAGTGGTTTTTTTATGGTTTCAGAGCTAGGAAAAATTCCTGAGTGGAATCACCAAATCCAGCACTCATTTCCTTTATGCCATCTTGCTGCCCTGGTGGCTGATCCCAAGGGCAGGAACAGAAAAAGTAAACACCTTTTCCCAAGTATTGGGAATACAAAGAGTCTGCCAGCCTGTCTGATGATACCAGATACTATAAACTGAGTTCTCATCTTTCAAATATGAAGGGAATGGGGTATAGTTGTAGTAAGGGCATAATGCATAGAAACCTATTTCTTTCATCCAATCACTATCTTAGAATTAGTCATTGTGCATTCTCATGTAAGCTAAGAACCAAGCTACATAAAATCTATACAACAAAAAGAGGAAAATATTTATATAACCTACAGTTTCTCCTTTCTTTCCCTCAATCTCTTCCTTCTTTCATTCTTTCTTTCCTTCCTCCACCCTCTCCTTTCCCTTTCCTCCCTTCCTTCTCTCCTTCTTGAGCACCTACTACAGAAGGCATATAAATATAGTCAGTAGAAATACCACTGGACCTAGAATCAGCAGATCTGAGATGTAGCAATGTACATTGGAAAACAACACCAGATTTGGAATTAGAAGATCAAACTGGTAAAGGAGTAGGCTCTACCACTTACTGTGTGACCTTGGATGTGTAACTTTCCCTCTCTAGGACTCAGTTTCCTTATCTATTAAATGGGTGGGGAGGAGGACTATGATACTACTTACTAGCAGAGTAACTATTCAAATTATGTTACCTCTCTGTGCCTCAGTTTCCTCATTGGCAAAATGAAGGTGATACGTATGCCATCTACCTCACAGGATCTTTGTAAGGAAAGCACTTTCTAAAGTGTCTACATATGCATTAGAGTACATCCAAATTCACATTCTCATACAAATGAACTATGTGATCACAGTAAATATTGCATAAATAATTTAATCCTACTGAATCATAGCTCAGCCTTTTATTAACTACCTGTCGTGTTCTCAGCGATGCTGATTTTGGAGTGCTGAGCTAGATTCAAATCCTGATTCTATATTTATCACCTTATCAAACTATACTTTCACCTAAACTGTCTGAATCACTGTTTTCTTATGTATAAAGAGAGGCATTTGGATCTGATGGCCTCTGAGGTCCCTTCCTGCTGAAAATTCTTAATCACGTTAATTCTGTTCTCTCCTCTCATGCCCTCTCTACCTTCCTTAATCATTCAGTTCGTAAACATTTGTTAGGCACCTACTATGTGCCAGGCACTGTGCTAAGCACCAGAGATACAAAGAAAGGTAAAAGACATTCCCTGCCTAAAGGAGCAAACAGGTTTAATGGGGGAGACAACACCAAATAACTATGTGCGCAAAAGCTCTATACAAGATTAATTGGGAATAATCAGCCAAGGGAAGCATTAAAATTAACAGGGATTTGTGAAAGTCTTCTTGCAGAAGGTGGATTTTAGCTGGGACATGGGTGCATGTCAGAAGGGGCCTCTCAAGATGCCTCACTCACACCAAAGGAGAGTCATAAGACACATCGAAGGCCAATCGATCAATCAATTGGCACTTATTAACAAGCGCATACTGTGTAGCAAGCACTGTGCTAAATGCTAGAGATGAAAAGGCAAAAATCAGCCCCCAACTCTCAAGAAATTCACAGTCTAATTCAGTCTAACTTTAACATGTGAACAGCTATGCACTAACAAGATGTATACAAGAAGTATTGGAGATAATCCACAGAGGTAAGACACCAGAATTAAAAGAGACCTGGAAAGGCTTTTTATGCCCATTACCCATGACAGGATGACCGAAACTGCTAGAATATCTAAAAAACGTTGTTTCCATCCAAGGAGGCTCACTTTCTCCTGACAAAAAGCAACCATATTTCATAACATGAAGCAATACAAAAAGGAAATAGATGCTTTCAACAGCACAGGACAACAACACGGAAGCCCAATAAAATCCAACTCCCAGAAGCATTTAATGGGAGAAAGGTTGCAAGTACTGCAGGTCTAGACTCGTGGGCATACAGATAACTCCTCTCTCTCTAATCTCTCTACAATCTCAGCAACCAGGAAGGTGCTTTGCATTCAAATCCCTGCTCTCCTTGAGAAGCCAAAAGTCGTTTGTATTTTTCCCATGTCAAGACTAAAACCAAGCCATTCACTGCCGTTTCTGCAGTTTTGCCCTTTATGGGGGATATGTTAATGCCTTGTATACTTGAGTTAAAGTTACTGCCCGGAACCATCACTGGTACTTCAGCTGTCCAGGGCAGGAGAAGTTAAGGGTGGGAGGCAGACCTCAGATCTAGGGAAAGAGGGAAAGACCTTGGAGTTTAGGACACAGAACCCAACAGTAGAGAGGTCTTGAGATGTTGCTGCGCAGTGGGAAAGCGGAGAACCCAAGAGATGCTAGAGAATCATGTGGCTACTGCAGGAGAGAACGCCACCAGGAAAAAGGGTCAGGGTGGGATTGGGCTGAGTCAAGGAGACACTTACTTACTGTGGGAATGATCATGTGGAAGAAGCTGTCATTGAATAACTTCCCATTTTAACTAAATATTCTTACTGAGGGGGTATAAATGTGGTCAGCATCATCTAAATCTTGACACCTTAAGGCAAAGTCCTAGGCACCCTGTCCTAGGTATGACTCTTATTATCAAATATTTAACAGTTATGTGGGTAACAGAAAAGCCTGATGTATCACCATTAGTTCTTCCTACAAGACCCATGTAAAAATACTAACACCATCTATTAATAAAACAGATGAAGAAAGGGACTGTACCTATGATTTCATTGCTATAAGAAACTTCCCAATGAAGAAACTTCCTCAGATGTTGTCTACTCTAATCTCCCATAGTGCCAATGTAGGTTGGTCCCTTCTCCCTAACTTAAAGAATCTTCTATGTTTGCCTCAGATACTGAGAGGTCAGTAACATACCATGGGTCTCAAAGCTGGTAATAATTCCCATTTATAACCTTCACAAAGCCCTTCCCTCATAACCACCCAGTGAAAGGGGTTATGCAATTAATATTATTGTTGCCTTTGCTAGAGCCCTACAAGCTTCTTTGGTTTCTGCCTTCTAGGTTCTGGTTTTTTCCCTGCTAGTACTTCATCATTTGACATTTTTTGAACTTCAAGTGATGTGGCTTGCCATAAGTATAACTTCAAGTGATGTGACTGGCCGTAACAAATGAGAATAGGTGGTGAGGTAGAGAGACTAGAATGAAAATAACCTCAAAGAAGTCAGAATTTGGGAAGACAAGACTGTCACTAGAGAGTGGCAATTGTAGTAATTACGATACATTACTATAGTCAATGGTGGTCCCTACCATCCCAGGAGTCGTTGCTTGAAAACTTAGAAGCAAGAAAGAGCAAGGAATTTATAGATTTCTAAACCTACCCTCTAGGCTACCCTGATGTCCCTAGAGGTCACATCTAATCTGTTTGCCAGTAAAAGAGGCAGCTGAATTTAACTCGATCACCTGCCCATTTAAAAAGGGGGAAAGGAAAACCGCACTCAGATTTTTCCTTGTCTCTTCTGAAATTTCCCTCTCAGGGATGGGGAACCTGAAGCATGAAGACCACACTTCCCGCACCCCTGTAACTAGATTATTCACAGAAAAGCAAATTAGTAAGATATTAGAATTTGACCTGTTATCTGAAAGTATAGGAAGGAAACTCATTTTTTGGTTGACCTTGATTCTTGATACAGGGTTTGTTAATATCACAGATAGCTAGAGGCACAGCCCAGCAATATAGTGTTTTATAGAGGATCTTAGGAGGAAGGGGCAGTTAACTGATAAGATTAAATCTGTGGGCTGATTAGCTGAATGCTGTATGGTACAAAACGTCCACAGAAAATGAGTGCTGACAGATACATCATTAAAATGTTGAAGATCTTGCAGATTTCTCAGATAGGAGGTTTTGGACTTTTATCGGAAGATGGATTTTATACCATAATAGCTCATGTTTATATAGGCTTTAAGATTTACAAAATGTTTTTCATACATTATCTCATTTGATCTTCATAATAAAGCTGTTAGGGAAGTATTATTAGCCCCAATTCACAGAAGAAATTGAGGGTTAGCAGTGTGACACCACAGACAGAGTATGACACAGATCCTACCTTTAACGCTTTGGACAAGTCACATAACCTCTCCAAGCCTCAGTTTCCTCATTTGTAGAATGAGAGGACTGAACTAGTCTCTGAGGTTTCTTCATTTATCTCTCTTTGATACTAGGTCAGTTGTTTTTGCCTGAGATATTTCACAATTTCTATTTTTTTCAGACCTTTAACTTTGTTTTATTGTTTCATGATGTCTGAAGAAGTCATCAGCTTCCAGTTAGCAAATTTTAATTTGGAAGGCATTATTTTCTCCAGTGAAGTTTTGTATCTCTTCTACCATTTGGCCAATTTTTTTTTCTTAAGGAGTTATTTTTCTTTAGTAACTTTTGTGCCTCTTTCACCAGGCTGTTCTCTTTTCATAATTTTCTTTCATATCTCTTATTTCTTTTCCCCATTTTCCCCTCTACTGCTCTAATTTGTTTTTAAAAAATTGCTTTAAAAAAAGTCTTTATTTAGCTCTTCTAGGAATTCTTGTTGGATTCATGTCCAATCTAGATTTTTCTTTAAGCCATGGCTTGTATGTTTTCAAATCACTGTCTTCTTTTCTACTTTTGTCTTGAGCTTCCCTAGCACCATGATCAGGTTCTTAGTTCATTATTTGCTCATTTTTCCAGTTTATTTGACTTTTGGAATTAGGCTATGCTCATCTAGAGATGGGGGGAAAGAGAAATGACTGGCCTAAATGTCTGCCTGGGAACAGGGTAATGGTTGAAAGAGCTTCCAGACAGATTCCAGACAGACAGATTTGCTCCTGCCTCCAGGGCTGGGTAAAGAGGTACCCTGGGGTCTCTTTCCTGACCAGATGTTCAGTATCCTTACTATCCCTGAACTCTGGGCTGCTCGCCCACTACTGCTCCTGCTGCTGCAGCCTTACAGCCAGTGCCACTTCTGTCCATTCCAGACCTAAGCCATTCTGGGCTACAAAAATGACTCATTGTGATGTTTCTTCACTTTCCCTTTCAGAATTTTGTGTGACTCATTCTTTATGTGGTTGTGGAAGAGGTTTTGGGGTAGCCATGGCAAGGTTGCTAAGCTGACCCTGCTGTTGTGCTTCTCTTTGAAGTTTCTCTGATTGGGTTAAGACAAAATAAGGGACTTTATAAGAGGCAGGATTTGAACTCAGAGCTTCTAGAGGTCAAGTGTATCCTACAAACCCAATGTTCTTTCTACAGGGCCAAGTTGACTCTTTGTGACAAAGTATCGCAGGTAATAGGAAATTTGACCATTTAGGATACATGGGAAACTGTCAACTATGTACTAAAGTTGAATCCAGGAAAGAGATTTGAAGGGATTCTAACTCTAATAACTTGAGGGAAGCTCTGTTGTTTATTTGTTTTCTTTTCTGATTCAGAGAGGTGGGGGTGGTTTAAGCTAAATCACTTAAAACCCCTAGGATCTGGAAGCATAGAAGCCAGTGCATTCCTCCTTATTCACAAGGCAGGCCTTTCAAACTCACTCATCTGCTCTTAAGATAACATCAAGAATGATGGGGAGCTAATTGCTTTGGCTAAAGCAGCTTTGTTTTGGAGAATGAGGTAACTATTGGGCTTATTTCCTTCCTTTGATCTGTTACAGGAGGAGCAGGCTTAACTGAGTAGTGTTGGGGGGAGGGGATGGCAGGTGAGCTGGAAGGGCCAGGTAGAGTGTAGCTGAAGATCACCTAAATTCTTTTGTACGTTGGACTTCTTGTGCTTCTTACAAAATGATGGGCAAGCCATCAGATCCTGTGGCCAAACCAGCCCATAGAAATCATCTAGCCCTTAACAGATGAGAAAACTGAGGTCTAAAAAAATAAGGTGACTTTAGTTACATAGCCAAAAAGACACAGGGCTGGGATTGGAAGTCAGGTTACTCCCAAGTACAGCACTCTTTAGACTTGCCAAGGAAGGAATAATTTAAAAGGGAGTTTGAATTCATTGGAGGTAGGCAGCCTTTCCCATTATCCCCCCCCCCCAAATGTACCATCCTTTCTTGATCCCAAAGCAGACAGAACCCTCAAACATTTGGATAAACAGCTTCCTGGTCTACACACAGAATTATAGAGTTAGCTAAAAATGAGGAGAAGTCACTGAAGAAACAGATTGGAGTAGGGAAAATTCTGAGGTCTCTGGCGATTAAAGGTTTCAAATAGGAAACAGCAGGATGGAATGGGAATTAAAAGGTCTGTCTTGCCTCTTCTCCTTTAGATAACTGAATAACATGTACGTCTGTCTTTCTCTTCAGACGTTTCCTTTCAAATGTCAACTGCTACAAATGAGAAGCCAGTATACTTTCTTGTAGCAGAGAAACGTGACTCTTGAACCTCCACAATGAAAACCACTTATTACCAGGGCTTGGAATCAGGAGACGTCTGGGTTCTGATCCTGTGGATAACTTATACTTGTTGTTCTTTGGTCATTCAGTCAGGTGGAATTCTTTGGGACCCTTTGGATAGTATCATATCAATACTGTCCATGGGGGTTTCTTGGCAAAGATATTGGAGTGCTTTGCCACTTCTTTCTCCAGTTCATTTTACTGATGAGGAAACTGGGGCAAATAGGATTAAATGACTTGCCCAGAGTCACAGAGCTAGTCAGTATCTGGGACTGGATCTGAACTCAAGTCTTCCTGACTTGGCCAGAGACTCTATCCACTAGATATGCCACCTAGCTAGTTAATACTTACTACCTATCGTGATTTGGGGCAAGTCAACTTCCCTGGGCTTCAGTTTCCTCCCTTGTGAAATGTGGATCACAGGGCCAATCATGCTTATTTCATGGGTCTCTGTAAAGATCAGATGATCATAGGATCCCAGAATTAGAACAAGAAAGGGACTTCAGAGGTCATCTGACTCAAACCCTTCAATGCTATATTTGGGCAAACTGAACCCAGAGAAAGGAAGTGACTTTCCTCAGTTCACACAGAAAGTGTAGCAGAACCAGGATTCAACCCAGTCATGTGGTTTCAAAATCAGCATTCTTTCCAATGTCCTTTACTGCATTCTAATATTTGTAAAGTGCTTTGTAAACCTCAAAGGGGTATTTCATTATAAGCCATTATCATCTCTGCATTTTCACTGCCTTACTAACTTGGACCAACAGAGTCAAACAATTCACACAAGGGATGTAGGAAAGAGTTGTGAAACATGACAACAAGGCATCTCTCTTCTTTTACTGTTCTTGCTTATGAGAACCACATCCAACTGGGAATGCAGCCCCAATTGCTCAGTGCCTACACTTCCCTCCTAGCCTGCAATATTTAATGCACTCTGCAAATGAAGGTGACCCCATATGGCTCATTTGGAACAAAAAGGGTTATGGCATTGATGAAATGACAACTGGTAGGAATAGGGAGGGAGGAAGCTATATGCCATCTGACTATTCCCATCCTGTAGGTTTCCTTTGCCCAATGGGAAAAACCTTAAGTCAGGTAGTGGGTCCATCTATTTTCCCTTGATATTCTAATCACATTGTGGAAACTCTGGTAAAGGAAAATAGCATGAGTGTGTAAAGCATCTGTGACTTAGTAGATAGAATGTCTAGCATCTGAGTTAGCAAAACCTGGGTTCAAGTCCTCTTGTCTCTACATTAAGTCACCCAGTACTTGAGAGCATCTCTACAGCTTTCTTTTGGAGAGTTGCTCTGGATCTGAACTGAGAAAAGGAATTTCCTGCTTGAGAGTTCCCCATTTTGATGAACTCACAGATGCAGGACACCAAGAAATGTATTTAGAAAGTTGCCAACAAGACCAATATGGAAATGTTTTACATGAGTGCACATATATGACATATCAACTTGCTTGCTGTCTTAGGGAGAAAGGAGGTGAAGGAGGGAGGGAGAAAATTGGAACTCAAATTATTTTTAAATGATGTTAAAATTTGTCTTTATAAGACAACTCCAAAGGACTCATGATGGGGAGAGCTATCTACATCCAGAGAAAGAACTGTGGAGACTGAAAGCAGATTGGGACAAACTGTTTGCTCTCTTTTTTTTCTTCTTTTTTGTTTTTGTTTCTTCTTTCTCACGAATCATTCCATTGGTCATAATTCTACTTTACAGTTCAATGTGAAGTTACAGGTAGAAGATATATCAGATTCCACCCTATCTTGGGGAGGGGGCAGGAGGGATGGGGGAGGGGGGATGGGAAGAAAACCTGGAACTCAAAATGAAGCAGAACTGAGTGTTATAAACGAAAAATAAAAATCTTAATTTTAAGAAATTTCCCTTTACATATAAATGGAAAAAAATAATGCTATAAAAAAAACAAATATAAGTTGTACAACAAACAACAAAATTAAATACAATTGCAAAAAAAGAAAAGAAAGTTGCCAAGTTTAGGTATGTATGTATAAGGAGAGGTAAGGGGTAGCACCATTTACTCCTTATTGGCTGTCAAGAGTAGATAGAGCACTAGACCTAGAGTCAAAAGGACCCGGATTTACACTTACAGAACCCTGAGGAAAATCACATTACCTCTCTGAGACTCAATTTCTTCACCCATGTAGAATGGAAGTGGGGGCCAGTAGGTGGGGCAATAGATCTGACAGCACTAGGCCTGGAGTTAGGAGGACCCAAGTTCAGATCCAGCCTCGAATACTTACTAGCTGTGTGACCCTGGACAAATCACTTGAGCCTGTTTGCCTCAGCTTTCTCATCTATAAAATGAGCTGGAGAAGGAAATGACAAAACACTCCAATATCTTTGCCAAGAAAACCCCAAATGGAGTCACAACAAGTTAGACCCAACTGACACAACTGAACAACAACATAGAATTGGGGGTAATAAAGCCTATAGTAGCTACTTCGCAGAGTTCCTGGGAGGCTCACATGAAATAACATAAGTAAAAAGACTATGCAATTTGAAAATATTCAGTTATCATCCTCATACCCATTTTCGCCCTAATCATAAAATGCTGAAGGGTTGAGACAAATAACTCTTATTTAATTCTCATTCCAAAGAACCCATTGGCCCATAGAACTATCTAAGGCACCCACAATTCTCTATGATTGACTGGAGTGAGAAGCACAGCTTGTCAAGGACTCAATCTGGTTGAAATTCCCAGAGCCTACATTTCCAAGCAAAACTCAAGTTAGGTTATGCTGTTCATTTTGGGAAGACCACCACAGTTTCTGTGCTTAAAAGTGAAAACAGCCTCTTTGGAAACCATTTGCTAGAGACAATAAAGCCACCGAAGGGTATTTGTTCCAAAGCTATTATCTTGACATCATTATAACAATCTACAAAGAAAAATATGCCTCCACCTTGCAAGATGCTGGCTTATAGGATTTAGAGCTCAAAGGGACCTTGTAAATCATCTTTTCTGGCCCATCAGCAGGGTTTAAAGTCTGCTGGTTTGAAATCAGAGAGGCCAGGGTGCAAACTCCACCTTAGACTCTAGCTGTGAGACCATGGAGAAGTCACTTAAACTTTCCAAACGCAGTTTACTCATTTATAGAATGGGAGTACTAATAGTACCTACTTTAGTAAAAGGTCACTGAGAGGACTAAATAATATGTGGCATGTGAATTGCTTTGTAAGCCTTAAAAGAAATGTAACAACTATACACATGAGGAAAGGGCACATAGGTGGCACCATAGTGCACAGAGTGGCAGGCCTAGAGTCAGGAAGACTCATCTTCCAGAGTTCAAATCTGGCCTCAAATACTTACTTAGCTGGCTGACCCTGGGCAAGTCACTTAGCCCTCTTTGCCTCAGTTTCCTCATCTGTAAAATGAGCTGGAGAAGGAAATGACAAACTATTGTAATATCTTTTCCAGGAAAACCCAAAATGGGGTCATGCAGAGTTGGATAGGACTGCAACAACTGACCAAAAATATAGACATGTGAAAACTAAGGTCTAGGCAGAGGAAGTAATTTGCAAAGTAAGGGAGTAGGTTAAATTAGAGTCAAATTCAAACTGACTTGCCCAGGATCACACAACTAAGAATCATCTGAGCGAAGAGTTGGACTCATGAAGATGAGTCTTCTTGACCCCAGGCAAGGTGTTCTATCCACTTATCCTCCTAGCTGCCCTACTTAAAACTTGGCCCTTCTAACACCAAATTCAATGCTCATTTTACTATCTCACATTGGCACCTTACTACAAGACTAAGCAAAAAGCTAACTTCAAATGATAACATAGTCAAGGGTGCTGCTGAGTAGTACTGTGTGCTGTTGACCCAATCTTGACAGTCACGTCTTCACTCATTGCTGATAAAAGATACCACATTTGTCTATGGCAAAAGAATGAAATAGGCTAGGGAAATTCAGTGTGTTCCTTTCACTGTGGCTTATCTTTACCACTGGACAGGATTTCAGATTTAGATTTAACAGACACTTATTGAGTACTTGCTATGGGTCTGGCACTGTGCTAAGTGCTTTCGAAACATCATCATTCAAATATTTCATTCAATCTTCACAACTACTGTGGGAGGTAACTACAATTAGTAAAGAGTAGGAAAAGGAGGCAAACGGGTTAAGTTACTCGCCCAGGGTCACGCAGCTAGTGTCTAAGGACAAATTGGAACGTGGGGAATCAAGATGGCATTCATTCTCATCATTCATATTAAGATGGTCCCCAACAAATGATAGTTGGAATGCTCTGCTCCTGTGTCCCAGTCGTCAGGACCAGACAGATCTAAATGTGTCCAGATATTTATTCTCGCAACACCTGTCACCATAGAATCTCCTAACTTCAACTACTGAAATTTCTCTCATTTTATATGGTCAAATATCAGTAATCTTCAGGGTCAGATAAGAAAAGAGGCTCTTATCTTATCTGCGGGAAAGTGCCAGTTAAGTAAAGACCTGGCCTTGGAATTTACTTTTGTCATCTTGCCACACAGATGATCTAGGTAGGCAGCCAAAGTGTACTTTCAAGGCAATAAGATTAGAAGAGGCATGACAACAATTGAGTTAAAGAGTATCTCTTACTAAATCACTGGGACAATAGAGAATTATCTCCACATGAAGGTCTCAATGCTTTAAGTCCTATCAAGTGAGATAATATCTATAAAGCCCTTAGCACAGTACTTAGAAATAGTAGCCACTAATAAATGTGTATTCCTTTCCCTCTTGCCCTCCCAACCCCCCTTTTTCCTCAAGGCAAGATGGCAGTTACTGGACCTAGAGTAAGAGTATAAATCCTACCTCTAACATTTAGCCTCTAACAGAAAGCTTCATCAAAACACATAATGGCCTTCTTTCTCATTTATCTCCCAGGATAATGTGAGCTCCAGGAAGACGAGGGGCCCATCTTCAATTTCTTCTGTATTGCCCATATCCATCCCCCGACGGGTGACATAATGAGAACTCAATAACTATTTGTTCAATTAAGAAATGAATGAACAAATTCATGAATGCACGACAAGGCTGAGTCGGTCTACAAGGGCCAACCCATAGAGCATGCTCTGAGTTGATATTCCTGGTTGTAATTGAATTAAGTACTGGGGCTTATTTAGAACCATGTGCCACTCTAGGCTAATGGGCTTTTTTTGAAATAATAAACAACCCCCTTATTGTCTGTGGAGTCAGAAGAGTTGGTGAACAGTAGATATTCACTGGGGTGTCACAGGCCCCAATCCCTCTCTTTTCCTTTCCAACTGCCAATCAAGTCAGGACTGTTTTGAGCAGCTTCTCAACATTGGGGTCGAGTAGGGAAAAGAATTCCATTATCTTTGGTCCCCACCCCAACTACCTTTTGGCGATGAGCACATGGTTTCAAAAATATATATCTTGCCTAGGCAAACCTAAGCCTGGGTTTAGGCTGCTAATTTTGTGTCTGCTCTTTCTTGACTTTAGGCAAACAAGTATTCTGAGATGATTGTGTGCAGGTTTGAAGGCAGTTAAGAGTTTGAGAGGTCCAGAGGCCTTGGGTCCCATTGGGTTGGAGCTAGATGGTGGCAGAGGAAACCTCTACTGTAAAGAACCATTAACAAAAGGATTGTCCTAAGCCAGGCTTTTTTTACCAGCAGACGTGTATCAGGAGCTGTTTGGACAGTATAGACCTGAGCTGAAATTGAAAATTCCTGCAGTCATGAAAGCTGCATACAAGAACATAAAGTTCTAAAGACGTTTAAATGTCAGCCTCCTGATTGTAACAGCAGTTTTAAGTTCAGTTATTGAAGCCTATTCTATTAACGTAAGCTTGTTAGTTTTTTATGTTTAGCCTTTCTTAGATATATATGTGTGTATTTATCTATGTGTGTGTGTCTATGTATAGAAATAAACTGCCTATCCCATATCTCAGCAATATGGTATACCGAATATCATTTTTACTTCTCTTTTTGGGAAAACACTTAGGTATAAGCATAATAGAAAATTTAAGTAAAATTTTCCCCCGGAGAACCAGGATGGGGATTTAATGAGCCAAAGAATGGGAGCCTAACACCCTCTTCTCCCCCTTTTTATTGAAGGTTAGACTCTCCAGGACTGAACCTGATCCAACCACATGACTGGATCCAGAGCAGAGAAGCCCCCAGGGTGGAGAAGAGAGTATTTTATTGCACTACCTCTGTCCCATGGGCCGAGCAGCAATTCCCCAAAGTGAGAAATGAAGAATTCTCTAATTTCCTAAGAGTGAGCTTAGTAGCCTGTGGAATGCAGTCTGAAGATGGCCCATGGGCCAACATTTAATGGTGTGCGGGTGGGTTGCCATGACTGTGCTCTCTTGTCCTTGTCCCTGACTTGCTCCATGAAGGAAATTAAATTCCTCTCAGCCTCCACAGATCACCAAACCTATCATATCTACTACCAACAGAAGGCACTAAAAATGACCAAATCTGCAAAAATAGATGCTTTATTGCCATGTGGGCTCCATGATTATGCTCTAGTCATGAACTCTGAAGGTGGTTATGGTATTAGACTGAGCAGTTTCACTTTAAGATTACTTTGGCTTTCGGGATCCCACAGACTAGGCTAACACGGCTAGCTCCTTATACGTCTGGACCTGGGCTTCTCCTTGTATTCCCCACACCTAGCCAACTGCCCTATAGACAGTGAACGGTTATCTATTGATAAGGATTTCTCACTTTCTCCTTAATAGTAGTAGCCAAGTTGGCAAAGTCCTATGTATATTTTATTTCATTTGATCTCTGCAACATCACTATGAGTGAGGTATTATTATTTTCTTCATTTTACAGATGAGGGAACTGAAGCTCAGAGAGATTATGTGACTTACCCAAGCTCATATGGCTAGTAAGTACCTGAGCTAGATTGAAGCACAAGATTCAGACTACTGACTCCAGATCTGTGACTCTATCCAGTCACCTAGTTTTTCCTATAAAATGCAAGACTTGAAAGATGATCTCTAGTGGCCCTTCATGCTCTAACATCCTAGAAACCAGAGGGATCAAACACTTTGGAACACTCCGGAGTGCTGCCTCAATCAGATTAAAATGTAATTGGGAAATATTTAACAAAATAACAGAAATGCAATAGACTATAGATAATGTTAACATGTGGTTTTCTAAGTCAATATGCAGCCTGCAGAGATCCTTATGTATGTTAGCATTTCTATTTGCTTTTGACGCTGATGCTATATGCTATTGAGACAACTCTCTAGCATTACAATTGAAGAATAACTCAACCAGTGGTTGAAAATATCAATAACGGTCTTGGAGAAGAAATACTGAAACATAACTCTCTTTTCCCAGTAGAGAGAGAGGAGATGACTGGAGGAGAATGTTGTCAGCTTTGGGAGTGGGAGAGGAATCACAGTAAATTGGTATTTTTGTTAAATTTATTGTAAGGAAGGAGGGTTTAATCTAGGGGTGGGGAAGGCTTGGTGGTTTTTCTCCAGAAATTATTATTGTGTAAAAACAGGAAGCATCAATAAAAGCCATTGCAATCTAATCCAGACTATACAGAATTGAAAAAGAAAAGAAATGAGAATTGTTTAAAGTGCTTTGCCAACCTTCAAGAGCTATATAAATGTGAGTTGTTATTAGCACCATGAGACAGAGGAGTAGAATGGAGTGCTGGATGTGGGGTCCAAGAACCCAGGGTTCATTCAAGGCCCAACCCAGCCATTATCTGGGTAAGTTTGGGAAAGTCGCCTTTATGGGTCTCAGTTTCCTTACTTATAAAATGATGACTTATGGTGAGGTCCCTTCTACCTCCAAATCTATGATCCTGTTATTATCACTCATGAATATGGAAAGGGCTAGTTTTGGTTACTTAATTCAGTTTCAGGTTTCCAAAGTGTTTAAAAAATACTTTCCAGAGGTGTATTTACCTGAAGTGGGCACGGCGTCTGAGGGATCCAAATGAGGACATAGAAATGCTGTTCCTTGTCTCATCTGAAATGACCAAAAACCTTTGTGATTAGCCAAATGCAATACGACTTTAAATATTCACTTTGGGGAGGGACATAGAGGTTTTCCTATTTGGGACCACGACTTTCAACAGCCATACAAATGAACACATGTTTATGGGCTGGTAGACCAAAAGAAATCAGGCTCTGGGGAGGAAAGAAGAAACCATAGAAACTCTGGCTCACTGGAAAATATATTCTTTTATGTTTCAGGTTTCTCTCCTCAACATATGATTCATTATTCCCATGTTATTTTCCTGGATGGGGAAGTTTGTGTGAGCCAAAGGGCTTGTAGGGCTTATCTTCAAGGCTAATTTTAAATACATTCCAGATTCCAACACTTGGCTGAAATAAGTATCACTCTAGTTCTAAATAGCAAGGGCTAGTGAGGTTCTAGTCTAGCTAGAAATAGGCCAGGCTACCTTTGGGGATAAAGTGCTATTGTGTAGAGGCACGTCTTAGGATGGCCCTCTAGGATAAGAGCGCTACTTACTGAATAAGAAGGATTACGAGGGACTGCATGAGGCAGCAATGAGGAAAGGAGACTAAGAGTAACTATATAGCTATTCTATTTCAGAGTGATGTCCATCTTCAGACAGGAAAGCCTGGGAACAATGCGTATTACAAGAACAGAGGTAGGGAAAGGGTGGCTACCAGGCCACAAAGCTGGTGAGGTGAAAGCACTCTGAAAATCAAGTGTATCTCCATTGGGGTAAAGGAGAAAAAGCATTGAACTCATCCTGAGTCACAGGACCTGGGTCAGAATCCCACCTCCGCTCCTTGCTGCCTGTGTTCCCTTGGACAAGTAATTTCACTTCTCAGGCCTCACTGTTCTCATCTGTAAAATGAGGGGGTTTGGACTAGATGCCCTCTCAGGTTGTTACTGGATCGGTATCAACCACCCTAGGACCCATGACGCATCACTGGGCTTTATTTTAAATGTCATCGTGATATCCTGGAAAGAGCTTAGACCTCGAGACAAAAGCTGTGTTTGACACCTGGCTTCACTAGCCATGGTTGACCTGGTCAAGTTTCCTCATGTGTAGAATAGGGAGTTAGGCAGTTTTTATTCAGGGATATGCCAGAGTCAGCTTGAGCAGGATGTTTTAAGAGCTGATAGGGCAGTGCAGAGGACTTTCCACAGCCTCTGAATATCTAGCACCTAGACAGAATTTGTGTATTTGTTGTTGTGGTTCAGTCATGTTTCGGGTGGGTACAGCTCTTCATGACCCCATTTGGGGTTTTCTTGGGCAAAGATACTGGGGTGGTTTGCCATTTCTTTCTCCTGCTCATTTTACAGATGAAGAAACTGAGATGAGCAGGTTTAAGTGACTTAGCCAGGGTTACACAGCTAGTAAATGTCTGAGCTCATTTGAACTCATGAAGATGAGTCTTCCTGATTCCAAGCCCAGTGATCTATCCACTACACCACTTCACTGCCCCATTTGTGTATTTACAAGTAACAAAAGAGTTTTTAGTACCTCAGACATCCTGGTGATTTTGGGTGAGACAGGGAGGAAATCACTATTTTTGTAGGTGAATAGATAGGGATGCTCCTGTAGAAAGAAAGCAACATAAGTTATGACAATAACCCCAGAGTAAGGGTAAACCTGATAGGTATTCACCTTTATCAGGGAACACAACTCCTTTTCAACTGTGGAAATATATGCAACATCCTTTGGTTGATGAATGAAACACTCACTGGCTCTTCTTCCACAGTGGCCATCAATTCTCTTGGGAAGAAAGCATCACATTTGTTCTTCTTGGTGCCCTGCCTATCTTGGGTGCAGGGACAGCATTCTCTCTAGGTAGTGAATGAACCTCTTTCATTTTTTACTATGTGATTCTCCATACACTAATAGGCTGAATAAAGTCTTCTATCTGTCATCATCACAGACTTCTTTTCCTATCATATTGGATAGCACAGTATCCTGATGCTTCTGAAGGACATGGGACTATGGCACCTAGTGTTTAGAACACATTGGGTTTCCCTATCTACCCTCTCAGCCCTGCCCAATGAGTCATCTGGGTCCAACCTCACAGTTCTCGGCTGTCCTTCTTTAGTTAGATGTCCAGATTTCCAGATGTAGTAACCTGGGCTAGTTTCTTTGTCTATTGTAAATTTTTATTGATTCTCCCAAAAGTGACTTTGACTAGAGCTATGACACTAGTTGTAGATTGGTTGTTTTCATTTTTTTTGTAAAGTTTTTTTCAACTTTACCTCTATAGTATCTTTTAAAAACATTTTTATTACTTTATTTTGTTTTTATTTCACATTCATTTTCAAAAATATCCCTTCTCTCTACTCCTAGAGATTCGTCCTTTGTAACAAAGAATTTAAAAGAAAAAAGAAGAAAAGCAGTTCAGCAAAACTAAGCAACAGACAAGTCCGATAGACTACGTAGTGTTCCACAGCCACCTCTACAAAGAAGGGAGTAAATTGAATCTTCAACCTTTTTCTTTGAGGTCGGGCTTTGTCATCTTATCTTCATAGAATTCAGTTTCTGTCCCTCTAGTTGCAAATGACAACAACAATAAATTATGCAGCTCTTACTATGTGCCAGGCACTATGCTAAGTGTTTTTGAAATATTATTTCACTTGATCCTGGGAGGTAGGTGCTATTATTTGTCTCCATTTTAGAGATGTGGAAACTGAGGCTAACAGGGTTTAAGTTCCTTGGCCTGGGTCACACAGCTAGTAAGTGTCTGAGGCCAGATTTGGACTGAGTGACAGAATAAGTCCCACCATTTAATCCACCATACCACCTAGCTGAATAGGGGAAAATGTTTTATCTAGCTGAACCTCTGCTAAGGTGAGGAGGAGACACTACTTCATATATCTGCAAATATCTTGAGTAAATTTCTTAATTTCACTGATTCCCTCTGCTATAAAGCTACAGCCTGTGTTAGTCTTATGTTAGGGCTGGTCCAGCCATGTTCTAGGTGATCTGAGAACTTGGACACTGCTTCCTTCTAAGAGACTTAATTATTTGATGAATAAGTAGTGGTAGGCAGGTTCTAATGTGAAACATTAACATCATGCATTAACAAACGTCAAACATTAATAATATTAACCCATGGGGCTTGTGGGAGACAATGAACATGGAAATAGATGCTGGTGTAAACTTGATGCTCAGAAAGCCTGAGGCCTGAGGAGGCTGGGAATAGAGATGGTCAACTCTTTGGTGTGGCTATGCTCAGCTGAAGAAAGTTCATCAGCCAGGATAGGGTTTATTTGTCAGAATCAAAGGGGTGTTACAGTCACAGATGTAAAAGAAATAACATATTCAAAATGAAAGTAGCTAGGAGAAGTGTGTCTCCACTGGACTCACCCAAGGCCAAAAGCTCAGAACAAGAAGACAGGAGAGGTAGGTCAATGCGAAGGGCTCTATTTTACATACTATGAAACTAAGGCCATGAGGCCCAGTTTAGAGCATCATTTGGCCTGCAGAAGACTCCTAGCCAAGACAGCTACACCATCATGGGAGTAACTTTGACTTCACAGTGGTAGGACATTGTCATTGTTCATTTGTCATGACCCTAGACCTCCACTCTAATGATTCATTTTGGCATGGATAAAGAGCTTTGGATTCTTCAAGGTCATGCCAGTGGAGCGCAATCACTCATCCAAGCTGCAAAGCTCCAAAGACAGGCCAGATTATAGACCTGATGTCCATCATCCTAGGACCAGTCTTACTAAGTATGGAGAAGCTCATCATCAGATCAGCAAACAGTAGTGGCTGTTTGAGCCACAACAATTCTTGAAAGCCTTCTACTAGAACAAAGATCTGTAATCTGTGCAGGAAAGGAGCGCCCACACTGACGAAATCATAGGTCACCAAAGTGCTCAAAAATCTGCATGAGCAGTGGATCATGTGGAAAGTATCCATTTTATAAACTGTGATACTGAGGTCAAAGCAAAGAACTGACTTCTTTAGTGCTTGATCTACTCTTCAGGGACCAGGTCTGCAATTACCGTAAGTGTCTCTGCTTCTCAGCTTTAAAAAAAAAAAACACATCAAAATCACATCCTCAAATTGTCTCACCCTCCTGACCACACAACAGCCCAGCCCTTCACTTCCTCTTCTTTTGACTAGAGCAAAAAGTTGGGAACTAACATACTCTCACAAGGGTCTGGGCCCTGGGCAGATAGCATAGGGAAGCACATGAAAGTAGAAATGAGTTCTATTGGCTCTGCTCATCATCTCTCCCTCCTGGTGTGAAAGTGGAAGGAACCTAAAGGGTTAAAAAATCCCTGGGTTGAGAAAGGCTTTTATAAAGTCATTTTTGGCGTTGAAGAGAATAGAACCAGGTAAAATAAGTGAACCGCAGGGCATTAATGAGGGAAATGGATCAGCCAGACACAGAACTGCCTTGCTATTTGCAATTACAAAGCTGATTTGGTATAGACACACTCAACCATTCCAAAGCATCAAGAACATTCCCCACTCCATCTTAGCCCTGCCTACCTGGGTAGGACAGTTCGCTGAAATTCCTTGTCCTGCTGGGAACAATTCTTCCTTCCTTCCGCTTGGACCCATCTGGAAAACAAAGTAACATGGAAGGTTCCTCTCAGTTGTTTTTTAGTCATGACACCAAAGGGGAAAACACCCATATTCTATGACTGCATTGGTTCATCCATTCAAAGCCTAGTATATCTATTCCCCAATGTTGTCCTTTCCATTTCTGACTGTATATTTGGGCATGGTATCCCTCCTTTCAAGAAGATTTCCTCCACATCTCCTTCTGATAATAGTATACATTTTATGTAATTCAATAGTTACAGTGTTTTCTTCCTATTAGTTAATCGACCAGCATTTATGAAACACCTACTATACCTGCAGTATCTACCTTGTAAGGTTACTATGCAGTAAGTTTTATCTCCCTGGTACAATGTAAGTTCCTTGGGGGCAGGGGCTTTTCAGTGCCTGGAACGTTGTTGCTAATGATGAAGGAAATGGCAAACCACTCCAGTATCTCTGGGAAAGAAACTTCCAGTCGGGTCACAAAGAATTGGACATGACTGAAACGACTGTACAACAGCAACATTCCAGTCCCTGCATTGGGAGAGGCTAGGGGTTCCATAAGCAAAAACTGAAGAAGTCCCAGCTCTTAAGGAACTTACATTCTACCCTACAACAATCTTACGGGGCAGCTCCCTGTAGGCATTATTACTTTAATTCCTATTTTATAGAGAAGGAAAATGTGGCTGAAAGAAATTAAATGCCTTGCCCATGGTCACAGCTATTAAGATTCAAAGGCAGGATTTGAACCCAAGTTTCCAGACTCCAAACATAACACTATTGTGTTATGATAACTTGTTGCCTTCCTTCAAGGTCCTAGTCAAGCGTCACCCCTTGCATGAAACCATGCTAGATTTCCCAAACCAGAGGAGATCTCTCCCTCCCCATTTTCTCTTGCCTCTACATTTGATGTCCCATATGAATTTGTGTCATTCTACCTTACGTTATTTGTCTAACTACCTGCCATTTTAGGCCTTGCAGCCACATCACACAGCATAATATACTGCATGGACTAGGTTCTTCATAGTTGAACTGAACTGAATTGCCCTCCATTTACAGAAAGCCGGGACCATAAGTGAAACAACAATGTGCAAATCAGGGAAAGGGTTAAAACTCATGACCTTGGAGATCCTGTACCCAGCCCTCACTATGAACTTATGTTATGGAACTATCACGGAAATGTTATGGCTGGAAGCGTCCTTAGGGATCTCCTAGTACAACCACCACATTTCACACACGAGGAGCTTGGAGCCTTGGCCTTCACTAGAGGATATTCTTTGGTTGAAGCAGAGCTGCTATGATGACTGATTTGGTGAGGTACAGTGGTCCCTGCAGTTTCATTGTAGTTTTGATGGCCAAGTTGGAATCATCTGGAGGTAAGTGTCCAGTCTGAGTCATCTAAGCCCTTGGTGCTTTCTTCTTCTATCTTCCTGATGGAATTTTGGGCATTTCACTGATGATTAGCTCTTCCACAGGGAAGAGAAAGGAAAACAAAATGATCCTGAGGGGTCTGAATGAGCTGCATGATTTCCATCTAGTATTCTAATAAGCATACTCTAGAAATTATTTTGTATTATTTTATACAGACTTTGTATTTACTTACTTGGATGTGTCACATTCCCTAGTAGAATGTAAACTCATTGAGGACATGTTTCATTTATCAGATTTTTTGTCACTAAAGCAAGGGTACCTAATGTGCAGTCAAAACTTAGTATATTTTTTGAATTAATATTTGATAACTTTTTCAATATAATTATGCACAGTTACAACCACATTATGTGATGACTAACTTTGACAGACTTGGCTCTTCTCAGCAATATAAGGTTCAAAGACAGCTCCAAAGGACTCATGATGGAGAGAGCTGTCTAGGTCCAGAGAAAGAACTGTGGAGACTGAATATAGCTTGAGGCACACTCTTTCTTCCCTTTTTTTTTCTTATGTTTTTTTTTTTTGTTTATTTTGGTTTTTTTTTTTGGTTTTGTTTCTTCTTTCTCATGATTCATTCCATTGGTCATAATTTTTCTTTACAACTTGACTATGACATAAATAAGTTCATGAAGTTATACATAGAAGATGTATCAGATTCCATGCGGTCTTGGGGAGGGTTCAGGGAGGGGGGAAGAAAATCAGGAAATCGAAATCATGTGAAACTGAGTATTGTGAACTAAAAATAAAAAATCTTAATTTAAAAAAAAACAAAAAAACTTGTTTTTTTTTAAAATAAATATTTGATAAACTTTTTCAATATAATTTATTTCCTTTACAATACTGTATGCTTTATTTTATGCATCTAAAAGCATTATTCTGAGGAGTCCATAGGCTTTCCGAGACTGTCAAAGGAGTCCAAGACACACACAAAAAGGTTAAAAACGCCAGTTCTGGGGTATAGCACAATGCTCTGGACATAGTAGGTGCTTAATAATTATTTGGTGAATTGAATTTTGTCCCTCCTTCCTTTTATTTTCTGTACGTACTCAAATACGCAAATAAATTTTTTATCTCACCGATGTGGATAATTCCCACCCTCCCAAGGACAAGGACATTTCCTAGGCCAAGTCACTGGTGTATCAGTAGGACCTTCTACCTGCTCTTCCTTTCACTTTCCTGTTTAGTCACTCTAATCTTAGGCAGAACCAAGTTCTTCAAGAGTAGCTTATCACATCATATCTTAGCATGGCACCTATGTTCCAGTAAATGAGGAAAAAAGCAAGAGAACTTTAACTTTCTTCTGAGTAGCCATTAAGCATCTGATTAGAAGGGGAGCCAATTAATTGAGTTCTGATCATGTCACCCCACAGAGGAATGACAGCAGCCCAAAGCAAGGGATGGAGGAAGGAAAAGACACTGCATCCTTCATGTGACCCAAGACCTACTCGCATTCTAAATGTGCCAAGGCCAGGCTGTTCTTTAGGGGTAAGACCAATGCATAGAGTACTGAAGGGAGGCTCTTTTCTTTGCCACGTTTGTTATGGTGCACAGCCTGGATTTGAAGAGGATCAGGGGGGCATAAGATTTAGAGCTGAAAGGGCTCTTACTCAACCAGTTAATGACCTAGTTCGATCCCCTCATTTTAAGGGTATGACAACTCAGGATCCAAGAGGGGAAGAAACTGGTGTAAAATCATTCTGAAAAGAGGCCTTGCCAAGTCCATTATTTTGACTTCGACCTTCTGAGAAATAAGGAAGGGGTGTATCATTGGGCGTGGTAAAGTGGTATTATGAAAAACATATTCGACTTTTAAGAAAGACGATTTCAAGTCCTGTCATTTTCTAGCTGTGGGGTCTTAGGTAAGCTATTTAATGTTGTCACAACAGTCAAACGATAATACATATGAAACAAGATCACATATGTAATACACATGAAGCAAGATCATGTACTGGAAGGAGTGTGCTGGAAAAACTTGATTCTCATCATGAGAGCCAATTATTAAGTTGTCAGAATTAGCATTTACAACACAGAAATTGGTAAATGTTATAAATCAGGGCTTGTCCTTTTGTTTCATTGGTTGTTTAATACCTAAGAAAGTGATGGAGAAAAAGCCAATGTATATTAAACCAAAAAATGTGTCCTGAGTAGGTTCTTTTTGGGAGCCAGTAAACATTTACTGGTTCTCTCCTGTGGACAGAGCTATATAAAACTGAGCTATTGTCATTCCTAATGGATGGTTGGGGAAACTGAGGCATAAAGAGATTAAGTGATTCAGTTCAAATTTTAATTAACAGTAGAATTAGAGTAAGAACCCGGTCCTCATGGGTAGCACAGGGTAGTAGAAAGAATACTTGTCTCTGGAATTGGAGGATCAGAATTAAAATCCTGCCTCTGACCTTTACTACAGGTGTGCCCTTGGGCAATTCATTTAACCTCATTGGCCTTCTGTTTCCTCGTATATAAAATGAAGGGGTTGGATTAGGTGGTGTGTAAACTCCCTTCTATCTCTAAATCTGTAATTCTATGAACTGGAATGAGAACAACTGTCCAGTGGCTTTTCCATTCGGCTTCCCTGCCTTAAATTTCTCATCCACTTGGCTATGGTCTGGCAAGTGGTAGGAAAATGGGGGCGGGGTGGGGATGAAGAATAGGGAGGCTGGCTGCGACTTGAGTTGAGACTTTTGCCATGGGATACTCACACTCATAAGGGAGGTTGACGTTTACTTTAGTGATAAACTGAGTTTAAGTAAGTCTTGGGAAGCCTGCTCTCCCCCAATCTCATCACCTAACTTAATAACCAGTATTATGATGGCTCCCTCCCCAGAGGCCCTGTGGGAAATGAAAGAACGTATACAAGATTGGGAGGACAATTCTTGGGGGCAAGTGGTAGTTGGGAGTGGGCTAGAACAATCAGCTCTCTGGGATAGACCCTCTGTCAGTTCCCTCAGACTCTCATTGTGGTTTCTTCCTTCTTTCAACACATGTAACAGTCATTTGGTTTGTAGGCAATGTCCCCCCCACCCCACCCCTGGCCTGAAATTTCACCAGTGTGAGAAACTCCCAGTATGGACTCTTTCTACCAATCTGGATCAATAATTCATCTGTAACTTGTCTTCTTAAGAGAGTTTCCTGAGCCGCTGAAAGGTTGCGACTGCATGACAAAGGCAGGAGCTGAACCCAGGCCTTCATGAGTTCTAGGATAGCTTTTAATCCTGTTTCACGTTTAACTTGCATTTAGTAGTCACTATGTAATAAATGTTTATTGAACTAAATTGTTTGTTGAGCAAACAAAGAAGGAGAGGCCATTCTAACAGTCATGTGGTAGTCACTATACAATAAATGTCTGTGGAATTAAACTGTTTGTTGAGCAAACAGAGAAGGAAAAGACATTCTAGGCAGAGAGTGAGTAACAATACAAGCATAATAGCTAACTAACATTTATCCAGAACTTTAAAAGTATACCAATCACTTACAAATATCATTTCATTTAATCTCTGTAGCAACTCTAGGAGGTAGCTGTTATTATTATCCCCATTTTACAGACAAGGAAACTGAGGCTGAGGAAAGATAAGTGAATTGGCCAGGGTCATATAGCTATTAAGTATCTGAGGCAGGATTTGAACTCAGGCCTTCCTGGCTCCAAGGCTGGTACTGCAGCAAGGTGGGTAGAATGCTGGACTGGAGTTGAGAAGAACTGACTTTGAATACTGCCTTACTACTTGCATGATTCTGGACAAATCATTTAACTTGTATTTACGTCAGTTTCTTCATCTGTAAAGTGGCGATAATAAAGATAGTTACCTCCCAGAGTTGTGAGGATGAAATGAGATGATTTTGCAAAGCACCGTGTAAACTTTAAAGCATTCTGTAAAAGCTGACTACTGTTATTATTCACTGTAACACCTTGATACCCAACAACAGGAACAAAGGCTTGGAGTTAAAAAAGAAAAAAATAAAAGCATGACTGTAATGTAAGGAACAGTCCACTGTGCCCTGAGCACAAAGTGCTTGGTAGGGAAGAATAGGAGATAAGACTGGAAGGGTAGGGTGGTGGCAGGCGGCAGCAGGTCTTGAATGTAGGCAAACAAGTCTGAATTTTGCTTGTAGAAGGAAACAGGGAACCACGAAGGTTTTGGAGGCAGAGGAGAGGCATAAGCATATAAGAGGTACACAGCAAATCGTGGTTAATTTTGACAGAGAGAAAAGATGAGAGGGAGAGGAAAAAGAAAGAGAGAGGAGAGGGAGAGAGAGAGAAAAGAGTTGGGGAGAGAGAGGATAGGAAAGGAAGGAGCAGAAGGGTAGAGAGAAAAGGAGAGAGGAGAAAAGAGAGAGGAGGCGAGAGGAGGGGGGGCCAGAGAGAAAGAGAGAGAGAGAGAGAGGTGGGGGAGAAAGAGAGGAGAAAGAGAAAGGGAAGAGAGAGGAGAAAGGTAAAGATGGAGGGAAAAAATGAGGTAGGAGGGGGTGGGTGGTTCACAGAGCTAGTGATAAGCATCTTTAACACTCCTCCCCCATCCAGGGTGACAGGCAAGGAATATACCGTGAGGGCCCGTGATAGGCAGCCCTGGCCTGAGTATTTCAGGCCTGGAAAATGAGTACAGGGTCACATAGCATGTTAGCAACAGCAGGGTTTTCCTGAGCAGATTTTTCCCTCCAGCCAGGGTCAGTGAGGCCCAACAGAAAAGACTTTGTAAGACAAGCTGCCCCTCCAAACACCCTAGAAAGAAATCCTACACCTCTCCCCAGGGGCAGTGTGTTTCTCATTTACTCTGGCTGCCTTGGTGGGAACTTTTCTCCCCCCTACAAGATTCCCTTCTCAGGCCCCATCCAGGTTGACACATGTCGAAATGCAGCTGTTCCCATCAGTCAGCCGACCACGTCCCTCAGCTAGGAGGAGGGAGGCTTTTCTCTAAACCAAGAGAGAAGAAAAACATGTTTCTGTCACTGGAGTTCTAAAAATAGGGCAGCTTGGAAAGAGGAAAAAACGGGAACCAGCAGCTCTCTGTCTGAACCTGGAGAATTACAAGGAGGAAGGGGCTTGAGGCAGGGCCTTGAATCCTACTTAGAAACAGAGACCTCTGACCACAATGCACAGTCCTTGTCAGGAATGGGGGGCATTGGGAGAGGAAGCCTGACAGCCCCAAGAAAGCACCTTCCCCCAGGTATTCAGTCTATGATTCTTTTTCCGTATTTGGTGACAGAACAGTTTGGTGGAAAGAAAATAGGCTCTGGAGGTCACTACATAGCTAGTAAATGTACGAGGCTGGATTTAAATTCAGATCCTCCTGACTATAAGTCAGATACTCCAGCCTAGCTCCCCTTTGAGAGGATCACAGATGCAGAGGTGGAAGGGAACTCAGGGGCCATCTATTTCAACAGATTATTGTACAGAAGAGGAGACTGAGGGAGAGGTTAATTGACTTGCCTAAAAGTCACACAAGCAGCAAGAGTCAGAGCTGGGATTTGAACCCAGATTCTTTGACTCCACATGGGGCAGCTAGGTGGCACCATAGTACATAGAGCCCGAGGCCAAAAGCCAGGAAGACTCACCTAGCTGAATTCAGACCCGGCCTTTGACACTTACTGTGCAAATCTGGGCAAGTCACTTAAGCCTGTTTACCTCACTTTCCTCATCTGTAAAATGAGCTGGAGAAGGAAATGGCAAACGACTCCAGTATCCTTGCCAAGAAAACCAGAATTGAGATCACAAAGAGTCTGAAAGACCTAAACAACAACCACAACCACCTCTTGCTAAATCAGGGACTATGAATCCCAGCTATTTCTTGGGTTCTAGGGCAACTGCATAAGTGACAGAGCTTATAAAGGTTCAATTGAACCAATCTGACAAGTGTTTATTAAGTACCTGCTTCTCATAAAGAAAACGCCTTATGCTGGACTCCTCAGTCATAGATCTTTAGATCTCTAAAAGGGACCTAGGGGATCACCTAATAATCCATTCCCTTCCTTTTCCAAGTTAGAAACCAGAGGCTCAGAATTAGTCCCTGTGCATGGCTGACGATTGGCCGACCTAGGAACAGAACCCAGGTTTCTTAGCTTTCATTCCTTTGCTCTGTTCACTTACTCCACAGAGAGATTAAGCGCGTAACATGCTGAGAGATTCTGGGAAGAATGGGCTCCAGACATCCAAAGAAGGGTTGCTACTCCATGGGTTGCTCTATATCGAGAATGAAATGCTGCCTGGCATGAAGCGCCAAGGGGACCTTGTCGAATAGATACGGCAAATCACTCCTTGACACGTGACCCAGAAGAGATTTGAATGAAGAGAGCTATGCTAACTCTGAAGTGTTGCTCGGTACTATCACCACTCCCTACCCCCACCCCTCCAACCTCTAAAAGTCCAGGATTGTCAGAGCACCCAGAGCTTAAAACAGCTTCAGCCAGGGCTTGGGCAGAGCTCCACATGGCACCTTGCCAGGGTCACAGCCTACGGAATGCCCATCTGCTTTCTCTGTAGCAATTAGTGTTAAATTCACTGGGGGTGGGGGCAGAGGAGGTATGGAGTAGCTGTACATTTTCCCCCTTCTGGCTCTAGGCCTAGGGTGGATGCCTCTGTCCCCACAACACAGTTCTAGGGGAAGAGTGCCAAGAGTGATTATGTTAACTCACCATGCCATTCCAGAGACTCAAGGTAAGTGCAGTTGATGACTCGTCCGGGGAGTGGCCAGAAGCTTGCCTGCCCTGAAAAAGAACCCATGAGAGATGGTACTTCAGACCTTTGGACATACATAGGATGCTACTGGCCTCCCAACTACTCTGATTCTCCACTAATGCAAATGTTTCTGCACTAATTCATTTGGATTCATACCCTACTAGCACATAAGTAAGGGTGCTTTCCCCTGTGACCAACGACCTCCATTATGAAGTCACTTCGCTGGGGTCAGGGATCCGAGCCGTTCCTATAAAGGAGAGCATATCCATTGTTACCCATAGGAGGACTAAGACAAAAGTCCTGTCCCCATTACCATTGGGCTCTGAACAGCTGAACTCCCAAACTACTCCCCATGAAGAGGTCAGTAGAGCATACACTGAGCAATAGCTCACAAGGTCTTAGACCTCGTACTCCTTTTAGAATCTCAGGGGAAGAGTTGTGTATACAATTTACTAGAGGGACAGATTCTGGACAACCATCCCTATTTAAAGTCCTAAAGGAACCAACCGCATTGAATAGGCCCAATCTCAAGAACAGGCTTATTAAACAGAAGCTTAGTAATTGATTGACTGGTGGCTAAATCTACCACTTAAAATTCTATTGGTCCTAGGCAGCCAAAGGAAGCAGGCATTTACCAAGAGACTCCTGAGACAACTTGTATTTCTGACACTTTTCTAGAAAGTGGTTAGAAAGAGTGGTGAAGGCAATGAGGGTGAGTGGAAGGAGCACTGAAACATGGAACCACAGAACCCAGGTTTGGATTGCAGTTCTCCCCGGGTGACTTTAGACAAGTCATTCACCTCTAGGGGTCTTGGTTTTCTCATCTGTCAAACATAAGTGTCAGCAATGAGGGTTGACATCTTACAAAGGAGGAAACTGAGTCTTGAACAAGCCAATTGATGACTGAGACAGAATTAGGAACATGGGTCTTCTAGACAACCTAGGTATTCATCCTGTTCTGGCCTTGGGAGAGTTACTTTCCCCTCCCCCTGCTTCATTTGGACTCAGCTCATGTTGCTAAGGGCAGCTAGGTGGCCCGGTGGATAGAGTACTGGGCTTGGAGTCATGAAGACTTATCACCCTGAGTTCAAATCCAGCATGAGACACATACTACCTGTGTGACCCTGGGCAAGTCACTTAATCCTGTTTGCCTCAGTTTCCTCATCTGTAACATAAGCCGGAGAAGGAAATGGCAAACTACTCCAATATCTTTGCCAAGAAGAACTCCAAATGGGGTCAAAAAGAGTTGGACATTGACTGAAAAATGATTCAACAACAACTGCTATTTAAAAAAGCATTCCCAATGGCTCATTTTTTATAAGCAGGTTTTCACATTATTTGATGTCCATAGTTGAGCTGTTGCGGAATTTTTAAAATTGAAGTTGAATGATAGAAAGACATTTAATAAATGTAGTATCAACTTTTTTTTTTAGTGAGGTGGTTGGCCTAACTGATTTCTAAGGTCCCTTATAGTCTTCGAATTAGGATCCTATGAAGAGCAAAGAAAAACCATGGCTTATCGTTCTTGGAATAGGCTAGTGCTCTGCAATCTGTTTTTAAAGGTTAAAAAATACCTCAGTTTACAAAACTGAAGAAAACAGAAGCTACTAGTATCTTCTCTTCCCTCCCTCCTTCCTTTAGCACTTAAACTCTAGAAAGAAGGAATATAGCTAAATAACTTAGGCAAATATCTTTCTCTGAGCCTCAGTTTCCTCACATTTCAAATCAGGGGCCTTGACTAACTGATCCCTAAAGTGTTTCTCAGCTATAGATTCTTCTTATCTATGGTGGTAGGGCCCAGAGAGGAGTGTGTTACAGAGCTATGGCCCTGAGCTCTTACTTCCCTCCCTTTTATCTTTTGGGCTAACAATCCACCTACACTCACCAGAAAAAGAGAAGGATCCATCTCCTGGAGGACAGGTTGATAAATTACTGTGAAAGTATCTTCTGTGTCATACCTGCCTGAGGCCAGGAGTTTTTCCCATGAGTCCTGGAGAAAGAAAAAAAAACCAACATCAATTGGTGAGGAGGGGTCAAGCAGCTAGGCAAAGGCTCTATGCACCACCTCCGACCATCCGAAGTCTTCTTTTTATTGGGGTTTGTGGAGCTCTTGTACAGAGGCTTGGACCAGGATCATCTACCATTCCTTGTTCTGAAATCATTACTCCACAACACCTTGAGGTGGGGTAATTTAATTAAGGGAGCTATAGGGTTTCCTCAGGAGTAAACAGCTCCTGGTTCCTGTCAAAGGCAAAATAATAGGTCACAATCCCAAGTTCATTTTTTTCTCAGGGCAAGTTGATGGGTTATTTGACTACGTTTCTGTATTTGTTCATGGAATCATGTGGGTCATTAGCATTTTAAGCATGTCTTGAGCAAGAGGAAATAAATAGCTGCCCTATACCCGATAGTCATATTCTAAAATGAATACCTTTCCACAAGAGACCCTGTTACCCACACAGCAGCCATAACTCAGTGTTATTATAGCTCTTTCTCTAAGTTACTCTAAGGTAAGAACATAATGGGCCAGAGTTAGAGAGGGAAGAAGCTGGATCCTTGATTTGTAGGATTTTGTAGGTCCATCTCCAGGAGCTTGAATTCCTTGAGGGAAGAAGCCGTCTGGGCCACCGGTCTCATCTTGGAGCCATATATGGTGAAAAACTGCTCATAGGAAATATAAGCCAGCACACAATCTATGGCCCATAGTTTACCGAGTCTCCAATATTCCACAATGGGAACCTCAGCTATAAAGATAATTGTCACTACAGGCCAGTGTCAGGGTGTTATAACACTGACTAGTATGAATAGAGATTAATATTTAGCACTGTGGTGTTGGTTATAGTTGTTCTTCGGTTGTCTGATTGTAGGGATGGTTTTTTGAGAGTTATCCACAATGTCTTATGGTCTCTCTTGGGACCAGTGAAACAGTTCTTTTTCAGCATTCAAAGGCCTAGTCCAAGAAAGAGAAATTATGAGCTTCTCAGTCCAAAAGTCAGAACTAGGAACAGTGGTTAGAATTTACAAAAAGGAAAATGTAAGCTTGATGTGAAGAAAAGCTCCCGAACTCTTGGAACTGGACAAAAGTAGATGGGCTGCTTTAGGAAATAGTGGATTTCCTGTTGAATTGTGGAGGGTTTCCAATACAGATTTAATGAGCCCTTGTTTGGGACATCACAGAGGGATTTATTCAGCAGGTCAGGTATGCCGGGAGACCACTGACATCCCTCCTATCTCAAGTTCTGTGAAGAATATTTATCTGCAAGATGATGGGTTAGGTGTAGAGTAGGAGCAGATTACACAAAGCCTGAACCAAATGATGAGGGAGCCCAGGATCCAATAGGATGTAAGATCCTGGAGGTGAGGAAGATTTCCTTTTTGTCTTTGCATACCTGGGGCTTCTCATAATAATGGTAAGCACTTAGTAGGATACATGCCTTTGGTTTATTGGTCTATAAGATGAAGAGGTCACACCAGATAATTCCCTTGAATTTATTGGAATGATGCCCTTAACCACCTGAGCCAAACAGCTCAGACTGTCAATACATAGCATTATTCTGGCTTCGATACTAATTTGATGTGTGACCAAGTGTGGCCAAGTCACTTCAATTCTCTGAGGCTCTTTTCTCCTCTGAAAAATGGGGAAATGCACTACCTATCCTATTGGACTGTTGTGAGGAAAAACGTAAGTCTTAATGTGACACAGAAATGCAAATTTTAGTGCACCGAGATTTTTGGGAAACCCAGCATGTATTATCCTTTTCAGTTTACAAAACCATCATTTTTGATAAAATAATTTCCAAATATTATACAAGGAAGCACCCATTGCACAGGTGAGAAAATAGATTCCAGGGAGAAAATACAACAGCTCCTAGTATCCAAGATCTTTCAGCAAATTGGACCCCAGGGAAGGTTGGCTATAACTTTGTGCCAATGTCAGGGAAGGGACAGAGCAACTGAGGGCCAGGGCTTAGACAGGGACACGCCTTGAGTAGGAGAAGATACAGCCCAATCTCGTGTTTCTTGGCTTTTCCTGAGGTAATGCTTCATGAAATGCCCCAAAGGTGGGCTCACCTGATAGTACCATCTCTGCACAGCTGTGGCCAGTTGAGAAGGATCCTTTGAGCACTCACACTCGTCCTTCAGGCCCCTACAGACCAAAGCAAAACAGAAATGAAAGTCTTGGGTTTGAAACTTGCCTTTGATTATTATTTCCTCAGGGACTTTGGACAAGTCGATGGGTCATAACCTCCCTGAGCCTCAGTTTCCTCATTTGAAAAATGAGAAGGCTAGACTAGATGAAAGGTTTTTACCCGGTATCTATGAACTTGGCGTTTTTTAATATGTTGATAATTGTACATATACATGATTCCTTTGTAATCTTTCTTATTTCATTCATTTAAAAACAGTATTCTGGGGAGGGGTCCACAGGCTTCATCAGATTGCCAAAGGTGCACACGACACAAGAGCCTCTGATCTACAGTCTCTGAGATCCTCTCCAGCTCAGGTGATAGATCTATGATTTTTTTGTTCTCCCTTGGGGACAATAGGCTGCTATGGGCCAGACTGACTATATATTAAAGACGTGGGAGGCTAGGAATAGGGCTTAGGAATCAATCAGCAGAAAGAGCTGAGGCCCATCATCAAAAGGAAATGAGTAAATAATGAGAGAAAAAGTGAATAAAGGATTGGGTTAAAAGACCAAGGATGAGCTGTAAAGTGGGGCTGTAATAGTCCCATCCCTATATCATCTTGGAGGGTAGCTAGGTGGTGCACTGGTTAGAGTACCAGGCTTAGAGTCAGAAAGATCTGAGTTCAGATGTGCCCTCAGACACTTGCTATGTGACCCTGAACAAGTCAATTAACCCTGTTTGCCTCAGTTCTTCATCTGTAAAATGGGGGCACACTGGAGAAGGAAATGGCAAATCAATCCAGCATCTTTGCCCGGAAGAGCCCTTGGATCAAAGTCCATGTTGTCATGTAGAGTCAGACGTGACTGAACAACAACAACATCTCATCTCAGACTCCTGGGTTACCCTTATTTTGGCTTAGAAAGAAAAATAGAGCTGTCACTGAATGGGCATTCCTACTGTGCAGACACTTTTTCTGATACAACTTCTCTTAGCAATAGCTTATATTATTCAATTGTTAGCTCATATCTGGCAGAGCAGAGGCTTCCTAGCTCTAGGCCACAGAGGAGGGGCTCAAGAGTGGGGCTTGGTAGGCGGGTCAGCCCTACATACTATGACTAAAGGGAAGGCCCACTACAGGCCAAGATGGGGGTGCCTTTCCTTATTTCTTTCTCAGCACTTCTTCTTCCCTTGGGGTGCCTCCTTCCCAATCTGTTTCTGACTCCAGAACTGCCCTCTCCGTTCTTCTTTAACCTTCCCTCAGCTCTTTCTTTTTCTTTTCTTCTTCCCCCCCACCCCTACCCACATCTTTCTGCATCCTCAGATGTTTCTCCAGCACCTCTTATGTGAAACGTTGGCTTGGCTCGTTCATCGCTGGAGGTAAAACCAGAACCCTCTGGTAGGAGATGAACCATCATGCAATCACAAGATCGACCCTGCAGAGCTGGATGAGAACTTAGAGATCATCTAATCTAACCCTCTCATTTGACAGATGAGGAAACGGGCCCAGAAAGGGAGAGTGACTTGTCCAGGGTCACACCATGTCAGAGAAGGAAGAATTCAAACGCAGATCTTCCTAACTCCAAGTCCTATGTTCTGTTCATCATGTTAGAGGGTGTCAAACACGGCACCTGTACAAGCAACACTCCTGGGTGGGAATCAGATTAAAATGTAATTAGGAAACATTTAACAAAATATATTTTAAAAAAAAACCCAAGTATTGAGGCAGCTAGGTGGCACAGTTAATGGAGCACTGGCCCTGGAATCAGGAGAGCCTGAGTTCAAATCCAGCATCAGACACTTGATACTTACTGTGTGACCTTGGGCAAGTCACTTAATCCCAAATGCCTTGCCTTCCCCCTCCAAAAAAAAAAAAAACAAACAAAAACCAGATGTTACTATGAGATTTGCTAAGCCAATACGTAGTCAGTGGGGATCCTTGTATACAGTTTAGTGTTGAGTCTTTCTTTTCTTTGTTTTCACTGCCCTATCTGATATGTTCAAAGCCCTGGTATCATACTGTTAAAAACAAATATTTTTATGATAAGCTACAAATACTAAGTTATTCTCAGCAATACAATGATCCAAGATATTCCTGAAGGACTTATGAAGAAAGGTGCTGTCCGTCTCCAGGGAAAGAACTGGTGGAGCCTCGATGCTGATAAGAGACACTTTTTCTTTAGTTTCTTTATTTTTCTTGCTGGTTTTTTTTTTGGTCCGGGTTTTCTTTCACATAATGCCTTATGTGGAAATGTATTTCAGATGACTACGTATGTCAAATAGCTCACCTTCTCAATGACACAGAGATGGCAAGAATTTGGAACTCAACATTTAAAAAAAGGAGATTTCCTGGGAAAACTATTTTTATATGTAATTGGGGAAAAAAATAAAACATTAAATAAGATTTTTTAAATAACAAATATCTCAAGTAGACTTGGCTATCCAATGACCAAGGATTCCCTTAAAATGATAAAGGCAAAACATCATGACTTTGGAACAAAATTTAGGATGAAATCCTAATCCTTCCCTTTTCCAAGACTGGGTTTGGCCTCTTAAATTCTTTAAGAAGTTATAGGAAAGCTGAGATTGAGAAGACCCTACCAGGGACGGGAATCCTGCAGCCTCAAGGCCACATGTGTCCTTCTGGGTCCTTGGATATGGCCTTTTGATGGAGTCCAGGTTTTACAGAACTAATCCTTTTACTAACGGTATTTATTCTGTGAAGCTTGGATTCAGCCAAAGGGCTGCACTTGAGAATGTAGAGGGCCACACATAGCCTTGATGCTGAGGGTTCACCAGCCCCGGCCCAGATCTACAGCTAGAAGAGCGACCTAGTCAAACAGCCCCACTTTATAGATGAAGAAAATGGAGGCCCAGGAAAAGCAAACTCGCTCAAACAGCAAGTGGCAGAGCCAGGGTTTAAATGTAGATTCTCTGAAACTCCAGCAGCACTCCTTCCATTGTTCCACTCCACATAGCACATCGGCATTCCAGCAGAATGTTTAGCACCTTTATCTGCTTCTGAAAACAGCATCTCAGGGCACTTGTGGGTCGACCTTACCTGATTCCATCGCTCTGATGTGATGGAGATAAACTTCCAACCTCTGAGGTATCCACCAGATTCACAAAGGCTTTGGGGACCTAAGAGAGCACAGGAGACAGTGACACCTGCAAAATCACGATCATGCTGCTGGAGGAGTCTCTTGACCCTTTAGGGACTGCCTGGGCAAGGACGTGGCCCCTGGTCTGGAACACCTCAAACTCATGGGCTCCCATGCTTACTAACATTCATTTGGAGCAGTCATTTTTATCCTGATGTGTATTAGGCCACTCTTATTTGTCAGATAGTTAAGGATTCTTGGTAACATGCTTAGGGATTGGATTCTATTTAGAGTAAATGTTAAACTCACCAGTCAGATTCCCTAGGAAGCCCCTTACACAAAGTCATCACTGGTCCCCCAGTCCCTGTGCTTGCCCACACTGCTATCTCAGGATGTAACATGTTGGGGTGGGTAGAACAATGAGTCACAACCATTTTTCTTCCCCTTAATTTTTATAATCAGATATACTTTAATGCAAAAAAACCTGCATGCCATACCCTGCAGGCATTTATTTTGTGATAAGTCAATTCAGTGTGGCATAGAGTGAAGGTGTCAAGCCTGCTATCTACAAGCCACATTGTGGCCCGTAATACTATCCCACAGAGCCAGAATCAGATCAAGATGTAATTGGGAAATATTTAACAAATTTTAAAAAATACAATAGAATATAGATGATGTTAATTTGTGGTCGTCTAAGTCAACATGAGGTACACGAGAATCCTTATCCATGGTTTAATGTCACTGATTTTCTATTTGAGTTTGATGCTATTGGCAAGAAAGATGAAGTGATAGAATTAACATCAGGGAGACCTGGGTTCAAATCCTGAGTCTTCTTCTGACAATCAGTTGTGTACCCTTGGGAAATTTGTTCTCCCAATGCTTCAAATGACTCCCTAGGATTTTGTACTAAATCACAGATCCTTTGTGTATTCACCTCTAAGTCAAGTCACGTTTAGTGGAGAATATTGTGGAAATTGAACCATACTGGAAACCATGATGGTTTTTTATGGACCTGTAACATATTTAGCCAGGCTTGGGAAATTGCCAGAGAGTCGAAAAATATAGTTTTCCTGGTTAAGCCAAACAAGTGATCCTTTCTCTAAAGACCTTATTTAAGCCAAAAAATATTTAAGCCAAAAAATTAAAAATTTAGCTTCAGGTAGCCAATTGCTAGCAGGAATTTAGTCTGTCACATCCTTGGGGGCAGTTAGGGCTACCTCAAGGTTACTAATTTCTATCACTATGTAGTCTTTGGTTGTGTGTGTGTGTGTATGTGTGTGTGTGTGTGTGTGGCAATAGGAGTTAAGTGACTTGCCTAGGGTGACACAGATAATAAGTGTGTGAGGCTGGAATTGAACTCAGGTCCTCCTAACTCCAGGGCCAATGCTCTATCCACTGTGACACCAAGCTGCTCCTATCACTGTGTATTCTTCAATAAAGCTCGTGCAAGGAAGGCTACCGTGACCCATGCTCCACTGTCTCAAATGATGGGAATCCTTTGAACCCAAGATCAAGACACAGTGTGAGCCCAAAGTCTCCAGCCAGAGGACAGTTTTTAAAAATGAAGACAGGGCAGGGAGGACCAAGTTTCAAATGCTTTAACCCAGTTTTGCAAGGTATCCATATACTGTATAGGAACTATAGGATAGTTCTCGAGCAACCAGATATCATAGATATCCATCCATCAACTAGAGAGAAACATACATTCTTTTGGTTTGAAGCCACAGCTTCCTCCGAGACCACATCATCTCAGGCCTGTGACTGGAAGCTTTCTCCTGGAGAGAGGAGGGGGGTTCGGGCCATGAAAATACCTTCTTCCCCTGAGGAAACGTACCTTAGGAGCAACAACTTCCTCACTAAGAGAAAAACTATATGGATCAGGTGAACACCTAAGAATGGGTGTATCAAAAGAACACCGCAGTGCTCCCTCCCAACACAGTGTCTGGAGATTCACAGAGCACTTTCGCAATATTCTTATGAGGTCCATAGCATGTCATTCCAATTTTAGAGTTTAGGAAACTGAGGAACAGAAAGGTACAGAGCCTTGCCCAGGGTCACACAGCTAGAAAATGTCATATTGTGAGACTTGAACACAGGTACACAGACTCCCAAGGGAGTGGAGTAGATAAAACATTGGGTGTGAAGTCAGGAAGATTTGAGTTTAAATCTTGACCTTGGATACTTATTAGCCAAATGACCATGGGCAAGTAACTTAACTTTGGTCTCAGTGTCCTCAGGTATAAAATAGGAGTCAGAATAGCATTCAGCTCCCAGGTTATCATGGGGATCAAAAGAGATATTTGTAAAGCACTTAGCACTGTCCAGCACATAGCAAGTAGGTGTTTAATAAATGCGTCCTCCCTCCCTTTCACCAATATTCATTCTTCTATACCAAGCTACCTCTCAAATCTTAAATCTTAGAATAAGGAGGTACAAATTAATGGGCCTCACCATAGGCAACAGAATGTTCCAGGAGAAAACAAAGTGTCCTCATCCACCCCTTTCCAGGCTACCCTTACCTTCTCATATGCTAGCAGGTGAGCCATCGCTGGAAGGATCAGAGGTCACTGGGCTCTAGGTTTTAATCACTCACACAACTGAGATAACCGCTAACCACTGGGGTTTCATTCCTTATTTCCCCACACAGAAATTTATCTCAGAAGTGTCCTATCCAGGAGCCCAGAGCTTACAGCCAGGCTCTTATGGCTCATATAGGTTTTGATCTTTGGCATAATTCAGCCCCCAAAACTCATGCAATCAGACACTGCATTAAGAGAGCCCAAGCAACCAGGACAAGAAAGGTGATGCCCTAAGAACCAACACCCCCACCCCTAACAAGTTCTAGTTGACAGTACTTTAACTTCTGGGTTCATCAGGCAACTATGCCTTCTCTGTAGGTAGGCAAGGGGCTAAGGAGATACCAGGATGTTAGAAGTCTGGGAAATGGAGTCCTGAAAAATCCTTACCTCTTGATGCAAAAAGTCCAAGAGTCTTGTTAGTTGCTGCATGCTGCTAGTCATGTGACGATCCTACAAAAAAAGAAGAGAAATGCCCTGGAGGAGGTTTCTGTAGAAGGTTTCTTACTGGAGTAAGTTTTCTGGAGACCTGTCTCCCTCCGCTGGCCAAGAGGACAAACCTAGTCTATAAGATAGTTCTCCAGCAACCAGATATCATAGGGGTTAAATCTCAAGGGGTCTTCCTGTTTACAGCTACTCCTGATTTTCCTTCATCTCTTTTACCTATCAAGACAGGAAAAAACCCAAGCCAATGAGAAGTTAAGCATCAGAAAAGGATAAACCATAAGCCAAATCTTGGGTGAGGTAAATGGTGTCTGGCCAGCTGTGTACCTGCCCTTCACAGGCCTTAGGGAATAGGAATTTTTCTCCTAAGTTTTGGTTGATACCAGGGTTTTTGCCAAAGAAAATCAGTCCTGCAAAGAAGGAAGAGAATTCCTCCAGAAATTAAGGCTTCCTGATTTACCTCAAGATGTTATTCATTCAGTCAATCAATGATTCAATGAGTGGTTCTGAAGTGCCTACTATGTGTCAGGCTCTGTACTAGACCCAGGAGATAAGACTCAAAAATAAAATAGTTTCTGCCCTCAAGGAACATCTCCCATGAGAATGTAAGCCCTTTGAGGATAAGGAGAAAAACTTGGTTTCATCTTTGTATTTCTACTATGCTCAATAAATGCATGTTGTTAGGAAGAGAATTCTATTAGTACCTCTCCTCCTCCATATTTTTGCCAAAATGGAAAAGAGGTCATCAGAGAAAGAGGCAGCCTAGCTCCCTTTCTTGAATTGGTCCTTGTTTTCAGACAGGTAAGTAAAATACTTCACCCCACAAAACGTTATTTCTTCCTTCACTATAGCTGGGAAAATGAAATTATCTTTCAGAGCTCCTCAAAATGCATGTGAGATTGACACCATAAATAAATACTCTCCCTTTATCATTGGAAAAATCAAACCAACCTCTACCCAATCCAAGCCATATGCACATTAGCTGACTGTCCCCTGAGGCTACAGGGCCCAGACGGGCCAACAGGGCTGCTGGGAAAAAGGGCTGACAGTTATTTTCTTCCCTTGGGGGACACTAGCAGAGAAGCTAAGACAGCTGCCAATCCCCTCACTTATTGATTCCACCCAGAGGAGGGCAGTGGGCCAGCTCCTCTCTCAATAAAATTGCCATGTCTTAGAGGAGAACTAGACCTGTCACATTAGCAGGTTTTAGGTGCCTGAAATGAAGGATTCAGGAACGTGTGTTTTCACCTTAGCTGATGTAAATCCATGTTCTCTCTCTCTCTCTCTAGACCTGAAGCCTTTCCTGACAGGTCCTTTCCCAGTTGCAAATGATTTCCCCTTCTTTCTCTTCCTGGCTCTGTACTCTGTTTGCACCTCTATTCTCATTATTTCAATTCACCATTTATTATGTGCCTACTATGGGTAAGGTGCTATGCTAGAGGCTGGATTTTATCTCAGCCCAACAATAATCTACCTTCCATAGCGTTTTATGATTTATTAAGTCCCTCCCCAAGGACACCTCTTTGAAGCACAAAGTATTATGATTCCTTTTTAACAACTTAGAGCCAGTAACTACAGGAGGTAGGACTGAAACCCAAACCTCCCAATTTGAAATCTAGCACTTCATCAAAATACCACCCCTTTTGGAAAGGGCCATAGAGGTCACCCAAGCCTACATCTGCACTTGACAAGAGAGGAAATTGAGGATAGAGAAGGTAAGGAATTGGCCCCTAGGTCAATAGCTACTTAGAGGAAAAGTCAGGATTAGAATTCAGTTTTCTATTTATACATAGGATTTCAAATGGGAAAGAAGGAGCTTTCAAATCTGGCCAGTCCACCACACTCACTTAAGAAAGGGAACTGAAACCCAGGGAAAGCAAGGACACCTAGCTAATAAATGTCTGAGCTGGGATTTGAAGCCTGATTGCCAGATTACAAGTCCAACACTTTGCCTGTTAAACTTAGCTTTTAGAACACATGGGTCTCCTCTACACATGTGGTCCTACTTCCCAGGGTGAAGTCAACTTCTTCAATTCACTTAGTGTTTCCTAATCACTTACGAAACAAACAAACAAGCCTCTGACATAGGACATATTTCCTGGAGTACCTAAGTATTTAACAAGAAGAAGGCACAATCCCTGCCCTGGGGGGCTATACACTATTTTTCTTGTCTCTGATTTCCTAATGCATGTGAATTAGAAAGAATGAGGACCCTTTCCAACAATGGTTGGGAAATTTTCAAAAGGATAAGCCAGGAGTCTAAATTATGGCCCAAGCACGTGGTTTAAGGACAGTCTGAGAGTGGAGTAAATTTGGAATGTTAACCATGGGGTATTTGCAAATTAGAGGGAGGTCAAATATAGGTAGGATTCTGCAGTCTTAGAGAAAGCATGAGATCCCCTCTTCCAGATGCCCATTAGGCAGGGGATGGGAAAAAGGAAACAGAAAAGGAGGTGGGAGAGCACCCAAAAAAAGCACAGTAGTAAGAGCAACCTAGATATTAGAGACTCATAGTATGCTGGCTTTAGAGTCAGGAGACAGGTTGAAGACATGGCTCTGATATTTCCTAACTGTGCAATTCTTTGCTTCTTTGAATTTCTTTTACCTCAACTGTAGAAGGAGATTAAAAAATCCACTGTTAAATTTTCAATTGGTTTCTGGGAAGAAAAAACTTTATAAATTATAAATATGCAGAAATGAGCTATTATTATTTCCTAAACCTTTTATTCTGTCAATCTGATATTCTCAGGAAATCAGAATTTTTTTTTAAAGAAAAGGAGAAATAAATATTTACTGAGTGGGAAGTTGGTATTCTTGGGCTCTTATTTTTGCTCTATCACCAATTTCATTTATCCAGTTTTGGATTTCTTGATCTGTTAGGATGGGAAGGGTACCACAAGGCCTTGCTTTCCCACAGAACAGATGTTTCATAAATGTTAAATTAGTCTCCTTCATATTTGAAAGTTTTTTGAGTCTCTTGTTGGGGGAGGAGGCTTTAAAATACTGTTTCACTTATTAAACTTCTCAGGGCTCTTTGAAAAGGCTAATGAGCCATCTTGCTCCACATTCCATAACCTCAGGTAGAACGGCAGATAAAACAAGGGAAGGCAATTTTCAGACAGTGAGACCTCCATTTTACCTTTTGGCTGGAGGGACAAGGAAGACACTGGCTCCGGGCATCGAAGAAGACATTGATGAGCTTCCAATCGTTACGGAAATTCAGTTGCTGAAATGAAAAAGATATTAGAGCAGAGAGACAAGACCGTAAGCCTTTGTGTTTAAAACAGAACCATAACTCAGTGCAGGCCCCAAAATTTGCAGGATATTGGTAGAATTGGTGCTCCCTGAACAGCATAGAAAAAGCTAAGCTTACTACTGAGTAAACAAGAATAATTTTAGTCAAGCAAGAAAGCTACCAGTTGGCTTCCTCTCCCTGGTTAAGCTCTGACCTAGCCACACTGGGATCTAGCGGTGACCTTGAAGTATTCCAGGATCTCTATGTACCATAACTCTCAACTAAACCCTTAAAAGGTTGATTTAAGAATATATTTCATGATGTTTATTCTAATCACGAAAGTACTATTTATTCGCAGCTCTGATAAAAAGATTCTTTTTACCTTTCCACTTCAATGATAGCCAGCTGACTCTAGAAATTCATATGTGGCCTATTCAAAACACTTGGATAAAAGTTTCCATGTCACTACCTGCATTTTCAGTCAGAATGGGTCTAACATTTGCTTCCATATGGTATGGCAAGGATATTTGAGATCTAGCCTCTTCCCAAGATGGTTTTGTTTTGTTTTTTTGCCACATCTTCAAATTCAGATTTTGTGGCTCTTATTTCAAGTCACTCCATGAGAACTTAGATAAAACTTTTCCTTGGGTTCAGGCTCGTGGCTCCAGACTAGGAGGTCCAAGTTAGCTCAAACATGGCAGCACATAAGACCTGATTTTTCCACCTTTCTACCTTTTATCCATCTAACCTATGAAGGTTACAAGACATTTAGCACAGAGTTTACAGCAGTGAAGGCAATAAATAGGCAATAAATACCAGAGATGATCTACACCTCCATCGGCTGATGTCACAAAAGCTTCCCTTCCAAAGAATTATCGTCTAATCATTAAGGCCTACTATTTGGAAGGACAACGAGAAGTCCTCCAGTAATTCCCCTAATTTTAGTCAGGGTCTCACTTGAATCATCTTAGAGGGTCAACATGCAACAATCACCTCAAAGTTCTAAAGACACCAAACCCAAGAATGGTTAACCCTGGGCCGTAGAGGGCAACTACAAGAGCCTATTCCTTTTTCAACTGGGCCTGACTGCCTTGCAGTAGCCAAAGGAGCTCTGGAATATGGGTTTGAAAGCTCCTTACCTTGTTCTTTTTCATGTGTTGCACCAGCTCTCTGGCCTGGACCCTCAGGTATCTAGGAAGCAAAAAGAGAAAGAAAAAAAGAGGAGAGAAAGATCATCGAGGTATGTGGATGTCTTTAATTCAATAATCATTATTCTAAGGTAATGAAAGTGTAAAAGGATGGGAAGCTTTTGTGGGGATACCTCTGGCTACTGGGAAGGCCCTTGAGGAGGGAATTGGAAACTTCCACCCCCACCTAGTTGAGGGCAATAAGCTCAGTGACTAAGCCTACTTTGTTCATTCCCTGGATTTCCAAAGATGACCACGGTGACCTCATTAGAGAAAATGGGCACATTTCTCATATGGAAGGCAGCCATTTCAGGACTGGATTAAAGATGGGCTCTATTTTAAAAGATGATTTCGTTAATCCAGCTCAAGCCCTGAAAAGATGCCCTCATCCCACAATACTCAATGGGCAGCTTCAGGTTTCCAAGGCAGCAGAGGGTTGGGCACCAACAAAAGAAATGGCCAAGAACTTACTCATTTCCGACTCTTGGCAAAGTCTCATCAACAGGTGGACATGAAAGTGGCAAGACAGATGAACTGAATCTCTTGATAAAATCTGAAAGAACTAATTTTCAAGTCGCTTTTAGGTCAGAGATTTGTGAGAATGCAACTAACTGGTTAACACTTATGGAATCATTGATAATAGAATGTCAGAGTTGGAAGGGACTTTCAAGGATCTTGTAAGGCAACTAAGTGAATAGAGCACAGGCCTGGAGTGAGGAAGGCATCTTCACGAGTTCAAATCCAGACTCAGACACTTCCTAGCTGTGTGACCCTGGGCAAGTCACTTAACCTGTTTGCTTCGGTTTTCTCATCTGTAAAATGAGGATAATAGCAGTATCTACCTCCCAGGGTTGTTGTCAGGATCAAAAAAGATAATAATTATAAAAGTGCTTTAGCACATAGTAGGTATGCTATAAACATTAGCTAGTAGTAGTAGTAGCAGTAGGAGTAGTTGTAGTACAAATCATAACTGAATAGAAATCCTCTCTAAAATATAGCCAGCAACATACTCCTTGAAGACCTCCAGTGATGGGGAGCTCACTACCTCCTGAGGCAGTTCCACTTTGAGATACCCTCATTGTTAGGAAATTTTTCTTAAAATTAAGCTGAACTCTGTCTCTCTACAACTTCCACCCATTTGTTCTAGTTCTGTTTCTGAGGCCAAAAGAACAAGTCTAATCCTTTTTCCATACAAGGATCCTTTAAATACACAAAGACAATTATAATATCCTGTCCCCTGCCTCCTCAATTATTTTCTTCTCTAGGCTAAACACCTCCAGTCTCTTCTTATATGGCCTTGAATTTCCTTAGGCTCTATCTCCTCTAATGCAGCAGACTAGAATTCCTGTTTCTCTTTTCAAGTTCTAAATTTCTATGCTTCACTCCCTGGCCTTCTGATAGGGACCCTCCCCTGTATTAGCTGGAAAATTGGCCCAGCAGTGGTCTCTTGATGAGGAAAAAAAAATATTAGTGACAAGACATAGTGCCCATCTCAAGGCATAGAACCTGTCTTTCCTCGGCTCCGTCCCTCCCTCCCAAGAGTGACAATAAGGAGAGTTTCAGGGAGCACATGCACGTAGAGAACATGACCGGGTACTGATTGTGCCAGACGATGGCTAAAAATAGTACTTTCAGAAACAGCAAGCTATATCTTACTCTCAGGAGAAATGGAGGCAAAGCTTTCAAAGAGCTGGATTAAGAGAAAGGACGCCTCCACAATCCCAATCTTTTCTACCGTTTTTTTTTCTTCTTGTCTCTGTCTAGTTGCACCCCATGTACTTAGGGGAAAATCAGGTAGAAAGGGATTTTAAAGGTCACTTAAATTTCTTTCTCTATTAGTATTCAAAACTGCATTAAGCTCATCTAGACAGCTGAGGCTCTGCAGGTCATTGTCTAGGTAGAAAAGTGTTGGGCTGGAAATCAGGAAACCTCTCTATTTTAATCTTTCCTCTGTGCATTAACACTAAATGCACATTCTTGGGCAAGTTGTTTAACCCTTTTTTTTCCCAACCATTAGCAATCATGAATCTGATTCTCTGACCTAGAAATGTAAGATACCTTCTGCCGCATGGATGAGGAACACTAAATGCTTTGGATATTGTCAAGGCAGAAGTTTCCAACTAGGGGATGGTGTATACACATAGACACATATGCATGTATACGTACACACACATACACAAATACATACATATAAACACGTGTGTTATGTATGTAGACGAAGTATACCAAGAACACAAAAGAATAGCCACAATGGAGAGAAAGACGTGTGTGTGTATGTGTGTTTCTCTCCTCTGGGTTTATACCACTGTATTCTTTGGAGCAACAAGAAGGAATCAATCTCAGAAACATTTTGATTACACTTCAGGTTGACTCTATGAGACTAAAAGAGATTATCAATATATGTGAAAGCTCCTCAAAGAAAGATATTTTGCAAAGGTACACTATGGACATCATTTTCCTGACGTATAATCAGGTTGCTGTTCACTATGACCCTCTGATCTTTTTCATATGGATTTGAACAGTTCCCAAGTATAATACTTTGTGTTTCTCCCCACTTGACCTTCATTCTGTTGATTTCCCAATTCCTCTGGCTTGCCTAGGGCTTTTGGAATTCTCATCTAAGCTTCCCAAACAGCAATCAGTCCTTCCATTTTGGTGTAGTCAAATTTTCTCTCATTAGACAGGTTTTAAATTGACTCTCTCTCCTTTGAAGGAGCCAGTCTTCCATCATCCCTAATCAATGTCACCTCTATTTTTTTGGGGAGGGGGGACAGCAGGGCAATTGGGGTTAAGCGACTTGCCCAAGGTTACACAGCTAGTAAGTGTGTCAAGTGTCTGAGACCAGGTTTGAATTCAGGTCCTCCTGACTCCAAGGTCCATGGTCTACAAACTGAACCAGCGAGCTGACCCTCAATGTCACCTCTTATAGTAAAAATATGGAATGTTCGAGTTAGAAGGGATAGACCTTATGGATCATCTAGTTTCATTCTCTTATTTTATGGACGAGGAAACTGAGGGCCAGAGAGGATAAATGATTTCCTTAAGGTCATGGACAGAGGCGGGAGTCCCCCCTGCAAATCTCCTAACTCCAAAGTCCAGTCCTTTCCTAAGGTTCACTAAGCCACGCAGTGGATAGAGAAAGGAGTCTAGAGTCAGGAAGACCTGAGCTCTACTTCAGCCTCAGATGCTTCCTAGCCGGGTGACCCTAAGCAAGTCCCTTAACCTCTGTTGGCTTCAGCTTCCTCATCTATAAAATGGGGGTGATAATAATAGTGCCTACCTTCTGGGGCTGTTGTGAGGGAAAAAAAATAAGATAGTAATTGTAAAATCCTTAGCACAGTGCCTGGCACACAGTAAGAGCTCTACAAGTGTTAGCTACTCTTATTTTCCCCCCAAACTACAGAGAAGCCAAACATGCCTACAATGGGATCTCAAGAGCCAATTCCTGCGTAAGACTGGTGCTTAGGAAGGAAGCAAACGTAGATGTGCATCTGGGACAACAACACGGGGGTCCCATGGTGGTGAGAGGATCAGGAGAAACATCCGTAGTGGAACAGTCCAATTGGAAGTGCCCCCAAGTCAGATGGACAAAGCTCGAAGTAGATATTTTATCTTAATGCAAAGATGAAAACCCCAACTTTTATCCCATCGTTGGACTTCCCCCTGTGGCTCCCTCCCAAGCAAGAGCTAAGGTCACTGTCTCTTTGAGCCTTCAGGAAAACTCAACCTCACTCTGCCTTCGTTGTGGAAAAAGGTGGGAACTTTTGTTGCTGAATTGACTAATAACATGGTGAGTGAATTTCCTCACCTTGAAGTGTTCCTTCAGCCAGGCATTCCACTGTAAGCCCTTGAAAAGCAGAGCGGTAGTGCAGGTGGTGCAGAGGTCAAAGGACCCAAGTTTGAATCTAGGCTCTATTTACTACCAATGCTAGAATTCTCATCAATGAAGCAAGCAGGGGGAAAAGGATTGGGCTAGAGTAGTGGGGAACTTATGTCCCTCTAGGTACTCAGGGACAGACCTTCGACTGAATCCAAACTTCATTGAGTCAAAGGGCTGCACTTGAGGACCTAGAGGACCACATGTGTCCTTGAGGCCACAGGTTCCCCACCCCCATAAATGACTTCTAAGCTCTAACTCTGTAATCCCAACTAGACTGGGAATCAGAGCATCCTGACTCTGCCATTAGGTGCCTGTATAACCTCTAGCAAGTCCCTTTTTTGGTCTCAGTTTCTTCAGCTGTAAACTGAAGGGTTTGGACTACGTGACCTCTGAGCTCCTTTCCATCTTTAAATCCTATAAGCCTACAACCTAATTGTGGAAAGGGTTTATTCCCTAGTGGCTGGGGAAGAGGAAGATTGGGGTAGAATGGGGGTGGGGCACATCCCTGGACCTGGTGACTGAATCTGGCCAGTCACCCACCCCATAGAGTAACAAACTACTGAGCCCATTTGTGGAGGCAAAACTGAAGTGTTTCAAATGCAAAGAACCAGATTCCTGAGCCTCAAGCCTAATTGGCATCCTGTGGCTGGCATGCTGGTCTCTTGGCACCTTTGTGTTTAAGGGAAGCAGCTGTATACAATAATAAACTTTTGGATTTGGAGTTGGAAGACCTGGATTCAAATCCTGACTTTTCTATTTACTTCCTGTTTGACCTGAGGCCTTGGCTTCAGTTTCCTCTCCTGTAAAATGAGGTTGAGCTGGACAGATGAGAATGAAAGTCTGTTCCAGCCAAAGAGCTGTGATTCAGTAAGTCATTTCATCTGCATCCTGAGGAAGGTGCCAAGAATAGATGAAAGCTAAGGCTCCTTCCAGCTCTAAATTGAGGGTCCTCTGATGCTGAATCTGACCCTGGTACATCTGGCTGTGCGCTTTTGGGGCCTAAACCTCAGGGTGACCACTGACTGGCCCAGCCCACACTCCTAACTTCAGCTAAAGGAGGAGGCTGGTGCTGATGTGCAAAGCTCTTTTATATGCACAAGGTATCAAAAGACAAACTAAAGAAATATTCTTCAGAAATCATGCAAATGAGGGCCGTTGCCTTTGCAGCTGGAGGACAAAAATACCTCCCAGCACAGCTTCAGTCTCTTCTGCCCCTACACAAAAAGTACAAAGTCTGCAAAGTTTGTCAGTCACTTCATGCTGTTTGCCTCAGTTTCCTCATCTGTAAAATAAGCTGGAGACGGAAATGGCAAACCACTCCAGTATCTTGCCAAGAAAAATGGGGTCATAAAGAAACACGACTGAAACAACTCAACAGCACTGCCTTTTTCACCCTGTTATTCTGGGAAGAAGGCCAAAAAGCACTATCTATTGCATTACTGTTTAGTCCCCTCACCTTTCTGGGTCTGTTAAAAGAGATGGTTCAACTAGGTGATCTCTAAGGCCCACTTCAGCTCTGACATTCTATACTGCCTAGCACAGAGGACGCACTTAATAAATGTTTGTTGATTGACTGATTGGGAAGGAAACGTTGTTAGGACTGCATGGGACTAGAGGCCTTACCTGTCACCACTTGCATGCATGTCTGCGTTTGGTTTCCCTGAGTCCTACAAAAAGAAGTAAAGATAGAATTATCTTATTTGCTATAGTATATTTATCAGCTGCAATCCATTATAATCAGGTTCTTGCTTGGTTTTATATTTCAAAGCATTTCTGGATTCAACCCCAGCCCAGAATACTAGATTCTAGGTTTATCCTTGCACACTAAAGACCAGCCAGCATGTGCCTGGAGACAGAGAATTAGCCTTATTCTTCACAAAAGGTATTGAGCACATTTGCTGGGTTTTTAATGGTGACTCGGATAAAATCATAGATAGCGTCCTTATCAAATCTGCAGATGATGTGATAGATAATACACTGTATGGTGGGGTTATGACAGAGAAATCCTGACAGCTTGGAAAACTGGGTTAAAGATACTAAGAAGAAATTTAATAGGGATAAATAGATTATATTATATTTGGGTTAAATAAATTGACTTGAGGCAGCTAGGTGGTGCAGTGAGTAGAACACGGGCCCTGGAGTCAAGAGGACCTGAATTCAAACCCTGTCTCAGACACTTGACACACTTAGTAGCTGTGTAATCTTGGGCAAGTCACTTAACCCCAAGTACCCTACCTTACCCTTTCCAAAAAAAAAAAAAGAAATTGACTTCAGAAGTACAACATGGAGGAGGCATGTTTAGACATCAGTTTGAAAAATATCTGGGGTTTTCAGAGGACTACCAGCTCAATATAAGTCAACAGTCTGGTAGAACAGCCTTGCTAATGCAATCTTGGGTTGCATTAAAAGAGGCATGGAGAAAGCTCTCCTGATCCCTAATCAGATCATACACTGCACTTGTGTCTGAAGGGCTGCTTTACGAAAGGATGAGATTTCTGTATTTGGCCCCAGGAGGAAAGGATGGAAATTACAGAGGCAAATTTAGACTTCTTATCAGGAAAAATTTTCTAACAATTAGATCTGCCCTGAAATGGACCCTTCTTGTGGGGGTCTGACCATTGGCCTGACACGTAGGTAGTGGGGATTCTTGTTCAGGCATGGGCTGTACCAGCCAAGCTTTGAGATCCTATCTGACTCTGGAATTACAATTGTTAATTTTCTAGATGCAGTCCCCTTCCCACTCCCCACCCTCCCCTCCCCCATCCATCATTTCCCTGACCCCAATGCTGCTTGGTGATAGCACCCCCAATATAGCTTGAGGCCTGTGCCATTGTGGATGGCAAGAGCAATTGCCACAGACTGTCAAAAATATGCCACCAACAATTCCCAGTTACCATTTTTGCTGTTTCAGGAGCATCCTTGCATCTGGGGTCTGGAAAAGACACAGGACATGAATCATCCCAAAGGATTAGAGCAGTCACACAGAGGCAGATTCTAAGCCTTAATTCCTCTCTGAACTCAACTAGTTTCCTGAAGGAAGGGGAAGAGCCCCTGGAATCCAGGAAAGGGTCAATGTGCCCTGTACTTGGGAGGAAATTACCATCTGCCACTCCTTACCAGACAGCATGGAAAAAATAATAGACTGGAAATCAGGAGGCCAGGGGTCCAATCTTGGCTTTGCCACTGCTAATTAGCGGTGTAACCTTGGATTACTCACTCCCCTCCCTTTTCTGGGCCTCACTTTACCAAAACTGTCTCAAACAATCAGGTAACAAGGATTCAATGAATACTGTATGCCTTTGACTCTGCTCATCATTCAGTTGTGTTAGAGAGGGGATTTTTGTTCAGGTACAGATGAAACGAGACAGCCTCTGAGGTCCCTTCAGACTCTGAGATTCTGTGATTTCTCTGTATCCTCAGTACTTATGAGATTCAGTGCCTAACACATAGTAGGTGCTTAATATGTACTTACTGATATTCATACTAGCATCGTGGTGAAGAGATTGTAAATTTTTAAAAAAGAGTTACCAGTATTCTCCTTTCCTCTTTAAAAAAAAGTCATACTTTTCCACAGCTTGATCTGTTTAGAGCTAGGCCCAAAGTCATTCAGGCCTCAGGTCTGACCAGAGCTGGTGATGACTCCTAATGAGCATGAAGGTCCCTGCCTGAGCCCTCCTCTCAGGGTCTGACAGAGGCAGAAAGCAAGCAATAGGCTTCAGGTGGGAACATGAAGGCTAAGGTAACCCATTAAGGGTTGCAGCTCTGGTCTCCCTCAGAGAGTCACTGGGGAGCTAGCAATTCTGCTCAGGGGAGATGACAGCCCCCAGGCTCAAACAGGAAGGAAGCGGGCCTGATTGACAAGAACTGTCAGCTCAGCCCCATTAAAGAACAGCAGGAGAGAGGAAACTGCTTTCCTTCTCTTCCAGAGACTCTGTGTGTGTGTCTGTGTGTGTAGGGGAGCAGGGGAGTGGAAGGAGGAACTTACTATACTGGCTTAAGTAGAATGAACTGGGTTTTGTAAGACTAGCCTTCCTGCCCGAAGTCACTCTGACGAGGGAGGGCCGGGGGGGATGTACAACCAAAGCCTGGTGCAATTCCTGACTCTGAAATGTAACTGGTATTATTCACAAATGGCTTCAGAAAAATCAAATCTTTTACACAAAGCCCTTTTCCCTGGAATTATTTCAATCTCCACTTTTGTATCTTTCCCAATAACAATCTCCGGCTTTCCCATTCCCCTACAACCCCAGACAACACCTGCATAGATATGTATATGTATATACATACATGTATACATGTATATTTATAAACTTCCAGTGTTCATTCATTTATTCATTCTCTCTCACTATATATATATATGTATATGCACATGTGTATGTATACCTATATATTTATAAACTTCCAGTGTTCTCTCTTCCTTCCCCCACATGTGTGTATGTATATACATTTATAAACTGAGTGTCTTCTCTCCCTCCATGTATGTGTATGTGTGTATCTGTGTGTGTTTACATATTTATAAACTTCCAGTGTTCGCTCTTCCTCCTTCCACATGTGTGTATGTATGTACATGTGTATAAACTTTTGAGCGTCCCCTCAGTCCATATATATGTGTATGTATGTATGTATGTATTTATAAACTCCCAGTGTTCTCTTTCTCCCTCTTTCTACATGTATTTGGAAATATATATACATGTTTATAAATTTCCAGTATTCTCTTTCTCCCTTCACACGTGTGTGTATACATAAATATTTATGAACTTCTAGTGTACACACACACATAGGTACACACATTCCATTTCTTAGGATAAAATAGGGGGCAGGAAGCTGTCAGTTTTCATTCTAGTCAATGAGAATTTTCAAAACTTGCCTGTTGGTCATCCGTTCCCCATAGTTTGGGATATGATAGGAAGAATACATTGGAAAGAACGCTGGGTTAGGAGTTGGAAGACCCAGGTTCAAATCCCTACCCTACTCTTTACTGCCTGTGTGACTTTGGGTGCCTGGTAAGATAAAGTCATTTCCCCTCTCTGGGCCTCAGTTTCCCTATGTGTAAAATGAGAGGGCATAACTAGATGACTCCTGAGGTCCTTTCTAGTTCTAAATCTCTGATCCTATAGAGCCTGACGCTGTCATTTACTACCTCTGTGACCCTGAGCAGGCTGCTTCCTCTGTCTCAGATTCAGTTTCCTTTTCAATTAAAAATAAAAGGAGCTAAATTTCTAAGGTTTCTTCCAGCTTTAACATTTTATGATTTTATGATTATTATCCACAGATGCATATACATTTTCCTATACATTTGGCACCCAAACCAACTTGATAAATACAAAGCGGGGGAGGTATAATTAGGAGACAAGCTGGGCATGGGGGTGTATGCCTATCATCTCTGCTACTGGGGACATGGAGGTTGGAGTTACTTCGCTCAGGAGTTCTGGGCATCTGGAGCACTAAAGCCAGTCGAGTGTCTATCTGCATTCAATCTAGATGCAATACAATGAGAACCTAAGCAGGAGCCCACAAGACTGCCCTAAGGAAGGGCAAACCAGCCCAGGTCAGAAATGGAACAGGTCAAAGCTTCTGGGGTGATCAATAGAGGGACTGAGCCAGAAGATGGGGAGATTTGGTCTCCAAAAAAAAAAAAAAAAATCTAGGGACTTACATGGACCCCAGGGTCATTATCAGTCAACAGTGAAATAAAACAGCCCCAAACCCTATTACCTTTTTAGAATACATCAGAAAGCACAATCCCCAGAACAGTGAATGAGTGTTGCCCTATTCTCAGCCCTAGTCAGTCCACATGATTAGCATTTTATTCTGTTCTGGCACCATATTTTAGAAAGGATATTGACAAACTAGAGCACATTCAGACGAGAAACAACCAGGACCGTGAAGAGATTACTAGTTATCTAGACTGTAGACTTGGATTCATTAAAGGAGCTGGGGAAGTTTCCTTTTATTTAGATGGCAGAAAGAACCAGGACCCCCAGCCCAGGCTTTTTTAGGACTTTCCAAACACACACTCTCCTCCCCTATGATCATACATGCAGAACTGGAAGGGCCTTTAAAAGTCATCACGTCCTCAGTTTACAGGTGAGGAAAATGAGACCCAGAGAAATTAAGCAAAGTACCCCAGGCCACATAGACACTAAGCATCTGGATTGGGATCCGAACCTAATTCTCACAACTCTAAGGCCATCATCCAATGCTCCATCTTGTTTTCAGGTTTGTAGCCCCGATAATCATCCATTCTGAACCCCAAATCCTTCCCCGCACTGTTTTAAGTACTTACGGTTTCCAGGTTCCCAATGGCCCCAACAACTTTGATGTCAGAGATTCTCAGGGCATGAACTGTGAAGGCAAGAATCCCATTTAGGAAGGGTAGACTCACATTACCAGGCAGAATCCATGTGGAAAACCCCATCATCACAAAAACTAATGCTTAAGATTAGAGGAAAGAGGCAGCATGAAGAGGGGAGAGATTACAGCTATCGAGATCTGGATTCAAATATGTGACCTTGGGCAAGTCACAACCTCTTTGGCCTCATTTTCCTCAACTGTAAAATGAGGGGGCTCTGAGGTTTCTCTTAACTCTAGATTTCAAAAATATTCGAAGACAGGGCAAGAAATGGATATGAACAGGACAATGGAACCAGAAAGGGGAAAATAAACATTCTTCAGCAGAGATGAAGTAGACTTTCATTCTTCGAACTAGCAGACCACCAAAGCTCTCTCAGGGCCTCTCTGTCCCCCCTACCTGGCTCTTAGCTCTGTCTCATCCTCCCTATGCCTTCCCCACTCATTCTTTTGCTTCCATCTTCCCCTCTTCTTCCTACTCTTATAACTTCTATTCCCTCCTTCCACCTACTCTCACCCCCCCAAAGATTCTGGAGGGAAGGATTTAAAAGTCAGTGATGATAATAAGGAAATATAATTTAAATGGAAACCATTTAATTATATTACATACATTTATAACCAGAAGGGGACCCTGCCACCCCATGTCATCTAGTGCAACCTTCTCATTTTGCAAATGATGAAACTGAGGCTGAGAAGAGATGACTTGCCCAAAGTCATCCACTTTGTGAGGGGCAAAGATGGGATTCAAACTCAAGTCCCAAGATTCTAAGTTAAGTGATCTTTCTACCCCCACCATGAGGCCTCCTTCCTGACTAAACCCTGACAAGATGATTACTTTAGCTCAAATACTGCCTAAGGGTAGACAGTATATTAAAAATGATGTTTTCCCTTGTAAATTATATGCAAATGAAACACATCTCTAACTTTTGTATGACTAAGTCACCATTATTTTCAAAAATTGAATCTTAATGAAAATCATTGACATGTATGGGTCATGTTATAGGTTATATGTTATGTTATAAAAAGGGAAAACTTAAAAAGAAGTCGCTTAGTCCCCGAGAAGTTTTCTTTACTAAATCAAAGTAATCATATAACTACACAATAATAACATGGAAATTCTCAGTTAAAGATTAAGAGAATAAATCAATTCATTACACAAATTTTTCTGAAGTAGCTCTCATCTTGTCAATATAGAGTGGCCAAGGGACAAGGCCCAGGTGAAAAACTGTTACCATCATACTGCAGATGTGTGTAATCCCTCTAATAGAATAGAAGTTCCTTGAGGGCAAGGACTAGTTCATTTTCTTTCAAGTCTTTTTATTTTGTTTAGAAAGGAGTAGGCATTTAACAGATTTGAGAATTAAATTGAATTAAGATATCTGGAAAACAGCAAATTCATAATAGAAAATTCCTAGAAACAATAAGACTCTTGAAAGGGATGGAGAAGCCATTCAGCTCCCTTTCTTTTTTAAACCCTGGTAGAAGAGGGGCACAGGCCAATCTCTAGAACTGTGTGATCTGGAGAATACTCATTTTCATCATAATAATAGGACATTTTAATTTCTAATAGAACAAGGATCAATAGATATAATTCACATAAATTAAAAAAAACTCTTAGGGAGTCCGTAATAATTTCTAAGGGCACAAAGAGGTCTCGAGACAAAAAAGTTTAAGAACTGAGAACCACTGATATAGAACATAGTGAATGATCACAAAAATCTCAGTAATTTTCAATTCATGGGAAAAGTAAGCTAGATAAGATCCTCCTTTCAGGCCAAAAACTTAGAGGGTTAATGCTTGTTTAGTTCTTTCAATGGTAGTCTTAGATAACTGCCTGGCTGGCTGTTGATTGTCCTTTATTTTCTAAGAGGACCAAGGATATCACAAAGTTCAGGTAAAATATTGGATGATGGGTGACATCTTGATTTGAGCATGAATTGGATTTAAGTGAGACAGATTCATCAGCCTCACTCTCTCTTCCAGAGTCATCAAAGTCCAGAGCAAGACAAAAGTCAAGGTGACTGCCAATGACCCAGGATGCAGTGGGTGACTTTGGCATCTTCAATATCTGACTGAGCTCCAAGTGCTCCGTAGCACCTGCTTCCACGCCTTCATGGCCATTGGAACACATCATTCTCATCTGCCCATTCCAGCAGAAGTATTCTTCACACAGCATAAATATCTCACCAACAGATTGGTTGGTTACCTTCAGCCCTCATTTAGCCTTGGCTAAACGCTTTGTATTGAGACAAAGAATAGTAGGAATAAGTGGGCTGATCTGTGAGCAGCAACCGAGAAACTAAGAGGCTATGTTTCCTACTGGAAAAATCAATGAAATAGCAATGAAAAAAATCAGTAGCCCACCCAGCTGTAGCCCTCAAGCACCAACCTGACTCCGATGGAGTGTTGGATGATATCTCCTCTGGTCTACAGGGAAATGAAAAATTCTTCAGGACCTGCGATGGGAAAGGAACATCAGATATAGTGACAACATTGTATGGAAACCACACACAAAGAGATCCAAAGAAATGACCACATTCTCCTCTCCAGAAACTGTAGCTATCTACTGTGTAGCCCCACTCACATATTGGGAGAGAATATATGCCCACGAATGTGCCAGTGGTTCTCAGGGTACCACCCTAGAAGAGAGTATGTAGGCCAGCAGATTCTAGAATCTAGAAGATTGCGTTGATTGGCCTTTACTGCTAGAGGGAGAGTTTTGTGAGCAAGTTCCTTCTGGAGACTCAAGAGTCAATGTAGCTTTAGCCTATGGGTACAATTTTTCTCTTTTGAAGAAGGTTGAACAAGTGCAGTTGAAGAAGCAGGAACAGTATTTGAGTACTCACAATGAAGAATTCTTTTTAGGTGTTCTAGTGGACAGAGGGCTAGACTTAGAATCAGGAAAACCTGAGTTCAAATCATGCCTCAGACTCTTATTCGCTGTGTGACTCTAGGAAAGTCACTCAATATTTTCTCCTCATCTATAAAATGGGCATAATAGAAGCACCTACTTCCCAAGGCTATTGTGAGGGTCAATTGTGACATTGTAGGTGTATACTATTTTGCAAATCTAAGTGCTATGGTTATCTTTACCAAGCTTTTACACTATTATTAGTGCATTGTCCCTCCCTTAATACCAAGTATTAATTTTATATGTTTTCTATTTAATGATGTCTGATGAGATGTTTTCAGTCCCCCATCCCTAACCCCAAAACGTAAACTCTTTGAGGGTAGGGGCTGTTTTGTCTTTGAATCTCCGGCATCTAAAAATTAAGAGCCTGGCATATGGTAAGCTTTAAATGAATACTTCTTGAATGAATGAATGAATGTTATATTCCCCAATAGAAAATAAGGCCCCTGAGGGCAGGTATTGTTTCTTTTCTGCTTCTCTATCCCTTGTACCTAGCACAATATCTGATGCTTTGGAGGCGCTTAATAAATGCTTATTGTTTTTGTTGTTTCAAGTAATTTCTGATACTGTTTCAACCATAGCAGGCCACTTGTAGGTGGAGAAACTATTGTGAGTAGGAAAAAAAATATGTATGTTTCCATCAACAGTAAAAGGGGGCAGTCCATTGTTGGGGAAAATACACAAATAACTAAAATTCGTAGATGAACATATTTTGCAGTCAATATCTCTCCAATTGCTGACTACATAGAGAGATAGAACTGACAGTCCAGGTGGCTTGCCTTGGGGGTGTTCTGGAAGACTTAACCCAGATGGATAGGAACAAGTCACCCTATTTGTCTCAAGGTTCAAAGAGATACCAGAGCCATTCACTAATCTCTTTTGGATACTCCTAGGAGTTGCCTGCTCAAAGAGAGGGTATTAAGCAGAGTGTTGGGCAGCTAGGTGGCACAGTGAGTAGAGCAAGTCTTGAAGTCAAGAGGACCTGAGTTCAAATCCAACCTCAGACACTTGACACAGTAGCTGTGTGACCTTGGGCAAGTCACTTAACACCAATTGCCCTGCCTTCCTCCCTCCCCCCCCAAAAAAAATAGACGAATAAGTGTCAAGTGACAAAGATTATACAGCCATCACCAGGTCAGTGGCCTCAATGTCCCCATGAGAAACAAATTATTGAAACCTAACAAATCTTTATTGACCAAGGGAGAAGAATCTTGATTTGAAGTAAGACTTGGTTCTGTCCCTCTATACCCTGTAAGGCCCTCACCTCTGGCCATGTTTGTTCTTCCCAGGTGTAGTTTCCTAGGACAGCTTGGGTTGTAGTCACTGGAAGAAAAAATAACAGCATCAGGGTTTTAGTAGAAGTTGGCAGTATCTCCCACCATGCAGCCTCTGATCTCTCAGCCTGACCTCTGGTGTCCTTGACCCATTATCACATTCATTCTCGACTCTATGCGTTCCCTAATACTCACCCTACTCCTCACTGCCTATGACAACTCTTATCTACCTTTCACAGCCCATCTCAAATTTCATCTCTTCTAGGAAGACTTTCCTGAAGGCTCTAGTCTCATCAATTTCCCTACACAGGTAAATGTGACATCCTCTCAAAGGGAAGCGGAGGGTAACAGCCACAGGTGCCTTGATCCCCTTTAAAAATGAGCATCCTACCTGGATCATAAGTTCAATATTGACACAACACTAGGCTACCCCCTTTTGCAATTTCAACCCATCAGAATTAATTTCTCTTGTTATGAAAGTTTGTCTTTAATAGGTTAAGCCATAGCTCTTCTCAGCAATACAATGATCCAAGACAGTTCCAAAAGATTCATGACAGAAAATGCTAACCACATCCAAAGAACTGATAGATTCTGAATGCAGATCAAAGCATACTATTTTTACTTTGGGGGGGATTTTGCAGCTTTTTCCCTTTGTTCTATTTCTTCTTTCACAACATGACTAATTTGGAAATGTTTCCATGATTGCACATGCAAAACCTTTATCAATTTGCTTGCTGTCTTGGGGAAGGGGTAGGGAAGGAGAAGGAGATGGAAGGGAAAGGATTCAGACCTGAAAATAAAATAAAATTGAATTTTTTGAAAAAGAAAAAAAGAAGTTGAATGACCCTAGGCTAGCCAATCAATTAAGCAGCACTTATTCACTTATATGCCTCCTGTGTGCCACCCATTATTCTAGGTGCTCAGGATATAGAGACCAAAATGAAATAATCTTTTCCCTCAAAGTGCATTCTATGGCCCGTGGATAAAGTACTGGACCTGGTATCAGTAAGACCCTAGTCCAAATCCAAACTCAGATGCCTACACTAGATGCTGTGTGACCCTGGGCAAGATATTTAACTTCTGCCTGCTTTAGGTGTTTCATCTGATAAGTGAAACTACTAATAAGCACCTACCTGCCACAGCTGCTGTAAAAATAAAACAAGAGGATATTTGTAAAGTGTTTTATAAACCCTAAAGAGCTATAGTAATAGTGGCCACTACTACGACTGCTAGTATTATTCATGTATGTATATATAAAACATATGCCAAGAAATTCCAAAGTAGGGGATATAGGGAGGCAAGAACGACTTCTCTATAAGAGGTGGAATTTGAGCTTAGTTCTGAAAGAAGCTAGGGCTTCTGGGAGGCAGGTATGAGGAAAAAGGGCATTCTGGGTATAGAAGACAGCCTATGTCCTAACACAAAAGATGGCAGATGGAAGTTATTTCCTCTGTCTGAGACATTTGATTTCATTCCTGTCAAACGGGAAATAGTACCATTTGCACCACATGGGGTTATTGGGAAGAAATTTCTTTGTAAACTTTAAAAGGAATATATAAACATTGGCAAGACTACCCACTAAGATACCTACTTGCAGTATCATTTTTAATAACATAGCCCAGCTCAAACTTCCAGGAACTGTTATCTGAAAGTATGAACATTTTTTTTTGAAACTGGGATTCCATATCTCTCCAAGGCTAAAAGTACAGGGGCCACTTCTGGGCCTAGTCCCACTGCTTTTCAGCATGGGAACTTTGACCCACTTCATTTCCAAGCTGTGACAGTGCACCCTCCATAGGCCATCTGTTGGCTCCCTGCCATCAGGGCTCACTATACTGATGCTAGATTTAGTGTAGACACCAGATCGGCTTAACCTGCTTCAGCTCAGAGCTATCCTTGCTCAAGGGATACATCAGCCTGAGTTTCCCCTATAGCAAGGTTTATAGGCAAACTCCATCAGACCCAGTCTCCCCAGATATTTTTCACATTAACGCCTTCTAGCTATTGCCCCCTCCTTTTGTACTTGTCAAGTTGCTTTTGGATCCTAGGTATGGGAAAACGTTCAGGTGATTTCAGAGACTTTAGAATCATAGAATCATAACTATGGCACAGAGAGGGAATAGAATAGAAAAGAGAGAAACTAGATTTAAGATAGACCTGCATTCAAATCCTACCTCACACTCTCATTAGCTGTGTGATTATGGGAAATCAAAGGAAGCTAAGCAAGCTAGCTATAGAGAGTCAAAGCAGGATGCCTTACAAAAAATAAGTAAAGCCACATTTTGAAGCTCCGAGCAACTGGGCTCTCAGCATAGGAAACAGATCATTTGTCATAGCTGCTCACCACAAGAATTATCCACCAGTTACAAATACCAATAGCAGAGGACAAAAGAATTTGCTTCTTTTTCTTCATTTTTGTTTTTTTTCATTTTTTTTTTTTAGTTTACAACATTCAGTTCCACAGGTTTTGAGGTTCCAAATTTTTTCTCCCTCCCTCTCCTACCCCCTGCCCCCCAAGATGGCATGTAATCCAATGTAAGTTCTATATTTACCTTCTCATTGGATTTACATTATAGTCCAATTGCAAAGGAGAATTATAATCAGTGGAATGAATCATGAGAAAGGACAAACAAAACTGAAAAAGGAAAAAAAAAGACAGCAAATACTTTCCCTCAATCTGCATTCTCTGGATGTGCACAGCTTTTTCCATCATGAGTCTTTCAGAGCTGTCTTTGAACCTAGTATTGATGAGAGGAGTCAAGTCTATCAAAGTTAGTCCTTACAGAGACCGTGTGTCTGTAACCGTGTATAATGAACTCCTGATTCTGCTCCCCTAACTCAGCATCAGTTCACATATGTCTTTTCAATTTGTAATGAAGTCTCTGTGTTTCTCATTTCTTATTGCACAATAGTATTCCATTACATTCATATGGCAAAATTTGTTTGGCCATTCCCCAATTGATGGGTATCCCCTTGATTTCCAATTCTTTGCCACCACAAAGAGAGCTGCTCTATTTTTGTACATACAGGTCCATTTCCCACTTCTATGATCTCTTTGGGATATTGCCCTAGAAGTTGCATTGCTGGGTCAAAGGGTATACACATTTTTATAGCACTTTGGGCATGGTTCCAAACTGTTCTCCTGAATGGCTAGATCAGTCCACAATTCTACCAACAATGTAGCAATGTTCCGATTTTCCAACATCCTCTCCAGCATTTATCATTTTCCTGTTTTGTCATATTGGCCAATCTGACAGGAGAGATGTGGTACCTAAGAGTTCTTTTAATTTGCATTTCTCTAATCAATAGTGACTTAGAGCATTTTTTCATATGACTATAGATAGCTGTAATTTCTTCCTCTGAAAACTGCCCATTCATATCCTTTGACCATTTCTCAATTGGGGAATGACTTGTATTCCTACAAATTTCATTCAGTTCCCTGTATATTTTATAAGCCTTTATCAGAGACACTGGTTGTAAAGTTTTCCCAGTTTTCTGTTTCCCTCCTAATCTTTGTTGCATTGGCTTTGTTTATACAAAAACTTTTCAATTTAACAGTCAAAATCATTCCTTTTGCATTTTGTGATGCTCTCTATCTCTCGTTGGGTCATGTATTCTTCCCTTTCCCATAAATCTGACAGGCAAACTATTCCTTGCTCTCCCAAATTGCTTATAGTATCAGGCTTTATTCCTAAATCATGCACCCATTTTGACTTTATTTTGGTATACAGTGTAAGATATTGGTCTATGCCCAGTTTCTGCCATACTATTTTCCAATTTTCCCAGCAGTTTTTGTGAAATAGTGAATTCTTAACCAAGAAGCTGGATTCTTTGGGTTTATCAAAGAGTAGATTGCTATAGTTGTTGACTATTGTGTCTTGTATAGCTAACCTATTCCACTGATTCACCACTCTTTTTCTTAGCCAGTACCAAGTAGTTTTGATGACTGCTGCTTTATAGTGCAGTTTGATATTTGGTATGGCTAGGTCACCTTCTCTAGCATTTTTCGTTAATTCCCTTGATAATCTGGACTTTTTGTTCTTTCAGATGAATTGTTATTATTTTATCCAGGTCTGTAAAATAATTTTTTGGTAGTTTGATTGGTATGGCACTGAATAAGTAAATTAATTTAGGGAAAATTGCCATTTTTATTATATTAGCTCTGCCTAACCATGAGCAATTAATGTTTTTCCATTTATTTAGATCTGACTTTATTTGTGTGAAAACTGTTTTCTATCATATAGGCCCTGGGTTTTTCTGGGCAGGTAGACAGTCAAATATTTTATAGTGGAAAGACTTTGCTTCTAACAAGCATTGAGTACAAGGGGAATTTTGCAGTGACTTGTAAAGAGTGCATTATGTCTTCGTGTCTGGCAGTAATAAGTAGCATCTCTGAATGGACAAAGTGCAGGTTCGTCCCTCTACAATAATAGAGGACAAATACCTCTTTACTCTCCAAATTATTGGGTGGAATGAAGTATTCCCTGAAAAACTGGAAGAGGTTCCAAAAAAAACCTCAACAATCCAACAAAAAGGAGAAAAAGGGAGAATTCTCATCTGCGATGGGCTTGGACAGTGTATCCATCACTGCTGACAGCTAAAGGTTGAGGCTTCAGAAGAGAGGCAGATTTGGAAATTGAACAATTGGAAAAGATATTTGGATTTCTGAATCATATCTTCGAATGTAGATATGAAGGCTCTTGACCAAGCATTGAATGCACCTAACAGGGGCTGTAAAAAAAAAAAAAAAATTGTATTTCCCTGGCCCCTTACAAATCTAATCAAGAGAAAGGTGAGGGAGGGAGAATATTTGTCTATGTATAGGTGTCACAGAGAGTATGCAGGTACAACAAAGGAAGAATATCATTAAAGATCTGATAATTTGGGGGGAAAAACCCAGCAATTTCCAAAAGATAGTCAATAAAATCCAAAACCTCAGATACAAAAATGCATAAAATCACATGGGTAAGACAAGGTCAAGTAGAGATTCTAAGACAAGGAACCAAATTTGACCATATAGGAACTGCTGAGACTTGGTAGGTAGGATAGTTTAACAAACAAAGAAAACTAAAGTTTAAAAAAAAAAAAGATTTCTGTATCTTTGCTTTTTATATTGCCTGTACTTCCCTCTGAATCCTTCCCTCAAAGAATGCCAACCCTTATCTCAAAGAACTTTAAAAAGAGGAAGATAGGGATGGAGGTAATCAGCAAACCTGATCAAAATATCAAAAAAAAAAAGTCTGACAATGGATGCAATGTTTGACATCCGCAGACATCCACCTATAAGGAGGGGGTGGGGAGAGACAATTCCTCATATCTTTTCTTTTGGGACAATCTTGGTCATAATTTCAGGACATTCAGTAATAGCCTGTTTTGTTATTCTTTCTGTTTACATTGCTGTAGTCATTTCTGTATATTGTTTTCCTGGTTCTGCCTATTTCACTTTGCATTAGTTCATATTTAAGTCTTTCCATGCTTTTCTATATTCAACATGTTCATCATTTCTCACAGCAAAATAATATTGTGTTACGTTTATGTACCACAATGTGTTTAACCATTCCCCAACTCAGGGTTGTCCAAAATGCGGCCCACCTGTGGGTTTTAATTTTCAGGAGTGAAAACAAAATAATTTGCATGGAATGCATATTAAATTTTTTAATTCCATCACTAGTAAATAATCTCATTGATGTTAATTTATTTGGTGTTTTTAAGCAGTATTATGGATGGAACATATCGCATGGAATTGTCAATGGATCTGTGGGATGCGTTCCATCTGTAAGATGCAGATTAGTCAGTATGCACTCACCTTTATGCTATTGTGTTGTTGCTTTGTTGTTTCATGTTTGCTTTGGTGCTTCACACCTTCGCCTGTCGAATTGATGATGCGCGTTCCCCCACTTTCTATTAGCTTACTGTAGTTTTTATTCTGGATGCAGCCCTCGATTAATTATTTTATTTTGATGCAGCTCTAAGATAACCTAAGGTTGGACAGCCCTGCCCCAACCAATGGATATCTACTTTGTTTCCAATTTTTGCTACCATAAAAACTGCTGCTACTAATACCTTGGGCAGCTAGTTGGCATAGTGGATAGTGCTGGGCCTGGCGTCAAGAAGACTCGTCTTCCTGAGTTCAAATGTGGTCCGAGACCCCTTACTAGCTGTGCGACTCTCGAGCAAGTCATTTAACCTCGTTTGCATCGGTTTCCTCATCTATGAAATGAGTTGGAGAAGGAAATGGCAAATCCCTTCGGTATCTTTGCCAAGAAAACCTCAAATGGGGTCAAGATGAGTTGGACACAACTGAACAAAAACACAAATACCTTGGTATAGGTGGAAACTTTGTTTTTGTCATTTACCTATTGGGGGCACATGCCTAACAATGTCATCACTGAGTCAAATTGTATAGATATTTTAATGTCCATTTATTTGCAAAATTCCAAATTGCTTTCTAAAATGATTAAATAAATTCACAGCAGCTTCACCATCAACGCATTAGGGTACCTGTATTTAGACAACTCCTCCAAAATGGATAATTCTTATGTTTTGTGATCTTTGACACTTTTCTGGGTGTGACGCGAAACCTCAGAGGTGTTTGAAAAGCTCTGATTTCTCTATTAACGTTACAAACAAAACAAAGATTTCCAAAAAGTCCGAGATTTTTAATGACTAGCAAATATTTGAAGATATTATGAGTTTTAATAAAATATATATCAAAGATAGGGGTAAAGAATTGTAACTGGGTATGAAGACAAAACAGTACCATATTCTTGATAGCTAGGTGTCAAAAATAGCAAAGATCTGCCTGAATGAGCTAAAGATGTCATTTGAACTGGTGAATGGGGAGAGGATATTCCTGGCAGGCCTAAGTCAGATCGAATGGTCCTCTGAGGTCTCTTCTAATTATTAGATTTGGAGATTCCATAATTCTGCAAGGCAGCTATTGTATTTTGGGAAGATCATTGGATTTGGCGTCAGAAGACCTGAATTTGAATACCAGCTTCATTGTTTACTAGTCATATGACCTCAAAGGGGGAGACATTTAACCCCTTTGGGCCCCAGTTTGCAAACCTCTAAAATCATGGGGCCGAACTATATCTCTCCCATTTCAAAATCTTATGATCACTCATCTTTCACTTAAGGATATAAAGTGATAGAGAATTCCCCAGTTCCCAAGGCAGTCCATTCCACTTCAGGGACGCTCTAATTGTTTTGAAATTTTCTTCCTTATATTGGAACCAGAATCAGAGCTGGACATTTACAATGATAATTTCAACACAGGAGGTCCAACAAATATACTGGGTTACAGCATTCTCAGTCCTATATCACCAACTGCTTATTGGACATCTTCATTCCTTAGGTAGCTCAAACTCCACATTCCAAAATGAAGCTCCTCATTTCCATCAAATCTACCTTTCTCCCTAACATCTCTATTTCTGTCAAGGGCACCATCATCCTTCCAGACACCCACTTTCGCAACCTTGGAGTAATCTTCAACTGCCCTCTGTCCTTCACCCCATACATCTAATCAGTTGCCAAGCTCTGTTGGTTCAATCTCCACAGTGCCTTCCCATCCCTCCTCTTCCCTTCATTCATGCTACAGCTTTTTTCATCATTCTACTCTCTCCTTATTCCCCCATGCAGGATACTACCTATATGATGTGATTTGAAAGGCAAAAGTCACCAACTTTGCACTTATCTTCTATTACCCATCATCTACCCTGAGTCTGCTTTCGGTTTGAAATTATTTACCCTTTGAGTATGGGCAACTAGGTGACACAACAGATAGAGTGCCAGGTCTGGAATCAGGAAGACTCATCTTTGTGAGTTCAAATCTGGCCTCAGACATTTACTTGCTGTCTGGGCAAGTCACTTAACTCTGTTTTGCCTCATTTCCTCATCTGTAAGATGAACTGGAGAAGGAAATGACAAACCACTCCAGTATCTTTGCCAAGAGAACCCCAAATGGGGTCACGAAGAGTCAGACGTGATTGAAAAGAATGAACAACAAACAACTTTTCTGGTTAGGCATAGCTTCCAACAAGCCTTTGTTAGTGATTCAATAGTGTCACCTGTGAGGTACAATTTAATCCTTTACCACCTATCAGCACATTAACAGAGATTAGTTTATCAGTTGCCTGGCAAACACTACTGGAATATAGCATGGCATAAGGAATCTGGACTGGTACTACGATGTCCAACTATTTCCAGTATGAGAACACCTTTTTAACAAAGTTGGGGTACCTCCTCCGTCATAGTAGGCAACTATTACTATCCATTGATTGAGAACATATGGAAAGGTGACTCTAGTGTCCACACAGATTTGAGAGGCACAGTGGATAAAGGGAGACAGCAATATGATCATTACATGAATATACATGATAACAATCAACTCATTCCTGTCCTTGAACAGGATCTGCGATGGTAGTGACCATTAGGACAAATCCTGTTAGGATTTTGCCTGGAATTGTGTTTGGATTTGGACAAAGAGTCTATAATAGTTGAATCAGAAGACCTGACTACAATTTCTGCTTCTGACTCATTCTATGGCAACCAGTCACTTGCCCTTTTCTGACCTAAGCTACCTTAGACAACATCAGCAGAGGGCTTTCCACCCCGAGAGTTTCCCAATACCAGTGAAATCATAAGTCCACACCAACGAGGAAAAATACACGCATGCATAAAACATCATTTAATCTGTCTACAGAAGGTATGTATCTTTGCTCATCGATTATGCTCAAGCTGCATGAGGAAGGGGCTGGTACTGATTCACAGCTTCCAGAGTATTAAAATGTAGCAATGAAAGTGCCATCCTCTGCTTCTTCTCCTGGTCTCACCATGCTTTCCTCTAACAAGTTTTGTCCTCAGCCACTTCTAGTTTGTTGTTTTGCTGGGAAACCAGATAACCTAGCTTGTTAGGTAAACCTAGTTTGCTAAAAGTTTAAACGTTTCAACCTTAGACTGACTGGTTCTACCTCCAGCCATTTATCTTATTGGAGATAAATAAATATCAAAATGGTGATTCTGCTATCAATTCACTGATCACAGACAAGAAATATCCTTTCTCTGTACCATTATTTTCCCATCTATAAAATGAGGGATATTAGAATAGTTTACAACCTCTAAAAAAGATTAGAATGCTAAGCTTGGGAGTTACGCAAGACTGCTAAATGGTGTGGAAAGATGCTGAAATAGGGCATCTCTAATGGTAAATGGGGCACAGAGATAATAGAAAGTGAAGAGAGGGTGCCTGTAAAGGGACCCAGAAATCTAGCTTCCTCTCCTTCACACGTATGGTCATAGTCCATCTTAAATCTCATACTCTCTCATGTCAGAAACTCATCCCTCTTTAAGAGCATATCATTGAATGCCGAAGTTAGGAAGGAATCATAAAGACCAAGAGACTCTGTGCCTTTATTTTAGAGCTGATAAAATCAAGGGCCATAAAGATGAGGTGACTTGCTCAAAGTCCCTCAACAATCGGATGACACAACTAAGACCAGAGAGGCCAGGTATCTTGTTTCCCAGGCCAGGACAGTATCCAGGACAGCACCCAGATTCATGCCAACGTACAAGTTTACACAGTGTAGCTCCCTGTCCTTGTGGGCACACTATAATAAGGACCCAATTACAGACAGCATCAGTGTAGTGATGTCAAATGTCAAAAATAGCAAGATGTCAAATCTTGCTATTGACACAGCTTGGCTCGATGACCTTGGCTAGACAAGTCACCGTATCCCTCAATGCCTCCAAACAATTCTCTAAGACTCTAAAATTGCAAAGCAGGCATCCGAATTGGTAGAGTGAGTTTCCTATACCAAATAAATCACAGCTCTAAATCATAATCAAAAGGACCAAATCTGGGCACCAGAAATATCCTTAGGACAGGACTAAACTGACCCTAAGGAAAATCCGAACAAATCACAGTGACCTACTGAAGCATTTGGAATCAGAGGACCCAAGTTCAAATCCCATCTCTGCTCTTTAGTGAGTTAGAAGTTAGTGAGCAAGTCACTAACTTCTCTGAGCCTCAGCCTCCTCGTCTATAAAATGAGAAGGGCTGGATTCTCAGGCCCCTTCCAGGCCTAAATTTATGAGCCTATGGGCCCGGGTCATCCTGGATTTCCTTTGCAACAGCCATAAGAGAGAGATAGGAAATTTACTTATTTATTGTCCTCATTTACTGATGGTTGGTAACTAAGCCCATGATTGGTAAGTAGGAAAACTGAAGATGGAGCCCGGATGTCCCGATCCCTGGGGGCCGGTGTTCTTGCCATCAAAAACACAAGGCTTCTTTGATCCAGTGGACTTGCTTTCAACGATCAGTGGAAGATGGCTTCTTTTCCTAAGAGAGTTGCCATATTCCAATAGACGCCTTCTTTTGTGTCTGTGCTTTAGGTGTAGGTAGGAGGGAGGTGGGTAGCGAGGTGGCTCAGTGGATAGAGCACTGAACCTAGAGCCAAGAGTTCAAATCAGCCTCAGACACTTACTAGCTGTGTGACTTTGGGTAAGTCACTTGATCTCTGTTTTCCTTAATCCTCTGGAGAAGGAAATGGCAAACCACTCCAGTATCTTTGCCAAGAAAACCCCATGGACAGTATTCACACGCTATGGTCCATGGGGTGACAAAGTCAGACACGAATAAACAGTAACAACAAAGGGCGGGGGGGGGGGGCGGATAACTGAAGTACCCCTCCAGTCAAGTCCTATTATGATTCTTCATGGTGGCGAGGTCACCCTGGGTTCTCCAGTGCTTTGCTGAGCTTTGACAGGACTTGCCGGACTGCACATACTGGTGGTGGTAGTAGTAGTAGTAATAATAATAATAATGATAACTAACATTTATATAGCATTTACTACATAACAGAGAGTATGTAAGCACTTTATAGTCATCATCTCATTTGATCCTCACAACAACCCTGGAAGGAAGGTGCTATACAGATGAGGAAACTGAGGCAAACAGAGTGAAGTGACTTGCCCAGGGTCACACAGCTAGGAAGTATCTGAGGCCACATTTGAACTCATATCTTCCTGACTTTAAGCCCAGTAGTCTACCCACTGCATCACCTACTAAGCTATATGTGTCTGTCCTCAAAAGACCAGCCTAGCTAAATTTGGAGAGTTTTATCAAAGGCAGACCATGTTCTGTGTGCTGAATACTGCTCTAGGGGATATGTGAGAAGTTCTAGTAAGATGCAGGAAGAGACAGAGCGAGGGCAAAGTGAAAGGGACTTTGCTGAGGGTTACAAAATTTAGTAGGCACCAAGTTTAGAGGGCAGAAGAAAGCTCTTAACAGTCTTTGGACCTGTGGAAACATTAGAGCTTAATTCCTCATTATGGAGAATAACTAGCCAGAACAGAAAGCTGAGAGACTTCATTTGAGAAGAGCTCTTCTCATCCTATTCTTCTTTGCCCTGTGCAGTTGCTTCCCTGGTATTGGCCTCAGAGAAGTAGCCTCAAGCCAGTGTCTGGTCCAGGTCTACCCTTCCCCCCTATGGTACCACAGGCTATTTCACTCCTAACTGAAGGCTTGACTTTGGTCATACATCCAGGGAATGGTTTGTGGCGCTTGCCCTGAGCACACAAATTCCTAGTTATGCATTGTCCTCAGACTCTGCCTTTAAGAAGGCTTAGAAGAAGTTCTAGTAGAATCATAGATCACAGGATAATAGAACATTAGCACAGCAAAAGGCCTTAGAGAACACTTAGGCCACTCCCACTCTTTTATAGCAAAGGAAGAAACTGAGGAAGAGACAAAGTGCCCACTTTTTCACACAGTAATTAAAGGGCAGAGTTGGGATTACACTATAGTAAGTACTTTCTACTCATTTTTTTAATGTCTCAAATGTCATAGATTAACAGTCTTTTAAACCACATGCCCAGGACCTTGAATGTTTCTTTGCAAGCGGTTACCAAAGGTCTCCATTATCTCTGGCAATTAGCAACATCCTCATCTCAGGAAAATCCTGAGCTTAGCCCAAAGACCAAGAGCCCAGCTCAGAGACTGGGGGCTACAGGTAATCGTCATAATGATCAGTTATAGAACTCCTTATGGATTACAAAGTGATTTTCACTTTCTCCTTTAATTCTTGGCACTGTCCTGTGAGGTAAGTAAAGTGTTAGAAATTGAGCAATAGAGGGTCACAAAGCTGGAGTGGCTTGACCAAGCCAAGATTCATAGGATCATGGGATTTAGTGCCTGGCACCTAGAAGATACTTTTGAAAATGTTGGTTAATTAGATGGAAGAATTGGAATTGTTTGGAAGGATATCTAAGAGATTGTCTAACTTGGGTTCTTAACCATGTTTATATCATGGAACCCTTTGTCAATCCGGTGAAGCCCTCCCCAGAAAAAAAAAATTAATGCATAAAATTCAGAGTATTACAAAGCAAAACAATTTTATTAAAATTAAGATGTGATTTTTTTTTCTCATCCAAGTCCATAGACCCTCTGATCTATCCCAGGACCCCAGTTAAGAACCTCTGATCTTACCTAATCCACTCATTTAACAGATCAGGAAAATGAGAGGTTAAATGATTTGTCAAAAGTAACATAGCTAGTGAATGGGATGGATAATTGTGAAGACTTCACAGGGTATGTCTAATGGAGAAGTTTTGAGATTTGGCCTTGTAATTTTGGAAGGCATGCCCTTTCCCCTCTCTCTCAGATATTAGAAGATAATGAATTTCCTGTGAGCTATTTGTTCTTTGCTCTAGGAAGGTCTCGGTCTCTCCTTCCCCTAGACTTTCAGATGCCACCCAGGCAGTTGAGTTCTGATAGGGAAAAATCTGAATGGGCGGGATCAACCTTGGTCCTCTGTAGTTTTCATGCCTAGACTGTAAGCCCATCTCCCAGCCAATGGTGAGAAGGGATAGAGGTGGGTGGGAATCTTTTTCATTAAGAGTATAAATTAGGACAGGCTCCCTTTCACCTCACCTCCTCCACTATGGAGGTGTGCCCAAATCTTGCAAGGTTTGTGACATAAATTTACTTTGTTCCTCTTAAGGATGTCTCTCCTATTATTTAAAAATTCTGTCCCATACACTAGTAAGCAGTAGAAGTTGGATTTAGACCTAGGTTTCACCTGAGAGATCGCCAATCTCCAATCCTATTTATTGTCTCTACCATTTCCTCTATTACTGCTCCTTGGTTTGCTAGAATTCTAGGCAGGCAAGGCATTCTGGGGAGATGGTAGCCTCCCTTCTCTCATCCTGCTCAAGGACCTCACTGCCCCCACTCTCCCCACACCTTCAGCCCTCTGTGGTCTCAAAGTTCAAGATGAATGAAGAGTAGCTTTTCATCACACAAAAGTGTGAGGACCCCTGCCTTAGATGAATGATCATCTTCAACACGGCCCAGTAAACATGGCTGCATAACCCAGCACATGAATACATAAAGTCACAGGTACGATCAGAGATTTCAGTCTGGCTGGGACCTAGGAGGTTATGTCTTCTAAGCTCTTCATTTGAAAGATGAGAAAGCGAAGCCTCAGAAAGATGGAGTCTCCCACCCTCCCAGGGATTCGTGGCATCCTTTTCCTGGACAAGATCCTCTGCTTGAGCAGGGCTCCTTCAATCCCCTGCCCCCACAACAACTAGGGTAAGAGTTTCAATCTCATTTGCCCCATGCATTTCCAAAGGGTTTATTGTTAGTAACTAGGCAACTGGGGCGGGAGTAGGTGTTGTTATGAAACACCCCAGAGTGCCTTATCTGCCCTTCAGCTTTATCTCCCATTACTCCCAGCAGCCAAAGGCTGCAGCCAAATTGTGCTATTTCAACATTTCCTACCCCCACCCCCACCTCTCATTTGGTCCCCTTCTGTCTCTTTGCTTTTGGTATCATTGTCTCCATGCTTGGAATGGTCCACTTGTACTCCTTACCCCCTCAAATCTCTGTCTTTTGAAAATCCTCTTTCCTTCAAGGCCCAATTTCAGTCCCGCCGCCACCATGAATAACCAAAAGCAATCTTTCCTTCTTCAAACTTTTAGTAGTTTATCTAGACCTGTCCTCTGGGCTTACATTCTGCCTTGCATGATAGTTATTGATGTTCATGTTTCCTTCCACTAAAGTGCTACTCTGAGAAAAAGTACCTTTCTCCTTTCTTTTTTTAAAAATTTCCACGCTGTAGGGGGGCTATCCATTTGTTTACTTATAGTTATTTATTTGCATGTTTGCTTATTTTTAGCTTTCATTTCCATAAGATTTCAAGTTCCAAATTTTCTCTGCCTCCCTCCCCTCCCTCCACCCCAAGAATGTGTAATCTGTCTTTCTTTAAAGAGGTAGGGGACTACAGCTGCAGAATGTTTGATGTCTTGTGGAAATGGTTAGCGTGAGGGTTAGTTTTTGTTAAGTGAATGTAATTATTCTCAAAATATTTTTACAAGGGAAGGCTTTCTAGGTAGGGTAGAGAAGAGAGATATATTTGGAAATGAATGTGATATCAAAGCAAAGGGTATCAATAAGACTGGAGGAGCTGGGTGGTGCAATGGTTAGAACTCTGGGCTTGGAATCAGAAAGACTCATCTTCATGAGTTCAAATGCAGTCTCAGACACTAGCTGCGCAACCCTGGGCAAGTCACTCAACCCTATTTGCCTTAGTTTCCTCATTTGTAAAATGAGCTGGGGAAGGAAATGGAAAAACCACTCCAGTATCTTTGCCAAGAAAACTCCAAAATGGGGTCACAAAAGAGTCAGGCATGACTGAAATGACTGAACAATGATCAATAAAATACAAGATGAAAGGAGTGAAATTAATCAGAAATGGATCTGAAGGCCATAGATCCATAGGATCATAGACTTGGAGCTAGGAGAAACCTTAGAGGCCATGGGAGGTCTGATCCCCTCATGTTTCAGATGAGGAAACTGAGTCCCAGATTGCTTAAGCGACTTGAGTCTTGAGTCTGGAAATATGACAGGAGAATCAAGACCCCTGGAACCTACTGAGACTGCTAGGTGGTACAATAGATAGAGCACAGGGCCTGGAGTCAGGAAGAACCCAGTTCAAATCCAGCCTCAGACACCTCCTAGATGTGTGACCTTGGGCAAAGCACATAACCTCTATCTGCCTCAGTTTCCTCAACTGTAAAATAGGGATAATAATAGCACTTACCAAGATCACTTTGTGACCTTGAATAAGTCATACAGTCTAAGATTCCTTCCTCTCCTCATTTGAAAAATTAAGAAGGTTGGACTAGATAAAACTCTGCAGTCTCTTCTGGCTCGGACAATCTAGAATACTCTGATTTTAAGTTGTACAGAGGCCGGTGCTGGATCCTGGAGAAGATACAAAGATAAAACAAGACGTTGTCCAGACTGATGGCAGTTACAGTGTAACACTGGAATAAAGAGAATAAGGGAGCTCAAAGACTGGACCAAACACAAATCTACAATAAAGGCCTTACCCCAGTGCCCAAGTTCTAGTTCTATGCTACCTGTCCATCACCTGCCCTCCCTCCCCTTTACCCATCACCACCTGGCCATCTGATGTGAGAATGGAAGCCTTCGAGGAATTAAAAAACTAGAAAACCCTGAATCCCAGAACCCTTTACCAGTTAGTTGAGAGAACAGTTTCTAAAGTAGATACTGATTAGGCATAATCTAGTCATCAGAGAGGAAATACAAGGAAGTATAAAGAACGCCCATCTTAAGCTAGAGTGATGTCTACCAGGGGAGAGTGCTGGGCCTGGAATCAGGAAGACCTGAGTTCAAATCTAGCCTGAGACTCTTACTAGCTGTGTGACCCTGGGCAAGTTACTTAACCCTGTTTACTTCAGTTTCCCCATCAGTAAAATGGAGATGATAACGGCATCTACTTTCCACTGTTGTGGTGAGGACCAAGTGAAATAATAATCATAAAGGCATTTTGCAAACCTTAAAGCACTATATAAATGCTTTTTATTAGTAGTAGTATTATTATAATATTAGAGAGAATGTCATTGGAAGACAGGAGTCAAAAACTTCCTTAGAGCAAAGCAAAACATCAACCTTTACTGCATGGGCTTGAATGAGTAGGCCATTGAAGGCCTTCTAAGAACTTGTGAACATCAGACTGATGTGTACAAACACACAGGGATGTACACAATTATGTACTTTTAATTATAAAATAATTAAAGCAGCTGCTTTATCATATAAAGAACAAAGTAGCAATAAAACATCAAGAATGAATAGACATACTATTAGAAAAGTGTGCAGAGGGCCTGGCACATAATAAGCACTATATAAATGTTAGTTGTTATCAGGACTTCCACCATGGATGGGCCAACACTGGAGATTGCAACATTTGGTTCCAGAAGTAGATTTAAGCCCGAAGACACTAGCAAGTTGAGCATGGTTCATGTTCCAAAGAGCTTGGTGTCTGGGGCAAGGAATTTCCTGAAGAGGAAATGCCCATTCTAGCCAAGGCTCTGAGAAGTTGACAGCCCTTTCCTTATTGGGGAAAAAGTACCTACAAAGGCATTTTCCTTAGCTCAATTGCCGAGTATTTGGGGCATCTAACTTTTTTTAAAAAAGCTACAGCAAAGAAAAGCCTCTGGACTCTAAAACAGCTACAGTGAACTCACTCTTCCCATGAGGAAGAGAGAGCACACTGGCTAAGGACTTCAGCTAAAGCCATCAAAAATAAAAGCAGGATAATGACTTGTTCCAGGAGGACGAGGAGACATGGTAATAATGATGATGATGATAATTTGACAAATGGAACCTAAAATGCTTTACCTTTTGATGGAGTCTTTGAAATAGCTAAGATCCAAGGGTGGAATCCAAAGGCCTTCCATGAACAATATCTATTATGACCTCAGGAAACGACCTCCAATAGGAGAGTTCGATGGTCAGCAAAGACATGTGGAACAAATAGATGAGTCATAAGGATTTGCTTATAAAAACGAAAGTGCAATTCAGGACCAGGTCGTTGACACAAGAGATTGTAGAAAAGTCATCCTTATGGAATCCAGACATAGTGATCAATGTGGATCATATAAATATGTGATAGAAACTGCAAAACATCATTTCAGACAGAAGACATTTAGTATATGTAGTGAGACACGACCTGGTGGTTAAAATTTATACATCAGAAGCTCACTATACGTGGTGGACTTACAGGGGACAAATCAATCTCCATATTACAAACACAAGCCTTGATCTGTGCCATTGTCACAGATTGTCACAGATTGCCATTGTCTGTGCCATTGTCACAGATCCAATTGTTGTCAACAATCACTGAACATAACATTGATTCATAAAAACTTGAGAACAATATTTTGATAGATGTCACCAAACCACATGCTCATAATCTTCAAGCTACATGGATCAAAAAGCTTTCAAAATATAGAGATCTAAAAGAAGAGATAGGAATCCAAAGAGAACAGGATGAGGTGCCTATCATCCTAGTTGTCCTGGCTGTTATTGGAGTTGTAATGATGATGCTTTCAGTGAGCCCACAGAGGATGTGCTTACATCCCAATGCTTTAACTCAATTACAAAAAACAATCATTTTATCTACCTGCACAATAGTCTACAGGACATTAAATATAAAATATAAAGAAATAATAAGATAATAACATGGCCCAGAACCATTTCTATATAACATCCATTGAAAGAGATGAGATGAAATGATAATAGCAACTCAATAAAGACTCCACTGGAACTGGCTTTTCATTACATAGAGAACTGTTGCTCACAATGACATGCACAGAAACATAGGTTTCTAAGAGTTTAAGACTATTTTCAATAGACATTGCTATAAGAGATTTTCAGAGTCTCTAGACTCCATGGAATGATAAGATTTCAAAATATTAGAGACCGAGTGAGAGAAACTGAAACCATGAGAGAGTAGGATGGGGAACAAATTGTCCCCGTCATCTTGTCTGCTACTGTAGTAGCATTGAAGATGCTTTTGTTAAATCTATAGATGATGAACTTGTATCCCAATAGGTTTTACTCAATTACAAATAGTAGTTATTTTCTCCAGCTGTACAATGGAACACAGGACAGTAAATATAACCATAATAGCATGATAGAGACTTATCCTCAGACCATTTCTGTCTATACTCCATCAAAAAATAGGAGAACAAGACATCAGTAATACCACAAGCAGCAAAGTGCTTTGTAATTTTCAAGGTGCTTCCTTACAACAATCTCATCGGGTTAGCAGGAATACATGCTATCATTTGCACCTGATCACTGTATCTGGATCACCTGTATCTCACTTTATTTTTATGTGACAGGTGAGGATATAAGCTCAGAGATGTTAAACAATTTATTTGAAGTCACGGTGTCCCAGTTCAGTGCTATTTTTCTCATCCACAGCTGGTGGTACAGTGTATGGGGCCATAGGCCTTGAGTCAGGAAGAACCGAGTTCAAATCTTGCCTCAGACATTTACTAGTGATGTGATCCTGTTTGCCTCAGTTTCCTCAACGGTAAAATGGGGGTGGTAAGAGCACTTATTTCAGAAAATGTTGTGAGAATCAAATGAGATATTCATAAAGGTGCTTAGCAAACTGACTGGCACAGAGCAGACATGCTATAAATGCTTATTATTCCCATCCTATCGCTTAGCCCAGTGTGTCCCACTGACCATAATCTAGGCCACCCTAAGCTCTTGGGGGCAATCTCTTCCAGACATAGAAACTAGGTAGAGCTCAAAAGCCAACGATTCAAACAGTTTGCATGCAATGGAATCAACTTTTAAAACCTTTCTGCACTGTTCACTTTGGTGGCTTACCTTACCTGGGGGGAGAGGGGCACTAGCAGCCAGATCCCAGACCCACCCTCCCTATAGGCTTTCTCATGCTCAATTCCAATCTGTAACTGGTGTTCCCAAGCTTTGCCCTTGCCCTGGAACACTGACATGCATTCATGACTAACACTGCCTTGTTAGTGTGGCTAACACCAACTTGGTGTCCATTCTCACTCTCAAGCCAGATTCCATCACACAACTTGAAGGTACCCTCGCCACCACAATCACCAGCTTTCCTTGTGTGTTCCCTCAATCACTGCTGCCCAGCCAGTCTTAGGACACCATCCCTGCCTGACACTACTTGAGTTTCTTTCAATTCAACATTTATTGAACACCTACTATGTATATAAAACACTGGCCTGAGTTCTGGAAAAATAAAAATTAAATAGACCCTATCTTCAAGAGTTTGAATGCTATGGCCCATTTCCACAGAGAAGTAAATAGAAAATACAAACTATATATGAAATGCATTTCAAGGGGGAAGAAGACTGGAGGGATCAGGAAAGGCCCCAGGTACATGATAAATAATGAAGTAAGCTTTGAAAAAGAAAACTTCTAGAGATTCTATGGGGGAAAAGTGCATTTGAGACCTAAGGAGTTTATTATATTATAATAAATTTTTATATTTATAGTTTATATTTATATAATATATATTTAATATATAATATATTTATATAATTTATAATATAATATATTTATATAATTTATATATTATATCATATATAATATATATGTTATATATGTAATATATATAATATATTATATTATATATAATTTTTATATATTTATATAATATATTTATATTATTTATATATTTATATTATATATAATATATTTATATTATATATAATATAATATAATATTTATATAATAATACTATATAATAATAATACTATATAAATATATAGTATATATTTATAGTTTATATTATAAAATAGGTCATGTACGTGGAATGGCTAGTAGGTTGATTTAACTGAAATAGAGACTGCATAAAGAGATGAGCTCTGAGGTAAGATGGGAGGGGATAGAATCAAGGGGACAGAACCAGTCCTGGAGAGGTTGGCCTTGGCAAGAAGGGCCACTTCTTCATTGGAGATTGGAGGAAAGAAAGACAGAACGATACTTTAAATAGCTTCCAGAACGGCAGATTCCTGTATCCTCTTGCAACCACAAAGATGTAGCTACTTCTTCCTTTTCTCCTCTCTGCCTCTTGCCCCCTGCCACACCCCCCCAACAGCTCCTAACACTTAGGGAGTAGAATACAGAGAAGATTAAAAAAAAAAAAGTCTTTCTGACCTTGCGTGCCAGTAAGGCCAAAAGGGCTTAGTTTAACGGGTGCCCTTGAGGAGTTTGGCTTTTGTTTACGGTGAAAGTACTTCCACCTGTTAAATGCTAAGCCCCAGGCCCAAAGCCCTATCAGGTGTGAAACCTGAGGACTTAGATTAAGGGGCCAATTCGGGAACCAATGGGTCTCTGGACTCTGGTCTCTAGTCGTTGAGGCGGGACTTGAGAACGCCAGAGGCTTGGCTGCGAGGAGAGGCAAGAAAACTACAGCTGGAAAAAAATCCGAAGCAGAGCCGACCCCTGTGTGGACCCAGGAGTTCGAGCGAGGTCTTGAG
>CM053625.1:164385202-164411827 GCA_028646595.1 Phalanger gymnotis | reverse complement strand
GGCCTACTGGGCCTGGAGGCTTGTGTTCACAATACTGGAATGGGGAGGTTGGTTCGCTGCTCTGGTGCCTGAATAAATTTTTTGATGCCTTCTGCTTGGAGAATTCTGTATACCCAACAATTTCGAACCATTCAGGTATTTATATGATCCTTTTTGAGATCATAAATTCGGCTTTCCTACTACACCTTGGGAAGGTCATTTTACCTCTATGAGACTCAGTTTGCTAAGTAGTTAAAATAGTGAGGAATAAGAGAAAAGATTAGGTGCTCTCTTCTGGCTCACAACATTTAAAGTCTATATTCTAAGTCAAGGGCATATATAGTGTCTGTTAACTGTATGCTTCTGTTCTGTGGCACTTATTTTGTTCCCTCTGTACGTAGAGCACATGCTCCCCAAATAGCAGATATGACAAAGTGTCACATGGCAAGTGAACACATAGGTTACTTGCAAAAGAAACAGAGGACCCATATGTATTGTAATAGTAAATACAAAACAAAGTACATACCAATACCATACATACATGTGTGTATGTGTATTTTATATGTGTATGTATATTTTATGTGTGTATATTATGAATGTGTATATGTATATGTATATGTGTGTCAAGCAGGCTAGACACTCTAGTTCTTCCTTTTTGATTCTTCATGCAAACACAAAACTTCTGATCGAATGTTGAGTGGCTCCTATGGGCCAAGGCCTATGTTAGAACACAATATTATTCCACCAGTCACTAGCTGTTATCTTCAGTCCCATCCAAGGGAAAAGCAGAGGGTCCTAGGAACTACAACACTAAGGACAGGTGGGACAGCTAACATGGCACCCTATTCATATGAACTTTAAAACACCCTATAATGAGAGCAGTTTATGTTTTGGCCAAGGGATCGTGGGTGTTGAGTCAGAAAACCAAGCATATTCTCTTCAGTCCTACCATCTTTACTGTCTCAAAGAGAATTTGCGCAGACTCTGTCAAGGCAGTGCCATGGTACATTCCAAAGTATAGTTGAGGAACGGTGAAACATAGTGCTACCCACCTCTGTGCAAGGAATCACAGAGGATACAATGATGAGTAAGACAGACTCTACCCTCAAGGAGCTTATTATATTCTAGTAGGAGAAATGAAATGGCTTCATCTATAACAAGTCATGTGAGGGAGTTCCAAGATGGCAGAGTGAAAGGTAATGGCCAAACATGGTTCTCTCCGCTTATGCTTAAAAAACAGTAAGGAATAAATCAAATGAAGAAAATGGGCTACAATAAAAAGAAAAGAATCAAGGAAAAATTCTGGAAAGGTAATCCCTATGGAAAAATAAAAGGAAAAAACCACAGTAAAATCTGAGCTATTGGGACTATACTCTACCCACCTCAGTTAGTCTTCATGTGGAACAGTATAGCTATTGTTCCAAAGAAAGCTTGAAACTAAAGTAAGGGGTGTGAGTGGCTTCATAGAATGTCCTAGATCATAATCAACTTCTTCCTGATATTCACTCCACCTGGAACTTTGCCAGGAGAACCTTAGCTTTATCTATCCGAACCACAACCATGCCTTCTGCACATTTCCCAACCAGCTGACTCTACATGTTATCTTCCTCCGTTACAAAGCAAACTCCTTGAGGGCAGGGATTGTCTTGTTTGTTGATATTTGTACTCCCAGAACTTATTACAGCATCTGGCACAAAAAAGGCCCTTAATAAATGCTTTATCATTCTAAATAAATGCAGAAAAGACAGACATATTAAATGTATCATTTGCAGATCATAACACTATAAAAATTATAAGCAATAAAGGAAATGTTAACAAAGGGCCTACACATAAATGAAGACTAATTTAATTCTAAATAATGAATATGTTCAAAAATAAATCACAGATGCAATAAATAGTTATGCTAAAGAAAAATCGCAGTGATAACATACCAAAATTAATGGGATACAGTGAAAATATTCCTTAGGGGAATATTTGTATCCCCAAATTTTTAAATCAACAAAAAAGTAAGAAATGGTTAATGAACTGAATATGAAGTTTAAAAAAAGGCTGTAAAAAATCGATAGCTTTTCAAATAAGCACAAAAGCAGAAATCCAAAAAAATCAAAGAGGTTTAAGTCTATTTGAAAAACAAACACCTTTCAGATGAGAAAAATGGTTTTTTTGAAAACATTAGCACCAAAGACAAACTATTTACTAATATGAGAGAGACAGAGAAAGAGAGATGGACAGAGACAGAGAGAGAAGCAGAGTGATGGAGAGAGGCCAAGACAGAGATATAGAGATGGAACAATAGGATATAACTGATGCCATAAGAGTTAAAACAAAGTGCTTTGAGTTCAGAAGAAAGAATGATTTCTTCTGGCTTCGAGGGGAGAGGGGAATACAATGCTCTCTGGATGAGGTGGCATTTGATCTAAGCCTTAATGGATGAGCCATAGATAGAGCTAGGTTTAGGCTTTCCAGTCTGCCTTAGGGTTTCCATCTTGTTTCAGCTCTGGAGAGCCTTTTGAAAGCATGAACTTTCATCACCTTCATCTCTTTTTGTTCTCCTAGTCCTTTATCCCTTCACTTCCCTCCCTTCACAAAACTTTTCTATCTCAGCTGTTTCTGAATTACAACAAATAAGAAGGCTTGTAACCATAGGTTGATCTGCTCCTGAACTTGCCCCTATATGTCACTACAAGATGAAATCTGTTGTGGTCACTCAATCGGAACTTTCAGCTCCCTTTCCAATCAACCATACACCAGTCAACTCAGCCAACTGCATAGTGGTTGCCAAGGCAGAAAGAGACTATACAACTTTCAGTTGTATAGTATGCTAGGATAACAAAGCATTGTAGAATCCTGTTCACTCTACAATATTTAAAGAATCCATTTTTGCTGATGAGGGTCTTCCTTCACTCAGAGACTCCAATTACTCTTTGTAATAGTAGATATGTTGGGGAAGTTGCTATAACAAAACAAAAATCTTCACTCTGCTGCCAACCAAATGGTGAAAAGCCTTTTCAATTATAGTTAAATGGTACAACGAGCATAAGGCCCATCGCTGTCCCATACTGAAACCTTGCACAGATCACTAGGAGTTAACAGAATTTGGGCTCCTCTGTAATAACCTTGGTTAGAACCTGAGAGAGGCCCCAAGATGAGGCATAGGAGAACATGGCAAAGGATTATCTCATTTGTTTCTCATAAATTATCTTCGTTTTTCAGATGAGAAAACCAACTCGCATAAAGACACACGACTAGATTCCTGCTTCTGGTTTTGGTTTTAGTGCCTCTTCTACCTGCTACAGGTTGTTGTTAGATCTCATCATTTCACGATGTCACAGTCTAGATGTGCAGACATTACCTATATCATATGATGAAGTTACAGAAACCCATTATAGTAGCACATTTTTAAAAATACAGGCTGTCTTGAGGAGGGACAGGGTCAAAAGAGAGAAGAGAATAAATGAGTGGCAGGACAGGATGGAGGGAAATATAGTTAAGTCTTTCACAAAATGACCGTTCTGAAAGTGTTTTGCATGACTACACATGTATAACCTATATCGAATTGCTTGCCTTCGCAATGAGGGTGGTGGGTGGGGAGGAAGGAAGGGAGAGAATGTGGAACTCAAAGTTTTAAAAATGAATGTTAAAAATTGTTTGTACATGCAACTGGGAAATAAGATATACAAGCAATGGGGTATAGAAATATATCTTGCCCTACAGGAAAAGAGAAGGGAAGGGAATCAGAAAAAGGGTAGGGGTGGGTTAATAGAAGGGAGAGCACATTAGGGGATGAGGTAATCAGAATTCACACCATCTTGGGGTGGGGGGAGGGAAGAGATGGGGAGAAAATTTGGAACTCAAAATCTTGTGGAAGTGAATGTCAAAAACTAAAAATAATAAAAAGAAAAAAATACAGGCCATCCACAAGGTCAGTCAGACCTTGGACCTCACCAAACTATAACACTTCCTGGATGTTCAGTTCTGTGATTTCCTTCTCTGGTCACGATCTCCTTCCTGTCCTCCCACCTCTCCCCACTATCTCACTCCTTCTTGGTCATAACTAGAAAATTTTCTAAGACAAGTGGACAAGGAATGCGAAGCATACCCTCCATTGTTGTAAGTGGGGCGAGAGAGCATGAGTCTGCTGCTGGGGAAGCTGCTGAGGAGGCCATGATGGGTTGCTAACCCAAGCCCTCCATCTGCTAGTTTCCTATTTTAACTAATGATTCTCACTAAGTACTATGGTTTCTCTGCTGCTGAAGTCAGTGCCCTCTAAATTTGGCCTTGGACAAGTCCTATTTGCCCCTGCCCTGGTTACAGCTCTGCTCCTCCTAAACTTGCTCTTCATCCTCAATATGACCTCTGGTCCCCCAATTCCTTCCTCTTTTCCAACTCAATAACTCCTATTCTTACTTTGCTATTTTCCCTTCAGTCTTCATTTACCCATAGTCAGCCACTTCACCAATGTACTATCCTCTACCTCTGAATCATTTGCCCCGTCTGCCTTCTACCATTCTCATCTCTGAATAACCCTCACCTCCACCTTTTCCACCCTTTGTTTGCACTCTGTTGGATGCTACCAGAGAAAGTCACAGGCTGATGGGAGCCTAATGTATACTCAGGTCTATGTGACCCCAGCTAGGAACTTACTGCGCTGAGTGATCACACCACCAAGAGCAACTGTTCCATACTATTTGCCCTTTTCCTCAAGGCTCCGGCTCCACTCCGACCCACCCCAAGCAGGTGACCTAACTTCCTGTAACATATAGTAGATGATTAAATAATGCCCGTTGATTAGAAACTGAAAATGGAAGACTCCAATTTGAGATTAGAGCTACAGTCCCCCAGACGTTTAAAGGCTATTCATTCCCTGCTCTTTTCAGCCCTTTATAGGATTTTGAACTGGAGGGAACATTTGGCAGTAGGAGGCAGCTAGGTGGTACAATGGATAGAGCATTGGGCCTAGAATCAGAAAGACTTCAAATCCAGCTTCAGATACTTATTTGTGTGACCTTGGGCAAGTCATTAAAAACAAACAAAAACAAAACTCCATTTGCCTCAGTTTCCCCATCTGTACAAATGGGGATAATAACAGCACCTACCTCCCAGAGTTGTGAGGATCAAATGAGAAATTTGTAAAACACTTAGAGCAGTGCCTGGCACATAATATATAAATGTCGTTAGTATTAGTTTATAGAGATGGTAACTAAGACCCAGAGAGAGGTCAGTTGCCTATGGTTACACAGCTAGGAAATAAGCTGAAGAGCCTAGATTCAAACAAACAGCATCTTGCTCCAGATTCAGAATTCTTTCCCCTGTCCTATAGATTTCCTCTCTTTTGTCAGTCAAGTTCAGTCTCACAGCATGTGAAAGAACTCTGAGACCCTTATGAGAAGACTGGGAGGTGGTAGAAGTGGCTTGGACTTTCCCAACTTTACTAAGGCTGATGGAGAGAGAGTAGAACAAAGGTACAAAGGAAACAACTCATAAAGGAGTTCCTGATCCTCTATTTGTCCCAAATGACTGTGAAGAAGCAGCCAGGAGAGCAGGTATGAGGAGAGAGAAAGCCTAAGAATGTGGCAAATCCTGTTCTCAGAAAATTCTCTATGGCAGCAATATTTCCAAGGTCCAGTTATTTCAATCATTTTTAGACGCAAATTCCAGTACAAAGAAAAAGGGCAGCCCCAATGAGAGTGCTGTCCTGGGATCTGGTCTGCCCGTACTTTTGAGATGAGAGACACAAGGCATTGCACTGCTCCCCTAGCCACTACCCCCATCCCCACTCTACCTCCACGCCCCTCACCTACTCAGACTTGTTAGGTCCAACTCCAAGCCACACTTGGAGGCTCAAGCAGGTCACTAAGAAGCAGATTTGTTTTCTAACTATCTAAACAGTTTCTCTTCATCTCACCCAAGTTTGTTTGTTTTTTTTTCTTAAAAAAACGCTTTATATTCCCAAACTCCACACTCAACCATGATGGGTTAAGTAACAGAGGAGCAAGGCAGAGCCCTTGTGGCCAGAATCCCCAACACAGCATGAGCTGAAAGCAAACAGGTACCTTACCTTTCACCAGAAGCAGCCCCAGGAGGAGTAGGCCTGGCCGCAGTCTCATCTTGGAATTCCTGTGAAACGCCTGCTTTTCAAAGGCTTTTGCCTCTGGAGCTCCCGCCTGGCCAGTGGATGAAATGTTGTTACTCTTCTGTCTCTCAGATGAACTGTTACTCTTCCTCCCCTTTTATATTTTGCTGTGGGTTGATAATGAACATGCTATAAATTATACAGCACCTTTGATAGAGGGCAGTGGCAGGCTGTAAAGTGATAAATATTAACATTGCTACAGCAGCAGGTCCCTTGGTTGGGAAAGAATGGACAAGTTTGCACTACCCAGAGTATGGGTCCCATACATGGCCACTAGGAGTCAAGTGGAGGGCAGAATACCTCCTACCATCTCATACTCTCCTACACATACACATACACACACACACACACACACACACACACATACACACACACACACACACAGAGTACCCAGTCATTGTTAGCTGGACTTGTCTAATGGTGTCACATGCCCTCCAGCATGTATGGTCAGTACCGCTGCGGTCCCCAGCTAAAGAGGCCACCAAGCTCTAGGAGGAAGTGTGGACAGCAGATTTCATTCATTTGATTGTTTCAATGGGAGAGGAAGGGGAAAGGGGGTAAGGTGGACAGGATGTACCGCAGATGTGAAGTTCGGCAAATCAGCCCTTTCCATTACTAGGGGCTCCAATGACTTCCCAGCTATCTGATTCTGGAATTCTCTGCCTTGGCTCTGTCAGAATAGCTCAATAGATGGAATGACCAATATTTTAGTCTATACTCTGCTCATCGCAGGTCATAAGGCACTAGAAGCCAAATGTCGACCTTAAGGAGCTCACATTCACTCTTGGGGACAGGGAATGGAACTTGCGCATGAGTAAGTAAATACACATGCCAAAGAATGCAAATTCAAGAGTAAGAAAACAATAAACTGGGAGGTCAAGAAAGGCATCTTGGAGGGTGACACCTGAGCTGGATTTTGAACTGAATTCTGGAACCCAAAATAAAATGGACGGAATGAACATGCCTTGTGATAAAATTTGGGAGTTAACCACAAATGCTAAAGAACGGTGAACTTGCCCAGGTATTACTGATCCAAATAAAAGTGTTATTCATGCCTGCCAACAAACCAATAACAAAACCAACAAATAGATAGCATTACAGGAGGAATCAGAGGATATAGGCTAGACTGGAAACTTCTAGAAGGTTGGGAATATTTTTGCATTGTCTTTGAATCCCCAACTAGTATAGTGTCTAGTATATAGTAGGTACTTAATGTTTATTGAATAAATAGATGGTTAATTGACTAGTTGAAATCCTAGCTCTGCTACTTAATAGCTGTGATCATGGACAAGTCAATTCATTCTTCGGGCCTCAGTTTCCTCTCTGCAAAATTAAAAGTAGTTGGAACAAATGTTCTCTAAGGTCTCATCCAGCTCTAGATCCTAGGATCCATGATCCTCTGAAGTATCTACTGTATGTAAAGTACTCTTGCTAGGTGATGGTGATAGAGGCATGCCAGACCTGGGGACCGGCTCACACGTGAGCCCTCTAAGAAAAACTACTGTGAGTGGACATTGAGGACCATAGCTCACAGGCCCTTACAGGTGAGTTAACTTTTGTCAGCCAGACAGAGGGGAGGGGAAGGAAGGAGTGGGGTGGAGGGGGGCAGGGAAAGCATTTATTGAGTGGGCCATTTTCTCATTTGGTCCTCACAACAACTCTGGGAGGTAGGTGCTATTTTATAGCTGAGGAAACTGAAGGAGAGAGGTATGAGTTGCCTTGGCCGACCTCCAGTAATGTCATCATGTTTCTTCCTGTTGCTCTCTGCTGGGCACTGTGCAGCATTTTAGTTAGCCCAAGCCTTCCTAGGTCTCCCTAGAGAAAAATATGACACAGGCCCTCAAAAACTTTTTGGTCTAACAGGAACAGAGAATAGAGAAGGACAAATATCTGATACAAGGGAAAGTGAGATGAGGGCAAAGATCACTTTTGATGAGGGAGAAGAGCACAGTCAGGAAAGGTTTTACAGAGGAAGTGATTTAGTTATAAAGACAGCAGGGCCAAACAAGCGTCTTTAGTGACCTAGCAGTAAAGCAGTCTGCTCGAGCAGTTGGGTTACCTATGGCAACCATATTTTCTGAACCTATTTGCTTTTATGTTAACTCATGAAATGCAGTGTTCTTGGGGTTTACGTTGTTGCTGTCATTTGTCCTTCATTCTCAAAGAGGACCAACGACATCACAATGGTGGTGTCTTGACTTGTGGGTGAATTGGATTTAAGTGAGGCAGAGATGCATGAAGACGTCAGCCTCACTCTCTCCTCCAGAGTATTCCTAGTCCAGTGGCAAAGTCAAGAGTCAAGACACCTGGTGATGGCCCTGGATGCAGTGAATGATCTTGGCCTCAGTTTGTCTGAGGCAATGCCCATTCAATGACAAACAAAGCCTAGGCAAGAATTGAGACAAAAGATGGCCTAATTTACCATGACAAAATAATACCTTGACTGGTCTTCACCACTGCAGCAGTCTACCCACACTGTACCATACAGATTACAAGCACCACAAACATGAACTCCTTGTAGATGTAGATGATATAGTTGTATATACTATTGGCTAGTAATACACATGCGTTTTCATGAGTAATTCCATTAAAATAGCAAATAAAATCCACACAACACAAAACAATACAATTAAAAGAAAACTAACAGAAAAGGAAAATATTTAAGGAAAATAGAAACTTGACATCTAAAATACATAAGGAATTTTTTTTAACTTATGGTACCAATGCCAAGTTCACAATGGATAATTGGCCAAAAGATATGATCAGTTGATAATCACTTCAGAATATTTCAGAAAAATGACAGTTTTCAAAAAAGCAAAAATTCAAATTGTTAAGTACTACTTGGAGAAAATATTCAACCTCCTTAATAGTTATGACATTTCTTCAGTCTGTTATCTCCATCTGGTATGATTCTCAATCTTTTGTAACTTTTCTTTATTGTAGTGCTCATTGATAATTCATTTAGTTTACCTTTAGCGAGATACAGGAATTTCTAGGACATTGATGGACATTGATGTATTGAAACAGTCTCAGAAAATCTAAGTCACTAACATTGTTGTCCTTCTCAGATTTCTGGCCTTCTGAGTTGGAAACAGTACAGAAAAACTTCAGGCCATGCCTGCCATGGTGTTCAAAAATGTAAACTAATTTTTTCAACACAAAAAGTCGACTCCTTGAAGTTGGGCAAGAATCTGCCTTAGTTCTTTCCTGCTTTTCACATTTCCTCATCCTTTTTTCTCACCATCTTCTTTGGGTTAGTGTTGTTCTGTATGTCTCCACTGTTCCAAGCATCTCAATACACTCTTAGTATCAGAGCAACTTTTTGAGTTTATAGAATACCAAGAAGTGCTTGATATAGCCCCCACTAATGGGTTTAGCATTTTGATAGGAAAGATTAGAAGAATGAAAATACACTCAAGGTAGAGTCAGGAAAGAGGAGTCATCAAGTATTTTAATAATTTGATACATCCAATTATTAAATTGGACCATCCGGTGCAATGACTCATCCACTTAATAGTGAAGTCATTTGATTTGGAAAGAAAGAAGAATGCTCTTTCTCTATTCAAAAAGATTTTTCCTCCTACTAGGCCTCACCTGAGCTTTTCAAAAGAGCAAAGCAAAAACAAACAACAAAATAACAAAAAAAAACCTTTTAAAACAGAATGTTTTAAAATAGAAATTGATTTTAAAATAGGAAGAAAAACCATACTACAACACAAAACAATGTAATTAAAAGAAAAAGAAAACCATTGAGAAAATAAAACAAGACTAGAAACTTGACATCTAAAATGCATGAAATTTTTTCTTAAGTCACAATGGTAATGCCAAGTTCACAATGGATAATGGCCATAGGACATGATCAGACAGTTTTCAGAAAGCAAAAAAAATCAAATTGTTAACTTTTTTTTAATAGTCAACCAAAGTTTTATTTTTATAAAAACTGAAGCAATAGCCTATCTAAAAACACTTCCCCTGCCACTATTCTTAAACACAGTAGCAACCATTTTACCATCATCTGCTGGGGTAGGATTGAACAGAGAACACCAAACCCAGGCAGTTACAGAATCATAAGTTCTCAATAGGAACTGACTTGAGAAGCTATTTTGGCTAAGATTCCTCTGTAATGGCCTCCAAAAGTGGATATAGAATCATAAATTTACAACTTGAAGGGACTTCATCAATCACTTCTCTGATCATTGTTTTACAGATCAGAGAAATGAGGGCCAGAAAGAGATGAAGTAATTTGCCCAAAGTCACAAGGGTAGTAAGTAGGAGAGCTGAGTTTCAAACTAGATTCTCTGACGCTAAATCCAGAGATCTTTGTACCATGTAATGCCGCCATCTAGCCTTCACTTGAAGACCTTTCATTTCATTAACACTATTAAAACATTCAGGTGATAGATGGCAACCAGAAATTAGTTATCTTAAGATCCATAAAAATGATCTATAGCATTTTTTTACTAAGTGTGCCTAAATTTCAAATACCATGCCTCACTTTGAAAAGCTAGATTCTTCAGAAAATTCATGACCCCATCAACTCCATTTGCTCATTAAAAATATTTTGTCCTTTCAAAGATCACTGGCATAAAATGGAAACAGCTTGATTGTTTCACTAGCAGCAGTCATATAAAACATGGTCTAAGGGGTGTTCTAATAGAGGTACATATAAATCATCACGGCCTTCAACGGTTCTCAGAATCTGTCTTATTTGAGCTCTGATACTGTGGATTAACCAATATTGTTCTGATGAATGAAAAGCATTTATGAAAAAATTACTAATGTGCCACTCACTGTATTAAGGAATTGGGGATGAAAAAACTAATGAGAATTAGTCCTTGCCCTCAAGGAGCTTACATTCTAAGGAAGACAATACACAAAGGGGAGTGGTGTCCAGTGATAAGGCACAAAATTTTCTGGTATTCATACTTCAAATCACTTACCATTCTCAAAGTAATGTTTTAGCATAACTATCCTATGCTCTTAATGGAGAAGCTAGGAATACTTATGGTAGAATGACTTCTAAACAGCGCCCAACTCTATTCTTTTGTCTTTGGATATGCCAAGGCCCATATATAGAAAAGAGTCAATAAGTGAACGAGTCTATCAAAGTCCAAAGAATGCCTTGATTCAGGATTTAAAATGTGATGTTGAAGAGTTTTTTAGATTTGTTAATTTTCTTAAAATTTTTTCCTTGAATCTCTTGATTCCTTTATCATCTAAGTTTAAGTAATATTCTTTTACTGAATCTTGCTCCAGGAAGTTTTGCTTTCTTTTACTCTCTTTATTTATCTTCCTTTCTTCTCTGTACTGAATTCTATTCTTCAATTCATGGGTTACTCTCTTAATTTTTCCTTCTTTTTTCTGTTTGGGTCTCTCATGAAGGAAGAATTTCTTGAGCACCAAATTTGAACTCCCTTTTCTTTCCTAATTATATATTATCGTATTTGTAGACCTTACCCTATCCTCCCCTTCTTTTCTCCTTGTCTCTCCTTCTTTGAAATATCAATTAATGTAGGCAGCCATGTTAAATAGAAGCAGTGTCAGGACATAGTGGTACTCACTTTGTGTCCTGAATCATAAGAACCAATCTGAAGCCTTGCCTTTACCATGATCATTCATTATTAAGGCCAATTTATCCTATCTCTAGTGTTATGTCCCCGCTTCTACCCTGGTTGCTAGCTGACCTCAGGATCCCATATATCCCCTTATCTAGGATGGGTCACAGTTTTGGGAGACATAACCCTTTCTTAGAGAACATAGCTTTCTAAAAGCACACATTCTCTTAGCACAAAATCCATTATAAGCTCCATCTCTGCTTTTTTGCCACAGGTTTGCTTCCAGAACTTAAGTTTTGTGAAAACCATCACTAAACCGCCACAAAAATGGGCAAGGAAGGAAAACTCACATTAACATTGTCATTATTGGACCCATAGACTCTGGCAAGTCCACCACTGCTGGCCACCTCATTTACAAATGTGGTGGAATTGATAAGAGAACCAACCATTGAGAAGTTCGAGAAGGAAGCTGCTGAGATGGGAAAGGGCTCCTTCAAATATGCCTGGGTCTTGGATAAACTGAAGGCTGCATATGAGCATGGTATCACTATTGATATCTCCCTGTGGAAATTTGAGACCAGCAAGTACTATGTGACCATTATTGATGCTCCAGAACACAGACTTTATCAAGAACATCTCAGGCTTACTGTGCTGCCCTGATTGCTGCTGCTGGTGTTGGTAAATTTGAAGCTGGTATCTCAAAGAATGGGCAGACCCCTGAGCATGCCCTTGTGGCCTACACACTAGGTGTAAAACAACTGATTGTTGGTGTAAACAAAATGGATTCTACAGAGCCCCACAACAGCCAGAAGATATGAAGAAATTGTCAAGGAAATTGTCAAAGAAGTCAGTACCTATATTAAGAAAATTGGCTACAACCCTGACACAGTAGCTTTTGTGTCAATTTCAGGTTGGAATGGTGACAACATCCTGGAGCCAAACTCTAAAATGCCTTGGTTCAAGGGATGGAAAGGATGCTAATGGAACTATGCAGCTTTAAGCTTTGGATCACATCCTGCCACCAATTCATCCAACTGACAAGCCCCTTCATCTACCTCTCCAAGATGTCTACAAGATGGTGGTATTGGTACCGTACCTGTTGGCTGAGTGGAAACTGGTGTTCTAAAATCAGGCATGGTGCTCACCTTTGCCCAGTCAAAATTACAACTGAAGAAAAGTCTGTCAAACGGCACCATGAAGCTTTGAGTGAGGCTCTGCTGGGGGATATCGTTGGTTTCAGTGTCAAGAACATGTCAATCAAAGATATATGCCCTGGTAATGTGGCTGGTGATAGCAAGAATGACCCACCTATGGAAGCAGCTGCTTTCAATGCACTGGTTATTATCCTGAACCATCCAGGCCAAGTCAGTGCTGGCCACACACTTATTCTGGATTGTCACACTGCTCACACAGCTTGCAAAGTTTGCTGAACTGAAGGAAAAGATTGATCGTTGTTCTGGTAAGATGCTGGGAGATGGCCCTAAATTCCTGAAATCTGGTGTTGCTGCCATTGTTGACATGGTTTTAGGCAAGCCCAAGTGTGTGGAGAGCTTCTCTGACTATCCTCCTCTGGGTCATTTTGCTTTTCATAATATGAGGCAAACTGTTGCAGTTGGTGCCATCAAGGCAGTTGACAAGAAGGTTGCTGGAGCTGGCAAGGTCCTAAAACCTGCCCAGAAGGCTAAATGAATATTCTGTACAAACACCTGCCACCCCAGTCTTAATCAGTGGTGTAAGACGAGTCTCAGAACTGTTTGTCTCAATTGGCCATTTAAGTTTAATAGAAAGATCGGTTAATGATTACAATGCCTTGTAAAAAGCTTCAGGAGGAAAGGAATGCTTTTTGTGGACCATTTCTTTCATGATACTTTTAAGTTATTAGTTTTTAAAAATCAGTTAATTTTAAAATGGAAACAACTAGACCAAAAATCTGTCACAGAATTTTGAGACCATTAAAACAGTTTAAAAGAGTGGAAAAAATAAATAAGTTCTATCTCTTACCACATACAATTATTCTGCCCCACTTTGGAATGTTCTTGAGTGAATGTTCTTTCCTTTCCCCTCCAAAATCTCAATTCTTTCACACCATTACTTTTAACCTCTTTTCCCACAACCCCACATTTTGTTGGTATTGGAAAAATGTCTGTCCCTTCTCTGTTCATCTACGTACTTAGCAGGTGAATTTCCAATTTCTGCTTGTCTTTTTTACCTCCTCTTTTGCCTGTTCTTGTATTCTTTTTAATGCTCCCACAAAATATACTGCTTCATCTATAGGGGATGATGGAATTTAGTGTATGGAGTGCTAACTCATTCCTTCCTCCTTCCCTTTTCTTGATTCGTCTTAAATTTTAGCCTCCCTGGTTCTGAGGATCCTTTTTTTTCTTTCTTTTGCTAATTAGTTCAAATTTTCTTTTAAAAAGAAAATTCTATAGCCTTGAGAGAACTGATTTTCTGGATCATTTTACTTGTTTAACTTTCTTGTGTTTCTCTTATCTGGAGTATTTGCTACTTAAATATTCTGCTCACCTCTGATGGCAGAGTAAGCAGAAAATCGCCTTAACTCTCCCATACTCACCTCCAAACCAGAACGAAAGTGCCCCAAAATGAATCCTGGAACAGCAGAACCAGCAAAATGATGGGAGTGAAACAATCGTTTAGCCCAAGAAACTTCAAAGGTCAGAAGGAAAGATCTGTCTCACTCTGGTAAAAGGAAAGCATAGTCCAGGACAGAAAATGTCCCAGCAAGCCAATAATAGCAAGTCTGGCCTCAGGAAACTAGTGGGAGGTCCTCAGCCCCAGAGTGGCAGAGCAGGCAAATGACAATACCAGGTCCCACCCTCCACCTCCACCCCCTGCTCCCTGCCTCGACCTCAGCCTAGTCAGGGGAATGGGCAGATGCCAGCTCCAGAATAGCCCCAGGCAGAGAGGTAGATGCCAATGTCCAGACCCACAGGTACCTAAGCAAAAGGCTGACACTTGTGCCAGAACCTCCCACCTAACCCAGCATAGCTAGGCACCAACTCTGGGACAAGTGCTTCAGTGTAGGCTCCTGGGAGGTGGACCCACTCACCCCAGACCATAGCACACAGGCATCAGATGCCAGTGCTGGCACCTGGCATGAGCTTCAGCAACCCCAGGCAAACAGGCAGATGCCAGTGCAGAGGCCCTCCACGGACATCAGCACATATCTGGCACCGATGCTGGGATCCTGACTCAGCACCAGGTAAGTTGCTAGACCTCCAACAGCACCACACCCTCATCATGGCACCAGACAAGAGGATCCCCCAGGGCCCTCAGGGCTACACCAGTGCAGCTCCAGAAAAAGATCCCCAAAAGAAAACTCTAAGGAACACTAGAGCTAAATTTTAGAACTATCAGGTCAAGGAAAAAATTTTGCAAGCGGCCAGAGAGAAACAATTCAAATATGGGGGAGCCACAATCAGAGTTACACAGTACTTAGCAGCTGCTGTAACACTAAAGGATCAGAAGTCATGGAACATGATATTCTGGAAAGCAAAGGAGCTAGGATTAAAACCAAGAATCACCTACCTAGCAAGACTGAGCTCAATACTTCAATGGGAAAAAAAAAACTGTCATTCAATGAAATAAAAGGATTTCAAGCTTTCAGAAGAAGGCCAGAGCTGAACAAAAAATTCGATCCCCAATATCAGAACTCAAGAAAAGAATAAAAAAACATAAGGGACTCCATGGAGCTAAACGGTTTACATCCCTCCACGGGAAGATGATACTTGTTTAATTCCTAAGAATTGTCCCACTAATAGTGCAACTAGAAGGAATACATGTAGACAAAGGGTATGGGTGTAAGGTGAATTTGATGGACTGACATAAAAAAATTAAGGGATGAGGAAGAGGTATACAGTGGGTGTAGAAGGGAGAGGTAGAGCAGGGTAAATTATTTCACATGAAGAGGTGTGAAAGACCTATTACAGTGGAGGGGAAGAGGAGAGAATGGGCAGTGGGCATCTCTTGAACTTTACTCTCATCAGAATTGGCTCAAAGAGGGAATGATATACACAATCAGTTGAATATAGAAATCTATCTTACCCAAAAGGGAAGTAGGAGGGGAGGGGATTGACACAAGGGAGCCCAGGGAGGTGCTAAACAGAAGCAAAACACTGGTGATGAGGAAAAAGGTGAAAGGAGAGAGAAGGCAAACAGGAAGAAAAATAGGATGGAAGGAAATACAGTTAGTAATCATGACTGTGAATGTGAATGGGATGAACTCTCTCATGAAATGGAAGTGGATAGCAGAGTGGAACAAAAACCAGAATCCTACAATATATTGTTTATAAGAAACACACTTGAAGCAGAGAAACAGACACAGAGTAAAGATAAGAGGATAGAGCAAAATCTATTATGCTTCAGCTGAAGTTAAAAAAGCAGGGGGTAGCAAACCTGATCTCAGACAAAGTAAAAGCAAAAATAAATCTAATTAAAAGGAAAGAAGCTACATCTTGTTAGAAGGTACCAGAGACAATGTTGTGATATCAGTACTAAACATAAATGCACCAAGTGGAATAGCATCCTAATTCTTAAAGAAGTTAAGTGAGTTACAAGAAGAAATAGACAGTAAAACTATACTAGTGGGGGACTTCAACTATCCCCTCTTAGAACTTGATCAGTGGAATAGATTAGGTACACAAGACACTATAATATAGGATCATAGTAACCTAGTGTATGATAAACCCAAAGACCTCAGCCTCTGGAATAAGAACTCACTGTATGACAAAAACTGCTGGGAAAACTGTAAAACAATAAGGTACAAGCTAGGTATAGACCAATACCTTATACCACATACCAAGGTATGGTCAAAATGGGTACATGACTTGGACATAAAAGGTGATACCATAATCAACTTAGAAGAGCAAGGAATAGTCTACCTTTCAGATCTATGGAGAAGGGAAGAATTCATGACCAAACAAGAGATAGAGAACATTATGAAATATAAAAGGTAATGCTGATTATATTAAATTAAAAAGCTTTTGCATGAACAAAACCGGTGCAACCAAAATTAGAAGGAAAGTAGAAAGCTGGGAAACAATCTTTAGTGTAAGTATCTTTCATAAAGGCCTCATTTCTCAAACATGAAGAGAACTGAGTGAAATTTATAATATAAGCCATTCCCCAATTGATAAATGGTCAAAGGATATGAACAGGCAAGTTTCAGATGAAGAAATCAAAGCTATCTAGTGCTCTAAATCACTTTTGATTAAGGAAATGCAAATTAAAACAATTCTGTGGTACCCCCTCATATCTAGCAGATTGAAAAGAAAGGAAAATGAAAAATGTTGAAGAGGATGTGGGAAAATTAGGACATTAATGCATTGTAGGTGGAGTTGTGAACTGATTCAACCCTTCTGTAGAGCAATTTGGAATTATGCCCAAAGGGCAAACATACTGTGCAATATCCTTAGATCCAGCAATACCACTAATGGATCTGTATCCCAAAGAGATCATAAAAAAGAGGAAAGGACCTACACGTGCAATATTTATAGCAGCTCTTTTTGTGGTGGCAAAGAATTGGAAATTAAGGGGATGCCCATCAATAGTGGAATGGCTGAAAAAGCTGTAGAATATGAATGTAATGAAACATTTATGCAATAAGAAATGATGAGAAGGCAAATTTCAGAAAAATATGAAAAAACTTGTAAGAACTGATGCAAAGTGAAATGAGCAGAATAAGGAAAACATTGTAACAGCAATACAGTGTGATAATCAACTGTAAATGACTTAGCTCTTCTTAGCAACATAATGATCTAAGACACTTACAAAGAACTCACAATGGAAAATGCAATCCATCTCCACGGAAAGGACTGATGGATTCTGCATGCAAATCAAAACATACTTTTTTCACTTTATTTTTTTTTTCCTTTTGGTCTGTTTCTTCTTTCACAACGGTGACTAAAAAGGACATGTTTCACATGATTGAACATATATAACCTATACCAAACTGCTTACCATTTTAGAAAGAGTAGAGGGGAGAGGAGGGAAGGGAGAAAAATTTGGAACTCACAATCTCATTTAAATGGATGCTAAAAATTGTCTACATATAATTGGGAAAAAATAACATACTATTAAAAATATCCTTTCTTATCACTGTGTAGAAGGAAAGGAACAATGAATACTGACTCTTTGGAGCTATGACAGTCCTCCTGGAGAAGGTGAAGTTCATCATATCTGAGGAGGAAGTAATTATTAAATTCCAAAGAGTGCTGATATGCAAACCAGCAAGTGTTTAAAACTCATCTAGATCCTCAAGGGACCATTGGTCCATAAGTAGATTTAAAACAGGTAGAGTGGTAGAAACCAAAGACCAGTCCTTAATGAGTTCATGTTAGCCCCAAGGATGTGAGATTGGTCCTATGCTCAGAGACGAGGACAAAGGCGTAGACTACATTCTTATAAAATGTGCAGATCACACAAAGCTAGAAGGGATAGCTAATATTGCATAAAAGGAAACAAAGGGAGAGAAATAAACAGGGCTCACTCATTTTTGAGTTCAAAAAATAAATTTCATAAGTATAGGATAGGGGATTGGCTTGAGAAAGCCAGCATGAATGTACAAAGCACTTATCATGTGATAGCACACAGTCTGATCATGTCATTTCCCCTACTCAATAAACTCCAGTGGTTTCCCATCATCTCCAGGCGCAAATAGAAAATTCTCATTCAAAGCCCTTTATGACCTAGCCCCCTCCTACTCTTCCAGTCTTTTCACACTTTACTCCCTGAAATCCTCCAGAGACATCATAACCAGGCCTCTTGGTGGTCCCAAAACAAGACACTCCATGTATCAGCTCCAGGCTGACCCCCATGCTTATAATATTCTCCCACCTTCTCTCTGATTACTGATCTCCCTTACTTTAAGTACCAATTAAAATCCTACCTAAAAAAAAAAAACAATCAAACTGACAGGTTAAAGGAACATCCTTCGAATCACTTCTTAAAACAGCCAAAATTACTAAATGACATTTGTCTCAGTCAAAGTGGTTTACTGGCTAGATTCCTTTCTTAAAGACCATACCAAGCCTTGAACTCAGATTCACTGAGTCTCTCATGGATTGGCCAACCACAAGCCCCTACCCAAGCACCACTTAATGGTTGTTGTTTGGGGCCGGATGGATCAGGGTGAATGTAAATAGTAATTCTTCCTCTTTTGACCAGAAACCCCGAGGGTCTTCTCCCAGTTTGATTTTTTTTTTAAGGGGCCATCTGTTGGCTCCCTTCTGAAGCAGCCTAAATTACTGAATGGGCTTTGCCTCAGTCAAAGTGAGAACTCAGAAAGATCTCACCTTAAAAAGGCCAAGATCTCCCATTGCCTCCTGGGCGGTCTCCAATTGTCCTGATCTGTATCTGGCCACTGGACCCAGATGACTCTGCAGGAGAGTAAGGTTGGTGACTTTGCACAGCTCTCCCCCACATAAAACCAATTTACTTGCAAGTCATAGCATCACCTTCCTGATGTTATGGCCCTCTTCGAGAACAAAGGACAAACCACAACTTGTGAGTAGTCCGAGCTGCCACACTGGGGACCCAACAGGCCAGTTTCAGTTGGCCAATCTCCTTTTCCTCCCTCTCCCTCCTTCTCTCCCCCCCCCACCAACTCCTTACCTGAAGGAGCTCTGCCAAAAGGAAGGTAAATTTTGAAGGCTGAAACCCACCTAGATATCTTGGTGTTTGCTGGCTAGATTTCTTTCTTAAAGACCATGCCTTGAACCCAAATTCACTGGGGCTCTCAAGGATTGGCCAACTACAGGCCCCCTACCCAAGCACCACTTAATGGTTATTGTTTGGGCCCTGAAGGATCAGAGTGAATATAAATAGTAATTGTTTCTCTTTTGGCCAGAAACCCTGAGGGTCTTTTCCCAGTTTGATTTTTTTTTTAAAGGGGCCATCTCTTGGCTCCCTTTTGAAACAGCCTAAATTACTGAATGGGCTTTGCCTCAGTCAAAATGAGAACTCAGAAAATCCTTAGCCTAAAAAGGCCAAGATCTCACTTTGCTTCTTGGGCGGTCTCCAGTTGTCTTGATATATATCTGGCCACTGGACCTGATGAGGGTACAGTCTCTGGGAACCACCTTGAATCTGGAATACAGTCTCTGGGAACCCCCTTGAACTGTCCTTGAGTCTTCCAACTAGATCTGGCCTTCCCCTAAGGCCATAAGCCTTACATTATCATTAGGCCCAAATCTCTACCTAGCCTTGCCTTTTGTTATCCAGCTACTTCCCACCCTTAATGCTGATCAAAATATCTATACCCTAGCCCAGTTACCCTGGCTCTCTTGGTCATCTCCAGGTAGCCTTCAGCTATTTCCCCACCCTGAAGTCTGATGTCCTCCTTAGACTCCTCCTCAAGACCCTCCCTAAAGCCCTCCTCTAGTCACCCCAGACCACCCCTCAATCCCTCCCACAATCTTTGTGTATATAATTTCCATCTTGCCTCCATGAAGGTGCTCAGATTCAATGTAGCTCAGCTTAGATTGAATCTGGCCCGCCTGTAAAAACAAGCATCACAAAGGGTGGGATTTCTTAAGACAACCCATTATGGTGAATCCCTAATAAACTTTATCTTTTCCCTTGGCTGAGAAGGCTTGAGTCTAATTCTTTTGGCAGGACCCCGGCGTGTTGGTATTTTGGGGTCACGAGCACCCCTAGAAACGTATGGTTCCCTACCTATCATCATTTTGCTTTAACCTCTTCAGACCCAGACGGCTCTGCAGGAGAGTAAGGCTGGTGACTTTGCACAGCTCTCCCTCACATAAAACCAATTCACCTGCCAGTCATGTCATCATCATCCTGATGTTATGGTCCTCTTTGAGGACAAAGGACAAACCATAACCACAAAATCCCACCTACTACAGGAAGCCTTCCCCAATCCCTCTTAATTCCAGTGCATTCCTTTTGTTAATTACTTCCTATATTTCCTGTATAGATCTTGTTTCATATATGTATTTTTTGTATGTCTCTTCTATTAAACTGTAGGCTTCTTGAGGGCAGGGACTATTGCCTCTTTTTGTATCCCAGCATTTAGCATAGTGCCTGGTACATAGGTACTTAATAAATGTTTATTTATTGAAACAAAAAAGAAACTACTTTCATTCGAGGAGTTTGCACTTGTAAAAATGGTTATTAATAACCAATACCTTGGAGAATTCAGAGCTTCTCCTGGCCTCCTTCCAAAATCCTCATTTTAAGTTTTCATCTTTTTTCCCAGAAGGACATTACAGACAATGAGATTTCATTGACTCTTCTTATCCTAGTCAGCCCCCAACCCAAGCTTAAGCCAGCCATTTAATCTAAAGTAAGGAAGCCCGTTGTGTTCTAAATTCAAACTTGGATGGAGACAGATTCTTTTGTCTAGATCTGGGGTGGGGAACCTACAGCCTTATAGCCTTCTAAATCCTTAAGTTTAACCTTCTGAATGAATCCAAATTTTACAGATCAAAAGTTTTGTGTCAACTTTACCTCTATGCAGCTCAGTTTTCTCATCTCTAAAAGAAATGAGTTCAACCTGTAAAGGAGGTTGAAACAGGTAACCTCTAAGATTGCCTAAATTTTGTGGGGAGAGCAAAATAAACTCATGAGGGCACATTTCTCACGGATGACCTTTTAGTAGGGTTGCCACATAGCTGGTATCTGACCTGTCTGGCCAACATTTAGATGTATCCCATTATGACTGGGTCCCCTCCTAATTCCAGCTTCAGTTTTGGTTACCCTACCTTTCAAATGGGAGACAGGGTGGACACAGATCTAGACTTGGGGATGCAGAAGACCTTCTAGAGTGAGGGCAGGCGGTGGGAGTATCAAATAAATCTAGACATGATCCCATGGAAAGAGGACTAAGTCAGAGTATCTGGGTCCAAATTTGGGCTCCCACCAGTGTGAGCTTGGGCAAATAACTTCCCTTTTCTGGGCCCCAGATTATCCATCTAGAAAATGAGTGGCATCAGATTAGATGACTAGTGGACAAAGGGCAAGCCACTTAACTTCTGTGAACTTCAGGCAATTTTCTAAAAGCATAAATTATAAACAAGTTGTAGTCTGGGTAGGTGGAATCAGTCCCCGCCACAAATAAATCCATTCTTTATTGACTTTTCAGTTATCAGGTAAGAACTCCTCTCTCCGCAAAGAGCAGCCATAGAAGAAAGAACTCACCATTTGTTTTTACCAAGAATCCACAAGGTGGCGCTTGACTAAACCTAAATGCAGAGCTAGTTTATAATGGCAAGGGATTTAAAAGTGTGGATTTAGTTCAATTCAGCTCAACCAACATTTATTAAATGCCTACTGTGTGCAGAGTTCTGTGTTAATATAACCTTAATGCTAAGAAATTAAAGTTACAGCGTTTCTCTGATTAGCCTATGTACCAACCATTCAGGTTTAAACAGCTAAAGAAGTATGCAACACAATTGGATCAGAGAAAGAATCAATCAATACTTGCTAATAGGGTTGAGTTCTTGCAGGGGAGGGGGAAGATAAAAAATTTCAGCGAGACATTAATACGTGTTCGAATACAAAGACATGATTTTTATCACCATTGACACTTCTTTGGTTTTCATCTCTTTTCCTTTGCACTTTGTTATGATTAATCCTGTATCATTTTAATCTTAAATGATCCTTTAAATGTCTGGCTTCCCCATAGCAATAGACACTGCAATATTTCTAATATTTATTAAGTGTGCTTTTAAAGAATTACAACTTTTGTATATTTCCTTAGTGAAAAATATATGCTAAAAAAACCCTACAGAATTAAAACAGCAGTGAAATATGTGTATAGCATAAAATTTAGCACTGAACCAATAAGAGAACTAACTAGAGGTGGGGAAAATCAACTTAATTTTGTTTCCTCTTGTCAAAGTTAAATATTCAGAGTCAACTTAGTGTCAGTTTAAGCATACATGTGTGACTACTGCTATCACAGAATGAAAGCATATCAAAATTATTGCTTATCCTAAGTAGTTTACACACTACTATAGCAGGAAATGAATAAATAAATGCTTGTTGTGGAATGATCCAGGATTTTCTCTTCTTGGTCCTTGCATCTTTGGCCAGTTCCCCAATGTACATGGCTTCTTCAAGGGCGACATGGCTACCTGGAAAAAACTATGGATGACCTGCAGAGAACTGAGTTTCTATCTGTGTGTAGCCCCTGCCCTTTCTCCCTAGCATCCTTCACACAGCTAGTAAGTTTAGAAGTAGTATTTGAACCAAGATCTAAGGCAAACCCCAAGAGTGTACCACAGATATATGAACTGGCAGTGAACCAATTAGTTAATATCAATAAGGTGCCAATGAAGTAATAAGTACCCAGCACATGCCAAGAAATCCATACTTTATGAGAGAGGAGAATTCACCTTGTCAAGGAAATTTCACATCTTGTTAAAGAGATGGAATCAATTCCAGAATAAAGCTCTCATCTTTGGCCACAAGCATCCAATAATTGCTCTTCCGACCCCAAGAGAAGATGAATCCTATGAATGTCATATGACCTGGCAATAGCAGGAGGCAGTGACAGCAAAGGAGGAATTATTAGATTGTGAGGAGCTCCTGTACTAATTCTGGAATTAGAGAGGAGCCAGATCTAAGGAGCCACGAAAGGTAAGCTCATGATACAAAAGAGCAAACTTAGACCTTGCCCTTTATTAGTATTGTAAATTATGAGGAGGATTAAGCAGGTTCTGGGAAGAGGGGCTGACTCTCTAGTGAATTCTATTTTTTTCTCCTTTCAGTGGAAATAGATGCAGGAGAATGAGTCCTATAAAAATAAAGGCCTGGATAGCCCCTGAGAGAGGCAGGGCTCACAAGAAGGGGAATGGAAAGTTGTCTTCACTGGAAGAAGTATAAAAGTATAACAGGAAAAGCACTGAATTGGGAGTCTGGAGAATTTGGCCTTATTAACCTTAACTCTGGGCAAGTAAGTCACTGAATTTCTCTCAGACTCAGTTTCCTACTCAATATAATGGGAATCGTGATAATAGCACCTATTTTACAGGGTTCTTGTGAAGAGTAAATGACATAATTACATACATAAAGTATTTTGCAAACCATAAAGGACTCAGAAGACTTGGGTTCAAATGTGAACTCTGTTACCGTCTTTGCGATCTTAGACCTTTTAGATCTTAGCCTTTCTGGGCCTCAGTTTCCTCGTCTGTAAGAGGAGAGAGACTAGATCACCTTAAAGGTTTCTTCCAGTTCTAATCCTAGGAATCCTTTTCTGTTGAGTGAAATAAAGTCCATCTTGTTTTCAGTGAGTTATTGTTGACCTGAGTGTTTGCTTTGACCTTTTCTATACAGATCTACACATGAAGTTCATCCTGATGTTATCAAGAGAAACCCAACAATGGTTTCCTTGGCATGAGTTGGGGGGAGACAGAGAGAGACACTGAGAAAGAGAGAGAGAGAGAGTGTGTCTAGAATAACTCTGAGACTTCAAACCTGAGTGATGTGCTGTCCTAAACGGAAATAAGGAATTTAGGAAAAGGAAATGTTTGAGGAAAAAGATAATTAGTTCTATTTAGGATATGATACGTTTGTGATACTTAGGAGATCTCCAGATGGAGATGCCTAATAGGCAGCTGGTGATGAGGGGCTGGAACTCAGGAGAGATGAGGGCTAGAAATCTAGCTTTGGGAATTCTCAGCAGAGATGATAATTAAACCAAAAGAAGCTGGTGAGATGAGCAAGAGAGAAAGAGCATAGAGAAAAAAGAGAAGAGGGTGCAAGACAGACCACAGACATAGGAGTTGGAAAGTGGCTAATAATCCAGCAAATGAGACAGATAGGAATGGTCGCATAAATAGGAAGAGAACTAGGAGAGAATGATGTCATGAAAAGCCAGGGATCAGAGAATATGCTGGACTGTCAAAAGTGGCAAAGAGGGCAAGAAGGATGACGACTGAGAAAACATCTTTGGGATTAACAACTAAGATCAATGATGACCTTGGAGAAAGACTCTTAGAACCATAGGTAGGCCATGCGTGAGACAGAGCAGAAGACCATCAAGGGACAGAGCCAATGAAGGAAACTAGGCCATCCTGTCTTCATTCCTCTCTCAGCCCTGTTCTTGACCTTCTAGAATTCAATCAAGCCTAAACTGTTGTCTCATTCTAGACTTCCCTCAATGCCTTAGGCCTCTTCCCTCTAGAACTTCCTACCACCCCTGTGGCTAGTTTACCATAAAAAGCTCCCTCTTTTTTTTTTTTGAATGCCCCAACCCATTGGAATGTAAGCTCCATGGAGGCAGGAACTGTCTTTCATTTTGCTTGAATTTATATCCCTATCACTTATTGATGAGGGCAGTTTCTGGGAACCCCCTTGAACCTGGAGTACAGTCTCTGGGAGCCCCCTTGAACTCTCCTTGAGTCTTCCAACTGGATTTGGCCTTCCCCTAAGGCCATGGGCCTTTCTTTATCATTGGGCCCAAGTCTCTGTCTAGCCTAGCCCTCTACTGTCCAGCTGTTTCCCACCCTTAATCCTGAACAAAATATCTATACCTCAGGTCTGTTACCCTAGCCCTCTATTGTCTGTCATCTCCATGTAGCCTTCAGCTATTTCCCACCCTGGAGTCTGACCTCATCAAGCTCCTGCTTAGACTCCTCAAATCTCTCCCTAAACCTCTCCTCTAGTCACCCCAGACTCCCCCCTCAATCCCTCTCACAATCTTTGTCTATATAATTTCCATCTTGCCTCCACTAAGGTGCTCAGATTCAATCTAGCTCAGCTCAGATTAAATCTGGCCCACTTGTGAAAACAGGCCGCCACAAAGGGTATTTCTTAAGACAACCCGTTATGGCAAACTCTTAATAAACTTTATCTTTTTCCTTGGCTGAGAAGGCTTGAGTCAAATTCTTTTGGCAGGACCCGGTGTGTCGGTACTTTGGGGTGTCGAGCACCCCTCAACCCCAAGACTCTTCATTATCACTGTGCCTGTGACATAATAGGTATTTAATCAATGTTTGTTTCCTTCCTACCATATGTGGAGCAACAAATCCAGACTTTGCTTTTCACAAATATTGAGTTATAAGGCCAGTGTGGGGGTGGGGGGAGGAAGGGAGAAAAGGGTTTAGAGAAAGGGAGAGAGAAGAAAAAGAAAAGAGAGAGAGAGAGAAAGAGAGAGAGAGAGAGGTGGAGAAAGACAGAGAGACAGAAACAGAGATTCACACAGATAAAGAGACAGTCATAGACGTTCCAGGTTCACGTAGGGCTGGAGAGGTCTGGGGTGAACTACTGAACTAGATTGAATCTGAGCCCCTTCATGGAGGCAAGATGGAGATTATATACACAAAGATTGTGGGAGGGATTGAGGGGGGGGTCTGGGGTGACTAGAGGAGGGGTTTAGGGTGGGACTTGAGGAGGAGTCTAAGGAGGAACTTGATGGGACTGAGATGAGGTCAGACTCCAGAGTGGGAAATAGCTGAAGGCTACATGGAGACATACAGGCGATAGAGGGCTGGGGTAACAGAGCTAGGGTATAGAATTTTGATCTGGATTAAGGGTGGGAAAGAGCTGGACAGTAGAGGGCTAGGCTAGACAGAGACTAGGGCCCAAAGATAATGCAAGGCCCATGGCCTTAGGGGAAGGCCAGATCCAGTTGGAAGACTCAAAGAGAGTTCAAGGGGGCTCCCGGAGCCTGTGCCCTCATCAGGGCCATATGGTGAGTTTGGGGAGCTGTATAAACCCCCAGGAGGTATGCTCACTAGAAGAGTGAGTTGCTACTCTTCGCAACTTCAAGTGCATTTCTCTTTCGTGGGATGGACATGTATGGGACAGAATTTTTAAATAATAGGAGAGACATCCTTAGGAGGAACAAAGTAAATTTATTTCACAAACCTTGCAAGATTTGGGCACACCTCCATAACGGAGGAGGCGAGGTAAAAGGGAACCTGTCCTAATTTATACTCTCAATGAAAAAGATTCCCACCCACCTCTATCCCTTCT
>CM053625.1:164361494-164385102 GCA_028646595.1 Phalanger gymnotis | reverse complement strand
CTCACAGGAAATTCATTATCTTCTAACATCTGAGAGAGAGGGGGAAGGGCATGCCTTCCAAAATTACAAGGCCAAATCCCAAAACCTCTCCATTAGACATACCCTGTGAAGTCTTCACAATTATCCATCCCATTCAGACAGGAGTCCACCTACCTGGGATAGTACTACAAGTCTAAAGGGATGGGGGTACAGTCTCTGGGAACCCCCTTGAACTCTCCTTGAATCTTCCCACTAGATTTGGCCTTTCCCAAACTAGCCTAGCCCTGTATTGTCTGTTATCTCCAGGTGGCCTTCAGCTATTTCCCACTCTTAATCTCACTTCTGGAGTCTTGACCTCTAGTCACCCCAGTCCCATCAAGATCATCACTCAAGACCCTCCCTAAACACCTCTTCTTGTCACCCCAGACTACTTGACCACCCATAGATCCCTCCCATAATCTTTATGTATATAAGTCTCATCTTGCCTCCATGAAGGCACTCAAATTCAATCAACCTCAGGTTGAATATGGCCTGCTTGTGAAAACAAGCGTCACAAATGGTAGGATTTCTTAAGACGACTCAATATGGCTGTGAGAAGGCTTGGGTCGAATTTATTCAGCAGGACTCAGAGGCGCATTGGTATTTTGGGGTCTCAAGCACCCCAAAAAAACCTATGCTTCCCTACCAATTTTCTTTAACCTCATCATAAAGGACTGCATGGGTTTTTGGGGAAGTAGTACTTTTTGCATTCCTCTCCCTTTTTTACTTATTATATTCATTTTAATTAAGTTATATTCTTCCAGAGCCATATAAAGATAGTATTAGAGTTGGAACAGGAAAGGACCTTAGAGGTCATTTGATCCAATTTCCTCATTTTACATGACAGCAAAAACAACCTAACCCCCAAGAACAGAGACTTTACATTCAGGGGAGGAAACTAAAGCCAAGGAATATTAAATAATTTACCCAAGGTCAGAGGGGTAATAAGAGGTAGAACTAGGATTCAAATCTGGGTCTGTGGTTCCAAATTCAACTTCCTTTCTACATTGCGAGGTCAAATTTGCCCCATTTACGCCAGGAGCTGTGGTTGACCTTTGTTATTATCCATACTTTGTGAATTTGTATGTAGACATCTTAGGCCATGGGTTTGATTGCTTTTTTTTTTTAAATTTTGCTTCCTGTGAATAACTGGGCATATAGGCTACTTGTCTTCTTCCTAAGAGACAAGTAGCTCCTCTCTTGCAAGACAAGACTCTTCTCTTGCAGTTTCACTCTATGGTGTCTACTTAGATAAACTTAGATAAAAAAAATTACATAGGTAATTTTCTCCATCCATCCCCTTTTTCTTTTGGATTCAATGCCTTTTTTATTATATTTGTAAGATTTTAGGCAAATAGATCATTAACAACCCTTGTTAGGCACAGTAGCCAAGATCTTCATCGTAGTCTGTAAATGAAAATCTCTTTCTCAAACATCATTTAAAAAAAAAAAAACCTATTCTCTTCCTAACCTGAATTTTTCTTCCAAGGCCCTTTAAGAAAAATCAGAAGCAGGCCTCATGGAGTTTTCTTGGCAGAGATAACTGGAGTGGTTTGCCATTTCCTTCTCCAGCTCATTTTATAGATGAAGAATCGAAGCAAACGGGGTGAGATAACTTGTCCATGGTCACACAGCTAGTAACCATCAGAAGCTATATTTGAACTCAGGTCTTCCTGACTCCAGGCACAGTTGCTCTGTCTGCTGCACCACCAAGCTGTCCTCCTAGGTTTAAATCCCAACTTTGGTACTTACTCTCTGTGAAACTCTGGGTCTCACTTCACCTCTCTGTACCCCATTTTCCTCCTCTGTGAAAAGAGTGGGGTGGACCAGATGAACTTTAGGTCCCTTCCAACTCTAAATCTATGAGTCTATAATCTTATGGTAGAGGAGGAAGAAACAGGACCTGGGTTCAAATCCTACTGCTATCTGAGACTTTGGGCAAAGCACTTCTCCCATAGAGGTCTCAGTTTCTTCAAATGCAAAATGGAGGGAGGGGGAAGATTAGGCTATATGATCTCCAAGGTTTCTTTTGGTTATAAAATCCTGTGCTTTTCTGGTCAAGTAGGAATTATCCCATCCCACTTTCCTTTCCCTAAGAATCATCCTCCCCAGACCAGAGCCTTCATCTGCCTGAACTGCACTAACTTTGCTCCTGGCTCAAATAGGAGATGACCCACATCCCTTGACCCATGTTCAGGGAAAACCATCTGCCATGCAAAGATCTTGCTCCAGCTACCCTCCAACTTCCTGCTAGAGAGGAGGCCAGCTCAGGGGGCCCAAAGTTGCTTACCAGTCGGAGGCCATTGCCCCCAGTGAACAGAATCAAAGTGGTCTCAAGAATGGGGCTTTTCTCCCAGTGTCTCTTGGGCCAGGAATTGTTCTGGTTGCCATCACCTTCTTGCTCCCTTTCACTCCATAGTCAACACTCAGACTGAGGCGTGTAGGTGTTTATAGCTTGGCAGTGATGTTCCTCTAAAGTTTACTCTGCTGGCTCACACTCCACTCTGTTTACCTAAGATCAAACCATGAGAGATATGGGTTGGGGTGTGAAGGTGGGCGGGGAGAGGCTGATCTGACAGCCCTATGAGTCTTCTGCCAGTGTAACTGTCCTGAGGCCTCTGATTCAGAGCCAGAGACTCCGAGGCCTGGAGCCACAGAGTAAGACCCTTCTCTGTGCTCTCTTTATGCACTGGTGACCCTGCTCTGCCTTTGATTTCAATTCAATGTAACTCAACAATTGTCTGCTCTGTGCTGAGCACTGGGAAACAGTTCCAGAGCCTATTTGGGAGACTTGACAGGCATACAAATAAACACAAAGCAATATGAATTTCAAGTGGGAGGGAATACTATTACCTGGAGGACTCTTGTAAGAGGTAAAGCCACAGCTATACATTTCAGATCAAGAGTTGGTTTGTTTTTCCCCTGGGGATTTTGAAAACACTTAAACATACACACACACCAATGCCCCGAGATTTCTAACAGAATAGATATTCCCTCTATTTGCACATCCTACATTTTTCCCTGTCATCCTCACTAGTGATTTCCTATTTTACTCCTTTTCCCTGTCCCTATTTTGGAGGCGGTGTGGCCAAGTGGGAAGAGCATTAGAATCAGAAGCAGAGGACCTAGGTTCTGCCATTGATTATGGCTTCAGTAAAGTGAAGCCTGGTCTGGAGCCAGCCTAGATATAGTGGACCTTGCACAGCACTCATTAATATCATCCTAGCACAGTGGGAGCTCCAGATTCTTGGAAATGCAAACACTGCCCAGGGAATCTTGAAATGGCAACTGATCACAGAGTCAGAGAATGTTCCAGCCGGAAGGGCCTTTAGACATCTTGTCATCCTGGGGTTCTTAACCTGGGGTCTGTGAATTTTTTCTTCTTATTTTTTATATTGTTGCCTTGTTTTCTTTTGGTTTTGTTCCCAATGTGTGTTTAATATAAAATTTTTAACAAAAGGTTTTTCTGTATTTCACCCTTTCCCAAACTGTCATCCTAAATGTTAGTTTCAGTGACAGATGAGATGAAGAGCAATTCTCCTTCAACCTTAGAAAGACCCTGGCCCCATGCTAGGTTTGTTTGTTTGTTTTTTTAATTTAGATAGGTAGGGGTGGTGGTCTTTTAATTGACCTTTTAATCTTTTAATCTTTAATCTTTTTTGTTTTGTTGTTGTTTAGTTGTATCTGACTCTTTGTCACCCCACATGGAGTTTTCTTGGCAAAGATACTGGAGTAGTTTGCCATTTTCTTCTTCAGCTCATTGTATAGATGAAGAAACTGAGGCAGACATGGTTAAGTGACTTGTCCAGGGTCACACAGCTAGTCAGTGGGTGGGACTGGATTTGAACTTGACTTGAATTCCTCACTTGAGGCCTGGCACTCTATTCACTGTTCCAGTTAGCTGCCCAATAAAATCTACAATTGTGTAATGTTTTTAAAAAAATAAAAAAATCTAACCTTTTAATATGTTAGTGGTTTTTCATGTGCCTGCTGCTTGACTAATAAATGTCAGGGAAATAATAATATATCTCAGCTAACACACCAGGTTGCATGATCATAGTTCATTATGGTAGTTTATATTTCATACAGATTTACCTCGCCCCCAACTGTCATGTCATCCAACAACTAACCTTTCAAAGAAAGAGTAAGATGAAGAAGGCCAGAGAAGGAAGGCCACAGATATAATGGAAGAAGCCAGAAAGAACTTCTAAAAAAAGAAATGGACACAGCTGTGTAAAAGTCAAATCATTCATTGGTTGGTAGCTAAATTAACTCAAAGAATCAATGTCCAAACACCACAAAACACATCTTCTAGTCCTTCTTAATAAAAACTAGGAAATCCCCAGTCCTGCCAAATGAGCCTGAAAAGTCCACTAGGTTTTATCTTCCAAATAGCAATCTCCAAAGGTGGTTGTTCCCTGCTACCTGCCAAGGAACCAGAGTCTTAGGTCGCTTTTTTGAGAGGGAAGATCATGGGGTAATTATCACTTGTGATCTCTAGAAAAACTCAATCTGTTTCTTGGTGAATGTCTTTTTCCCCTGGATAGTCGACATCTTATTGTTGTGATCTATACCAGAACAGTCATTAGAAGCATTTAAATTACAGCCACTGGGCTTTGGTTTTCTGAAATGGAAAATGACTTGAAACTAATGCCATAATAGGCTATTATAGTAGCCCTGAGGCTGGAGTAAGTAAGACCCAAGTTCAAACATGGCCTCAGATCTTTATTGGCTACATATGTGACCTTGGGCAATTCATTTAACTTTTTGTCTGCCTCAGTTTAGTCATCTATAAAATGGAAAGAATTTTATGCCTCCCCGGGTTGTTGTGCTGATCAAATGAGATAATATTCTCAAAGTGCTTTGCAAACGTTAAAGTGTAATGTAAATGATCACTATTATTATTGTCCTGTTAGAGATAATGTCATGAAACACAGGAGGCAAAAACTTCCTTAGAGTAAAACATGAATGCTGACTGCTTGGGTTTGAATGGATAGTCCACTGAAGACTTCCAAGAGCTTTTAAGCATCAAAGACTAATTTAGACAAATATAAATGAATATACACAATACTGTGGTGCTGGAGAAATCAGTTATTGCTAAGGAGACCCCTGCCCTACAGCCCCTGACCACACCCCCAGAAAGAATGGACTCAGACCTTTTGGCATTTAGCAAATGTCCCTGGGGCTCTGTGACTCCTCCAAGGAATGTCAATAGATAAGATCATCCCACCAAAAGATAACGATCATAATCTTCAATCTGTCCCTGTGGACCACCTTGTGACCTGGTCCATAAATTTCAAGAGATAATTAATCACTGCCTGTTTTTTCTGTATAAATACTACTTCTTCACCCCAACTCAGGGCCATTCTGATTTGGGTTGAACTCTGAATAGTCTCCAGCTAAGTTCTCCATTTAAAACTTATACTCTGGGGCGTGTCTCACTCGCTCTTGGCATAACAATACCATAGTTTTTAAAGGTGATACAGCAATTATAGCAGCTGTTTCATTATGTAACAATAATAATAACTAATATTTATATGGCACTTCCTAGGTTCCAGGCACTATATGAAGGACTTTACAATTCTCACCTCATTAGTCCTCATAACAACCCTGGAAGGTAGAGAGTTTATTCCCATTTTACAGGTGAGGAAATTGAGGTTGTGAGTTGACCAGAGTCACACAGCTAGTGATATATGATGCTGGATTTCAGCTCAGGTCTTCCTGAGTGCTATATCCACAGGGCCACCTAGCTGCTCCCAATAATAAAAAGTAAAGCAGTGGAAGATATTCAAAAAGAGAACCAGACTTTAAATATCACTTTTTTCAGCTTTATATATCATTTGAGTGAAAAGGCATCCTCTATTAAAATATTGTGCAGAGGGAGAGCTCAATGTTTGTTTTTAGGTAATAGGGTTTGGAAATGGACACATTAAAATTCTCTTTGTATATGAAGTTGGTTTCTGTCAGACAAATTAGATGGCGACGAATTTTTAAAAATTTCCTTGTTTAAGTCAATCTCTTCCTTCATTGATTTTTCTTTTGGGGGGGGAGGGAGGGGAGAGGACGCAATCAGGGTTAAGTGACTTGCCCAGGGTCACACAGCTAGTAAGTGTCTAAGGCCAGATTTGACCTTAGGTCCTTCTGATTCCAGAGCCAGTATTCCATCCATAGTGCCACCTAGCTGCCCCATTCATTGGCTTTTCAAGTGTTCTTAGTAAATGTGATACATCAAGACCAGAAGGGCAAAGACTTGGGATCACCCAATTAAATTAGTCCACCCTCTATACGCCACCACTGGAGTTATCAATTATCAATAGTAGTGAAAAGAATACCTGAAAGTTTCTTTATTTTGCATCTGTCATCTGGATGAAGTTTCCCCATGCTTTATGTGTTGGGGAATTTGGGGGAGTCTGTGGAATACCTAACATCCTCTAAATTTTCAACAGCATCCCCTCCAGTTTGCTTCCTTTAAGCTTCTCTACCAGGATGCTCCTTGAGGAATATGGTCAGATTGCAGACTTTGTAATGAAGGATGACTCATGGACTTGCTGAAGTTGTGCTCCACAATCTCCTCCCAGGCTATAGGATTTCACATTTGCGTCCAATTGTTCTGCCACTTAGAAAATCCCACAGCCCTTTACAAGGAGCAGCATGAAGCACAGCAGCCCATGGAATCTTGAACCAGGAAATTCTCTCCATGAACTTACTTTCCAAAATATTTCAATAACTGTATTTCAACCTAATTAGCTTCCTTAGCAATACAATGTATTTTATTCTATGCTTTTAAAAGCATTATTCTGAAAAGGGGTGCATGGGCTTCACTAGATTCTGCCAAAGGGTCCAGACCACACACACAAAAAAAGGGTAGGAACCATGATTTTACAGATGAAGAAACTGAGGTTCAGAAAGGGGGAAGTGATTTGCCCAAGTTCACACAGCAAATCAGTGACAGATTGAAGCCTAGGCTTCTTGATCTTTGGCTCAAAGTCTATTTCCAGTACATCTTTTTTCTATAACCTCTGCTCCTTCAGTTCTGTATCTCGCCAGCTCAAGCTTCAGGTGAGGATCTGCAAACAGGCAGACTCAGTACTAGATTACCAACCCTCCTCGCCACTCTCCTCCACCACCACCACCACCCCAATTTGATTTCTTCTTTGCTAATTGACCCCAAGCAAACTGTGACTAGGTCTCATGGGAATGGGCCTAATAACTTCTTATTATGAAACGTCTGAAACTTAACTACAGGGTCCAAGGGCAGCTGTCCTGAACTATCTGTCATCGGGTTGGAACTCTGGGAAATCTCAGCTCTCTGGAACTGTGAGATACCTAATCTTTTTCTTTCCTCTTTGCTTTTAGCATAGTAAAGCCAGTACTAAGCCAAGATATCCATTTCTTTCACCATGGACCTAAAGCTCCAGGTTTCCTTGCTCTTTATGAGATGAGGTCTCTTTTAGGATTCTATTCTGGAGACCTAGCTGAAGAGCAGCTAGGGACTGGGTCTGCCATGGTACCTGTCATCACCAGCATGACCCAGAAGATGCAAAGAAGAAGCTCAACACAAAGCTTGATTGCTTTGGGCAAATACCTTATGGGACCTAGGCCAAGATCTTCAAAATGCCAAAATTTGTAATAGTCATGACCAAAATGAGAGCCTGTATTCTAAGACCAAGACTGGTTTTTAACACACTTGGGAGCTGTATAAATAATAGTGATGGTGATGGTGATGGTGGTGGTGATGGTGGTGGTGGTGGTGGTGATGGTGGTAATAGATAGATGATAAATAGACATTTACACAGTGCTTTGCACACATTATCTCATTTGGGCTTCACAACAACTCCAGAAATTATATTATTATATCTACTTTTAGATAAGAACTGAAGGTAAGAAGATAAGAAACTGAAGATCAAGGAACTTAAGAGATTTGTCCAAGAAAATATAGCTAGCATGTGTAGAGGTGAGATTTGAACCCAGGTCTACCCAACTCTAAACCTGGCACTCTATCCAGATTGCCATAGAAGCATGTCCCAATGTATATCTCTTCCTCCTTCCCTCTCAGTATTGAATACCCTCCCCCCTCTCACTTGTAGGCTACAAGTTGCCCCAGATTTGCAATTAGCTTGATGTGTACAACCTTGGGGGCAAGTCTCTTCTCCTGTGGACCTCAGTTTCCTCAGCTATAAAAGAAAGATGTTGGACTGGATGGTTTCCAAGGTCCTTTTTAGTCCATGAGCTGTCCAGAGCTCCCCACTGTAGAATTCCACCAGGCTAAGCATTGAAGGCCAGAGATCAAATGTTTAAAACTAGAAGAGGTCTTAGGTATCATCCAGCCTAATTCCCTCATCTTACAGATCAGAAAACTGAGTCCCAGTGAAGTCAAGTGACTTGTACAAGATTATACAGATAGTAAATGGCAGTGGTTAGAATTGAACCCAGGGCTTCTGAGTCCTTTGCTAAACATTGGGGATGCAAAGAGCTCTTTTTGCTATACCAGCTATCTCCCAGGCTCCTGGTGTTTCCCTCTCTCCCTCCCTTCATCCTATCCAACCTAGTGTCTCATTTCCTTAAGGTCCTGCCCTATACCAGGAAACCAATAAGATAATTAAACTTTAAATTTGGGGGAAGGATGGCTAAGGGTGTTGTTGTTTCCAAATGAACCATACACCCAGGCTCCTCATGCATAGTTTGTGCATTTTAATAGATACCTTTAAGGAATGACCAATGAAATGTCAGACACTAAGACAGGGGAATGAGGAAGTCATCTTTGGTCACTAGGGATTTTCCCAACACACTTCAAATCTTAGGATCAGAGGATTCTAGATTAGAGCTGGAAGGAACTCAAAGACCATCTAGTGCAATCCTCTCATTTCACAGATGAGGACACTGAGATCCAGGAAGATCAAGTAACTTGTCTAAAGCTACACAGGTAGTCAGTGACAGAGGCAAGATTCAAATCCAGACCTCCTGACTCTTTAAATCACATCACACCTGCAGCTACCATTGCACAACCTGCCTAGCAAAAAAGCTAATGGCTGAACAAGTTATGGCATATGATTGTAACAGTACTATTGTGCTGTGGGAATTGACAAGCGGGGTGGCTTCAGAAAAACGTGGGAAGACCTATATGAAGTGATGCAAAGTGAAGTGAGAAGAAGCAGGAGATCATTGTGCACAATAACAATGTTGTAATGATGATCAACTATGAGAGACTTGGCTTCTCTGATCAATACAATGATCCGAGACAATTCCAAGACATTCATGATAAAAAATACTATCCATATCCAGAGAGACAACTGATGATCTGAGTGCAATTTGAAGTATAATTTTTTACTTTATTTTCCTTGGCTTTTTTTGGATATATGGCTAATGTGGAAATATGTTTGGCATGATTTGACATATATAATTGATATCATATTGCTTGTCTTCTCAGTGGGTGCGAAAGAGAGAATTTGGAACTCAAAATTTAAAAAGAAAAGAATGTTTAAAATAAATAAAAGTAATAATTTTTTCAAAATTATGACCCTATTCCCTCCTGTCATCTTCAAGCAGACCTTATCTGAACTCTCCTTGTAAGTCCAATATTAACCAAAGTAGAACAGTGCCAAGCCCATTCATTTTCAACAATGTGTGCCTTGTTAGAATGAAGGCCTTCCAAATTGTATCCTTATGACTTATTGAATTCCTATAATCATCAGAAGGAACACTCAGTTTTTCTAAATGTTCCTGCTACTCCCTTTCTTATCTCTAACCTTCCCAAGATTGAAGGCTTCTCAAAGATCTCTTGCTTGCTTTAAATCTTAATACAAAAGCCTTCTGATTTAATTTCAGAGCCAGTCTTCTGTTAATCACATGTAAAAGACCATACTCCCTATTGCTCAGGCCTATGCTAATTCTCCCATATCTATTCTCTCTTCTCCAAAACTTTAAAAAAAAAAAATACCTCCATGTTGGTCTTTTCTCTCTCAATGGCCAGTGTTCCTCTTACCCACCGAGCTGACTTGCTATACTTAGAATCATTAACTTTTAGAATTAGGAGGGAAACAAAAAAGGCAGTTCATATTTCTTTAAGTGAATTCTGAAATAAGATAATTTCTGGGGCAGATCAAATTATCTTCAATTGTTAGAGTTACATGGTCCAATCTTCTATTGCACAGATGAGAAAACTGAGGTCTACGTTAAACAAAGTTAGAGGTTGTTTGCTTTCTGATACTCATATTAATTAGTATTTTACATAACCACAGTGTCTCAGAATTGGAAGGTACTTCAAGACCACCTAGTTCAACCAATACCTGAACAAATTCACCTTTGCTCGAGGCAGTCCATTCCATTTTCGGATTGCTTTAGTTATGAATTTTTTTTTTCCTGACATCACACCTAAAGTTGCTTCTTTGTAGCTTTCACCTATTCCTGGTTCTGATCTCTGGAGCCAAACAAAACAAATCCATTCCCTTTTGCTCATGACAACGGTTCATATATTTGAGTACAACTATTATCTCTCCACCAAATCCTCCGGGCTAAACATCCCTAGTTCAACTCAAGCATCTTCACCATTCTCATGTCCCTCCTTTGGAAACTTTCTAGCTTATCGAGAATGTTCCCAAAATGTAGTTTGGAGAACTGAACACAATGGTCCAGATGTGGTCTGGCCAGGGCAGAGGACAGTAAGTCTATCGCCTCCCTAACAGTGGACAGCAGGCCTTAATGCGCCCAAGATGACATTGGTTCTTTGGCTGTTGTATCACCCTGTTGACTCATATTGGGTTTGAAGTACATGAAAAGCTCTAATCTTTTTTCAGATGAACTGCTGTCTTGCCACACCTCCTTCCTACTGTATTTGTAAGATTGTTGTGTTTTTTTTTTTAACTCAAAATGCAATGATTGCAGGATTTTACATTTATCTCCCTAACAGGTATAACTCTGACTCTACTTGCTCTGGACCAGACCCATTATAGTTTAGCCATTACTGTTTGTCCAGTATTGTAAAGGGATTAAGAAGTCTCATTTCCTTGTCATTGATTCAGCCCCAACCATCTGTCTTCTCCCCACTTTAGAGGCCTTGACTAGCCCCCCAGTTTCATTTAGTTTTTAAAAAGAGATACTTTAAAGATATTGGAAGAACAAATATACAAACAATTCCTTCCACATCTGAAGGACATAATTACCCTTCAAGGGCATATGTGTTTTTGGGGGTGGGGAAAGAGTGAAAATTAGACTTACAGTTTAGCTCAATTCCTACATTGGATTAGTCCCATCAAGTTCAAATTCAAAGCCGTATGGGCAACTCCTCCATATCCTTGTTCTCCAGGGCTTTTATGTTGGGCTGATTGGTAACAAAACCTTACCTAGATTCCTGGATTCATTGATCGTAGAGCTAGAGCTCTGGGGTTGGAAACATCACTCCTTATACTATGTATAATGTATAATGATGTAAGAAAAGGCCAAAACCTCAGGCCCATTTCTCTGGGCCACACTGGGGAAGTGGGAGGTGAAAAAGGTGGCTTTCAAGCCCTCCTTGATTACCAAATGGGGTGAGCAAAGGAATCCTTCACCCTCAGATACAAATACAGGAAAAAGCCACCCAAGTTGCTGACAGTTTTAAATCAACTTTTTTGGCCGCACAGTCCATGGAAAAGACTGCTTCCAACCACATGGTAGACCAACAGCAGAATATCCATGCTCTGTTGTTCCAGTCTCCCAGAAGTGGGAGCCATCTTAGGAGGTCTAAGCATGAGCCAAACCCCCACTGCATCCCTATTATATTTTGTCTAATTAGATTCAGCCTAGGGTTCTAGCCTTTCAAAATCAGGATGATGACTTTGTTATAGTGTATTAGCTATCCCTCCTAGTAGTATGTGATCTCCAAATGTGATAAGTATGCTCACTAATCCTTTAGGGACACCATCAATAGACTGCTGAACCTGGAGTCAGGAAGACCTGAGTTCAGATCTGCTCTCATACACTTATGTGGGAAACTTGCTCGCTCTAGAAAGATAAATACTCCTTGTGAAGCCAGGAAAGCTCTTATTTTATTTTACATTCCTTGTGAATGGGTAACTCCCCAAAGGAGCACACTTGCTCAGACAAATGCAAGGCTATTTATGTCCTGTTCCCAATTCAAATTCCCCCCCTTGTTCCCCATTGGCTGAATGCAACTTTCTGAACTGTCTCTTCTAGATTCTCCTCCTTGATATGTTCCCCCTCCAGCTCCTATTAGAACTACTCACCTCTGACTTACATCCTGTTATCACTCAAAGCTGGGAGTAGTATTAATCCTGTGGAAACAGAATTCCTTCTTTTGTTTCTCACAATTATTAGCTGTGTGACACTATGACCCTGGGCAAGTCAATTAACCTCTGTTTACTTCAGTTTCCTCATCTATAAAATGAGGATAATAATAAGGCCTGCCTCCCAGACTTGTCCTAAGGATAAAATGAAACATTTGTAAAGTGCTTTGTAAATGTTAGTTATCCTTGTTGTGATTATTATTATTAAACCCATTGATAAAAATGTTAAATAGCATACAGCCAAACAAAGAACCCTGGAGCTTTCTACCACAGACCTCTTTCCAACATGACATTAAACCATTAACAATTGTTCCAGTCTTTCAATCAATTCCACATCCACCCAATTTTACCCACATGTTTTCATCCTGGTCATGGGAATAACATGAGAGACTTTGTCCGATACTGTTATGGCAAAAGTGATCAGAAAATTCTCGCCAGAATGATGCAAAGGCCCTAGTAACTAGGGTTGTACTGAGCATGACTGGAGATTCAGGAGGGAAGGAGGTCTATAAAAGAATCTCTACAACATTAGAAGGAGGATTGGAGAAATGTTCTATGGCCAAAGAGAACACATCTCCAATCATCGGTCAAATTTTGCCTTTTTACCTCCAAAATATTCTTTAATATGACCTCTTCTCACCATTCACACAGCTACCACAGGTCTTCTTGCCTAGATTATCAGCATCAGTGTGCCTTGCCCTGCACCATACTGCTTTTCTTTGTGGCTCTAAGAACAGAACTCCATGCTTCTACACTACATGCCCGATTGAGCTAGACAACATCATTGAGCTTAAGTTGGAAAAGGCTAGTCCACAGAAAGGGGAGACAGGTGTGCTGTGTGGTACTGTGGAAAAAGGCAGTGAATTTGGAGTTAGGACCAGTAGAGGGGAAAGGGGAGGACACACTGGGGAGCACAAAGAGAGAAGGAAGAACAGCATAAACAAAGATTTCAAGGCATAAATTAGCATAACATATACTGGGAACCATGAGGAGAGTAATCTATTGAGAGCAGAGAGTTTGAATTTGGTAATAGTAGAAAATAAAGGGTGAGACATGTAAGTTGAGTCAGGGTAGTAATAAATAACCAAATCTTAGATTTATACAGTGCTTTGAAGTTTAAAGGCATTTTTGTTACAACGGTCCTATTTGGTACATAGTACAAGTGGCATTTCCCCACTTTTACAGATGAGGAGACCGAGGCACAGAGAGGTTACATGAATTGCCAAGGTGTATATAGCTGGTAAGTGGCAGAGTCAAGTTCAAATCTAAGTCTTCAGATGTCTACTCAGTGCTTTTTCTAGAATCCTGAGCTCCAGGCTAACAGGTTTAGGTTATATTTTCTGACACTAGGGACCTATTGAATTTCATGAGCAAGGTAGTGACATGAAAAAAATACTTTGATCTGGTAGAAATGTGTCATTTCTTTTTCTTTTTTCTTTTGGTTTTTAGAGGGGGAAAGGCAGAGCAATTGGGGTTAAGCAACCTGCCCAAGGTCACACAACTAGTAAGTGTCTGAGGCCGTATTTAAACTCAGGTCCTCCTGACTCCAGGGCCCGTGCTCTACTCACTGCACCACCTAGCTGCCCCAAAATGTGTCATTTCTTACTCCATCTACTCTACATTTACAGATTATACCAAATGTGCACAGGGTCAATCAATAAGCAATTTAATCAGCACTCATTATGTGTCATGCTCAGTGCTAAGTCATGAAGAATCAAAGGCAAAAACATAGTCCCTGCTTTCAAGGAGCTTACATTCAAATGGAAGAAGTCAGACATCAAACACCATTACAGACTTAGCTTTTGCCATGGAGAACAAGGAGGGCAGGAGCAGCAGAATCTCTCCAACTGAAGGAACTTAAAAAAAAAAAACAACTAAAGGATGGACCAACTGATCGCAAAAATCTAAATATCTTATAAGTCAACCAAGTGTGGTGAATTGGGACAATTGTTTGGGTAATTCAATGGGGGTGGGGGAGTCACCCTTAATTACCTGGTACCAGTTGTTAGTCCTTGGTTTTCAAAGGATTATGACATCATGGGTTGATGTTTTGACTCCATTGTGAATTGATTTAAGTGAGACAGTTGCAGAATTGTCAGACTCACTCTCTCTTCCAGAGTCATTGAAGTGCAGTAGTGAATAGGATGGATAATTGTGAAGACTTCACAGGGTATGTTTAATGGAGAGGTTTTGGGATTTGATTTGGCTTTGTGATTTTGGAAGGTGAGGGCCTGGAACTGAAGGCATGCCCTTCCCCCTCTCTCTCAGATGTTAGAAGATAATGAACTTCCTGTGAGCTCTTTGTTCTTTGCTCTAGGAAGGTCTCTCCTCCCCCCCCACCCCGTTTCTTCTCCTAGACTTTCAGATGCCACCCTGGCAGTTAAGTTCCCATAGGGAAAAACCTGAATGGACTGGATCAACCTTGGTCCTCTGTGTAGTTTTCTAGACTGTAAGCCCACCTCCTAGCCAATGGTGAGAAGGGATAGAGGTGAGCGGGAATCTTTTTCATTAAGAGTATAAATTAGGACAGGTCCCCTTTTACCTCGCCTCCTCCGTTATGGAGGTGTGCCCAAATCTTGCAAGGTTTGTGAAATAAATTTACTTTGTTCCTCTTAAGGATGTCTCTCCTATTATTTAAAAATTCTGTCCCATACAGTAGCAAGACAAAAGTCAGCACAACTGACAGTGGGAAAGCAACAACAAACAACAACATGCCAACCACACAATGTTACACCAACACACCACACCAACATTCCAATAGCATGATGACATCACAATGTCACACCAACGACATGCTGACATCACAATGTCATGCCAATGTCAGGTGTCGACCTAGAGAAGTTAGGTTGAAGGAGACATCAGGCTAGGTGATATAAAAATTCGTATAGTTTTATTCCCCTGAAGCTAGTAGGTCATAATCTGGAGCTTCTGATTCGTTTGAACCAGAAAGTCAAGGTTTAAGTAACAATTCAGAATCTCCATATCAAAGAAAGGAAGTTTTTAGGTAAACGTGGCAATTGACGAGGTAGGGGCACTTAGAGATGCAAATGTCTCTAGCCCACAGCTCTGGCTGCAGACTTTCTGTCACCACAGTCAATTTTATCTGGTCTTTGAAGTTGCTGAGGCAGGAAAGGGGCATTTTTAGAAAACAGCAAAAGCAGTTTGGAGGCTTTAGATATTATTGGGGTTCAAATAATCTGAAAGGATTGACACAGGACAACAGAAAAGGGCAGAAAACAATTTTGTGTAAAGGAAAAGATTTATATTAATTATTAAATGGTGTAAAGATGTGGCTGTTAAAGATGACGATCAAGAGCTAAAGAGTAACAACAAAAGAACCCTGTTTTAAAATATGCTACTAATATATATGAAGAAACAGCCTTCAGATAAGATTCGGACAAAAAAAATCTGTGATATAAGACATAGAAATTCATATCCCTTTGTGAATAATGTAAGATGATCCCTCACTTGTGTGAGAACAGTTTAATGTTTTAAGCAGGCAGGGGAAGATCTTTTATTTATTGAAAGCCAGATGAATAAATGTATATTAACACAGTTTCAAGGTACCAAAGGGATGGATGCTCATGGAAGCCTTCAGAGATACAAGCATGATGTGAATTTCAGCTCACTTGTAAGTAACTCTTTTTTTGACTGAGGGTAAACCTTTTGAAAAATCATAAACATCTAGAGACTGAAGTCTTTTTTTAAAGGATTATTGATTTGATAGAAGTCTGGGGAGTTGTGAATTTGTAAGTGAAACATTAATCTCTGAGAGTCAGGAGGCTCCCATTTAATGTATAAGAGCTACGAAGAAGAACTGATGGGCAGAAAAACCTGGCATGGGAGCTTAAGGGCGGAGAATTCAAGGCACCACACAAGGGCTTCAAAGTTGCTCCGGTTCTAGTGGTTAGAAGTAGTTCACAATAGGCTTCAGCTGAGTGATTCTCATTTTTTGGGAGAGAATTGGTTTCTTTGGCCAAGAGCTTCAGAGACAACTATCACCCTTCAATGCCACCTTCTCCCTTCTTGTTCTAAAGATGAAGAAACTGATGTCCACAAAGGTTAGGTGACTCACTCATGGCCACACAGAGAATTAATGGCCAGTCTGGGAAAATCTTTCTAACAATCAGAGATAGACTAAAATGAAACCTGGGAAAGGAGTAGGTTCCCCCTTCCTAGAGGTCTTTTAAGCAGAACACAGATGACCATTTGTTAAGTATATAATGTTGATGGAATTATAAATACAAAATACAAATAAGAAACTATTAGAAATAAATCTCTCTGGCAAAAAAAAAAACCTTATATGATTAAAAGATAATGACTATCATGATCGCACAGAATTGTGTCTTGACTGACAGCTGCATCTGCATAGAATATTAAAGCTTGATTTTGGTGACTATGAAATAAATTGATTACCTCTATCGAAACAGCTTCAAGAAAAGATAATTGGAGAAAGTAAAGATAAAGTTAATAAAAGAACATGAAAGGGAAGTGGTTCATGAAAAAAAAAATCATCTAGTCCAATTCCTATACTTTATAGATAAGGAAACAGAAGCCTGGGCATAGGAAGTAATTGACCATGGTCACATAGGGCAGCAAGTAGCAGAACCAGGTATTTAGACTCTAAATTTAGCACTTTTCTCACTATACTTTTGTTAGAAACATACTCACATTGTCTAGGAATAAACAAGACTCCTTGGGAAGCCAGGAACGTTTTAATTACAATTTACATTTATTCCCCCTGAATAAATGGGTACCTCCCCTGAACAGAGTACAGGAGAAAGTACAAAGGACTCAGATGGATGCCAGTCTTTTAATAGACTCTCACCTCAACTCTCCCACCAGGCTCTTCATCGGCCAGATACAACCCCCTGACTGCCTAAGTCATGCCCTCCTCAAATGGCTCATTTAAGCATGTACAAGCCTCTGACCTTTCACCCGACCCACCTGAGGCCTGGTTTCTGCTAAAGCTGGGGTTGGGGAGGGGGAAATTTACACCTTCAATTCTGTGGAAACAAAACTCCTCCTCCCCACCACCCCCAGTTTCTTACAACTTTATTGCTTCTCTCTTTTTTTTTTTGGAGGGGGGAAGACAAGGCAATTGGAGTTAAGTGACTTGCCCAAAGTCACACAGCTAGTAAATGTATCAGGTATCTGAGGCCCGATTTGAACTCAAGTCCACCTGATTCCAAGATCAGTGCTCTACTCGCTGCACCACCTGGCTGCCCCCTTATTACTTCTCTAATCCACAGTATGGAGGACATAATATAGGAAGAGCAGTAAACCACTTGTTTTAAAGTGGCAACGTTTCTACCAAGTAAATGAATGCGCCAAGACTCACCTTTGACCAAAGTAAGTCTGGGCAAATATCCCGAGGAGCCTTTAGTTTGAGAAGGCTTAAAGGGATGATCAAGACTTGTTCTTGTGCCACTTTCTTATATGGAATTTCAAACACCTTTATGTGTAGCAAATGTGAAACAGGTACTGAAGGAGAGGGAATGCCTTTGGTAGGACTCAATTAACTATAGAAAGTACAGCATTTACTTAGCATTTCTCCCCCAGTGGGGGCATGGCTCTCTTCAGCAGAGACACCATTGTACTCGTAGTGAGTAGCTACCAGGTTGTTAAATGTTGGAATTGATTGAAGCTAATTTTTTTTCTTTTTTTTAAAAATTAATTTGTTTATTTTTAGTTTTCAGCATTCACTTTCGTAAGATTTTGAGTTCTAAATTTTCTCTCCCTCCATCCCCTCCCCCCACTTCAATCTGATATAGGCTCCACATATACATTCGTATTAAACCTATTTTCACATTAGTTATGTTGTAAAGAAGAATTAGAACCAATGAGAGGACCCATAGGAAAGAAGAAACAACAACAAATCAGAGAGCAAATAGTATGCTTCGATCTGCTTTCTGACTCCATAGCTCTTTTTCTGGATGTGGCTAGTGTTTTCCATCATGAGTCTTTTGGAGTTGTCCTTGATCCTTGCATTGCTGAGAAGAGCTAAGTCTATCAAAGTTAATCATCGCACAATGTTGCTGTTGCTGTGAACAATGTTCTCCTGGTTCTGCTCACTTCATTCAGCATCAGTTCATATGAATCTTTCCAAGTTTTTCTCAAGTCTGCCTGTTCATCATTTCTTATTGAACAATAATATTCCATTGCATTCATGTACCGCAACTTGTTTGGCCATTCTGTAGGGACCTAGGAAAGGGTTAATAGTTTTAACAAGAAAATAGCTGAGAATACAGGATGCACAGCATGACGATTAACACTCCAAAAGTTGTTACCTTGGGATGAGACCCTATAAGATTAACTACTTCCCGAGAAGGTTTAATTGCCCCAAAGAGTTACTTCCTCCAGGGGGGATCGGTCTCTACAGATAAGAAGAAGACAAACTGGAGGCGTCAGGATGTCCGGGCCCAGGAACTGATAATGTCTGGACCCCAGGAACTGATAATATCTGGACCCCAGGAACTGATAGGAATGGAATGTTGACTATGCATTAATTGCCTCTTCGTTTCTGTACCCTAATTACTTCTTTGTTTCTGTACCCTATAAATTCTGCCTTAAACCTGGAGTCGGGGTCTTTTCATCATTAGGATGGAAGGCCCTGGCATGCCAGTAATAAAAGAGCTCTATGTGATTGGCTAATCCTGTTGTCCCTGGACTCTTTCCATTCCCAAGCAAACGAATCTAACAATTCCTTAATTGACAGGCATTCCCTCAATTTCTAATTCTTGGCCACCACAAAAAGAGCTGTTATAAATATTTTTGTACATATGGGACCTTTTCCTAATGTTATGATCTCTTTAGGATATAGATGTAGAGGTGGTATTGCAGGGTCAAAGGGTATGCAGAGTTTTATAGCCCTTTGGGCATAGTCCCAAATTGCTCTCCAGAATGGTTGGATCAGTTTTCAACTCCACCAACAATGCATTAATGTTCCAATTTTCCCACATCTTCTTCAACATTTATCATTTTCCTATTTTGTTAGCAAATTTGATAAGTGTAATGTGGTACCTTGGAGTTGTTTTGATTTGCATTTCTCTAATCAATAGTGATTTAGAGCATTTTTCATAATTTCTTCATTTTCTTCATCTGAAAACTGCCTGTTCATATCTTTTGACAATTTACCAATTGGAAAATGACTTGTATCCTTATAAATTTGACTCATTTCTGCATATATTTTAGATATGAGGCTTTTGTTGTAAAAATGGTTGTAAAAATTGTTTTCCAGCTTTCTGCTTCTCTCCTAATCTTAGTTTCATTGGCTTTGTTTATGCAAAAACTTTTCAATTTAATGTGATCAAAATTATCCATTTCGTATTTCATAATGTTCTCTGTCTCTTGTTTGATCATAAATTTTTCTATTCTCCATAAATCTTACAGGTGAACTATTCCTTGTTCTCCTAGTTTGCTTATAGTATCAGCCTTTATATCTAAATCATGTACCTATTTTGGCTTTATCTTGGTATATGGTGTAAGATGTTGGTCTATACCTGGTTTCTGCCGTACTGTTTTACAGTCTTCCCAGCAGTTTTTGTTAAATTGTGAGTTCTTATCCCAGAAACTAGTGTTTTGAGGTTTATGAAACAGTAGATTACTGTAGTCATTGATTACTGTCTTATGTACCTAACCTATTCTACTGATCCACCACTCTATTTCTTAGCCAGTGCCAAGTAGTTTTGAAGATTACTGTTTTATAATACAATTTAAGATCTGGTGTGGCTAGGTCACCTTCCCTTGCATTTCTTTCCATTAATTCCCTTGATATTTTAGATTTTTTCTTCTTCCAGATGAACTTTGTTATTATTTTTTCTAGCACTACAAAATAATTTTTTGGATGTTTCATAGGTATGGTACTGAATAAGTAAATTAATTTAGGTAGACTTGTCATTTTTATTATAGATTAATTTTTTCTTGCATGGATATATGTAGTCTAAGTGTACGTATTCATTTATATACGTATACATATACATATATATTTGTTGTCGTTAAGTCATTTTCACTTGTGTCTGACTCTTTGTGACCCTTTTGGAGGCTTTTTTGGTGAAGATACTGGAGTGGTTTGCTGTTTCCTTCTCTAACTCATTTTACAGATAAGGAAACTGAGGCATACAGGGTTAAGTGACTTAGCCAAGGTCACACAGCCGGTAAGTATCTGAAGCCAGATTTGAATTCAGATCCTCCTGACGCCAGGCCTAGAGATCTATCTACTACATCACCTAGCTCACACACACATACACACATACATTTACTGTATTTCCCCACGCATAAGATGCACCTTAATTTTGGGGCCTCAAATTTGAAAAAAATATAGTACATAAAGTTATTGAACTCAAGTTTTATTCATCATAAAATTCATACAACTCCTCATCACTGTCAAAACTCCCATCCATTAGCTTGTCCTCATCTGTGTTTAATGACGAATGACTGTCTTCATATATTGCCTCATCCTCAGTTCCATCTATGGCATTTGAAATGCCACACTTCTTGAATTACTTGACAATGATCTTGATCTTGATATTATCCCAGGATCTTTTCACCCAGGTACAAACTTCTCCTACAGTTGGTTTCTTCACTCTTGTCTCTCATGGCCTTCTTCTCCTGTGGCATTTTCAGTAGGATTTCTTCTTCCCGTAGCTAGGTCTCAGATCATTTTCTCATTTGGAGGAGGACCAAACTTATGTTCAGCAGCACGATTCCATTCACTTTTGCAAACTGGATCACTTTTAACTTGAATTCAGCACTGTACGAAAATCTTTTCGGAGCCATTTCTGGGCAGAACGTGGCAAAACGTAACCTAATATACTGGTAACAGATGCAAAACAATAAATGCAAAGACAACAAGCACGCAAGTAAAAAAATCTACAACCACCGTGTAAGACGCACCCAGTTTTTAGACCCCAAGTTTTTTGAAAAAGGGTGCATCTTATACACGGGGAAATATGGCATATAGTATAAGCATATATAATATATATGAAAATACGTACATGTGCTTATATAGTATAGAATAAATACATGTAAGGCTATAGATATTATATAGAAAGATATTTATAGTCTTCTCAAATACACCCAACAATTGTATTTTGAAGAAAATTTTGTGACTTGAGAGGGAGGTTTTTTCCCCACTCTGTTTTATTTGCTCTCCTTCTGGGAAACTTCTGAACTAAATTTCTACTGATTCAATGTGGCTAAATTCCTGTGGATTTTCTTATCTCATTCTATAGATATGGTAGGGCAGATAGGTGGCACAATGGATAGAGCTCTAGACCTGGAGTTAGGAAGACCTGAGTTCAAATCTAACCTTAAACACTATCTGTATGACCCTGGGTAAATCATTCAACTTCTGTTTAACTGAGTTTCCTCATTTGTAAAATGGAGATAACAATAGCACCTACCTCTCAAATTTGTTGTGAGAATAAAGTGAAACAATGTTTATAAAGCACTTTGTAAACCTTAAAGTGCTATAAAATTCCAGCTATCAAAATCATCGTCATCATCATCATCATCATTATTGTATGTTATTTTACTGTGCATTGTTTTTTATTGATCCTTGGATATATGTTGAGTAAAATCTAATCCTTTTAAGTTCCAATTGCAAAATTCTATTATTGTGTGATTAAATTTTATTTGTTGCATTGCTGTGTTCATTGAGGACAATTTAAGCTAAAATGAATAGTATATGTGTGTGTGTGTGTGTGTGTATACATATATATATATATATATACATATACATATATATAAACTTTATAGTATTGGTATAAGGCTTTTGAGTTAAAACCCTACTAGAGACTTCTGAGGTCAGGACTACCAATAAAATGATTAAAAAAAAAATCACTGAAAGGAACAGTGATTGTGCAGAGTTGTGACATTCTTAATAAATGTTGTGAGGAGGTGGACAGAGCCCTGTTTGCGGTCTATAGGTTACTTGCATCAGCTGCACATTCTAAAAACCCTAAAGAAATGGAGTCAGTAGTAATATCTGGCAACTTGTCATACGAACCTCCTCTTTACCCCCAACTGAAGAAGAGGTGATAGAAATAAAACTCAAGACAACACTGTAAAAGGGAAGGCTGTCTGAAGATAATGCCTAATGCATTTATGAGGAGAAAAAAAAAGTTGACATCTAACAGTTCAGAGTGATGTCTACAAGCCAGAATAAGACTTTCATCATGCCACATTACATTTCTTTTCAGGAGAGTCACCACATTCAGCCATCAAGGAACAAACTGGGATGCTGGATAAGATATAACACAGATATGTTGAAAGACGTAGCGGATGACTAAAATAATGAATAGGAGACTCCATAAAAATCTAAAGAGACCAGCTTTGGATCTGGGGTGTGGTTGGATATCTGAAAGCCCTAATATTTGAATCAGTATTTGAATGCTTGGAAAGACTACAAAAGCTTTGGCATTGTGGAGAACCCGAAGTAAGCTTGTCCTAAAATGTCAACATTTGACATCCCTCAGTTTTCATGGTGTGAGATTGAGAGGTTGCTTCAAAGGTTAGTAGTCAAGGGAGCAGTGAAATTAGAAGACACAAATGGATGAGGCTGCTACAAGTAAGGACTAATATGTAGCAAGCAGATGTTGCTCTGAGATGTGTAGGAAACGGCTTCAATTTTTTCAGTAAAATATGAGGTGAGGTTCTCAGCTGGGAGAGAGAGTGGGGAAACGGAGGTAACAGGAGGTTTGAATGGAGATGAAGACTTTCAGAAGAGCCCCTATAGAGAGTGAATGGGATAGTGAGTTGAGAAGGGTGTGAGGAAGGATTGCTTAGTATCAGTGAGAGCCCAGGTGAGGTTATATAATGAATTTGTGGTGGACCCAGTCAGAACAATTGTGTGATTTTTCTCCACCTCCCTCAACAATCCCTTCCCTCAAAGGAGTTTATGTTTTTTATAAGAACTAATTACATTATGGCCTCAAAAAGAAGTAGGAACAGTGGGTGGAAGCTGACCAAAAGAAAAGCAGATTTCAGCTCTATAGAATAAAAAATTTCCTAACAATTAGAGTTCTCCAAGAGTGGAATCAATTTCTGAGGTAGGCTATAGGATCATGGATTTAGACCTATAAAGAGGGGCCGTTAGGTGGCACAGTAAGTACAGCACCAGCCCTGGAGTCAAGAGGATCCAAGTTCAAATGTGACCTCGGGAGGGGCGGAGCCAAGATGGCGACTGGAAAGCAGTAACTGGCGTGAGCTCCCCTCCAAGTCCCTCCAAAAACCTATGAAAAAATGGCTCTGAACCAATTCTAGAACTACAGAACCCACAAAGGGGCAGAGGGAAGCAGGAATCCAGC
>CM053625.1:164198160-164360994 GCA_028646595.1 Phalanger gymnotis | reverse complement strand
GGCAGACTGGGGAACAGGGCAACCAGAATGTACGCCATCTTGGAGTGGGGGGGGGAGGAAATGGGGAGAAAATTTGTAATTCAAACGCCTGTGAATATCAATGCTGAAAACCAAACATGTCAAAAATAAATTAAAAAAAAAAAACCTTAGAGAGGATTTTAGCATTCTTTGTGGAAACAAAGTTGGTGTCCATTAAATGAAGAATGATTGGTGGGGGGTGGGAAATGACTACAATGCATAAATAAAATGGAATGTTATTTTATGATAAGAAATAATGAACATAAGAAATTCAGAGAAACCTAGGAAAAGTTGTATGAACTGATAGAGAAGTATGCAGAATAAGGAGATCAGTATTCATAATTCCAAAGATGAAAATATATCTCTAAAAGAAAGCTGAATTCTGAATAACAGAAAAATCAACAATGAATCTGGAAAACAGGCAAATAAATATACCTCCATCTTCAAAGTAAAAATGACGTGACTACTGAAACAGAACATTATATACATGAACATATGATACCTGTCTCGGATGTTTTTGCCTGATTAGTTTTCTTTGCCATAGGGGAAGCTTCAGTCTGGAGGTGGTGAGTGTTTGTGTGTGTATGGTGCGTGTGTATGCACGCAGGACTTGTTGGGGAGAAAGGTTGTTTCCAATAAAAGATTGTGATATAGGAACAAAAGTCATCAATAAATGTATTTTTAAGACATGTTATGGAGGAGGATGGTAGATTTTGAGCAGTCATCATCTTATAAACAGCAAAAAGTAGGTGGAAAATATGATTGCAAAAAAGTCTAGAGTGAGACCTAATTAAACTATATTATTCAAAGAACATTCAAAGATGAAACTGAAAGAAGAAAAATAAAAAGATGAAAAATGGGACAAATCTTTTAATATTTCCATGACAAAACATTTTTCATCATAAGTTACAATGGAACCAAGACAGTTGGGTCCTAAAATATCAGTCCCTCATATTCTGTAAGATGAGGAAGAAATGACACTAAGGGAAGGTAAAGACAGGGAAAGCCACTGAACCAGATCAAATGTGTCCAAAATAATTCCATGCAATGGGTGACATTTCCTATGCAGATAACTACTCCCGCCCCCAGATGTGGCTCAGAGGTAGGTGGTGGCCTACAAGGAACTTAAGAAGAATTAAGTTTCAATTTGGCCGAACCATTGACTTCTTTTACCTTATCTTGGTTTACCTGACTCTTTTGCCATACCCTTATAAAGGGATTAATGTAGAATTCTCTGTAGACAAATAAATACAGAGTCCTGTCCCCCACCGAAAAAAAATGACACAATTTTGAGGGTACTAGGAGATTGAATTTCAAGATAGCTGACAACAAAATACTGAACATTTGGGAAAAGTTACTGAAGGTATAACCAAAAAAAATTCACCTAAAAGACAGTTATCCCTATTCACCAATGTATCTGGTTTCTCATAACTATCAATTTTTTTGTGAAAATGACCTGCACATATATTGAAGGTAACCTTGAAGAAAACAAGAGAAGGAAACAGGTAGGCTTTTGCAAACAGTTTCTTATATCACACTACATCTTCATGGTCACACAATTGACTGAAAGATGCAGATAAATAGAAATCCACTATATTGGTTATTTGTTCATTATAAAATGTATATTTGATATGGAGTGAGATGAGCAGAATCAGGATAAAAGTTATATTACAACAAAATAATTGTAAAAATAAACAATTTTTAAAGACTTAAGAACTCTGATCTATGAAATGATCAACCATGATTCCAGAGGACTGATAATAAAGAATGCTACCCACCTTTTGGTAGAGAAGAGAAGGATTAAATATGCAGGATAGGAGATACAATTTTTGACACAGTCAAAATGGGAATTTGTTTTGCTTGACTCTACATATTTCTTTCAAGCATTTTATTTGTCTTTTTTTTTCCCCTCTTGCAATGAGAGGCAAGGGAGGGAGAGAGCTGAGATGAGAGAAAAAGAAAATAAATGCTTATTAATTAAAAAAAACTAAATTTAAAACTAAAAAACATATTTGACCCAGAAGAATAAATTGCTACCTTAAAAGCTCCCTTCCAACAAGGCATATCCCCCGCGTATGCTAACATCACACAATATTCTTTGATAGATGCAACAGTAGAAATAAGTGAGGCATAAAAGATGGAGATGTATTTTTGCCCAAGATGTTTATGCAATTATGGAGTATGTCCAGGGCAGAGTCTAAAAAGCATAGAATTTCTCAATGGTTGCTCAAGTCCTCTAGATGCTCCTGTTTGCAGAAAATCTTGAACTGGCAGCTCCAGAATACTATACCACTTCCATAATAAGCTCCACAACCATTCAAAATAGCTCAGCCTCACAGTCCCCATAGGAAAAAGCTAATGAATAAAGAATGCCTCTTGTCCAACCAGTGATGGGCAATTGTACAGGAACACATACCACATACGAACAGTAAGCTGGACCAAGAGCTCAATCAGAAAAGCAAGAGAACAAATGTATTACATTTGAGAAATTGTACTGCTCTTCCAATAATCCGAGAAACAAACAAACAAAAAATGATCTTTACTGGAGAGACAGCTTAGTGTAGTTTGGCCTTGCAGTCAGGAAGGCCTGAGTTCAAGTCCTTAACCTCTCAGTACCCCCAAGCAACTCTCTAAGGCTAGAAGTTGCTAATATGCATTGACGAGAGAGTTTCTTCAATTAGCAGCAAAGTGAGATAATCTCTCATCTGAAGGAGCTCACATTGTACTAGGAGGACATCCCACAGATTAAATCACAAGTCTGGACCAAAATCAGGAACCAAAAAGCTATTTCAGTGATGCTATCTGTGCGTAAGTCATCAAATACCACAATCTCTGAAGAATCAAAATTGTGAGTGACTGAAATAGCAATGGAGAAACATATGGTGGCTGAAAATATACTCATCCTATTACTAACAATAGCTTATGCATAAAATATGTTATAAAAGATAACATCCAAGAGACGTGAGATCTAAAAAGAAGGTGGGCCAGTCATAAATGTATATTTGTATATATGCACATATCTGTATATATTCAGATTTCTGTATATATACAGATATCTGAAGAGAGAGAGAGAGAGAGAGAGAGGGAGAGAGAGAGAGAGAGATTGAGAGAGAGAATAGAGCAGGGGTGGGGAACCTGCGGCCTTGAGGCCATATGTGGCATTCTAGGCTCTCAAGTGAGGGCCTTTGACTGAATCTAAATTTTTATATATTTTTATAAAAAAAATTATGTTATATATATGGTTTTTCTAATATTGTCAAAACACTGCACTCCTAGTATGAATCCAAACTGGTCGTACTATGTAATCTTTTCTTAATATGTTGCTATACCCTTCTTTGCCAGTGTTTTATTCAATGTTTTTGTATCGATATCTAAGATTTTGGCATATAATTCGCTTTCTCTCTCCTGGTTTAGGTATTAGGACCACATTGTCTTATAGAAGGTGTAGGTAGGAGCTTATCTTTCTCTATTTTTTGATATGAAAATACACGTCTACATTGTCTATTTTTTCAAAAAAATTTATGTAATATTGGAATTGTTTTTTAAATGTGTGACAGAGCTTATTTGTAAATTCGTCTAGTCCTGCTTATCCCTCTCTATTCCCCAGAAGTTCCTTTATCATTTATTTAATTTTTTTTCTGAGACCAAGTTATTTAAATTCTGTATTTCTTATTCTGCCTTTTTTATTTGTTCTGCTGTCATATAATTAAACACAATGCTTTTTGATAATTTCCATTATTTCCTTTTCATTTGTTGTGAGTTCTCCTCTTTCATTTCAGTTTAGTTTTCCTCTCTTTTAAAAAATTAAAGTAGCTAATGGTTTGTCGCTTCCATGAATATTTTTTAAAGTTCTTATTTTTATTTACCAATGCATAGGGTTTTCATTTTGTTTATTTTTGGTTTTCAGAATTTTTATTTTTTATTTAATTGGGGAGTTGACTTAGTGCTCTTCTAAGTCTTTTTTTAGTTGTATGCCCAATTCATTTTTCTTTTCTTTCTCTTTTTTTTTTGATGATCAAAGCTTTTAGAGATGTAAATTTGCCCATTAAGAACTGCTTTAGCTGCATCCCAAAAGTCTTTTGTACTGTCTCATCATTGTCATTTTCTTTAATGGAATGACCTATTTTGTCTATTTGTTCTTTGACTCAAATATTCTTTGGGATTACTTATTTAGTCTCCATTTAGTTTTAGAACCTTTCTCTAAATGCCCTTCATTCAATTTTTATTACATTCTAATCAATAAAAGACATCTTTAATATTTCTGCTTTGTTGCATTTGCTTATGAAGCTTTTATGTCCTAGCACATGGCCAGTTTTCTTTTATAGAAGTGCTATGTACCACTGAAAAATATGTGTATGCCTTTCTATTCCTATTCAGTGATTGCCAGAGTATATCCAACTTTTCTAAAATTCTATTCAATTTCTTAAGCTATTTCTTGTTTATCTTTTTGTTAGATTTGTCTAGATGTGAAAAGGGCACACTGAGATCTCCAATCATTATAATTTTTCTGTTTATTTCTTCTTTTAAATTGGTTAAATATTCCTTTAAGTACTTAGATACTATGCCATTAGTTGCATATGTGGATTGGAGATGTGATCAGACACAAGGGCTCCAGGACCCCCAAATTTAATTTTTATTCTCCATCATTTTTTTTTCCTGAGCATTTTCCATTTTATTCTTTGTCCTTCTATATCAGACAGTGAATTCCAAGTGAAAATCAGATTCTAGGCACTTTATGAAAGACATACAGCATATTCAGGGCCTGGGCCTCTGTGGGATGAATGAGAAGGACTACCCACATTTGGATTATGTCATTAGCAGCTCTGGAGTTTCCTAGGGAAGTTGTGGGCATCATCGAGAAAGTAGACATTATGGTACTGGTAGGTCTAGACTTAGCCAACATCTCCAGAGTTTCAACATTGCTTGGGACCAATCGACCAGTCAATAAACATTTATTAAGCACCTACCACATGCCAGCCACTATAATAAATTCTGGGGATACAAAAAGAAGGCAAAAAGAAGACAATCCTTGTCCCCAGTGAACTCACGAGCTATTGGAGGAGACAAGCAATTACGTACAACAGGCTATATATACAGGATAAGTAGAAAATAATTAAAGGAGGGAAGGCACTAGAATTAAGAGATGTTGGGAAAGGCTTCCTGTAAAAGATGAGATTTTACCTGGGACTTAAAGCCTATAAGACCCAAGTTTAAATTCTGCTTCAGTCACTTAATAGCTGTGTGACCCTATGTAAGTCACTTACCTTCTGCCTCGCTTTCCCCATCTGTAAAATGGGAAATGATAATAACACCTCCCCAGGTTGTTGTGAGAATAAAATAATATTTTAAATGCCTTGCAAAACTATAAAATGCTATATAAACGCTATTTATTTAATGCTATATATAAATGCTATTTATTTAATTAAAAGCTATTGTCGCTATTATTAGCTTTGATCTTATGTTTACTTTACCTAATCCCCCTCTTTTGTTCCCACTCTATTCCTGCCCTTCCACTCTATTTTTCTCCTGTGCCAATTAGAATCTAGGTAGACAGTGTGTCCCTAACTCTTCCTGCCCTTAAGTAACCATTCCAAACCTCTTGAGGTTTCCAAAAGGTTTTTATTGCAAATTTCTATAGGAGAACAGGCAGGAATTAGCAATGATCAAGAGAGGAAGTCACACAGTTACAAGAAATCCTAAAAATCCATGGTAATATTTATTTCTGGTCTTCACTGAAATATGAATGGAACTAAGCCAGCTTTTTCTTTGACTCCTTCACTGACTCATCTCTCTCAGTTCTTCTTCTGGGAGTCTGTTCCACCCAACCTTTCTGTCTAGCTTTTTATTCTAAGACTTGTGCCTCCCACTCCTTGCATAATTAAGACCCATTCTTTGGTCAGACCCTCACTATGTCTAGATCACAACAAGCAGAGACAAGGAATGCTAAAAATTGCCCAATTGAGCCTACCAAAGATCAAAAGACTTTCACTTAAACCTGGAAGAAATTCCAGGCTATCTCAGTGACAAGGTGTCCATCTCAAATTCTCCTTGATTTCCTGGAAATTCCTATCTTCCCAATCTCAAAGCCTTGAATTCTTTCATAACCACAGCCCTAGTCCATTCCCCTCCTGCTCCCCATGCCCAATATCCATTCCCCTCTCCTAACCTCCAGTCTAGTTTCAATAGACTCCCAACATCTCTCAGAAAGAAGCCTCCAGGCCCTGGGGAAATATTAGCAAAGAACAAAAGCACATCTACGGCTTAATTACATGCCAAGTCATAGCCCGGTTTGGCCAAATCCATCTACTCATTTTAGAGAGGCATTTTATGCACACATCAGCTTGCACTCAGATGTTCTTTGTCAGCAAAGTTAGCACCTTGAGGCCACAGACTGGTATTGTTTGTAGATCTGGGATCAGTAGAGTAAGAAGAAAGGAAAAGGCTGGGAATAAGGCTAAGTATCCAGAACAACCACGCTGAGAAACTGGGAAAACCTTAAAGTCCCTCTCTGGAAGCTAGGCATGAGCAGGCTAAAAGCTGGATGCCAAAATGGTCCAGATGGAGGAAGAATTAGGAGATGGAACTGATGGGGTTTAGACTGTGGGAATCCCCTTGGACCCCAAAAGAATTTGGGTCCTATTTGTTTGAGGGGGGAATGATGAGGGCACAGTCTCTGGGAACCCCCTTGAGCCTGGAGTACAGTCTCTGGGAGCCCCCTTGAACTCTCCTTGAGTCTTCCAACTGGATCTGGCCTTCCCCTAAGGCCATGGGCCTTGCATTATCATTGGGCCCAAGTCTCTGCCTAGCCTAGCCCTCTACTGTCCAGTTGTTTCCCACCCTTAATCCTGAACAAAATATCTATACCCTAGCTCTGTTACCCTAGCCCTCTATTGTCTGTCATCTCTTTGTAGCCTTCGGCTATTTCCCACCCTGGAGTCTGACCTCATCTCAGTCCCATCAAGCTCCTCCTTAGACTCCTCCTCAAGTCCCTCCCTAAACTCCTTCTCTAGTCACCCCAGACCCCTTCTCAGTCCCTCTCACAATCTTTGTGTATATAATCTCCATCTTTCCCCTGAAAAGAATGGGCTCAGATTCAATCTACTTGTAGATTGAATCTGCCCAGCTTTTGAAAACAGGCATCACAAGGGGTGGGATTTCTTAAGACAACCCATTGTGGCAAACCCTTAATAAACTTTGTCTTTTCCCTTAGCTGAGAAGTCTTGAGTCGAATTCTTTTGGCAGGACACGGCATGTCAGTACTTTGGGGTGTCGAGCACCTCTCAACCCCAAGCCTCTTCAGAACTGAATAGACAAGTTGACACAGGGAACCAATCCTGACAAAGGGACAGATTAGTGTAGGGAACTTTGTACATATCCATGGATGCGATCAATTTTAAATATATATGGCTATTCAGATTCATAGTTTTTAGAGCTAGAATGTATGTGTGGGATCACTTAATGGTCCAACTTTCTCATATTTTAGAAATGAAGAAAAATGAAACATAGGGAAGTTTAATGACTTACCATTGTGTGTGTGATATGAATTTACGAATCAAAGAATTAAAACAGAGGCGTCTCAAGGTGAAAGTAGAAAGGAAAATTTATTAAGATCCTGCGGGAAAGGGCAACTCCAGGCACCTCTCAGTGTCAGAGTGCACTGGACACAGAGAATCGGAGTGTTTATATAGGTCCCTAACCGCAATTCCCCCTCCCAACCTCCTTCCTCTCGGCTTCAAGACACAAGCTTTGAGGGTACAATCTGGACACGATAAATCTACCCGGTGACAATGGCAAAGAACAAATAGTATGGTTATTTCTGACAAGCAGGTGATGGACATAACCTTCCCACCATTCTTATCCCATTCTCCCATCAATCTGAAGTGATAAATCTATCTTAATGACAATGACGATGAACAAATGGTTTGGTTATCCGTGACAGGCAGAAGCCAGTTGTTGGTTACCTCATCTTCACATCTGTGGCAAACTAGCCTTTCCCACTACCCTTGCTTCTGCAAAGGATGCCTCCCATCACCCTTACATCTGTGATGGATATCCCCCAGCACCCTTACATTTTGTCTCCCATCATTCATACCTAACTGGTCTTGCAGGTCTACATTGCACCTGGCTTTCCGGCTTTTCATCCATTCTTCTCCCGAGCTGAGGGTCCCTTATCCTGGGGTCAATACACAGGAGGTGAGCATCCTGTCTCCTATCCTTACTCTCAGAGAGATGGTTGCTGACTTATTCACCTCTAGCCTTCTTTCTTTCAGGCCTCTCGACCTTAGGTAAATACACAGGACGGGAATGTCCAGTGTCCTATTCTTATCTTCGGGGGCATTATGGCCACTAGCTTGACTTATAGAAAAGAAAATATCTAAGTAGAGAAATGGCTTTACAGAAAGGAAAATATCTAAGTAGAGAAATTGGACTCACTATCCTACTTATTTCTATTTATTTAATTTGTCCCCTTTTATGAGAGGTCTTCACTCATTCCACACAATTGTAATAACGAGACCAGTGGTCTGTCTACTGTAGCATGCTGCCCCCGCGCCCCCGTATTACTATTACAACAATAAGAACACCTAACATTTATTTAGCACTTTAAGGTTTCAAAGCACTTTACATATGTTATCTCACTTGAGCCTTACGAGAACCCTGCACATTAGGAACTATTTTTTTTTTTTGGAGGGGGCAAGGCAGGGCAATTGGGGTTAAGTGACTAAGGTCACACAGCTAGTAAGTGTGTCAAGTGTGTGAGGCCAAATTTGAACTCAGGTACTCCTTACTCCAGGGCCAGTGCTCTACTCACTGCACCACCTAGCTGCCCCCTTTAGGAATTATTATTCCCATTTTACGGATGAGGCTGAAACAGTTAAGTGACTTTCTCAGGTCACATAGTGTCTGAGGAAGGTTTTGAACTCAGGTTTTCCTGACCCTCATTCAATATTCAATAACCATAGTGTCACTTGCATGTATGTGTGTGCATGTATGTATGTATTTGTGTGTATACATATATGTGCATGTATATGTGTATATGTATACATTTGTGTATATACATATGTGCATGTGTGCATGTGTGTATACATATACACATTTACATACTTATATAATAAACCGTTGTGGTAAAATTTACATAAAAAGAAGTGACTTCTTCAGTGACCTGTATTATCTTTAGCTCTCTCTATGGAGGGGACTCTGGTCTCTTTAACTCAATTGATTATACAAAAAATGAAAAACCTCTGGCTTATTTCAATTTAATCATATCTAGCCTTTGAAGCAAATACCAAGAGGCACCATTCCCATTTGTACCTGGAGTTGTAAAAAGGCAAATACATTTAAATATTTTAAGTGCAAAAGCATAGGGCAATCATACCGCGAAAGACTATGTGTGCCTACTTGTGTTTGTTCTTTCTGACATCTGTGTCTCTCTTGGTATCTCTCTGATTTTTCCTTTTTGTCCCTTTCTTCCTATTTGTCTGGCTCATTGTGAGTTCTGCATGCATTTCTGTCATTCCCTCTCCATATCTTTCTAAGCCTGTTTTTCTCTGTCTTTCTTTCCATCTGTTTTTCTCTTTCTCCCTCTCTGCATTTCCCTCTTTCTTTCTCCTTTCCCTCCCTTAACTAGCCACAACAGAGAAGTACAGCATATTTTTTATTCTTTCTTGTATTTATTGAGTAGTTTTATATTCTTAATTGGGAAAAACAGATGAGTTTCTTTTTGTTTCTTAAAAGAAATAAAAAAAAATGTTTATTCATGTGGCCTTTGATTGATGTCTTTTTGGTAGGTTGATGTTCTTTAATACAAAAAAGATTTCCGTGGGTTACAGCCTGATGTTGGTGAGATTCAATCTCTGTTGTTCCATTTCCTTTTGCACTGAGAAAATTTCCACTTAAACCATGCCCACAGGGCTGTTGTGAGGAAAACATTTTAAGTATAAGGCAATATGTACATGTTGTCTGCCCCTTTAGGATGTAAGTTTATTTAGTATCTTGTTTTTCCCCAGTTACATGTAAAAAACAATTTTCAATATTCATTTTTTAAAACTTTGAGCTCTAAATTCTCTTCCTTCTCACTGGAGAGGGAGAATCATAATAAATGTTTATGGAATAATGTGAGTCATTTAATGCATTTTCTTTGGGGCAGAATAGAGACTGTCCTATGTTTAATATATGCAGCTATCTTGATGACTCTATTAGGATCTAGGGTTCTTTTATCCGCATCTAGGAACACCAACACATGAGCTATATTCAGAGATTTCTTTTTTGTTACCTTTAGCTCAGAGCAATATGAGCCAGAGATGTGATTGGGGAGTGAGGGGGAGAGTGGAGGGAAAGAGGAGCTGCCCCCAAAGTTGATGTCAGTCCTCATAAGCCATTTCTTCATTTCCACCTGGCTGCTCTCATTTTGGATTTTTTTTTTCTTATTTTTCCATATACCCCCACATCAACTACCTTCTCTCTCTCCTTTCCAGCTCTCTTTCATCTCTCAGTTATTTTCCCCTGATAGATTATAAGCTCCTTGATGGCAGGGACTGACTTTCATATTTGCTTAGCACTGTACCTAGGACATAGTAGGTGCTTAATAAATGTTTATCAACTAACCATAATCCCAGAGCTTACGGCATTAGGCCCTGGGTTACATATTCACTTCATATATGTTTTACATTTACTTGCTTATTTACATGTTACTTTCCACCCAGTTGAATATAGGTTACTTGAGGCTAAAGATAGTTTCATTTTTCTTTGTGTCCCCAGAGAATAATTAGTAGTTAATAAAAACTTTTAAAATTGAATTAAATATAATTATGAATACAAATTAGAATCATTATGAACAAATATATCTTCTTTATGCATAAATTATCACTATTCCATGGATCTGTGATCTCATTAATGCTAGCATGACAACTAGAATGGGACTAGAAGCCAGGGGAATGATGAAAGTTGAAAGAAATTTACTTAGCCCACCAATCCCTCCACCAGTACAGATTTCAACCCACCTATGCCTTCTCATCCTATGGGATTCTAGTCCATCACTTCTTATAAGGCCTACATAGATTAACTACTGAATTGCTGGAGGCTTTCCTTAATATTTGTGGGTTCAGTGCCTTAAGTAGTACATCAAGTCATTGGTCATTGAACAAAAATCTCTACTTCAAGTCACTTTTGCAAGTGATCTAAAAATTGTGTGATTTTAAACACTCATTACAAGCTTTTCTGCCTGCTGTTACCATCATCGCCAAAGCAGGAAAGAGTTACACAAGCCTGAATGCCCTTTACATTGTTTTTTCTCTGATTCATCTGATTCATGGATTGCTGTGGCCAACCTATGGTACTGTTACTCTCCATACTTTGCTATGTTGGGCCTTGGACACCAGATTCAATCTCTGACTAATACTATTCTCAAAAGTCCTTCTACACTCACCAGAGTTTACATTTCCCTGGCAGTTTGAGAATCCTAGATGACCTGAATACCACTGTAGGCTATCAGAATTGGATATTTGCAGAAGACATTATATACATTTATATAGCTATATGGATATATAGATATATGCAAACAAAGCATTTATTAAGTGCTTACTGTGTGCCAGACACTGTGCTAAGCTTTGATGACACAAACACAAATACACAGTGTATGTGAGTATATGCATGCATGTATAAGTGTATATTTTTATGTATGTGCATAAGTATACACACAGATGTACACAAATACAAACACAAAATGAATATATGAACATGTAGGAATGTGTGTGTCTTCATATTTATTCATATAAGCATATATATGTGTACATGTACACATAAAGATATTTTATGTGCTTGTATTTTTGTCTAGCACATAGAAAGTTCTTAATAAATGCTTTAGCTAGTTATGTATCTACATATAGATATATCTTCATATTCATATATCTATTTATATCCACATGTATATATGTATATATACACACACATACATATATGTATATACATATATATGCATATATGTATATACATATATATAGTGTAAGGAGAGCAACAATATAGGTCAAGCAGGGATGATAGAAGTCACTAGCCTTCAGTGCTATGTCTTCAGTGTTGCTAAGCAAAGTTCCAGTACAATTATCAAGACTCTAACAGAGGCATGATGAGAGTTGAAAGTAATTTACTTAGCCCAACTCAAATATTAGTCAGAACCAATGATATTCATGTGTATGATGTGGGGAAAGGGAGCAAGGTCAGTTGAAAGAAAGATTTAACCCGAACATACCTTTCCATTCAATTCTTGGTTGCACAGAGCTACGTATCTGACTCACAAAAGAGCTGAAATATATCTGAAGCTATAGGTTAACTAATAAAAAGACATGTAGTCACTCCCTGTAGGGAATAGGCCTCCTCATAGCAACAATTCAATGCTGAAACAGAAAATGACAATGTTATTCATCTGCTATTCTATTTCATTATTGGCCTTCACTTTGAGTTAGTGTGTGCCATTCTTTGGTCTGGTAGAAAAGCATTGGATGAAGACATATTCGCTGTAATTTTGGATAGAAGACTCAAAGATGACTTTGAACTTGGGTTTTGCTTTCAAGGTCCTATGTTAAGGGAGTAAGGAGGCCTACTAAATAACATTCATATAGATATACGTGAGTTAAAATAAAATACACATTTATACTAATATTCTGTATCTGATTGTGCACTCCTATAAAACCAGCTACTGGGGAGGCTGAAGCTGACAGATCTCTTGTGCTTCAGAGTTGAGAGCTATTGTTGACTATTTCGATCAGTTGTCCAGACGAAGTTAGCATCGCTATGGAGAGCTCCCAGGGAGCAGGAGCACCAGGTTACTTAAGTAGGGTTGAACGAATCTAGGTTGAAAACTGAGCAAGTCAAAGCCCCCATGGTGATCTGGAGTGAGGTTGGGCTGATAAGCAGGTCTTGCATTTCCAGCTTAGGTGAAATAGGGAGACCCAGTCTTTAAAAAAATAAAATTTTTGTACTATGGACAACAAAATCATCATCATAATGCATCCCCCACATGTATGTCAGAAGGAGAATTTTGCATTGATAACTGGAAGTTACCACCATTATATCAGGTAGCTTGTCAGCATGAAGTGTGACAATAAAGCAATGGCACTGACTATTTTAGTGACTTGTAGAAGCAGAGAAAAAAGAGCTGCAGCAAGAGTTTGTTGCAACATGGTTCAACTTGCAGCACCAATACTTTCAACATCAGTCAGCCTTGGTTTATGAAGAGAAGTACCTATTGTTTCGTTGCAATGTATGAATGATTGATTATTGTTTCAGGCAATGAATTAAGAAATGATTTTGGTTAACATGGAAACAAATCTATGAATGAGGCATCTGACGTAACAAAAAAGCTAGAGAACGTGAAATAATGTTAAAAAGGAAGAGCTTCTGGCCAATACAAAAAGTTTAAAAATGGTAAGGCAAGCGTGCATGATACCCAAAGGTGAATGTCCATGATGCACAATGATTCATCCAATCCCCCACAGGCTGATGAACGTGAAGAAAATGTCAGTCTTGGTTTGTTCAGATAATTAATAGTCCAGAGGGTGGCTGAAGAGTTATATTTGAATAATGAGCCAGACTCGTTCTATAAGGAAACCTGAACAATAGGATAGTGTCTTGATTTAAGGGGGAAATATTATAAACGATTAGATCTATTCAAAATTGTGATAGACTCTCCTGAGAGGTAGTATGTTCCTGCTCGCTAGAGGTCTTGCTCTAGAAGAACACATGGGGATATAAAAGAGGTCATTCTTGTTCAGATAGAGGCTGTTGACTTCTGAGATTCCTTCCAATTCTGAAATCCCTATCATTCTGTGAATATTATCCCATACTTGTGAGGGAAGAAGAGAAACAGAAAATCCTTGGGTTTTGTTTTGATCTTTAAGGCAATGTGAACAATTCAACATTTTGGAGAAAAATAGTAGGTGGCAATGAAACATAGTGTTTTCAGCATTGTCCTGTAACAAAGATGGGGAGATACAGTGGATACAGATACTATAGATACAATTGGCACATTACCAAATGCCCCATACTCACAAAAGCAAATATGTCCAAATCACAAGTGAAAACATAGTTAATTTGTCTCTGAACCTGGTAAGTCTATCTCTTCTCTTTTTTAAATGTCAAATGCAAGAATCAATCCCAGATGTAAGAACTGGCCATGAATCAGTCATCCTCAATGGAGTGCCAATGGGCTAGCTACTACTCAGGGTAAGCCAAGTCATGCCTTGTCTAGGAGATGTTACCAATTCTAAAACAAAGGCCTCTTCCATGGTAACAAGAACATTACCTCACGAAACAATTCATCTCCTTAAGGAGACATAAGAGGGATTCAGAAAGACTTTGACTGGTTTTTCCAGGTCCCGCCCTTCAAGAATTCAATGACATTGTCTAAAGACTATTCATCCCACTAAGTTGAATAGCTATACAGTTCATTGTGTTGACATTCTTGAGCATTTGAAAGACTCTGTGCTTGTAAAAGTGGGTAGGATTGGCGATTTCACTATTTCATTATTGTATTAAAAAAATCCGTGGCTTCTATTGCTACTAGGTCCAAATATTCATATATTTGGTGTTTAAAGCTCTTCACGACTTGAGCCCTTTCTTTTTTTTTTTCCCAATGTTCTTAGACATTACTCCACGGGCTTTCTATCCTTATTAACCTACTTGCTGTTTCTTGTAGGGGTCTCTCTTACCCCATACTCCCAGGCCTTTGTCCAGCAAAGGCCTGATCTTGTGGGCAATGAACGAGGCGGGAGGCAAAGAGACGGTGAACAGCTCCGTTTAATAAGGTCAGTGACCAGATATTTATAGCCTTTATTACGTAGTACTAGGGCTGCCTTGATCTGCCTACTCTCCACCTACTCTCTATCTATTCTCCGCCTATTCTCCTCCCCTTTCCTTCCCACGCTCTCCCCATGATTCACCTGTGCACAGGTAAATCCGGAAAAGAACCCAGCACCACGTTGCCAACAAGGGCGAGACCCTTCCTCCTGACTCCATCTTGTTCCTCCCATACCTCAGAGCCCTGAGGTTATCTCAGCAGGCTTCTAGGCGTGGAGGTCCAATGAGGGCAGGGGTCAGCTCTAACTTGTCCCGTTACAGTTTCTCACACATGATGCTTCATCTCCTATCCCCATATGTTTCCACTAGTGTAATGTTAAGCAGGGTGGTTTGTTTTGTTTTGTTTTTTTTACTGTTTTCTCTTTTGGAATGGTAAGTCAATCAAGTGCCTTTAAGGAGTCTTGCCTTTGAATCTAGCAGGTAAAGTGGGACCTTTCCTCTTTTGTTTTGGAGTGCTTCTGAAATCCCTATCATTCTGTGAATATTATCCCATACTTGTGAGGGAAGAAGAGAAGCAGAAAATCTTTGGATTTTGTTTTGATTATTAAGGCAATGTGAACAATTCACCATTTTGGAGAAGAATGGTGGATGGCAATGAATCAAGTACCTTTGAGTCTTGCCTTTCAAATGTAATAGCAAGTAAAGTGGGACATTTTGTTGTCTTGGAGTGTTTCTCAGCACTGAGGCAATTGGGTGTCCTTTGAATCAAGTCATTGATTAGAAACAATGTATAAGATGTGGTGCTAGTAATTAAAGATCTTTCCCACACCCCTTTTGCTAAGTAGGCTCTGAGCCCTCAGGGCCCTGAACAGGATATATGAGCTCTGAGGTTGGTGTTTTGCTTCTGGGGACACACTCATTGGATGAGTGTGGAGACTCTGAGTAGCAGTCAAGGAGCCCCCACAAGCTTTGAAAACCCAGATGTTGATGCTTCTCTCTCTCTGGTAACTATGCAGGTATTGCTATGGTCAGACAAAAGCCTGTCTGTTGGTCTATTTATATAATTTCTGCTTGTAATTTCTGTTTGTGTTTTCCCTGAAGTTCAGGGTGCTGACTTTTCCCCCTGAATCAAGTGAACAATGTATGTATGTTTAATTAAAGTGAGATTGTTAACCCCTTAAAGTTGCTTTCCTTAGAAAAGCAGATCAAAGAACTTGTGCTAGCAGCCCTCCTGTGTGCTCTTGTTGGTCTTACACCTCCACACCAGCTGCTAGCAACATTGTTGTTACAACTAGCTATCTCCCATGCCTGGAATGCTTTCCTTTCTCACTTCTACCTGGTGGAATCTCTGGTTTCTTTCAAGACTAAACTCAAATACCACCTTCCATAGGAGACCCCAGCTGCTATCAACTTTTGCTCTAAGGTTGCCTTCCATCAACACTGTATTTTTCTTATATATACCTCTTTATGTACATCTCACTCCCATTAGAAAGTAAGCTGCTTGATAGCAGGGACTGCTTTTGGTTTCTTTCTATCTCCAGCACTTACATAATGTTGGCTCACAGTAAGTACCTAATAAATATTTGTTGACTTAACTGTGATTGGATTCTCTACTATGGCAAAGTTTGGGCTCAGAATATACTTTTCTGAAGGGGTATATGGGGTGTCCAGAGATGACTAGTACCTCTAATGTGAAGGCTTGCCCAGCCTTTTTCAGAGCTGCTCATCCACCTTTGGTATTCACCTTCACTCAACTCTTACCTAGGGCTCCAAGAAGCTGAAGCATGCACAGTAGCCACACCTCAGTAACTATCTGGGGCTAAACCAGGTTGAGGATGACCAATAGGCCTCAAACCTGTTAGTACATTAGGGAGATGCCTACCGCAAGCATGTGAAGACTTCCTCTGGCAAGACAGGCAGATGAGAACAATTTGTTTCAATGGTCATGAAGACAGCTGAAGCAGGCAGGGCTTAGAGCATGGTCAGACATTAAAAACACCAAGGTCACTGCATCCTGGGCCATTGCTCGTCATTGCGACTTTTGTCTTGCCACTGGAGTTCAATAGCTCAGAAATAGAGAGTGAGGCCAATGACTTTCCACAACTCTGCCTCACTTAAATCCAATTCAAGTCAAAAAACAAGTCAAGTCATTATGCAAGGCAAGACCCTGTGATGTCATTGGCACTCCTCGAAAATGGACAAACAACTTTTGCAAATCATTTTTTGCCCCAAAACAGTTTCTCTAGTACCATAACTTACCTTTTTCACATGCCTCAATTCCTAATGGCTTTTGTCCACTCTCCAAAATCAAAATTACCCACAACTGATGGACAAAGATTTGTCATCACAAAAGCATTCTTGAGGGTATGAAGATACTTTCCAAAGAGATCTTACCCAAATGTTTTGAAAAATTGCAATAGCAATAGATCATTGGAAGAGGTACATAGCCTCATGGGACTATCTTTTGAAGGGGGACAATATTCATTTCGTTGTATGACTCTGATTTTTTGTTTTTAAAAAAATAGTTTTGTTATTCTATAGCCCTACTTTGGGAATTATAATTATAGAACTGGCTTCAGTGCCTAGTTCCTTCATTAGATATACAATCTCACTTGAGTAGAAATTCCCTCTGTCGGTATAGTTCTCTACAGATTCATGCCTTCTCATCCAATGTGATTAAGATTTTTCACCATGCCTTTCCAAAAATTCTCTGTAGTGTACCTGCCCAATCTTCTAAGGCCTTCCTCTGGTTCTTTTTCCCCCATGGCAAAAAATGTATGCCTTTGCATTTTGTGCCCATCACCTTTAGGTTTCAGCCACCTATTCTATTAATTTTTTAGTCTCTACACTTGCAGTGGTTAAACAGGTGTGGTTGGTCATTGCTTTAATCAGAATTCTTAAGTCTTTCAAAGTTGTTTTTCTTTACAACATTATTGTCCTTGTATAAGTTGTTCTTCTGGTTCTGCTCACTTCATTTAGTTCATACCATTTGGGATTCTCTGAAATCATCTTTTTCATCATTGCTTACAGAGCAATAATATTCAATTACATTCTTATATCCCAATTTGCTCAGAAATTTCCAATTGTCTGAGACAACCTAAGGCATCCTTTAGATTCTAGTTCTTTTCTTTTTCCTCCTTTTAATGTCCCCTTTCAAGATAAGGAAGTTGGTTTTGCTTGTGATTATTCTCTTCCTGGTATTACCCTTTCTCTTAACCCCCTTTCCCTGATTGCTTCCCTCGAGTTTGATATACCTCTACATCAAACTCTGTGTGTGTCTGTGTATGTTTAACCCTCTTTTCTCTATTTCATATAAGAGTAAGGTTCATCTGATGTTTGATTCTCCCACCCCTTCCTCTATTCTTGCAGGTTAATTCTCTCTATTCCAATTCTGAGAAATAGCAAACTCTACCTTCTTCTTCCTGCTTTTCATACTAGGATATTTCTTCTTTTACCCACCCACCTTTTCTTTCCCTTCTTAAAACCCTCAGAACAAAACCAATCCATCCACAAACCCTCCATTTTTCTTAGTTAACTGTCTCAGTATGCTACAAAGACATTAAGGTTCTGAAATGACATTTATTTCTTCTCCCCCATTAGAATATTAATCATCACATAGACCCTTCTAATTTCTCAAATAATTTTACCTTCCTAGATTTCTCTTCTCTTTTTTGTTTATATCTCAAAGTTCCAACTCAGCTCTGGTCTTTTTCATCAAAAATATTTAAAAGTCCTTTATACCAGTAAAGGTCCATTTTCTTTCCCTAATAGTATTATATTCAGTTTTGTCAGGTAAGTTATCCTTGCTCGTAAGTCTATTTCTTCTGCTTTTGAAATATTATATTCAAAATTCTTTCATTTTTAATAGAAGCTGCTAAGTCTTATATGATTCTAACTATAGTTTCTATGTATTTGAACTGTTTCTTTTTGAATTATTGCAGTGTTTTTTCTTTGAAATGGAAGCTCTGGATTTTGGCTATGACGTTTTTTCCTTTTGAGGTTTCTTTCAGGAAGTAATTGGTAAATTTTTTTTCTATCTTTATTTTTCCATCTAGATCTAATAAACCTGGGAAGTTCTCACTTGTGATTTCTTCAAATATAATGTCCAGGTTTTTTTTAAAATCATAGTTTTCAGGAGGTCCAATGGCTCTTAAAATATCTCTTTGACTTGTTTTCCAGAATTCTTTTCTTTTGTATCAAATATCTTACATTTTCTTCTATTTTTTTCCACTCTTTGAAATTTTTCTAATATTTCTTGGCATCTTACGTAGTCATTGATTTCTGTTTGGTCTGTTCTAGTTTAATGAGGGAAGACAACACATAAAAAGAAGCTGAAAAGAGTCCAGGGGGAAGGAAGGAGCCCTGTGCAGGGGCATGATAAAGTCTGGAGTAGAGCCAAAGTCTGGAGTAAAGCCAGGTAGGAAATGAAGTGATGGCCGGCCTGGCTGTCCTCCTTAAGTGGAAATTGTGCTATTATTCTTGTTTTATAGATGAGAAGGATCTCCCAAGATGTGTCAAACCTAATAACTATTAACCACTCCAGCTGATTCCTGTGGGTATAGATGATACTGCCAGAAGTATTCTAGAACTGGAGATCTTAGGGATACAAATGGTGTTCTCATCATGCTGCCAACTGAAGTAAAGGGCTTCAGAAGAGAAAGGGAGATTTGGAAAATGACACACTAGGTAAGGAGTTAGTATCAGAGAACAGTATTTGAAATTCTGGACCACAATTTAAAAATAAGAAAAGTAGACTCTTGACCAGGAACAGAGAACCTAACAAGGGCTGGCTAAAAGGGGGTGGGAGGTGGGGAGAGGATATTTGCTTATAGTCTTGTTAATCCAAATGAAAAGGATTTAAATAGAAAAGGAAGAGGAAGGGAGAAAAAGACCTAACTATATCTGTCAAGCTACATGCTGTGGAGGGGAACTGTAATGAAGGAAGAATAGCTGTAGAAATGCTCAGAAACTGACAGGAAACAAAATTCAAAAAAGGAAACAGTAATGAAGTCCATGGTTTAAAATGCCTGATGCCTGTACATGCATGATCTGTGGGGCCCAGGCCCTAGAAGCTACAGGAGATTTTAGGTATTTTGTTGGTCACAATCCCCTCCAAACTATAACTCACAATTCTATGTATTTATCTTATTTTTTGCTATTCAGCCAGAAGACACACTTAGTTCAACTAAGACATTTAATAAAATAACAGAATAGCAAAAGTAAAAGTAGAATAGTCCTTTTACCAACCCTGAGTTTAATCTCTCACAAATACACATACTCTCAGTTGGACAAATGGACAGGTATAGGGATGATACATGGGGTAGATACATATGAGGAACATATGTTTTATGGCACATGCATGCAAGGAACTGTACACTAAAAACACATATGACTGGGCACACATGTAGAAGAGAAATATATCTAAAAACTTACGGGACTGGAAGTGTCTTCTGGTGAAGTCACCATGTTGCTCTTTACTGTTGCTCCCTGACAGTTATTGTATTTCAGCTGCTTCATTTCTTTGTCCAAGCTGGTCTTCGTTGAACTGACTATATCCAAGGTCACCTAATATTTTGTCCAAAACATCTAGTAGGCTGTGATTAGTAAGCCTCTACTCTGCAGAGGAGAAATGCAGTTCTTTCAGCTTCAGCCACTAGGTCTGAGTTATGTTCTTCAGCTTAAGCACTAGTTTTTAGCCATCTGTTTTTCTGAACTCTATTAGCTCAATAGTGAATAGTCAAGAAAACATTTATTAAGCACCTACCAAGTGCCATGCACTGTGCTAAGAACTGCTGATACAAGTGCAAAAAAAAAAAAAGGAAAAGAAAAGAAAAGCAATCCCTTCTCTCAAAGAGCTTACAATTTACTGAGGGATGATAATATACAAAAGGTTGAAAAGTGGGGGGGGGTGGAAAGGAAGGTACCTGATGCAATGGAGAAGTCAGAGAAATCCTTGAGTTGTACAGCCAGGTAAAAAATGAGGAGATGAGCTCCTTCCTCCAACAAAGGTTTAGAGCTCATGGCTCTATCCTCTAATCAGAGGGACAGGGAGTGATGAGGAAGAGTTCCAAGGCTGATAGGATTTTGCAAGATCATAAGGTTTTCCCAATAATGAGCTTCTTAGGCATGGTGAAGAAGTTGGAGCATTCCCAGACTAGTGCATCTCGCTCAGAAATGAGAAGTTTCTGTGGATAGTCTCTCTCTTGCAGGGGAGGGCAATGGTTCTATTTAAACAGGTCTCTCAGTCAATCTATCAAGGAGAGAGGCTATCAAACTCATCTCTACCAACAACTATGAAGACTCTCTTCTTCAGTCAAGCTACTCATAATAGGTAGCATATTCCCAGGCTATAATCACTTACTCTCTTTGAACTCTTCTTTAAAATACTCTTTCCTCTACTGTTCCTTCTAAGTCTCTTACTTTAACTTTCATCTTTGACCGATAGTCAAAAATACATTTAGTTCTTAGTCTTTATCACACTCTCTGGTTGAGACAAATAACTCCAGGTGTCTACTTTTTTCCATAGAAAAAGTCATTGAGTGAAACTATGGAAAGGAAACTGTTCTTAACCTTTCTCATCAAGTTTCTATATTCTATACAAATGATAAGTGCTGGCCTGGCTAGAAATGGTTGAAAAGGCTGGTGAACTCTGCAAATCACAACCTAGACTCTACATGCAAATTTTTAAAACATGAATAACAAAGTGAACTGGAGATACAGATTTTAAAAGGGGATAAATTTGAACTCATAGGTATCACTGAGACTTGATGAAATGAGAAATATGGCTGGAATATTACTCTGGGTAGTTAATCTTTTATTTAAATAAGAGCTGGTATTGAAGGTAGTATAGCATTGTATGGTAAAAAGATGTAGTCACATGAGGAAGTCTAGAAAGCAGAGTGGGGAAGTATGGTAGAAAGCAATCTTCTTGGATGAAGTTGAATGGAGACAGAAACAGAAGCAATATTATAATTGGAAGATACTAAAAACCATCTGAACAGAAGGGAGAAAAAGATAAGACAGGGAAACAGATCAAAAGGCTGGCATGGAAACATCAGATAGTGAGGACTTTAATTATCTTGGCACATGCTGGAGCTCTCTCTGAATCAAAACCAGCACAATCAATAATTTCTGGACTTGCCTTAATAATAATTTCCTCTTTCAAAAGGTGAAAGAACCATTTAAGGGGATTGTTCACAGTAGACCAGATTCTGACAATGGAGGAATTGGTCGTTGAGGATGGAAATGATAACAACTTTGTAGGTAAACATTCCAACTTGGAATTTGTGATAGAGGAAATCTGACTATGGTCTGACATGCATCCTCAATTTCTAGAGAACAGATTTCAAAAGGTTTGGAGAAAGGTTAAGTGGTATGCTAATGCCTAAAATCCTAAAATGTAATGAGGGAAAATACTATTATACTATTATAGTAATAACCAATTATTAAATTGTGATCTTTTTTCCTCTTATTTTTGTCGAGACTCCACTCCTGAAAGGTCCAGGCCATCTCTAAAGAGCATGACCTAGTAATGTGATCACTCCTAACCCCCAATATATCTGCCTGTTAGCTATTTAAGCTAAGCCCCACACAAATGAGACTCTGGCTTCTGTTTATTCTATAAGCAGGACCCAGCTTGAGTTATACCCTTACAGAGTATAAACTTTGTCCTTGCTTTCTTCATTAAGGTTTGGGATGACCTGGTCCACAAAGGGAAGAACAAGCAGGTGAAAAATTGATTGAGATGGCTTATGTTTTTCTGGTTAAGATTGCTAACAACTTTAATTCCTTAGGTGTCAGAGAGGGGTACGATTGGGCACATCTGAGGGCCAGCCTATTTTTCCCAGATTCCTTCAGCTCTCCTACAGATAAAGTAATAGAGAGGAGCTGGGAGCTCTTAGCTTACCTCCTCGTTAAAATGTTCACCAATCAGGATTGGGGAGATCCCAAAGATATACTGTTAGGCCAATCAGAAAGAGGATACACCTAGGCATAAATGACCCTGCCAGCTTTCAGTCTGGGTCTTAGACACAAAGGGAGGCATGCCATCGACCTGTCCTTTATTAATAGATCACATGCTCCTATTACTAAATATTATGCTTGAAGAAATGGCCTCATTTTATTTATTGATTAAATTTTCCCTGCAACAATAGACTAAAAGAGATGTGAAATACTTAAGAATGAAATTCTGAGGCTATAAGAAGAAATAATTCTAGTGAGGAAGAAAAGGGGTCATTTCCTAAAAAGATCAAGGTAAATGCAAAGAGACCCTCTTCACCAACCTATGGACCAGAATAGTGAGAGACAGGGACATAATGGAAAGCAAGCCAGTCTAAGAGTCAGAAATACCTGGGTCCAAGTCCTGCCATTGACACGTACCATCTGACTCTGAGCAAAGCACTTCACCTCTCAGTGCTGCAGACCTTTCTCTAAGGCTATCGGTTGCCTAGCAGATTCTAATCTACATTGATAGAGGAAGTTTCCTCCCTAGGAGTTCTCATGGGAGCTGAAAACCAAGGAAATACCAGGGGAAACCACATATCAACCAACTTAGATTTTTAAAAGAAATACAGAAAGATGGAAACAAGGGCAGGTTTGTAGAGGATGAGTGTGAGGCACGGCCCTAGAGAAATAGTGACAGGAGTGTGATAGCTCAAAATCAGCTGAATCCTTAAAGAAAAGCTAAGGACCAAAAAAAAAAAAAAAAGACCAAGGAAGAGCTTGTACCACTACTTGTGGGAGATGAGACAAAAACAGGAGTCACTGGAACATAGGTAGAGCTACTCAAGTCTAGTGTTGCATCTATTTGCTCTGTCAAAAACAATGATCATTGTAGTGAAAAGGACAGAAATGGTAATAGAGAATTGATATCCCCCAATATATTGAAGATAGTAAGAAAAAGTATCTTGTAATGAATTACATCTAGGGTACTGAAAGAATTTGGTGATGTGACTGCTGAGTCACTGTCAGTGATGTCTAGAAGATAATGAAGAGCAAAGAAGTGAAGCAGGACAAACATAATTATTCCAATTTTCAGAAAGAGAGGAGAATGCAATCTGTAAACTGCAGCACCATCTGGGAAGAGGGGTACCCAGAATAATTTCAATTGAGTGTGGTGGGCTTAGGGGAGACCAGAACTTGAGACACAAGGCCCCGTGGGGACAGAGACTCCCAGGGAATCACCCTATATGGAAAAGGAACAGAGAGGAAGGAAATTGGCATTCCCCATAAGACAGGATTTCTCCTATCAATATACTTATATTCAAGGTTCCTTGGAAGTTGTAACAACAGAAATAATCCTGTTCAATGATCCTTTGATAATAAACATCAGACAAGCATAAAACACCAAAGAGTGCTTGCCAACAGTATTCACTATTGTGATGGACCAGAACCAGCACAGACACCATCAATATATAGGTGTGAATACATGTGTGTATATGTATGTATATGTGTATATATACACAGATGTATATATGTCTGTGTGTATACATATGTATATGTGTAGACACACACATGTATATACACTAGTATGTATATATACACCCATATACTGATATACACTGTATATATATGCATATACATATTATACATGACTGTGTATATGTATTCACATATGCATGCATATATAAGGAATATATTATATATAATATCCACATATTGGATAAATAATACAAATGGACAATATATTGGATCCAAAATTAAACAGGAGGAAAAACCAAGACTGGATTTTGTCTAAGAAAATGCAAAATTAATGTAATAAGTCAAAGCTTTTTACCAAAACAAAGGCCCCAATTTTTTATACTAATACTTTTCTAGTGATATTATATAGCTACAAGAGATGGAATGGTAGTATCCAAAGAAATAAAATTGAGGAACACCCAAACAACAAAGATGAAGAGCATGGTGGGAGTAGACCAGGCCTCGACTCATTACAAATAAGAAATGACAAAGGAAGAATGGCAAAATAACATCCTCAAAGAAATGTGTGGTTGAAAAAAAAAAAAGATGAACTGATCCCACGGCAGAAGCAAGGAAAAGCTGAGGCAATAGCCATATGATCTTCTTATTATCCTCATGGTATAAGGAAAACCAGAAGGAGGTCCCTAGCATTTTTGGTAGTTCCTCTTCAGCAAAGTTGTGGGATAACTCAAGTTGTATGAGATGAGCAAGTACAGATAAACTGCAACGTGCATCATTGGAGAAATAAGTCCCATTGGATCACAGCTCCATTAGAGTGGTGGAAGATCCTTAGATATTCCCTAGATATTATTCTTCCAAAGGAATTTTCTTATTATTAAATCTAATTCTATGAAGTATTTTTTGATAATTTGATTAACATGGCACCGAATCCAGAGTAATTTAAATAAAATCATTTTTGTTTATTTATTGTGACCCAACTATCATTATCACTATATAACTATATTGTTATTACTTCAGTTACTTGGTTTTTATTTCTATAGAAAAAAATTTTAGTTGGATTTAAGAAGTCCTAAGTGTGGCTCAGTAGGATAATTCCTAGAATTCAATGTATTTTTATTATTATCTTAAATGGAATCACTCTTTTTTCTCAGTTTTTTAAGTAATGTGCATAAAATCTGATAATTTGGTGCATTTTATTTATATCCTACTACTAACAATTGCCATTATTGTCTTGCTTAGTTATTATTGGTTCCCTCTACATTTTGTGCTTACATTTCAAAGATCCTTCCTAACACTGATGTTCTCAAAAGAAATGCTCAGAAGTTATCATTTCTTCTAAAAGTTCATTTTTTTTTCTTATGGGATTATGCTCAGTTTTGCAGGGTAAGTTATCCTTGTGTTTAAAAAATTTTTTTTCTAAGTAAAATACTATGTCACCTGTAAATACAAACAATTTTGCATCCTCTTTTTAGGCTTTTTTGTTTGTTTGTTTATCTGTTCAACAGCCTTTTGCTTTGAATTTGTTTATCTCTCCTTAGAGTTTTCCAAATATCTGCCTTTATAGTCATTTAGGAATTATTTTAGGTTTTTTAAAGTTGCATGCCCAGTTCATACCTTTTCTTTTTTTTTTTCATATGAGTGTTCAGAGATGTAACTTACTCTGAGAATATACTTTAGCTAACTCATTGCACTACAGTCCATAGAGGATGCATCTAGTATGTCTGCATTCTATATTTATTTATGTGGTCTTCATGCCCCAGCACAAATGATTTTTTGTAAAGCTGTTATGTAATACTAAACATAAGTGTAATATTTAAAATTCTCACTCATTATTTGCTGAAAATCAGTAATATCTAGTTATTCTAACATTCTATTCAGGCATCTCTTTCTCATTTATCTTTCCATTAGATGTCTAAGCCTGAGAAGAGCACATTGAATTAACTTGTAATCATTGTCTTACTATTTAGATCGTTTTTGTAATTCAGCTAGTTTTTCCGTCAAGTACTTAAATGCTCTGCCATTCAATGTATGTGTTTAAAAATTACATTGCCTCATTGTATGATATATTTAAGCATAAAGTAGTTTTCCTGTTTGTCTCTCTAATGTATTTATTTTTACTGTTGCTTTGTTTTGGGGTTTTTTTTTTGGGCAGGGCAATTGAGGTTAAGTGACTTGACCAAGGTCACACAGCTAGTACATGTGTCAAGTGTCTGAGGTCAGATTTGAACTCAGGTCTTCCTAACTCCAAGGCTGGTGCTCTACTAACTGCACCACCTAGTTGCCCCCACTGTTGCTTTGTCCACTGATATGAATGTAAACTCCTGCTTTTTTTGGATTCAACTAAAGCAAAATGATTTCTACTCCACCCACTACCATTTTAATTCAGGTGAGGTTTGATAGCAGTTTCCATGTATTTGAAAAGCTGTTATATGGAAGAGGAGGGAGACTTTTTCTGCCTAGTCCCAGAGGATAGAACCAGGAAAAATGAATGGAAGATAGACAGATGCTGTAGAGAGACAGATTTAAGCTTGATGTGGCAGGTGGGATGAGGGATAGAGCTTTTCAAAAGTACAATGGGTTCAGGAAATAAAGGGTTTTACTGAGACATCTTCAGGCAAAGGCAGGATGACCAAGTTGTCTGTGAGGCTATAGAAGGGGTTCTTGGTCAGTTGCACATTGGACTGCATGGCCTTTGTGATCCTTCCCAAAAACCAAGAATCTAAGATTCTGTGATTCTGAAGACAACGAGCTGCCTCAATATGTGACTGACACGTACTTTGATCTCCATGGCAGCTGTCCAAACCAACTCTTTCAAAACAATGGGGATGGGATTTGTGCTGGACCCCTAAAAGGACCCCAAAGCCCCTGAACCAAGTCTCTGGTGTTTGCACATATCCCATCCCAGTATAATCCTTTTAAATGCCCTTTCATCGTGGCCCTCCAGGTCGGCACCTGCCCCACCCCAGGCTATCTGGCCACTCCTTGATCCTACCCACATCTTCCTACAGTCTTTCTGTATAAAAGGTCCACTTTGCTCCTCCATTAAATTGCCTCAGATTCTTAAAATCTGGCCAATAGCCCAGACTCACTAGGAATCTCACCCAGCCCAACCGGTGTTTTAATAGACTTTGTCTCTGACTGAAAGAAGGCTTGAGTCAAATTCTTTCGAGGCAGACCCCATGCCTTTTGCCCTACAATTTCAGGGTTCCCAGCACCCCTAGACCACAACAAAATGACAGTGTGGCATAATAGAAAGAGTGTTGGACTGGAACAGGAAGACACTGAATAATATCGATCAGACTCTGAGGCAGGAACTGTTGGTTTGAATCATGGCTCAGACATTTATTAACTGTATGACACAGAGCAAGGCACTTAGTCTCTTTCTAAGCTTGGTTTTATCACCTGTAAAATTAGGAGAAAGAGATTTGGAATACCTACTATACTTCACAGGGTGTTGTGGGGAAAGGGCTTTGTAGAACTTTTAAAAAGCACTTACATACATCATTTTATTTGTTACTCACAACAAACCTGGGAGGACATTGTATATATACTTTTCGGTGGGTAGATGAGGAAATTGAAGCTGAGGGAGGCAATTGACTTTTGATCACACAACCCGTAAACATCGGAGGCAGACTTTGTATCCAGGTCCTCCTGATTCCAGAGTTCTATTCACTATGCCATGTTGCCTCTCAAAGATGAGTTAAATGTGATTCCTACCCCTAGCATATAGCTGCGCCAACACCACCCCAGCAAAGGGAGCCTGTAATATCTCCCCAGAGACCTCCCTCATGGCTTCTTATTTTATATCTGTTCCACACTCAAGCTGTTAAAATATTACCCCATTTTACAGATTAAAAAATGAGTCTCACTCACAGTAGAAAATGCTATCCTCATTCAAAGAAAGAATTTTGGAGTCCGAATGCAAATAGAAGCATACTATTTACTCTCCTTTTCTTTGTTTTGTTTCTTTTCTCATGGTTCCTCCCATTAGTTCAAATTCTTCATTATATAATGACTAATATGAAAATACATTTAATATGAATGCATAAGTACAGCCTATAGCAGATTGCACACCCTCTTGGGGAGAGGGGAAGAGAGGAAGGGAGAGAAAATGTAAAACTCAAAATCTTATGGAAGTGAATGTTGAAAACTAAAAATAAATAAGTTGTCTTTTAAAAAAAGAAATTCCACTTAACATCATTGTCCAATACAGCAGCTAGACAGTTTATAATGTCAATTAGTAGCTCATCTAAAGCTTCTAAATACGATGTACATACACTATAATACACAATACTGTATGCAGTATACTCTACCACTATAGTGAATCCTTCCAGAATGTTGCTGAAATCAGATAAAGCCATCAATAAAACCCAACCTGACATACATTAAAAAATGAGTCTCAGGTTATACACATATTACTACACAATTTATAGATAAGAAAAATTGTAGGGGAAGGAAGGAGAGATGTAAGGAAGGAAGAAAGTGAGAGAAATGATTATTTCTTTCATATGTTAATAACCTATTATTGAATTAGGACTAAAAGGTTTTCTACTTCCTTATCCAGAAATCACCCATTGTGGGAAAACTTGAGCAAGACTCCCTCAGCCAGGAAGGCTAAGATCTAATCAAAGAAAGTAAAGAAATTCTAAGTTTAGGTTAATTGGTGGATTCTTGCTCATTGTGTTTTACTGCCACTGGTCTGGGAAAATGTGGATTCTCCTTTTCCTCAGACCGGTGATATGGATACAGGTAATTCTCTTTGATCACAAATGAGAGATCCAAGTCACATACCCCAGACCCTGATGGAGATAAGCCAACCTCTCATTATAATGTTCATTCTCCTCATTACTTTTAACCAATCAGAGTTGATGTCCACTCTCAGGAATACCCGCTCTTCCAAGGGCATGTAAGCATTGAGTGGGTTCCAGGAGGGGTCTTTGGTCTGAGAGATAGCCAAATGACCATCCTTTTATTAATAATATGCTAGCATTGTTAATAAAATGATGAATTACCCAGAAACTCTGTCTCTTGAACTTTTAATATGTCACAGAAGGAAGGGAGGGAGGGGGGAAAGGGGCAAAAAAGGAAGGGAGGTAGGGGAGAGGAAAGAAAGGAGGAAAGAAGAACGGGAAGGAAATGAGGGAGGGAAGAAGAGAGGGAGGAGAGTGAGGAAGAGATGGAGGATGGAAAGAAAGGAGGATGGAAGGAAGGCAAGAAGGAAGGAAGATGGGGAAGGAAGGAAGACAGGAAGGAAGGGAAAGAAACAAGTGTTTATTAAGTGTCTACTATGTGCCAGGCACTGTGCTAAATGCCTTACAAAAATGATCTCATTTGATCCTCACAACAACCCTGGGAGCCAGGTGCTATTGTTATCCCCATCTTACAGATAAAGAAACTGAGGCAGACAGAGGTTAAGTGACTTGCCCAGGGTTACATAGCTATTAAGTATCTAAGGCCAGATGCTGACTTCAGGCCCAGCACTCTACCCATTGTGCCACCCAACTTAGCAGAGGTGGGAGAGGGAGGGGTGGGGTGGTCAAAGGATCTGAGATTTAAAGCTAGAAGGGACCTCAGAAGCCATCTTATCCATCCTGCTCTCTTTTTACCGATGTGCTAAATGAGACCCAGAGAGGTTTAAGTGACTCACCCAAGGTTACATAGGTGATAGGTGTCAGAGGCAGAATTTGAACCCAGATTTCCGGGGCTTACCCCTATACCATGCCTATCCCTCTTGTGCTTGGTGACCATTATGTTTGGGAAATTCTCACTTTTCTGGAAAAGCAGAACTCTAGATTATTCATTTCAACATCCTATGTACTCCCTTATGGTATCCTTGGTTCCCCCTGGTAACCTCAGACTCTCCCTTTGTCACTTTCCACACCAAAATCTACCTCCCCTAAATGTTTTATTTCTTCCTATTAGATCGTAATCTCCCTGAGGGCAGGGATAGTCTTGCTTTGCATTTCCAGGGCCTAGCACCATTCTTGATCTGTTGTAAGTTCTTAATAAACGCTTTTTTTTTTCATTCATTCATTCATTTATTCATATGAACCTACTTACTAGTTGATCGATAAACATTTATTAAGAGTTTACTATATGCCGGGAACAGTATAAAAAAAGTCTCTACTCCCAAGTAACTCACAGTCTAATGGGGAAGACAATATGCAAGCACTGATGTACGAACAAGTTGTCTACAGATTAAAGTGGAAATGATCGTCAGATGGAAGGCACTAGAATTAAGGGGGATAGGGAAAGGCTTCCTGTAGAAGGTTGATTTTAGCTGGGACTTGAAGGAATCTAGGGAAGCCAGGAGGCAGAGCTGAGGAGGGAAAGCACTCCAGGCATGGGGCGCAGCCAGAGAAAATGCTGGGAGTCAGGAGATGCAATGTCTTGTTTGTTGATGAGCTACAAAGTAGGTCAGTGTCACTGGATGGCAGAGTGCATGGGGAGGTGTAAAGTATAAAAAGACTAGAAAGATGGGAGGGGAAGGGAGGAGGGGGTAGGTTATGAAGGTCTTTGAGCACTAAACTAAGGATTTTATGTTTGATCTTGAAGGTGAAAAGGATCCATTAGAATTTATTGAGTGTGAGTATGTGTGTGTGTTTGGGGGGGGATGGTCGGACCCAGGGGTGCTTTAGGAAAATCACTTTGGCAGCTGAATGCAGGATGGGCTGGAGCGGCTATGGGCAGAGCCCCCTTCTGTAGCTCTCTCTAGTCCTGTGCTACTGACTGGATGTCTAAACTCATAAGAGTTTACCCGGGCTGTGGAGTAGGAAGAAAGGAGGAAGAGGATTCCAGGACAATAAATGGGATGACAAACAAAGGTAACTTTTATCTTCTCTCCACAAACAGGAATTGTAAAGATTAAAAAGAAAAAAGCCTGGCCCATCAGCTTCTTGGGTTTCAGGGGTGAGAAATGGTGTGCCTAGATAGTGTGACTTTTGGAAGGAAAAGGGAAGTGGGGGAAACAGGGAGTGACAGAAGTCTGAGAGAAGCCTGGAAAAATCCAGTCTTTATTTTGTCCCTCACACACTACAGAGGAATCACTGATAGCTTAGGGCTGCTGTTGATGGGGAGGCAGAGACAGAGAGCTCCACATATCCTTAGATATTTAATTACCCCCAAAACAAGGAGAAGGCAAGGCTGGGGCAGTTTGCCACCTATTGGACATGCCTGGAAGTGCAACCTAATGGTTGCCCTTCATTCTCCAAGAGGGCCATGACATCATGACATACAAGTGAATTAGATTTTAGTGAGGAAGGGCTGTGCAAAGTCACCAGCCTCACTTTCTCCTCCAGAGCCATCTGAGTCCAGTGGCCCGATATAGATGACTGGAAAAAGGGCCCTTGGGACCCAGAAAAGACTGAGCAAACCAGCAAGAATTTCACTCGGGTTTGAGTACTCACCACGTACCAGGCATCACAAAAAGGACTGGAGTAGATTGGTTCTCTCCTCATCTCTGGGGTCCGGAAGACACATTGCCTTAGGATGTGATAAGGGCCACATGAGCACAGAATCTTTGAATTGGGAGACCTCAGCAATCATCTCATCTAATCCATGCAGGAAAAAGAATTCCCACTTCAACATATTGAGCAAGTGGTCATCTAGCTTGGAAGACTTCCAAAAATAGATTATCTCCTCTTCTCCCCCCAAGACAACAGCAGTACACTGAAGGATAGCTCTAATTATTAGGAAGTTTTTGTTAAATTTGTCTCTTTGCAGTTTTTGCCCATCACTCCCAGGTCTTCCCTCTAATAGCAAACCAAGCAAATCAGGCAGAGGCACCAGGGAAGAGAAGAGTGTCCTCTGAGGCCCCATTCAGGACCAGACATTTCTCCTCTCCCTTGGAGGCTGTGGGTGATGTCTTCAGCATTCTCCACGGGAAGGCATGGAAAGAAAACTCAAATCAACTTAACATTTATTAAGCACCTACTTATTGTGGGCAAGGAAAATATTAAAGTTCAAATTCTGCCTTTGAGGCACATTGGCTGTATGATCATGGACAGGTCACTTAACCTCTCAGTGACTCAGGCAACTTGATAACATTCCCAGCTACAGATGAATTGCCAACCTACATAGGTGGAGGGAGTTTCCACACAGGGAATACTTCCCATTAATGAACTCACAGGTCAAGACCAAAAAAAGAAAAAAATGAAAGGACCTGTACTAAGTACTGGAGGCACAAAGACAAAGGCAAAATACTTTTTCATAATGAAGAGCCACTAGCATTTTGACTAAAGACATCTTATACATACAGAAGTATATAGAAGATACAGACAGGGTAACCTGTAACAAGAAGGCCCAGGAATTCTTGATCGTTCTTGCCTCGTGGACCCCTATGGCAGTCTGGTGCAGCCTATTCTCAGAATAATGTTTTTAAATGCACAAAATAAAATATATGCAATTTAAAAATAGTGAACAGTCAAATAGTTACAAAAATAGCTTTTAAACCAAGTTCGCAGACCGCAGATTAAAAACCCCTGAGGGAATAGCATCGAAGCACCAGGAAAGGCTCACCTCAGAAGGTGGTGCTTGAGCTGAATCTCAAAGAAGAGAGATTTCAAATGGATTTATGTGAGGAAAGAGTACATTGAAGTATGGCAGATAGCCAGCCTAAAGGTACAGAGATAGAGTACTGTGTGTGAGGAAAATGGAGCAGACCAGTGTAACTGACAGCATAGTAAGGAATTTATAAGAAGATTGGAAAGGTAGGAAGGGGCCTGAGTACAAATGGCTTTAAATGCCAGATAGAAGAGGTTGTATTTGATCCTAGAGGTGACAAAATGCCAGTTCAGTATAAAGGAACGGTGCCTGCCTTCAAGGAGTTTACTTGGGGGTGGGGGTGGGGGGGAAGGAGTGGCAGTATGCAACATATACATATGTAAATAAATATAAAGTATATGCAAAGTAACACAAAGTAATTTTACCTACTCAATGGTCCTGATATCTCCCATGCATAGAATATTCTCCCTCCTGCATTTCCTTAAGATTCAGTTCAAATGTCTCTTTCTATAGGACCCCTTTAAAAATTTTTAATCGATGAACAAAAATTTATTTTCTCCTTATCTTTCTTATTAATTGGGGAAACAAATGAAAAAAGTAGGGGAGGGCACCCTTGTAACAAACACCCACAATCAGGAAAAACAAATTCCTGAACAGGTCATGTCCAAAAATGTGTGTCTCATTCTGTACCACTTCTCTGTTGGAAAGAGAGAGGCATCATGGGTCCTCTGGAATCATGGTTAGCTATTGCATTGAACAGAGTTCTGAAGTCTTTCAAAGTCGTTTGTCTCTATGATGTTATTGTCATTATAGAACTTGTTTTCTTCGTTCTGCTCATTTCATTCAGTGTTAGTCATACAGATCTCAGGTATCTCATTTCTTATGACACTATAATATTCTGTTATATTCATATATCATAATTTGCTCAGCTGTTCCACAATTGATGGACACTTCCTTAGGTTCCAGTTCTACTTTTCTCTCTGTGTATATACATATATGTATGTATGTATGCATGCATGTATGTCTATATGTATGTATACTCATACATGCATGTATATGTATATACAAGATACATGTCTCTACATATCCAAGATACATATCTTTATAACATGTGCATATATACATGTATCTTAGATATGCATATATAGTACACATATCTTATAAATACCTATTTACATTCATGTTGTCTCCCCCATTAGAATATAAGCTCCTTGAAAGCAGCTCTTGGAGCTCCATTGAGCTCTCTTGGGCACATAGTAGTGGCCTAATAGTTACTTATTGATTTAAGAGAAAGAGGAAGCTAACTGAGGAGCTCCAGAAAGGCCTAATGCAGGAAATGGTATGAAAACTGTGCTTGGAAGAAAGCTAGGGATGAGATGAAGAGGAGAGGCTGCATTCCACACATGAGAATCATTTATGCAAAGGCATGTACACCCAAGACAGAATATTGGGTACAGGAAACAGATAGCCGGTCTGTTTGACGAGAGCAGAGAGGATAGGAAGAGAAGTAATGTGAAATAAGATAGAAAGGTAGGTGGGAGCCAGATTGTGGAGGGTTTTAAATGTCAGACTGAGAAGTTTGTATTATATCCTAAATCTGTGGTCTCCAAAGTCTTTGAATTATGTATCACATCAGAAAAAAAAAACCTTGAATATGCAACCCCAATATATGTATATTTATTTATAAATTATGTACATATCTATTTGTACTAATATAGTATATGTAATATACATACACATACACACATATGTATAATAAAACATGCATAAAATTGCCTCACCAGGTCCCACCATCCATGCTGTTAGCACTGACACTAGGGGATGGGGGAAATGGAGGAAAAAGAAGATTTCAAAGCCCTGCCTTATTAGTCTCCAAGCAGGGAGAGCTGCTGGCTTGGTGGATTTTTAAAAAGGGGTGACCCACCCTCTGTCCTTCTTTCAACCAAGACTGGGATGGGAGAAGCTTCTCCTTGAAAGAGGAGGCAGGACTCATGTCCATATTCCTACCACAGCAGCATGTCAAGGGTAACCAACAAGTACCAACTGGAAACAGGACGATTCTAGCCCCCAGGGGATTCAGCTAGGGGAACTCATACTCGGGCTTCTATTTGACCGAACATCACTCTGAAGATAGACCTTTAAGGTAAATGCGTGAATTTGAGAAATCCAGTGATACTGGGTCCCTTGGTTGGAGCCAACTGATGGCAGAGAGGGTGTTTCTGCTCTTGGAGAAGATGACCACCCACTGTAGGATGAACCCAATCCCTTTCTGTCTGGCCGGAACACATTTATCTTAAGGAGGAGGGTATAGTACATAAGGATAAAATGTTTATTCTGCAGTATCTCAAATAGCTTCATATTCTGATGTTAAATCTCAGCCTTCTGGGATAGTGTAACAGTAGTTTGTATTGCTACTTCTTTTCAATTTTTCGGTCGATGTGTGCTTATGAAAGACTTTTGTGTTAGGCTTTTCTTTTGTGTGCAGTAAATAAATACCTATCTAATATTCGATTTACATTGTACATTCATTATCTTTCCATGCCTTCCTTGGGGGACCCTAGACATTAGACAAATCTAAGTTTTAAAGTAATCCTCTACATTCCACATTCTCCCCTACCCCCAAATGCATGGGGAGGGGGGGAGGGGAGTAACAAGCTAATGAATGTTAGAGAAAGAATATGATGCTACTTCTAGGTGGTCAGACCCCCCCTAAGAGAGTGGGTCCAGAACTGATAGTTCCCCTGTTGTTCCTCCTTCATTCTCGAAAAGGACCAAAGACATCACGAGGGTTATGTCTTGACTCGGGAGTGAATTGGATTTAAGTAAGGCAGAGCTATGCAGTCATCAGACTCACTGTTCTCCAGAGACATCATAGTCCAGTGTCAGGTCATAAGTCAAGGTGACTGTCAGTGGCCCTAGTAGGTCTACTAGCGGAAAGTGAAATGGTACAGTGCCTCAGCCGCTTGTGCTGCTTGCACCACGGAACAATTCTAATTGTTAGACATACATCGTCAAATGTATTTTTAAAAAAGAAATTAAAAATATGAAATCAAGATGAAATATACCATATTTAGTTTTTTAACTTATTAATTCTACAAAACCTTGTTTGTTCCCACTAAAGAGTCATGTGATTGAATATGCTTCATTAATTTTGAAAATCTTGGTTTAACACTTCATGATGCAGTGATTCAAGGGTCTGGTTCCAAGTTCAATTTATTTCGATAAAATACATCTTCAGCTGTCATAGCTAAAAATGATACCTCACAAAAATATGGAGATCCAATTGGAAGAAGTGAATCATTGACTGTCTTCATTAAATCATGACATTCATTTTTTCAATCCCATATGCCAATTATGCAAAGGTCTTTATTGAAATTCAACTAATAAATTTCCTTCTTCTCTGATTTCAATCAGTTGTTCTTGCAAACTAATCAGAAGGTGTTACATTTTTATACTTTCAACAAATGGGTCCAAAACTCACTGAAATTCTGTTTGGAAGATTTTTTTTAAAAGGTTAGAAAATCCTCTTTCCACATTTTTAAGTGTACAGACAGAAGAATTTTTTTTTAATAGGTAACACCTTTATATAGTGTTGGGCAACAAAAGCTTAGTTTTTAAATATCTCTTGCTAATTAGGACAGGGCAACTAGGTGGAACACTGTGCTGAGAAAGAGGACGGCATCCTTCTGAGTTCAAATCGGACCTCAGACCCTTACTAGCTGAGTGACCCTGAGCAAGTCATTCAATCCTGTTTGCCTCGGTTTCCTCATCTATAAAATGAGCTGGAGAAAGAAATGGCAAACTACTCCAGTATCTTTACAAAGACAACCCCAAATGGGGTTGTGATGAGTTGGACATGACTGAAACAACTCAACAACAAAAATTAGAACAGCTTCATACTCTCATTAGCTAATATCTCAGGGCACCATATACATGTAGGGGAAGATTCATCATTAAGGGTAGTGAATGGAAATCAAAATTTCAAATACATTTCTTGATAATTTTGCATTTTTTGGATAATTTCTTGTCAGATCTCATTAGATTGTCACTGTTTTTGTCTTACAATATGACTCATACTAGGAGGAAAAAATTTTCATCTCTACCATGTTGTCCTTGTTTTCATGTGCTCTCATTATTGGTATTACCTTCAATCCATAGCTTTTTTGAAGGAATCTTTTTAAAAATACTAGTCTGTTTTGTGAAGATTGATGTAGTCAAAACTGGATAATATAATCCATAAATCCTCTTAAATAAGTACAGGTGAACTACAACATGTCATAATACATTGAAAGTTAATGAAAAAAGAAATTTACATGATGATTTATTATATATTTAAAAGGAACAGCAAATTGTACATAACAGATTTGCAGTTTCATGTGCATTCATCTTTTTTTATAATATTATGTTATGGAAATGCTTGTTTTATTCCATAAATTTAAAAAAAGAAAAAGAAAGTTGATGAATGAATGACATATCCCATCAACCTCTACACATGATTAAATTCCCACTTCCCTTAGGATATCTCATGTATCCTGCAAGACACTTAACTATATGACATATGGATCAAAAGAGGGTACCAGTTTTTATCTACATATTAAATATTAGTACAGTCTAATTGCTTCCTTTTTGATAGACATATCAATATATATCAAATATAAAAATACATCATATATACACACATAGATACATATGTGTGTATCTGTGTGTGTGTGTGTGTGTGTGTGTGTGTAAAAGCTCTGTCTTACACATACTTTGGAGACCACCATCCTGTTCTTGACCATAATTCTAGAAAGGTCTTTCAAAATCTTCTAGCCTATGTATCCCATTTTAGGGATGAAGAGCCTCAGGCCTAGAAAAGTTAAAAGACTTGCCCAATGTTACACAGGTTGGGCAGAGCCAGTATTTAAATGCCGGCTCTCTTACTCCTGGAGCAGTGCACTTTCCACTGTACCACTTAAGGAAACACGAGTTCTAAGGTTGGTTCTGCCAATAACTAGCTTCATGGCCTAATTTGGCCAGTTCATTCTCTCTGGGGCCCAACTTCTTTGGCTATAAAATAAGGACATTGGACTATGAGATGATATTTAGGATCCATCCTAGCTCTAATGTTCTGCCAGTCTAGATAAAATCTAGATAAAGAGGTATTGTCTCTTTTTCCTTCCTTCTTTCCTTCCTTCCTTCCTTCCTTCCTTCCTTCCTTCCTTCCTTCCTTCCTTCTTTCCTTCCTTCCTTCTTTCCTTCTTTTCTTCCTTCCTTCTTTTCTTCCTTCCTTCCTTCTTTCTTTCTTTCCTTCCTTCCTCTTTCTTTCTTTTTCCTTTCTCTCTTTTTCTTTCTTCTCCCCCTCTCTCTTTCTCTTTCCCTTCCTCCCGTCTCCCATCTCTCCCTCTCTTCCTTCTTTCTCTTTTTTTTGGAGACTGGGTCTCCCTATCTCTTCCCAGACTGGCAGTACAACAACCACTCTCAGGCACCAGCATGGAACTTTAACCTGCTCCATTTTTCTAACCTAGACTTGTTCCTCCCTCCTAAAGCAGCTTTATTCCCAGCAGCTCCCAGCCTCAGTGCAGCCAGCCAATCAGCTTTAACCCTGCTGCAGATCAGAACTCCAGAACTCAAGCTTATCTCCCAGCCTCAGCCTCCCCCAGTTGCAAGGATTACAGAAGCACTCCAATAAGCCCAACCTCCCTTTAGTTTCTGAGAACAGCCTTATTTTTAGACTGAGGAGCTTCAGCTAGTATCAAACCAGAATAGAGGAAATTCCTGGTATCCTCTAATAAGTCAGGTTTTTATATTCAGGAAAGAGCCTGAAGTATGTGCTAGACAGAGCCGATGCCAGCTCCAACTGGCTCAAGAAAGCCAATTGTTAAATTTTTAGTTTGAGCATTTATACCTCATAAATTGGCAAATGCTACAAACCAGTGTTTGATTTCTTGTTTTGTTGATTGTCGTAAGGAGTGATTGAACTTTTGTTTCCATATAAATCAAGTGATACATGATTTGTGAAACCTAAGGAGTCATATGTGTCAGAAAGTCTCTCATTTACTGGCTACTTATGGCCAATGCAGGAAATATATAAACTGATTGTAGAAAATGTAGTTGGGGATGTTACTTATGTGTGCACCTACTTATCAACACATTTCTTTGTTCCCTGAGTAAACCCAGAGGATGCCTCTTCCTGTGTTAACAAGGCCAGATGAAGCTCCATTAAGTACAAGGTGCATTGATCACACACTATCTTGAATAACAGGACTTTTCTTATGTTAATGGTAAAGGAAATACAGATATCCTGGGTGGTATTTTCAATTTACACTTTGTCAACTTTCTTATCAATTGAGAAAATTCCTTTGTCATGCTATGGTTAAACACATATGGAGATCATAAGTCTGAGTGATGCAGACATCCTGAGTTGGGATTGTTCTAAAAAGTATTTAAGACTTGTCATTCTTTTACCAAAGAAAACAACGGGAAGAGGCACTGAAACATGAGGAATGGGAAAAGTAAACAGCGGCATAGACCCTTCTGGTGGGTGGGGGGTAGGGGGGTGGTTAGGCACTTCGGACATGCTATAAACTCTGCAGTACCTAACCAATGGGGAACCAGGGGAGGGATTTGCCTTTGGGACAGGAAAATAAAAGATTGTGTTTTTGCACTGCAAGGGTTTGCCTACTCATGGGTCACCCGTTCTCTAGCAAAAGAATGTTAAAAAGTCTTTTCCTGAGCTCACTAGTGGCCATGTGGAGTTCTTGGTAAGGCGATTGTTTCTTCTTCCCCCCCTCCCTTTTTTGAGGGAGGAAGGCAGGGCAATTGGGGTTAAGTGACTTGCTCAAGGTCACACAGCTAGTAAGTGTGTCAAGTGTCTGAGGCCACATTTGAACTCAGGTCCTTCTGACTCTGGGGCTGGTGCTCTACTTACTGCGCCATCTAGCTAAGACAATTGTTTCTTACATTGTCTAGACTTAAGAAATTCATGGAGAAAATATTAAAAGTGCAGATTAAACCTAAAAGGGTATGAGGCATATGCCACCATTCTACCCCACCCAAGTTGATTGTTAAGTGTTTACCAGCAGCCCCTGGTACTTGATGACACAGCATGTGTACCATAGGGCAGAGAATGTGTGTACAGCCTGTTACTTGATACAATATATAGGATATTAGGATCTAATCCAACCATCTCATTGTTAGATGATGAAACAGAAGCTCAGAGGGATGAAGTAACTTGTCCAAGGTCACATTTCCAGTTGGTTAGTGGCTTGACCTGGGACTAGCCTGTAGATTTCCTAGATAGGATCATCTATTTAGAGATGGTAAAGACTTAGAAATCATCTCAGTTGACCTTGTTAAGGGCATGTCTTAACGCCTACATCCTGGTAGTTCAGGTTCATTATAAATACGAAATAAGGCACTTAAAAGTCACTAAACAGTTATGAAACGGTTTGCTTCGGCCTGACGCAGTAAGGGTACAGTGATACTTAGTGTCTCTGGATGCACCTCTCTCTTCTCCATTTAGAAATGCAGCTCATCAGCAGTCACCATGGATGGTGACTGATGTGATGGGGGTCTTCAGAAAGCCTCCAAGATGGAGGGGGTCTAACTCCTTGTGGGTGGGAGTTAGGTGATATGGAAGCCACTATCAAAGGAGTCAGTGGCCAATCAGTTCTCCAGGAATGTTGTTGCTTTTAGAGAAAATTAATCCCTGTTGCTGGGAAACAGAGAGCTTTGGTTTTATCATACCTCTCATGAGAAGTAAGGGAACTTTTCAAGGTCAGCTAGTGAGTAATGGCAGAGCTGAGACTCGAACCCAGATCTTTCTTCTGCTATATTATGCTGCCTCTGCAATGTCTTTGTGTAAATGTGAACAGGGTCTGTGTGTGTGTCACCAAATGTGAATAATGAGTTCAGAGTATGGCAACCAGAAGCTTGGGAGAGGAAAAAAACACCTCAATCTACTTCTTCCTAGGTTGGCTAGTGTGGTAAAGTGGGGAGCAGAGGCCATGTGCAGATTGGTTTCATGAACTTCAGACAGAGGAGGGAGCATGCAATGTTGCCGGGTAACCACCCTGGCAGAATGGGATTCTGTGACCCGCCCTGACTCTGACTCCCTCCCTCTCCCTGCCCTAGAGTAGTTCTGAGGCCTAATGAGGTTCAGCAGCTGCCAAGCAGGGTCTCCCTCCAATGTATGCAGCAGGGTGGCAGCATACAGAGCCTGGGGCTCTACCCTGCTTCACAAAACATCAGCCTGGTGGCCCCACCCCCCCAGAACACAGGCAGAGAGAACAAGGGCTCCTTCACGTAGACACGGCCTCCTGCTCAGGCCCAGGCATGCACAAACGCTTTAGTAGGTGCTGCTGCCCAGGATGTGGGCAAACTGGTTTGGAGAACATAAAAGTCAGCCTCATCCCTCCCCCCACCCCACTCTACCCCACCCCACCCCCCTTTCCTGGACAGAGCACCAGGTGCACACCTTCAACCCCACCCCAAGGACAACTCTCTTGATGGAGACTTTTCCCCAGTCCCAGCCAATGAATCTCTGTAAAGAGAACTGAACTAGGTTGTGGATTTAAGTGCTTTGTTCTTCCTTTGCTGGCTATGTGACTTTAAAAGCCCCATCTATGTGATGCAGTAGAAAACTACCCGGTTTGGGGGTCTGAAGACCTATTTCTGATGCTCAGTCATGACACTTAACTTTGCTGGGCTCAGTTTTATCATCTGTAAAATAAGGCGATTGGACTACATGTCCTTTGAGACCCCTTCAAGCCCTAAATCCCATGATCCCATAGGTCTTAGGTTCCTCATATGTCTTGGAGGGAGTGAGGATGAACTCTGGTTCAGGTGATCTTGAGGGTCTCCTTCACCTCTAACAAGCTGTGATTCTGACTTCATCAGTCATTTATGGATATCATCAATCTTCCAAAGGAGACAGGCAGAACTTCCTATGGAGAGAGCTGAGCAGAAACCGACCTCCCACTCGCCCAGTTTCTAGTGAAATCAGAGAGCCAAAATGGCTTGGAAAACCCCCTCAGCCCTTTAGACTCTGCCCTCTGCCTAGCCTAGGCATAGCAGAGATAGAGGAAGGGGGACCTGAATTACAGAACTGTCTATGCTGCAAGGTTCCTTGTGGCTCATCTAGCCCCAAGCCCCCATTTTATGATTGAGAAAGGCCAGGCCAAGAGCAAGGAAGGCTCTTGCTCAGAATCACACAGGAATTCAGCAGGAATATTCAATTCAAACCCAGGCTTTCTTATCCCAGACCCAGGACTCTTTTCACTATATATGTAAATCATGAAGATTTTGACATCGGCTTGAAGACTTATACTGGCCACCTAAGCCAGAGAGCATAAAGAAAGCAACTACCAGGAAAGCGGAGGAATTCTAACTCATGCCACTGCAGGACAGATGGAAGGAATTAGGGGATGTTAATACTGGAGAAGAGAAGACTTGGGGTGAGAGAGATGCGATAGTCGTCTTCAAGGGTTTGACGGACCATGGCACGAAAAAGGGATTGGACTCCTTGTGCTTGGCCATCAGACAGAAGAACAGGGAGCAAGAGGTCGAAGGGACAGAGAGATCTACAAACAAATTTAGGTCCATAGCTTTGGAAGAGACCTAAGGGATCTAGTTTTGTCTAAGGTCACACAGCCAGTAAATGGCAGAACCAGCTCTAGAACCAGAAGGGACCTTAAAGGACATCTAGTCCAAACTCCTCTCATTTTATAGATAAGGAAACTAAGGCCCCGAGAAGATAAGTGACTTATCCAAAATCATTCTGATAGTAAATGGTGAGGTGGGATTTGAACACAGGATCTCTGATTCCGGAACCATTGCTCTTTCCACGGTTCTTCATTGCCTCTATTTGCTGGGTATGTTGTGAAGGGGCTAGCTCAGCGCGTATGCTTTAGACTTGCTGGCCCCTGAGATACGGGGTTCCAGGAATAATAGCGCCTTTGGCTATGTTACAGATGAGAGGCTGGCATCTCCACTGAGACCTCTATGTCTTCGAATGAATTAGAGTTACCTCTGCCTGATATTTCAGGAAGTGGAGCCTGACAAGGGAACATGAAGCCTCCTACGTTTTTCTAGAGAGATAAATGCAATCCCAGAACAAGCAAAATTTAGCTAAGTGGTGAGGGGAAGTGGGAAAGGAAAGTGAAGCCTTTTATTACTGAGAAATGTATGGTGACCGACATGGATGGAGAGAGAAAAACATGTATAGGGTTTCTTACCCGGAGACTTTTCATTACAGCTTTCTGAAACAAGATCCATGGAAGTGAAACAAGAGTGGAAGGATTCCAACAGAATCATCGATTTCAAACTGGAAGCAGTGGTGTGGTGGTAAATGTTTAACAACCATCTCTCTGGGGGGAAATGAAGTCACAACACACTTTTGACTTTAATTTACAAAAGGACAAATTATGCCCCAATTTGCAGTGTTTGCTGATTTCTGAGGTGTAAGTGCTCACATTAAATTTAACTATCCTCTCACAAGCCACTAAGCTCTTAGGGACCAAAACGCTGTCCAACCCCCCTCATTTTATAGATGAGGAACAAAGTGGCACGTTCCAGGTCACACACATAGTAAGCAGTAGAGTCAGGACTTGAACCCAGGTGCCTGGAATTCTAAATCCAGCATTCTTTCCACTGAACCATAATTCTGCAGTAAGATTAGGTTTAAGTAGAGAAGACTCAGGTTTAAATCTTGGAATGGCTGTTTGCTGCTATTTATCTTTTCATCCCTCTAGACTTCAATTTCTTTATCTGCAAAATAAGAAAATTGAATGAGATGACCCCCAAGGGACCTTCCAATTCCTAGAAATCTAAATAAATATATATATGTGCACACACACGTATGTATACATGTGCACATACACATACATACATGTATACACACATGTATACATATACACACATACACCCCATAATATATACTCTGCAGTAGCTCAGCTCTTGTCCCCCAAAAGGGCAACTCGACTGTGGAGTCAAGAACACTAGAGGGAGCCAGTCGCCTGCTTTCGAAATGCTCCCAGGTCCTCATCCTGATTAATCAGGTCAGCTCACCATCCCTGCCTGGCTCTTCCAAGCTTAGCTTTAGAGACAGGAGTGATTGCAGTTTTACTGGGAAGACTGATCTGAGCTGGGTTCCATAGCAAGAAGACTGTGGTGTCCATAGGCTCTTAGGAGAATGACTCAGCGCAGTATCTGGTACACAATAGGCTCTTAATAAATGTTTATTGATTGACTTGGCCACAGAATCATAGATCTAGAGTTGAATGGGACCTTCAAGGCCATCTAGTTCAAGCCCCTCACTTTACAGATGAGGAAACTGAGGCTCCAGGAGTCTCACAGGTAGTAAATGACAGAGGGAGGATTTGAACCCAAGTCCTCTGACTTTATGAGCAGTGCTATTTCCACTGTGCCATGTAATGAGGATCACTATGGCCCTTTTCCTTGAATCACACTCCTCTGTTAGGTTATTAACACTTACTTCCTTGGATGACTTTGGAGTGGCTGTGTTTCACGATTTATTTTTATCTACTGTTCCATGAAATTCATTAATTTGTCTAAACCCTCCATCAAATTGCTGTCATTTCTTCCTGATAAATCTTTTTTTAAAAAAAATTTTTAAGGCGGTGGGGTGAGGTCTGGACTTGTGATTTCATCAGTTTAAGGAAGTGCCAATAAGAAAACTCTACAAATACAATCAACAACTGTATTCCAACTTCCGGTCAGAGAGTTGCCTGGAATACTGAGAGGCTGTAACTTTTCTAAGGTTGAAAAGCTTGTAAACAGCAGGGTCAGGATTTGAATCCAAATTTCCAAGTGAAACAGTCTTACCCCTACACCACATTCATTGCCCATCACTCTTGTGCTTGGGGAGATTCCCACTCTTTTTAGGAGAAGAATATCCTGACTCCAAATCCAGGGTGCTTTCTAGGCTGAAAAAAGCTTGTGCACATCAAAAAAACTGGAACTGATTTTACTTCCTGACTCTGAAGTTCGCCCTCTATCTTTCATGCCATGCAGCTCATCCATGTTACTTCTTACAATAAATTCTCAAATTTATCACCTGATGCATCCGGGAGTGCTCTCTGGAGTCAGTGTGATATGGTGGGAAGAACACCCGACAGGACACAGAAGGCTTATGCTATAAGCTGGCTTCTGTCACTAACTTGCTGTGTGATTTTGGGTTAATTATTTAACCTCTCTGGGCTTCCTTACTTTTAAAATGGGGTGCTTGTACTAGATGGTCTCTAAGATCCTTTCCAGTCCTGACATTCTACAATTTAATATTTCAACGAATCCAAGATGTCATCCGTGGGGACACCCCATCCAATGGGGCCCCTCTCACCACATCACCACCTACCCATTCTTTGTAATTCTGGACCTTGTCTTTTCATCAAATCCTTGGTAGCGGATCTACCCAACATCCTGAAGGCTTTCTTCTAGGGTCTATATGTTTGTTAGCATCCCTGGGATTCCAGGGGATCCCTTAGGCTGCCCCTTTGTGTGTCCCTCATTCTCACTGTACGACTGGCTCACTTTCTTTTTTGATTCCACATTTTCTGGAGGACATCTTTCATATCACTTCATCATTGGTAATGAATGACAACCGATTTACTTATTGCCTCCCCCAGGAAAAAGGGAACTCCATGTGGCCACAGTTCGTTCTTTGTATCCCCACACCTGGCACAGGGCCTTGAACACGGTACCTGCAAGTCAATGCTTGTTGAATGAATGAATGAAGTGAATTAATAAATGCCTACCTCCTCTTCCTTCCCCAGCTCTTCTCCTCCAAACTCAAGCTGCATGGTACAGTAGAATGAGCATGGGTCCTGGCATCGCAGGCCCTACCTTTAAATCCCACCTGTGATGCTTACCACTCCCTATGACCCTAAGCAAGTCATCAGGCCCAGTTTCTTTATCTCTGGGACTAGATGGCTCTATATTTATGATCTTTGAGGAGTATAATGCTCAACCTCCCTCCCACCCCCCATCTGTTTCTTCATCGCCCTTCAGGCCGCCCACAATTTTGATTCTCTGCAGTCTGTGGGGCTGCATGACTCAGAGCTGAGCAGCAGCACCAGGGAAACGTATTAGAAACAATGGGTTTGGGGATCATGGAGCAGTTGGAAATCCTGGCGAGAGCTCTTCTCCAGACTCATCCTATTCCGTAGCTTTGTTCATTCTAGCTTTATCTCTTCCCAGCTTTAAGAACTGCTGCTCAGTCCTAGAATCCTGGTAGTGGTGGTGGTTGTTTTCAACCCTTTGCTTAAGACATCAATTCCCTTCATAATTTTATAAACCTTTACCCTTGTGTTCTCTTTGCCAGTGCAAATAGTAAAATGTGGCTCTTACAGTTTAGAGAGTCCTAAGTGTTTTCATCATTCTTCATAGGAGACCAACCCTACCTCCCTCGGAATTCCCGTTGTCACCAGACAGCCCAGCCCACAAAGGCCTTTCATGACACTGAAGGAAAGCAAAGCACTGGATGATTTTGATAACAATAAAAATAATAACAGCTAGCATTTCTATAGCACTTTATCCTTGCCACAACCCTAGGAGACAGGTGCTATTTGTCAACCACATTTAACAGATCAGGAGAATGAGACTGGCAGAGGTTAAGTAACTTGCCTAGGGTCACACAGCTACTAAGAATCTGGGGCTGGATTTGAACTCAGATCTTCCTGATTTCAGGTCCAGTGCTCTTGGAAGAGGAGGAGGAGGAAGGAAAGGAAGAGGAGGGGGAGAGGAAGAAGAGGAGGAGGAGGAGCAGGGAGAGGAGAAGGGAGGGAAGAAGCAGGAGAAAAGAGCAGAAGGAAGTCGTGGTCATATGGATCATATTGTTACCACTGCCATCATCAAAAGGTAAGGCAGCTGGGTGCAGTGGATAGAATGCTGGGCCTGGAGTCATAGACTTCCTGAGTTCAAATCTGTCCTCAGACACTTTACTAGCTGGGTGACCCTGGGCAAGTCACTTAATCCCGTTTGCCTCAGTTTCTTCATCTGTAAAATGATCTAGAGAAGAACATGACAAACCAGTCAAGTATCTTTGCCAAGAAGACCCCAAAAGGGGTCACAAAGAGTTGGACGTGAATGAACGACAACATCAAAATGACTGTTTAAGCTCCTCTTGGTACAGGCCCTGCATAAAATGACTTAAATCAAGAAGGTCCTTTCCTGTCCTTTTACTTACTCCCTAAGAAGCAAAAGGTATTCAGGACTCACTTTACACAAATGTTGTTGGGGATGGCAGTGGTCCTTTGTTTTCAAAGAAGACCAAGGGCATCACAATGTTGGGGTATGGGAATTGAATTTAAGTGAGGCAGAGTTGCACAAAGTCATCTGCCTCACTCTCTTTTCCACAAATCATTGAAATCCAGCGTCAAGACAAAAGTCAAGATGGCCTGGGATGCAATGGATTAGTGATATGTGGCAAATGTTGATGTTACCCATAAGGAAAAGCATAGAAGTTGAAGAGTCCATTTCCTGACTAAAGCTTTGAATCTGGTTCAAGTCTTCCTGCTTCCTAGCCTTACCAATTAGAGAAAAATGGGGATTAAGATAAGAAAGAGAAGACAATGAATTTACATGGGTAGGAATGTCTCCTTTCTGCCTCTCTTTGCTTCCCTAATGCTCAGCCCACAGTCCGACCAGCGTTGAACCTAGTTGCTTGACTAGGATGGAACAGGATGACACTACTCCCCTCTCCCACTTACCCCCAAGCTAAAGGGGCCATTTCTTAACACTAATGCTCTTTGGGCCACTAGCTGGAGGCATTCTCATAGTTGAGTGGAGGAAGAAACACTGGAGCATTTCAATTCAATTCAGCCAAGATTGAGAAGCATTAAGGGAAGGGGGAAGAAAACATATTTGGTGGTGTCTAGTAAGAGAGGTAGTTAGTCATTTGTTTGATTAGAATTTATTTAGCACTACTATGTACTAGGTGAGAGGCAGCCTGGCACAGCAGATAGAGAGAGCCTGCCACAAGGTTAGGAAGACCGGGGTTTGAGTCCTATTTCTGATACTTAGAGACAGTATGTGACCCCTGCCAACTCACTTATTCTCTCTGACCCCAGGCCGCTCTCTAAGACTACAAGTGCATGAGTATTGGAGATCTGCTTGGTAGAGAGGACTTACAGCAGAAGAAGAAGAAAGAGGAGGAGAGAAGGAGAAGGAGAAGGAGAGGAGAAGGAGAAGAAGAGAAGGAGAAGGAGAAGGAAAAGAAGAGAAGGAGAAGGAGGAGGAAGAGAAGGAGAAGGAGAAGGAGAAAGAGAAGGAGAAGGAGAAGGAGAAGGAAGAGAATTATTATCTTGTTTGATCCTCACAACCATCCTGGGAGGGAGGTGCTGTTTAATTCCCATTTTACAGATGAGGAAAGGGAGGTAAGCAGAAGTTAAATGATTTGCCCAGGGTCATAAATTTGAACTAAGGCCAGATTTGAACTCTGGTCTTCTTGACTCCAGAGCCAGAGCACCACCTAACTGCCCTACCAATGAACTTATAGATTCAGTGTGAAAGAAAAATATATCAGACACCATTCTAGGTGTTAGTGATACAAACCAAACCAAAAAAAGCATCTATCTTCTTGTCCTCAAGAAGCTTACACTCTACTGGCAATACAAGTAAATAGTAGCTAATTTGAGGATTGGAAGAGTTGGGGAGCAGGAAAGGTCTAATCCAGGAAGTAGCACCTGAGCTGGACAGTGAAGGAAACCCAGTTTTCTAAGAGGTTGAAGTGAGGAAGAAGTGCTTTCCAGGCGTAGGAGATTGCCTACACAGAGGCACAGAGACAGACAATGGATTATAGAAGGGTATGACAGGAGTGTGTGAAGAGTTAGATTGTAGAAGAATGGAAGCTCCTTGAGGACAAGCATTGTTTTAATTTGTATCTTTGTGACTTGTACAAACTGATGCAAAGTGAAATCAGCAGAAGCAGGAATACATCATACACAGTATCTGTAACCTTGTGTAATGCTCAGCTATGAATGACTGAGCTCTTCTCAGCAAAACAATGATCCAAGACAAATACAAAAGACTCATGTAAGAAAAACCTATCCACATTCAGATAAAGAACTGGTAGACTCTGAATGCAGATCGAAGCATACTTTTTTCACTTACTTTATTCTTTTTTGTGGTTTTTTTTTCCCTTTTGATCTGTTTCTTCTTTCACAACTGTGACTAATATGGAAATATGTCTTACATGATAGCACATGCATACCGTATATCAAATTGCCTACCATTTTAGGAAGAGAGGAGGGAGAAAAATTTAGAACTCAAAATCTTGTAAAAATGAATGCTAAAAATTGCCTTGACATGTGATCGAGGAAAAAAAAATATTATTTTAAAAATGTATGTATTTGTATCCCAAGAACTTAGTATCTACCTGGCACATAGTAGGCCTTTCATAAATACATATTATACTGAAGGAGAGTAATGTGAAATAAGTCTGTGAAGTTAGACTGGAGTCAGGCAAAGACAGGTTTTGAATGCCAAGCTAAGGTATTTGTATTTTACCTAGGAGGCAATGGGGACCCACTAAAGATTATTGAGTAAGGGAGTGACCCCTTTAGGGAGTGATTGTTTTTGCAGTCATTTGGAGGGTGGTCTGAAAAGGAGAGAGCATGGAGGGGGTGGGGTGGGGGGGCAATTAGGAAGCTATTGCAATAATCCAGCCAAAAGGTAAGGAGGTGTGAATGAAGGGGACAATTATGGGAGTGGACAGAAGGGGATGGATGCAAGACCAATTTAATGACTTTGGGGTGTAGATATTTATGGGCATATCTCATACCTATCAAATATGTACACAAATAACTCTAAATATAAGGTGGAGTGTGGTAAATGCATGAGGTACTAAAATTGTTCTCAGAGTTCATAGGAGGAAGAAACTATTTCTGGCTGGGAGGATAATAATAGCTGACATTTGTACAATGCTTTAAAGTTTCCAAAGCCCTTTATATACATTATCTCATTTGATCGTCATAAGAACTCGGTTGAGGGTGGGTATGACAGGTATTCTTATCCTCATCTTATAGACGAGGTAAGTGAAGCTCAGAGATATTAAGTGCCCACAGTCACTTGGCTAGGATGAGTGGAGGGATTAGTTCAAGGCTTTCCCAACACCAAGCACCGAACTTTTCCCCTTGAACCTTTCTACTCCAGGGGAAGCTTCTTGGAGAGGTGGCATTTGAGCTGAGCAATGAAAAACAAATAAGAGACCAAAAGGAAGGCATTCCAGGGCTGAGAAACAGCATGAGCAAATGCACTAAGGGAGGAAATCAGGAGACATGTTAATATTGTCAACCAGTCCAGCTTGGCTAAAGCACTGGGAAGTGTGAGATAAAGCTGGAGACAGATAGTAGTAGGCTTTGAATGCCTACCAAGCTTAGGAACTGGACCTTATCCTGTAGACAATGGGAGGCCACTGAAGATTTGAGAGCAGGGGATGCTGTCATCAGACCTGTGGATTAGGAAGAGTGATTGGGCACTGGCACTAGGTTGGATGGGGGTGGGGGCAGAGGATTGGGGATGAAACTGGAGGGAAGAAGATTATTTATTGGACTACCATAAGTGTTTAGGTGAGGGTAATGAGGTCTTGAACTAGAATGAGAGCAGAGTGAATAGAAAGGGGGAGAAATTAAAAAATAGAACCACATGATAATAGAATTCAATTCAGTTCAAACTAAAAAGCATTTATTAAGGACCAGGCACTATACTGGAAAGACAAAACCAAAACCAGTTCCTACAAAGACAGTTCCTACCCTTGAGGAGCTTACATTCTACTGGAATGAAGATGGCTAGGTAACTGACTAGGTGGTAGGAGTGGTCAGAGAAAGGGAGGGGTCAATGATAATACAGGTTCTGAGTCTGGGTAACTGGGAGAATTAGGGCACCATTAACAGAAATAGAAAAGTCAAGGGTGGAGCAGACTTGGTCAGAAGATAGGGAGGGAAAACTATCAATGACTTCTTCAGACATGTAGAATTTGGGGTGTGCAGAAGAGTTCAGGTCTTAGGATAGGGCTAGAGATTCAGACTTGGGAGCTGTCTCCAGTGGAGTCAGTAGCTGAAATCATGGGTGTGTGATGCTGGTCTGTGTATGGGGAGTGGGGTTACTAGAAGGTGTTGAGCATAGAGAATGCTGCATCAAGACAGAGGACCAAGGGACTTCCCTTCAGGTAAAATGCTTCTTCAAACCCACTCCCTGGGAGTCAGAAACTCAGCCCTTCTGCCTATACAGAAACTCAGAGACGGCCACTGGGGGTGAGCCTTTCCTCCCTCTCTAACTAGCTTGTGTTTATTTATATTCATTCTGAATATATGTGTGTATATGTATATGTATGTATATATGCACAAATATCTAAACACATATATACAAATATATGTATATGTACGCTTGCTGTCTTCCCATTAATACACATGTATATGTATTATATACATGTATATGCATATTATACGCATGCATGTATATATTATATACATATATATGTACATTATATTGTAGTAGGAAGGCCGAATTTATGATCTCAAATATAATCATGTATATGTTTGCATGGTTTGAAATTGCAAGGTATGAGGGATTCTCTAAGTAGAAAGCAACAAAACATTTATTTAGGCCCCACAGCAGCAGATCCGCGAACCAGCCTCCCCATTCCTACATCTTGACAAAAAGACTCCAGGCCCAGTAGGCCCGCCTCACAAGAGTAACCAGGAGGCCACATAAAAACAAGATAGCATTTAGCCAAATCATATTTACTGGCCTCAAGTCCTTGCTCACACTCCTGGGTCTACACATGGGTCAGCTCTGCTTCCGCAGCTCCTGCTTCGGCTTTTTTTCAGCTTCAGCTGTAGTTGTCTCTTAGCTCACCTCTCCTCACAGTCGAGCCTCTGGCATTCTCAAGCCCCGCCTCAACAACCAGAGACCAGAGACCATTGGTTCCCGAGTTGGCCCCTCTTAAGTCATTAATCTACACCCACACAGGTTTCACACCTGATAGGGCTTTGGGTCTGGGGCTTAGCACTTAATAGCTGAAAGTACTTTCACTCAAAGTAAACAAAGTAAACAAAAGCCAAACTCCTCAAGTGCTAAGGAGCCCATTTTGCCTTACCAACATATATACATGTATATGTACATTATATGCATGCATATGTACATTATACACATGTATATGTACACTATGTATATGTATAAATACATATACATGATATCCATGATCCATATATGTGTAATATCCACATGTGTGTGTTATGTGTGCTTATTATCTCCTGTCATTAAAATGTAAACTCCTTGAGAGTACAGGTTGTTTTATTCTTTGTATTTTTGTCCTCAGCTCCTAGCACAGCGTCTGGCATGTAGTCTGGGCTTAATAAGTACTTGTTGGTTGATTGACTGATCCATGTCAGAACTTTAAGAGACCAAACTGCTTGGGCCAGTACACTTCCATTTCTGGCCCCACCCTCCTCAGCAAATCTCCCAACCCTTTCCCCATTACTTTGTGGTTGACTGCTCATTCAGGTTGGCATTGGCCCCAGAACTGGTCACCCTTCTTTTCTCCATGCCAGGGCCACCTTGTACAACCCCATAGTTCACTCAGGAACTCTGCGCCCTTTCTTACCTTGTGCCCTTTATCTCATGATTCTGTCTCTTCAAGTTACCCAAGAACATTTTCATAGGTGGAGTTATAGCTAGATTGCTGGGCCTGGAGTCAGGAAGATCTGAGTTCAAATTCAGCTTCAGATGTTTACTAGCTGGGTGACCCTTGGCGAGTCACTTAACCTCTACTTGCCTCAGTTTCCTCCACTGTAAAATGGAATAATAATAGCATCTGCTTCCGAAGGTTGTTGCGAGGATCCAATGAGATGTTTGTAAAGGGTTTAGTGCTGTGCCTGGCACACTGTAGGTATTTAATAAATACTTGTTCTCTTCCTATTGATAAATTCAGGAAATGTAAGATTATCCATAAAATGACAAGAGTAGCAATAATCACCGTATTGGATTTCTATATGATTTTGTTACATTACATTGAAAGTCCCAAAGAGGAAGAGGAAAAGGAACAGATTGAGAAAATAGGATCTAAGATTTAGTACCTTGGACATCCAGGACAATCCCCTCGTTTTCCAGATAAGGAAGCTGGTGACTTGTGTAAGATCATACAACTAACGAATGGTGAGCCAAGACTCAGACTCAGGTCCTCTGACTCTAAGACCAGTCTGCGTTGTTTCCACACTTGGTTGGGACAGAGATGGTGGTGTAGATGGTAGTGGATGAGGCAGAGAAGAAGGATGAGGATTAGGAGGAGAAATGTTCTAATGTGGAGAGTTTATGGTAACCAGTGAAAAATGAAATGAATGAAAGCAAAGGGAACCATTGCACTCTGGGTCGGCAGGATGAGGTCAATATGGAGTGACTCAGGCTTTGTGACATATATATGATTGGGTTCCCCTTTGCAGTGAGGACAATTGACCCCTATTAAAAAGAGAGCACTGAGTATGACACAGACTGAGCTGTCAACCACTGCCTCAGATAGAGAATAAGCCAATTCATGGGCTACCCCAAGGGCTCTACCATCACCATGTTCTCAGGGTTCCCTCCTGGTCACTGACAGTCTCAAGCAATGCTTACTGGGGCTGCTGTAGAAGGGGTACATCAATAGAAGCAAGACATCAGACAAGATGATTTCTCAGATCTCTTCCAACTCTGAGTAACCCTTTGAGCCTAGCCTTTCCCCTGCTCACCTCACCCAAGCCACAGCAGGGCCAGGGGCTCCCCACTTCCCAAGTTACCACCCTTGGAGGCTTCTAGAAGGTACGCATTCACACCACACTGAGCACTTGCCCACCCTCATCAATTTCTATTCTACTCCACTTCCAGACCTCTCCATTGTAGGAATGAGAAGTCAAGGTGTCTGGACCTGTTCCAAACTATGGCAGACACACCAGGGAATTTCCAGGAGTTGTCCCAGGGTGAGTATCTCTTCTTCTGATCTCCACCCCTCACCCCACCTCTATTTTCTTTTCCTTAGTAGGTACTCCAGGATTCTGGTGGCAGAAGGTTTTATCGCTATTTGGACAGTGACAAGATCAGGAGGCTCTCTCTACACAGTCCAGCAAGACAATATATAAAATTCAGTTTCAGGCCAGTGTTGGGGTCCATTATCTCCAGTTATTCTCAAATTGCCTATAAACTCCCAAACATTTTTTTTTTTTGCTCTTCTCCCAAATGTTCCATCTTTGGGTGTATTTTAAGGGAAATGCAACTCTGCTTCTGATTCATACCCGCTGAGCTCATCAAAACCAGAATGATTTGGTAAGAGCTGCTGGGTTTACTGGATGCCTTCTGGGATCTTTAAAGCATGTTTTTCCTAAGAAACAGGAAGTTGAATTTCAACAGGGGAAGTAGGCAATTTGCACAGCTCTAGATCTGAATGCTAAGAAAGAAAAAAAACCTAGACTGTCTGTAGGGGATGTTTATATTATAAACCCTTCCTATACCTCCCAACTTTGTCATAGGTCAGGCAATGAAGGCAGAGATCCCGAAAGAGGACCTGTAGGTAGATCTGTATAGGCTGCTGTTGACTTTCTACAAAGGACCTTTCCTCCAACGACCCAAAGATACCTGCGAACCATATAAATTGTAGGTTTTTTCCTCCCTCCATTCCAGGTAAAGGGCTTCTCCCAGCCTATTTCCTGAGAGCCAGATAGGAATTCCGTAGTCCTCCTTGACCTTGACTTAGAGTATCCTGCAGATGACCTAGCTTTAACAGTCCAAACTGACTGGCCCAGTCTACCTTCCCATTTGGCCATACCCTCCTCAATAAATTTCCCATCCTCTCATCTCTACCTATTATTCACAGTTTACTGTTTACTTAGGTTGATAGCAGTCACAGCACTGGACACCTCGCTTTTCTTTGTACCATGACCACCTTTCCGCTCTCTATGATCTCATCTCACATCTCACCTAAGAAACGGGTGCCCCTTCTCACCTAGTGATATCTCTTGATGCTATCTCTGCCATTTACTCTCTGTGTCCTTGGGCAAGTCATTGAACTATAGGCCTCAATTTTCTCTTCTGTAAAATAAAGGGGATGGACTCAATCAGAAAACTGTCCCCTAAATCTAAATCTGTGGTCCTGTTATCTCAGAATAACATAAAAACATTGCCCTGGTGGTCTTCCTGGAGGCTAGATGTCAGCTGAGATATTATAAAACTGGGAGGGGCAGGGGAGGAGAAGGGAAAGGAGGAGGTAAAACAATCCCACCCAAGCTGACCACAGGCCTCCCAGATCCCAGTCCCATGCTATAGGACCATCTCCAAGCTGGAGTTCTTCCTTATCCATGTACCAAGGGAGATCAGTCCTAGTGGGAAGCCATTCCAGCCACAGAACAGCAGGGATACAGTAACCACATAGAATAGGAACCAAGTACTTATAAAGAAGTGGACTTCATAAGCTATAATGTTCACTCCAAACCACTGAGATTTCCTCTATAAAGTCTTCCTTGACCCTCTGATTCCCACTATTTCTCCCATGTCCACCCACCTTCACTCTACATAGACCCCACTTTGGAAATCATTCCTTTCTCTTTTGAGCTCTCATAGTACATAGAACTTTGCCTTGAATAAATCCCTTCTGGAGATTTGTCCCTCTCATTTAGAAAATGAAAGACTCCAAGGTTTCTAAGAGCCCTCGTATCTCTAAATCTGTAACCCCATGACTAAGTGACCACTAAGGTCCTATTCCAATCTAAATACTGGGATCTATGAGGTCTCTGGAGTCTCCATTTTCTCACCTATAAAATGGGAGAAAAGATGAGATCATGTCTCTGGCCTTAAATTTTCTCATCTGCAAAATTAGGAATTTGCAATAGATAGCCTTTAAGGTCCCTTCCAGCTCCAAGACCTTTATTAAATCTTTGATCTCTCGCTTGGCCTCACTTTTCTTATCTTTAAAATGGGAGTGGAGAAGAAAGTGGTCTACATGATCAAAACGGTCCTTTTGAGCTCAAAAGGTGATTTTTATTACTTTTGTGTATATCCGCATTCTATTTTGGTTTCATATCTCATCCAAATTTAAAGCATGAACTTCTTGAGGTGGAAGGTCTTAGGGTCATAGGAATTTAGGCCAAGAAGGGGACTTCGAGATCAGATTCAATTTAGAAATGAGGAAACTCAGGCCCAGAGAAAGCTACTTGGCCACAATCATCTTCTAGGCAGTAAAATTCAGAGCTCAGAATGGAACCCAACTTTTCTGTATCTCATTCATTTTTGTATCACCCTCTTAGCAAAGGACCTGGGACATTACTAGCATTCAATGAAGTCTCTACTTTTAGGAGTGGTACCATCAGCCTCCCATAGAATCTTCTAGTTGGAAGAGTGCTCAGAGGCTATCTAACCCAACCCATGCCTGACTCAGGAATCCCCTCTACAGCTGACCCAATAAGAATACCCAACCTTGGCAAAGATTTGGAAGTTGAGGGGATATCTGTAGATTGGGGAACGGCTGAACAAGTTGTGGTATACGAATGTGATGGAATACTATTGTTCCATAAGAAATGATGAGCAGGCGGACGTCAGAAAAACCCGGAAAGACATGTATGAACCAATGTTGAGTGAAGTGAGCAGAACCAGGAGAACACTGTACACAGTAACAGCAATATTGTACAATGACCAACTGTGATATATTTAGCTCTTAAGGGCAGTACGGTGATCTAAGACGATCCCAAAAGACTCATAACGATAAATGCTATCCACATCCAGAGAAAGAACTAGAGAGTCTGAATGCAGATTGAAACATACTATTTTTTCTCTCTCTCTTTTTTTTTTTTTTGCAGGGCAATTGGGGTTAAGTGACTTGCCCAAGGTCACACAGCTAGTCCATGTGTCAAGTGTCTGAGGTTGGATTTGAACTCAGGTCCTCCTGACTCCAGGGCTGGTGCTCTACTCACTGTGCCACCTAGCTTCCCCCTATTTTCTCTTTTTTTTAAATTTTTTTTCACATGGTTTTTCCTTTTTACTCTGATTCTTCTTTCATAACATGACTAATGTGAAAATATGTTTAATATAATTGTACGTGTATAGCCTATATTAGATTGCATTCCATCTTGAGGGGGGGGAGAGGAGAGAGGGGAAAAAATTAGAACTCAAAATCTTATAAAAGTGAATGCTGAAAACTAAAAATAAATTTTTAAAAAAGAATACCCAACGTAGCTTTTATTTGAAGATTTCTATGAAGGAAAAACGTACTACCTCTGAGGCAATCTAATCCACTTTAGGAAAAACTTTAATTATTGGGAAATATTTGCTTTCATCAAGCATAAATCTGCCTCTTTGCAACTCCCACCCATTCACCTAGCTCTGCTTCACTCCTCCACATGACAGCCACTCAAAGCCTTGAAGATGGCTATCATGTCCCTCCTCCCATGGCATGAGTGCTTTCCCTCCTGGTTTCCACTCCTGGTTGTACTCCCGCCCTGCAACTATCCTGGTTGACCTCTACCGGATCCTCTGTCCAGTGTAGACATGTCCTTCCTAAAATACAGTGTCCAGAAGTGATCACTAGCTGTGGTCTCACCAGGGCAGAATGCAGGGGGCCTATGACCTCCCTAACCCTCTCTGAATACAACCCAAGAAGAAATTCGTGTGCTTGCTTCAGCAGCACATATACTAAAATTGGAACGGTACAGAGAAGATTAGCATGGCCCCTGCACAAGAGTGACACACAAATTCGTGAAGCTTTCCATATTTTTAGGGGCAAGCAGAATACATGCCATCTTGGGTGGGGCAAGGGTACAGATGAGGAGAACAGTTGTAACTCAAAATCTTGTAGAAATGAATGTTGAAAACTAAAAATAAATAAATTTTACAAAAAGAAGAAATTCGTTTTCTTGGCTCTCGTATCATGCCGTTACTCCCATGGAGATTGCCAGCCATTCAAACCTTTTCTGACAAGCCCTTGTCTAGCAATGCTTCCTCCATCTTTGTGGAGTTGATTTGTTGAACCCAAGTGTCAAGGTCAAAACCTCAGCATTATCTTTGACTCTCTCCTTGCTCAGCTCCCATTCCCAATTCCCCAATTATCTCTTCCTTCCATCCTCTCTTCCCTACTCTCACTGCAGCTCCGGTGGTGTGGAACGCGCACCAAGTTGTCTTTCTGTCCCCAGCCTGTTTTCTCTCTACTACATCCTTCATATGGATACCAGATCTGACTGCGGCATTCCTCTTCCCCCAAACCCTCAATGGCTCCACATTGTCTACATCTGTAATCCTGACACTTACGCCTTCCATAATCTGATTCCAATTTACCCTTTTAGCCTTATTTCACACTGGTGCCTTTCTTGTACTCTGTGACTCGGAGAGTCTAACTTGCTCCTTGCTATTGCCCCACTCCCTTCCATCTTTATGCTTTAATTCATGTCATCGCCACCCCCGTATCAGAAACAGACCCTTCCCTCACTATCTCTGTTTGTTCTTCCTTCCTTCCTTCCTTCCCTTCCTTCCTTCCTTCCTTCCTTCTAGACCCAACACAGTTTCCATCACCTGGCTCAGGGCAGCAGAGAAAGTCATACGACCTGGATTCCTATCTTCCCACTGTCACTAGCTGTGTGACCTTGAGTAAGTTACTTAACCTCTCTGGGCCTCAGTGTTCTCATCTGTAAAACAAGGAGGTCAGACTAGACAGTCTCTGACAGCCCTTCTGGCTCTAAGCCTATGACTGTGACGTTCTCCCTAGGATCTCACAGCAGAATGTGCTATCTCTCTCTTCACTTTTCTCATATTCTATCATCTGGCCCCCTCCTCTGCTCTTATCATACTCTACTTCCTATTACACTTGTGCATGTGTGGCATCAGCCCTGCTAGCCGGGAAATCTCTTGATGTCTGAGACTGTGTCTTATTTCATCTTCCTATCCCCAGTACTTTCACATATTGGGGTGCTTAATAAATAGTTGTTAAATTGAAGTTCACTAAATAAATACTGGGCAGCCAGGTGGCTCAGTGGTTAGAATGCTAGGCCTTCGGTCAGGAAGACCTGAGTTCAAATCCAACACCCGACACTAGCAACACAACCCCGGGGAAGTCACTTAACCCTATTTGCCGCAGTTTCCTCATCTGTTAAATAAGCTGATAGAAGGAAATGGCAAACCACTCCAGTGTCTTCACCAGGAAGACCCCAAATGGGGTCAAGAAGAGTCGGACAGGACTGAAAATGACTAAATGAGAACAAAGGAAAAAATGTGACTTGAGGGCAGAAAGTCGGTGGATGAACACTACTGGATTTTAGGAGTAAAGGTCTGTCTCCATTACCGTCGTAGAAGTACTGAGTTCTGATTACTCATCCATCTAAGGTCAGGACTGAACCTCTCTGGAAGGGGCTGTTAAGTTATTGTGGAGAAAAGAAGGTCGTTCATTTTGGGAGCCAGCAGCAAGAACCCCCCCCGCCCCCACCCCATTCCTCCTCCTTCCAGCATTTCTCTGAAGGAAGTCAGATGCCTTGTAAGAGGCCTGACTCTGGATTGAAGGTCCAAATTCCTGACCCTGCTAGTAACTATGTACACGACACTTGTCTGGGTCAAATGTAAAATAAGGAGGTTGGACTCAATGAACTTTAAGGTCTTTTCCAACTCTAGAGCTAGGCTAAGATGATTTTTGATTTCTACCTCACTTGAGTAGTTTGCCTTCAAGGCTCCCAGGCCATCTACCATCTACACAGCCTGAGGGTTCTCCCCATTATTCCCAAGCAGGTATTTCAGGCCTCAGAATGGGAGCTAAGGGGGATGGCATATCCTAGGCAAGTCTCCTTTCTAAGGAACATTCCCTACCAGCTCAGGCTGCTCTTCCTCCTCCTCCTCCTCTTCCTCCTCCTCCTCCTCCTCCTCCTTCTCTTCCTCCTCCTCCTCCTCCTCTTCCTCCTCCTCCTCCTCCTCCTTCCCTGATTACTCATCCTGCTGGAAACATGACTGATCCCTCCTGATGAGTAAGTGTCTCATGCACATCATAGGCGGCCTGCTAAGGCTGTTAGGAAGGGTGAGTGAGTTCAACTCTCCACCAAACCTAGTAGGCCTGCTAGGGCCTTGGGCATGGGCAGTGGGTCAGAGCCAGAGAGGAAGAGCAGAGATGGGTGTGGCCTGGGGCCCCAGAGATGGTGCAAGGCCTTTCTTAACACCACCTCCCATTTCTGCAGGGCTTCCGGGCTTACACAGAGCTCTCCTCACCTGCAGGGCGGGTAGCACAAGTATTGTTAGTGCCATGTTGCCCATGGGGAGACTCAGAGAGAGGAGCTGACTTCTCTGGGGTCAGATGATGAGTAAAGGGCTGGTACCCCCTCACTCCAGGTTCAACGCCAGTGCCTGACTCAAGAAGGCAGAAGAAGCGACCAGCTCAGGCGTTTCCTCGGGAGCATAGAGCCGTAGCAGGGGTGTGATGGAGCTGGCTCAGACCACCTCCCCAGATACGATTGCTAAATTTTCAGTCTGAGTACACCTCAGAAATCAGCACTTGCTACAGCTGTGTCAGTGCTTGATTTTGTGGCTCATACAGATTTAAGAAAGTGATGGAGAAAACAATGCAGATTAAGCTTCAGATGTTTCATTTGTATTCTTTTTTTTTTTTTTGAGATTCAAATTTTAAACACCAACACACCCCTGGCTGTAAAAGGATATGAAAAGCCATCTAGTTCAAACCCTTCATTTTACAGGCAATAAAACTGAGACCAGAGAAGTTAAGTGACTTGTCTAATGTCACATGGGTGTAGAAGTCAGAGCCAAGATTCACACCTTGGTATTCTAACTCCAAATCTATCTGCTGCCCTCCGACTTCACCTTCTGACACCTTTTCTTTTTTCTTTATTCTATTCTCTTTTTCCCCCTTTTCTTGCTTTTTCTTCATCCTTGTCTCTTCTCTTTAAATATATATATATATGAACAAATTACTTATTTTATCATTTATATAATCTCTACTCCACCTACCTCCATCATTATATCCGTATGTATCACTTTTAAACTCTTCAGGTACTTAGAATAGCTATGATTTAGCAATGGCATATATATGTATACACACACACACACACATATACATACCTAAATACACTCTGCCTGTTCAGTCATTTTTTAGTTGTGCCCAGCTCTTCATGGCCCCCTTCGGGGTTTTCTTGGCAAAGATCCTAGAGTGGTTTGCCATTTCCTTCTCCAGCTCATTTTACAGATGAGGAAACTGAGGTAAACAGGAATAAGTGACTTGCCCAGGATCATACAGCTAGTAAGTGTCTGAGGCCGGATTTGAACTCAGGAACATGAGTCTTCCTGACTCCAGACCCAGCACTCTATCCACTGTGCCACCTAGCTGCCCTAAGTATTTATAGAGCACTTTACAAACCAAAGGCACATTCCTCCCTAAAACTACTCAGTCCCTGGGGAGAGTGGGTTACCACATAGCATTGACCCTCACCAACATGGTCACGTGCTCATGACTTCATTCAGCTCCAAGGTGAAGAAGGGCCAACTCAGAGCTCATCTTCCTTGCTTGCCACTTGGGACAGGAGAAGGGCTTGAGTTGTCCCCCCACTGGAGACTTCTATTTGTAATTCTAGCTTAGCAGCCATCAAAGAAACATGAAGTAAGCAGGCCCTAGAAATAGTCATGGATTACCTGCACAGGCTCCAAAATGGAGAGCAGGACCCTTCATTCTGCATGCTTGGAAGCAGGCTCACCAAACACCCATATGTTGCCAAGACTGAGTCCTTATTGGTCAGTCTCCTGTTATAAAAAAAAAATCAGGAATTTGATCTTATCTCTCCCCTCCCCAATAAAGGGTACAGTGGAAGAAGACTAGCTCCGCATCTTCATCCCCTACAGTCCCCAGAACCCATGCCAGAAAGATTAATGGCTTATTCTTTAAGGCAGAGGGAAGTTGGTAGTGAGGCAGCATTAGCTTAAAGGGTTAATAGAAGCATGAGGAAGGAGGAACAAACCTTGAGGACTGCTATTTCTTGACTCTCCCCTTCCCATACTTCCCCAGGATCAAGATTCTCTTGTTCTAACTCAATTAACAATATCATGTGTGTGTGTGTGTGTGTGTGTGTGTGTGTGCGTGTGTGTGTGCGTGCACGTATGTGTGAGCATGCGTTTTTACACACAATACACATACACACACACTCCATAATGGACCTGTTCATAATGACCCACTCCCCTGCCATCTGAACCCGGAGCCTCCCTCAATCATAGCTAGTATTCACACAGGGCTTTAAGATTTACAAAATATCATTACATTTGATCTCCACGAGAACCCTGTGAGTAGGTGCTATTATTCTCCCTGTTTTCCTGTTCTCCTAGATCAGAAAATTAAGGGTGAGAGGTCAGTGACTTGCCCAGGGCCATGCAGCTAGTTAGGATATCTGAGGCAGGATGGAGGTCCAGGTCTTCCCATTTCTAAGTCCAGGACTCCATCCACTGACATCACCTAACTGTCTATCATTCAACATGATTGTGGGATCATCGAATGAGAGCCAGAAGGGACCTTAGAGACTTTTGAGATTCATTTAACACCCGAGGAAACTGAGGCCTAAAGAGATTAAGTAACTGGACCGTGGTTATGCAGCTACTAAATGTCAAAGGCAGGATTAGAACCAAGGGCTTCTTGCCTCCAAGTGCAGCATCTGCTATGCCAGACTAGTGTTAGACTTCAGTCTTGGCCTTCGCTTCTGACTTGGGGCCCAGGTAAGCATGGCTGTCTGCCAACTGGGGCCACAGCTCCTCCAGTTGGGGCCACAGCTCCATCCCTCTCTGGGCTGCTCCCAGCAGGATATCTTCTTCTGGGAAGACTCTGGTCCTTGACTGACCCCAGCCTTGCAGACCAGAAGTTGTCTCCTTGTTTGCTCTGCTTCTTGGCCAGTTCTGCCTCGAAACTCCTATGTTTCTGCAGCTGAGCCCACCAATCCTGCATATGTGTGTTTGTCTCTTTCTCCTCTTTCTCTCTGTCTCTTGTCTCTGTCTGTCTCTGTCTCTCTGTCTCTTTCTCTGTCTGTCTGTCTCTGTATCTCTCTCTCTGTCTCTGTCTCTTTCTCTGTCTGTCTCTGTCTCTCTGCCTCTCTCTTTTTCCCTCTCTCTCTCTGTCTCTTTCTCTGTCTGTGTCTGTATGTGTGTCTCTCTCTCTGTCTCTGTCTCTCTCTCTCTGTGTCTGTGTCTGTCTGTCTGTCTCTCCCTATCTCTCCTAATCTTCAACACCATTAAAGTAACAAGCTTAAAAAATCTGATGTCACAAATGCTATGCCCTAAACATTTGTCTAAAATGTGTTTACAGTAGATTGTTCAAGTTAATTAACTACACTATTTATTTTACACCCTTGAACTTAGGGTTCAAGCTCGGCAGGCTCGCACAGAACAGTGTGCATATTAGGATGTGCTGGCATCTTTAAAAATAGGACTGGCTACAGCATCAGTTTCCCCATTCCTAATATGGGTGGAGCAAAGTCCTAGAATAACATGGAAAAAAACATAAGTGGCAAGCAGCAGCCCCAGGAAGCACAGCTCCACCTCTTGGGCCTCAGGGTATCAGGGCCATTCTCCAGGCCCTGTAGAATGGAAACCCCTCTAGGACACTGATGATATGCTTTGGTTTGCTTTGGCTTATCTCCATTGCCTGGCACAATATTAGTACATAGTAGATTTTGTTGTTCAGTCGTGCCTGATTCTTTGTGACCCCATCTGGGGTTTTCTTGAAGTGGCTTGTCAATTACTTCTCCGGCTCATTTTACAGATGAGGAAACTGAGGCAAACAGGGTTAAGTGACTTGCCCAGGGTCACACAGCTAGTTCATGTCTGAGGCCAGATTTGAACTCAGGTTTTCCTGACTCCAGGCTTAGAGCTCTATCCACTGTGCCCTACACAGTAGATACTTTGGAATAAATAAATGTTTGTGGGATCGAATCTCTCCCCCTCCACCACTCTGCCCCTCTGTAAAGAGACAGGTCCCGTTTGGCCAACCCTTGCCTAAGCACCTAACGGGTATGGTGCTCTGCTGGGTGGTGGGGGAATGAGTACCCTGGATTTGGATTCAGAGGCCCTGGGTTCAAATCACAACTTCGATGCTTACTCTCTGTGTGACCATAGACAAGTCACTTAACTTCTCCCTGGGTCTCAGTTTCCTCATCTGTAAGATGAGGAGGTTGAACTAGATCAGAAGTGCCAAATTCCCAAAGGGCCCCCAATCAGATTAAAATGCAACTGGGAAATATTTAACAAAATAATAAAAATACAACAGAATATAAATAATGTTACTATGTGGTTTTCTAAGTCAATATGCAGCCCACAGAGCCCTTCGGTCTATTTGAGTTGGACACCACTGGACTAGATTACCTCTGAGAACCTTTCCCAAGGTCACACAACTATTAAGTACCACTGGCAGGATTTGAACCTAAGTCTCATATAGTGAGAGGCAGCATGGAAGAGTCCGTGGCAAGCTGGTGCTAGGATCAGGAAGACCTGGGTTCAAGTGCTGCTTCTAACACAGAAGGGCTTATGACCCTGGGCAACCTCTCAGTTGGCCCCAGGTGAATCTGAGGGTAGAATTTACAAAGCAGATACCAATCTATATCAATTTAGGGAGTTTCTCTACTGGAAGTTCTTTATGTAGATGAAGTAACAGATCTAATCCAATTTATATAATGTTTTATTACCATAAAGCCTGTATTATCACCTTTGACCTTTACAACAACCCTACAGTATATGGTATATGTAGGACAAATATTATCACACCCATTTTACAGATAAGAAAAGCAAGGCTCAGACTGAAGTCAAGTGATTTGCTGAATAGTCGGTAAGCCACAGAGTGGAGACTCTCAAAGCCGGGTCTCCTGACTCCAAGTCTGGAGATTTCTTACCCCAACATAGGGCTGCCTCTCACACTGCCAATTTAACCCATGATCACAGGATGCTATGGGATTTACGGGTAGGGGTCATTGGAAGGGATCTCAAAGGCCGTCTAATCCTACTCCTTCATTTTGCAGGTAGGTTAACTGAGGCCTGGGTAGTTTAAATGACTTGTCCAAAATCAAGCAGGGAATAAGCATCAGAGGCAAGATTTGAATCCAGGGCTTTGGATTTGCCATTGCTTTTTCCCTTACACCGTGCCAGAAATGAAAAGGTAAAATCTTCTAAAACTTCCCAACAATGAACTATTTAACCAACAATAGCTTAAATTTTCTTCCCACAGCTGTGCAGGTACATGAAAAAAGTGACATAAAATCAAAAGAAAAAAAAATTCTGCTCTCAAGCTCAAAACGATCTCCTGTGAGAAAACCTTTTCTCATAGAATCCTACCATTTGAGAGGAGGCAGTCTAACCCCTCATTTTATAAATTCCTTTTCCTCCCTCTCCTTCAAACTCTCCTCTGGTCTAGATTTCCAGGACCAACACAGCATTTCAGAGTGAGGGAGAAAGGAGAGCGTCCCTGGCCTGGACTTTTTATTCTGACCTCCTGACCCTCCCCCCCCAACCCCGAAAGAAAAAAAAACAGTTTCAGAAAGTACTTCCATCCCTCCATCCCCATCTGCTTTCACTGTGGTTCATGACTAGCCAAGAATACAGAGGTGTGCCCACTGGTAGGCACAGCAGCAAATTGCCAGGACTTGGCTTGATTTGGAATCCTTACACTGGATATTCTTTTCTCATGAAGTCTTCCCCGGCTCAGCCAACTGTCTGATGAAATGCACCCAGGAGATTCCAACACCTTTAAATAAGGAAAGCAATCCCAAGTCATTCTTCGCTATTGATGACCCCAGGAATCAGTCTAGGACTGCCTGAAGAGATGCCACTCTTAAAATCTTGGAAGACCAGAATTTGAATGCCAGCTTTAATCCTTAACTGTCATGGGAACAAAGGATATCAATTAAATCTTTCAAAAACTGTGAAACACTTTAAATCCTGTAATAGAAGGAACTTTGGACTTGGAGTCAGAAGATGTGGGTTCAAATCTTGATTATGACACTCATTATGTAGCCATAAGCAAGTCACACCCTCTCTAAGCCTCAGTTTCCTCATCTATAAAATTAAGATAACATCTTTGCTATCTGTCTCATAGGGCTATAGTAGAAGAATTAAAAGGCGAAGAGTTTTTTTAAATCACTTACACCTAGCACAATGCATGGCACATGGCAGGGGCTTAACACATGTTCACTGAATCAAGTTAAAAACATGTTTTAAAACCTTAAAATGTTATAGAAAAGTGTCGTCATCATTATACACGTGATTTATTATTAAAGATTATTAACAGGTAAGTAATAGTATCAATAATAATCATTATCTCTATGACCTTGGGAAAGTCACTTTTTGCTGGACCAAGTTTTCTTCCTTTATTAAAAAAATAAAGTTTAAAAAATTGACTAACTTTTAGGTTCTGCATTCCTATAGTCCTATAAGATAATTCTACCTGAGTCAGGAGATCTGGATTGGACTCTCAGGTATGCCATTTACTAGCTGTGTGATCTTGAGCCATTCATCAACCTTCTCTGAACCTCAGTCTCCTCATCTGTAAAGTGGGCATAAAAATACTTTGGTACCTACTTCAGAGAGTAATTAGAAGGAAAATGCTTTGTAAACAGCATTAGCACTATATAAATGTGAGCTGTTATTACACTATGAGCTATTAAAATTCTTAAACAGGCACAAAATATAAGATGGGCTCCCCATTCCCCCTGCCCCCCCCCCCCCGCTTTTAAATAGCTCATCTCCAAGAGCTAGCTAGGTTCACCCAGTGGTCTTTAGCTCCTCTCAAACTCAGCTCATCTCTGAGACCTAAGCACAAACTTAACTTCTAGTATAAAGAATGAGCTACCACTACGTGTATGGCCCTATATCAGATTTTCACCATGGAGAAGGCACGGCCACTGCCCTCAGCTATCATGATTAAAAGAGAGGCAGTGAACTTAGGAAGGAAGGAAACATGCATTTATTAAGTACCTACTATGTGCCAGGCACTGGGAACACAAAGGAGCAGAACACAACTGGCCCTTCCCTAGAAGTGCTTATATTTTACTGAGAGGATACACTGTTTAAATAGATAAATACCATATCACTTGAAACAGAAGGAAAAGCCGACAACTATGAAGATCAAGAAAAAACATTCTCATGGTAGACTGGAGTGCATGCCAGGCATGTGGGACAGCCAATCTGCACAAAGACCCGGTGAATAAGATAGAAAACTCGGGTTGGGAAAAGTGAGTAGGACCGTTTGGCTGCAGTGGCAAGCTCATGGGAGGAAATAATGGGAAATGAATTGGGAAAGGTAGGCTAGATCCAGCCAGTGCAGCTTGCTGAGTCTGTTTCCTCATCTTTAAAATGGGGGAGGTGAACCAGATGACCACGAGGTCCTTTCTGACTCTATAACAGTGATCCCGAGCGATTCATTCCCTTCTCTGTTCTACCACCACTCAACTTCACCGGTGACAGTGACCAGGAGCGCTCCAAGCTGGAAGGAACCTCAGAAGTTATCTAGTCCAAGCCCTTTGTTTTATAGAAGAGGAAACTGAGGCCCAGAAAAGTGATGTAATTTGCATGAGTAGTAAGTGGCAGGGTCAGGAGTAGGCAATTGCCTAATTCCAAATCCAGTGGGGTAGAGAATCACATATTTTTGAGCTGGAGACCCAAGTGCATGTTTTACAGAATAACTCAGACCACTTTAATATTTGAAAAAAGTCTTTATAGACTTCACCTTTTCAGATCTTTACAATAGCCCTGTGGAGTAGTTGCTATTATTAAACTCATTTAAAAGGGAAGGAAAACGTAGTCCGGTGATTTGCCCAGAGTCACCCAGCTCATCCATAGCGGAGGCAGTATTTGAATGCAGATCTTCTTGACATTAAGTCCGTCACTCGGTCCTCCATGCCACATTTCCTCTGAGGAGAGCATTCATGAAGGGTTGATGCCGGAAGCATTCTTATCAGCCACTCCTGCAATGTTGAGTAATAATGCTGATTATCCTGGAATGGGATTGGATAACAAAAGCAGAGCTAAGAGGGGAAGAAGGTAAACAGAAGTGTTATCCTTAGGAAGCATATCATACCATTGATTAATTCAGGTTAATTAAGAAGCAGTAATGATATCAATGTCAGCAGATGCAGGAGGTGACATGTTGCTGCCTTCTGCTTTCCAATCCATCAGTCTCAGCTGATAAGGATCTCGAGAACAAGAACTCAGATTTCAGGGTGCCATGAACTTGGACGGGAAAACAATCTACATCTTTTTTTTTTCATTAGCTTGTAATTGAAATTTAACATTTCCTTCAAGTATCCAAAAACTGCATTTTTAGGAGGGATTTGGAGGTTTCACCAGACTGCCGTAGGGATCCATGGCACCATAGAAAGGTCAAGAACCTGGGTTGGACATAGTGGCACACTCTTGTGATCTCTGCTTCTGGAAGAGGCTGAGATTGGTAAATGATTTGAGTTTGAGAGAGACTAATGCCCACTGGGAGTCTGAACTAAGCAGACTACTAATATGGTGAACCCCTGAGAGTGTTGGGCCACCAGACCGCCTACTAAGGAGCTAAGTGTTCTAAGGCTCTTAGACGAACAGCCTTCCCCCAAGTAGAATGGGGTGTACAATGACAGGCAACACTGGAAAGTGGAAAGCAGACTGATCTTGGAGTTAGGAGAATGGCAAGATTGTGGAACACTTTAATGGGAAGGAACCTAGGAGAGGATCTAGTCCAACCCCCTGACACTTCAGTGTCCTTAACTCTCTAAAACAACAGTGGTCCTGAGCAAAGGCCTCCTGGACCTAACTCTCCCCTGTGATGCTGGGCTTTGGCCCTGGCCTGCAGCAGCTATCACAGCTATAGCATAAGCAGGCCACATTGTAGATTTAAAGCCCAGGGTCCCAGCATCCTCCTGGAAGTAGCAAGGAAGGCACATTTTCTTCAGCAATTATCTCTACAGTGTTGGGCCTAGCCTTTCTACCTGAAAATCCTCGTTAGGTGTTCCCTATCCTCAGGAAGATGTTATTTTCAGTCCCTCATCAGTGAGTAAAGAGACATCCATGACCATCTGAGTTCCCTCATATTAGTAGATCTCATGAGTGAATGTGCAGATCCACAGTCTCTGGAGACCTGTCAGTCAGTTATTTGCCTTTTATGGACCAGGCATTGTGCTAAGTTCTGGGGATACAAAGAAAGGCATGTGATGCCAATCAGTGATTAAAGAGCTTTCCCACCTATTCAATAGGCCTCAGGTGGAGCCAGTTAAGAGAGGCTTGATTAGAGGCAGGCCTACACTCTTTACTTACTAAGTGCTTAGCCCCAGGCCTACACCCTTTGGCTGACTGGGCTTGAGGCTCTGGGGCCCAAAGAAGAGTGTATATGCCCAGAAGGTAGCCATTAAGGTCAGAATTCAGCCCAAGGAGAAGAACTAAGAACTCTGAGATGACAGAGCTGAGAATATAAAGACTAGCAAGCTACAGCACTCAGAGAGCTGTGGAGAGACAAGAGAGAGGTGCAGAGAGAGTGGAGACCAGAGAGCTGTGGAGACCAGAGAACTGAGGAGGGAGAGAATGTAGACAAGCAGACAAGTGGGATGAGTGAGTGTTTACAGGAAGGTCCTAGCAGAAGGGAAGCCTGCAGGATGACTTGGTTCTTTGCTGTAATACTGTGTTATAATTTCCTTGTTGTCACATTGAGGTGGACTTCCTGGCTTTGGGTTACAACTGTTGCTGTGTCAGATTATTTGGAGTTATTGGTTTTGGGATTTAATCCTCTGGTGTCTAAATAAATGTTATAGTTCCCCTGCCTTCTAACTAGAGAATCTTTTATACTTTGTGATTCTGAACTATACAGGCATGTTCATGGTCATCTTCGGGATCACGAATCTTGCCTTACTGATGAGAGGCAAAAGACAGTTTCTGTTCTCAAACTCATAGTCTAATGGGAGAAATAACATGAAAACAACTATGTACAAACTCTATGAAGGATAAATTAGAAATCATTAGCAAAGGGAAGGAACTAGAAATAAGGGGGATTGGGAAAGTCTTCCTATAGAAGATGGGGATTTTTCTGGGACTTAAAAAAAATCCAGGTAAGCCAAGAGGTGGAGATGGAAGGAAGAGCATTTCAGTTATGGTGGAATAGCCAGTGAAATTTCCCAGTCAGTAAATGGAATACCTTGTTTGAGGAAAAACAAGGAGGCTAGTATCCAAACAAGTAATTCCAGAGACTCCAGCTTTGGAGGATAGCCATACTGTAAACTTTACGGGTAACAATAGCATGTTACACTGTTTTATGGTTTAGGAACTTTTTCTCACAATATCCTGTGAAATAGGTACTACAGATGTTGTTATTATCCCCATAAGGAAATGAAAAGTCAGAGCAGACAAACAACTCACCTGAAGTCATACAACTAGTAAATTTTGGAGGCAGAATTTGAACCCAGGTCTTTCCCTATTTCAAGTACAACACTCCTCCCATTCTATTATGTTTCCCATTCTATCATGATTTCTGAATGACTTCAAAATTAGTGGGAGATATCAGAGAAATAATCAATGTCTGATGCCAAACTTGGAGTCAAGGTTGTCAGTTCTTCTCACCAGACCTTGATGGCTTCCCATTTGATCCTGAGAAAAAGTATATTTTGTAGAATCCTAGAGTGCAGCAAACAGAGACTTTTTCCATTCCAGCAAAAGTAGAGGACAAGGATTGCCAGCTCCAATCCTCCTTCCCCGAGGTTACTTAGTGTCTGAGTCTTATGAAAGCTTCAAAATAGATTTTGAGGCCTTGGTGCCAGCTGCCGGGAATATGACGAGAGTTAAAATGGCAAATGAAGAGAGGTGTGGGGTGTGTGTTTTTCACTAGCCTCAGAACAACTTAGCAGGAATTATGTACTAAGGGGAGAAGAGCTATATCCTATGTCCTGAGAAGAGGTGAGAGGAATTAACTTACCCTAACCCACCTGCAAGTGAGAGCTGAGGCTTTCTCTATGAGGGAAATGAGAAGTCTTGATCTTGACAAACATCCGGTTGGCCCTTTTGTGGGGCAAAGACTTTGGTAACAAAAGGATTAAAAATGTATTCAATGGGCCCGAGACATGTTGGCCCAGGGCAGACTGACACTCTCAACACTCCCCTGGGGAAGAAGAAGCATGTGACAATTTCAGGATGGTAGGTAGCTTCAGGAGGTGGCAACAGCTGCTTGAGAGGAAGAGGAGAATGGAAGCTTCAGAGGCAGAGAGAGAAACAGGAGAGAGCAAAGTTTCAGTGCATCATAGCACCAGGACTGGAGAGCAATAAAAGCAGCAAGAAAGCTCCAGGACCACACCGATGGACATCCAAGAAGCAGAGCTAAGAAGCAGTGAGGCATGGTTGGTTATGGGAAGACAGAGACACGAGAACTCAGGCCAGATGCTCATCAACTGGGGAATGGCTGAACAAGCTGTGGTATATGAATGTAATTGAATACTACTGTGCAATAAGAAACGATGAGCAGGAAGACGTCAGAAAAACCTAGAAAGACTTATATGAACTGATGCTGAGTGAAGTGAGCAGAACCAGGAGAACGTTGTACAGTAACAGCAACATTGTACAATGATTAATTATGATAGGCTTAGCTCTTCTCAGCAATGCAAGGATCTAAGACAACTCCAAAAGACTCATGCTGGAAAATGCTAACCACATCCAGAGAAAGAACTATGGAGTCTGAATGCAGAGCGAATCAGATTATTTGCTCTCTCTTTGTTTGTTTTGTTTTGTCTTGTTTCTTCTTTCTCGTGGTTCCTCCCATTGGTTCTAATTCTTCTTTACAACATGAGAAATATAAAAATATGTTTAATATGAATGTATATGTAAGGCCTATATCAAATTGCATGCCATCTTGGGGAGGGGAGAGAGGAGAAAGGGAAAGAAAATTTAAAACTCAAAATCTTATGGAAGTGAATGTTGAAAATAAATTAATTTAATTAAAAAAAAAAAGAACTCACGTCAGAGAGGTATGGCAGGTGAAACTCACCCAATCCACACCTCAGAAGGCATTGGATGGGGGTTCAAGCCCCTTTGAACACAAGAGCAGTATGATTCCAGACTTGTGTGGAATACCCATTATATTGAAATTGGAAGGGACCCTAAAGGTCACCTAGTCCAGCATAAACCTGAAAGGAACCCCCTTAATAACATTTGGAAACCTTTCAGGCCTTCTTATTCTTGTCTTCATTACAGAATCACCACTGCATTCTTACTTTCATGCCCAAATTTTCCCAGAAGTGAACATTTCCCAGATCATAGAAGAATAGATAGAGCACATCAGATACAAACATCTGGATCAGTGAAAAATAAATTTGGTTCTCCTGGAAGGAAAAAGACAGATTTCTGTCAAAGAATCCGCAGAAGATTCAGAGTAGTAAGAGGACAATGATTCAAACTTTCATAGTTTTTCAGCTAGGTGGAACAGTGGGTAGCACATAGAATACCAAGCCTGAAGTTAGGCTGACTCCTCTTCCTGAGTTCAAATCTGGCCTCAGACACTTACTAGCTGGGTGACCCTGGGCAAGTCACTCATCCCTGTTTGGCTCAGTTTCCTCATCTGTAAAATGAGCTGGAGAAGGAAATGGCAAACCACTCCAGTATCTTTGCCAAGAAAACCCCAAATGTGGTCACAAAGAGTTGGACATGATTGAAAAATGACTAAGCAGCAACAAAAATGATTCAATGTAATGCAACAAAAATATACCAAATGTATACTATGTGCCAGGTACAGTGCTAGGTACTGGGTATATAGACAAAAATTTTTAAAAAATCCCTATGCTCAAGGAGCTTTTTGAGAGGAGGGGAGGAGGGACATGGCATAAGTCCTCAGATAACAAAAATATATACAAAGTGAAGATAAAGTGTTGGGCGGGGGGTGAACACAATGAGAGGTGAGAGGATAGGAAAAGCCTCCCTTAGTAAGTGGCTCTTGAAGCAGGCTTTGAAGGAAGCTAGAGATGCTGCCAGGCAGAGGTGAAGAAGGAGGACCTTCCAGGTATGGGAGGTAGCATGTAGGCAGGAGATGGGGCGCCTGCCTCGAATGGGGAGCAGTAGGTAGGCCAGTCTGCCTGGAACATAGTGTTCACGGCTGGGGGGTGTGTGTGTGGCGGGGAGGACAGGGGCAAGGAGTGCTCAGTCTGGAAAGATAGGGTGGGGCCAGCTTGAGAAGGTATGCTTTTTTACTTTTAACTTTGACATGGTTTCTCCTTCCTGGTCTTTGCCTTCATGCATCATGCTCCATAGTGTCATGCAGTCCTATGTGACTTGAAAGGACACACAAAATGTGCTCATTTCTGTGAAAGTGGGTCATTGTCACTGTCATTAGCAGGAGCATTTTGAATTTAACCATCATAGATGAATTAGTTCTGCTAAGAGCTTGGAGGGGAAAAGAGGCTTGACAGGTTCGAATAATAATGTGTCACCTTTATATAGCTCTTTAAGTCTTACAAAACTGCTTTCTCCACAACAACCCTGCGAGGTAGGAATTATGAAGATTATCCCCATTGTTCCAATGAGGAAACCAAGGGTCAGGGAGGGTGCTCAGGGTCATACAGGTGTAGGAGCCAGGAATCTTTCATGAGAATAAGTCCAGCACCAATCCCTGTCTGTGCCATACTGCCTTTCACATTCCCTATTTGTGGATGCTTGCCAAACTTCTCCAGATTTTATTTGAAAGCAGTAATGGCTGTCCTTTAGATTCTAGGCTCCCACAGGCCTGATCCTGGACCTCACCCCAAGAAGGTAAGTTTCTCTCTTTGTCTTATTGCTCCCACTTGGAGAACCCCAAGAAAATTGACGAAATGTAGTTTAGGATAGCTTGTGTCTAGATTTTCCCAAGTGGGAATAACAGAGTTCCCAATTCACCAAAAGATATTTAATACGTGGGTATCTAATATTATGGGGTGGCCTGGTAAATAGTAGGAGTTTAATAAATGCTTGCTGACTTTATTTGAAGGACAACTTGACCAAAACCTTTTTCGGCAGTCAGAAAGTTTGTACTATAGCCAGATCGGTTAAAAGCCCCATAACTAGAATAAACCAAGCTGCTCAGGAAGGCTGATGTCTGTGGTGAGGAGCCCTAACTTCCTAGAATCACAGAACTCTGCTGCTGGAAGCAGTCTTAGAAACAGTTCACGCCAATCTTCTCATTTCACAAACAGCAGTAAGATGTAATACTTATGTAGCACTTTTAAAATTTACAGAGAATTGGCACACCTGTATCCTTAATTTAAGTCTCCCTCACAGCAACCCCGCAAGATAGGTGCTACAGATATCATTACCCCCATTTTATAGATGAGAAAATGGAGGCCTGGGAGGTTATGTGATTTGCCTGAGGTCATCCTAGCAATGTAACCCTGTACAATTCACTCAACCTGTGTAAGCTTTTGTTGTCAGTATTCAGTCATTTCAGTCGTGTCCGACTCTTCACAACCCCATTTGGGGTTTTCTTGGCAAAGATGCTGGAGTGTTTTTGCCATTTCCTTCTCCAGGTCATTTTACATATGAAGAGACTGGGTCAAACAGGTGAAGTGACTTGCCCAGGGTCACCCAGCTAGTTAGTGTCTGAGGCCAGAGTTGAACTCAGGAAGATGAGTCTTCCTGAGTACTCTATCTACTGTGCCACCTAGCTGCCCTAAGTGTCAGAGTCAGAATTTGAACCCAGACCTCTCTGACTCTAGGCCCAGAATTCTATACCACATTGTTTAGGAAACAAACCTGGAGAAGTATTGATTCTTGGCTGTAGTCACACAGCTACTTCATGCTGGTCAGGTCTAGATACATGGTTCTATGTGGTTGTTTCCCTATGTATGACCATTTTATCTCTAATAATTAAGAGAAGAAAAGTGAACAGTCCATATGAAGTCAGCCTTGCATATAGATATCCAGAAAGCAGCAAGTTTATCCCGTATTGGTGATTTATGATGTGGGAAGAGGCCATGGCAGACTTACAATCACAGAATGATTTTGTAAAGCCCCTTCCTCTGGAAAAACTGGCTTAAAAAAGCAACAATCACAACAAACAAAATAAGACACACACGGAGAGGAGGAACACATCTTATTATTCTCCTTTTAAAATAGGTGTGGTTACAGCCCACATTACCTTTGCCAGTGGGATAAAGTTCAGGTTTTTTTTAATATGCTATATATTTTTAAGTGCCTCAATTTTTTTCCCCCAAGTTCCTTGTTTGCTTTTAAAAAATAAACACCTGACCGAGCAGTGCAGCCCAGTTCTCTGGTGCACAGGTTACTTGTTGTGTAAAGCCTGCCTACCTAGTGTAGGTGGAGCCCACCCCCTTTCCTAACAGCAACTCTAGTCTGGCACACCCTTCTCATTAAGCCCCAGCAAACACCCTGGCAGGGTTTCTGGCTTACCCAGAATGCACAGAGCCAGCCAGCAGTGTTTTCTTCCACTCTGAACAAAAGACTTTGAAAGAGTTAATCCAGGTTGGGGCCTTCAGGCCTCAAAGGGCTCAGCATTCCTGCTTGGCATTCTCACTTGTTCAAAAAACAGCCCAGGCCCAAGGACACAGCCAGGCCCTACAGACAGGGCTGAGTCTACAGATTTCCCTTGGGGAGCCTTAAAGCATAAAGAACGATTAAAAAAAAAACCCAGACTCATCCTCTTTGGAGAACACTTCTCTCTGAGCAGGGGAGGCCACACTACTGACATGAGCTCATTTGTCCATTCATTCATTCATTCTTACAGTGAGGGTCCCCACAGACAAGTTAAAACTAGGGCTTGTGATTTCTCTTTTCTAGATGAGGAAACTGAAGTACAAAGGATGGGGGGTGGGGTAGTACAGTAGTGGCAAAGTAGCAGAGTGGAAAGACTGGGTAGGGCATCCTTCCTCACAGATGGGTAAGGAAACCCTGGCCTCTTCAGTGCAGTGCCAACCTGATTCTGGCCCTTCATTGTTAACTTACAGCTGCACAAACACACCTCCAGATTCCCTACCCCGCCTCCCCCCCTCCCCCCATCTAGGCCTTCCAAAGCCAGTATGCCTTTCAGCTGCCCCAAGGGAGTCCTGGTTCTACCAGTTCTGGGCAACGACATGCCCCAACTGGATTTGGCCAACCTGCCCACACACTCGGCTTCTGTACAACTCCCAGGATGGCTTGGCCCTCTGCTCTCTTTGTCCTTCTAAAGCCAGCCACTGAAGCCCAGGTCAAGGTAGCACCACCCAGTACCCAACAGACTGCTCATTGCCAAAGGTCCTCTTCTCCTGGAGAGGCGGACAACCTCCCTATCCCATCTTGCCCTCCACTTCCCCCTCCCCCACTGCCTTCCCAGACAGTAGGTACATGGAAACACTAACATTAAAAATCACCCAGACAGAGTGGCACTTGGTGGCATGAGGAAGAGGCTAGGGCTTCCTAACCCAACAGGATCATCTCATTGTGCTATTTTTTGCTAACTCAGGATTAACCAGATTGGGGTTAAACGGGTGGAGACATGCAGACATTTACAGCAGCTGGGCTTTTCCTGGTGACATCAGGTGTTTGAGGGTGGAGGAGATCTCTATCCATGGTCACAGGACACCTGTTTGTCTAAAAAGCCCAGATATGAATCTAGGTAGTTTAGCATGCCCTGAAACAGTACAGAGCACTGAAAGAAAGGGATCTTGGTGGGAGCAGAAGGAACATTGAGGGACAGCTAGGTAGCTCGGTGAAAAGAGCACCAGTCCTGGAGCCAGGAGGATCTGAGTTCAAATTTGACCTCAGACACTTAACACTTATTAGCTGTGTGACCTTAGGCAAATCAGTTAACCCCAATTGCCTTGCCTTCCTCCCTCCCCCTCCTTCCCCAAAAAAGGAGCATTGACCTGATTGCTGACTGACCCGGGGTTCTAGTCCAGTGTGGGATAATGAAAAGAGCCCGATCTGTCACCCAGAAAGCTGAGTTAAAATCCCATCTCTGTTACTTGCCATCTGTGTAACCTTGGGCAAGTGGTTTAATTTTTCTTGGGCCTCATATTCAAAACTGGAGGTTCGTAGGTTCTCAGTGATTGTTGTACTGAAATCTGGAAGAGTCACAGAAATACAGTGCCATGACCAGTCAGTGAGACCCTGAATTCTAATCCAGCCTCAGGCACTTACTAGCTGTATCACCCTGGGCAAGTCATTTAACCTCTGCCTCCGTTTTCTCATCTGCAAAATGAGGATAATAGCACTTACCTCAAAGGTAGTTTGTGAGGATCAGACAAGATAATATTTATAAAGCACTTAGCACAGCGTCTGGCATATATTGTTCAGTAATTTCAGTCTGGGTGCCGTATGAATATTAATTTCTATTATTATATAGACATATAGTCTTATACCCCTTAAGCCCCTTAAAAGTGAGGATTTTTGCATTTTTGGCTTTGCATTTCCAGGATCTACCACAGTGACTTACACCTAGTAGGCCCTTAATGAATGCTTGTTGAGATTAAATTGGGTTCTCTAACTTAACCCATCACAGCCACCATTTTATTGGCACTCACATCTCATGTGCCCTCTGCCCCTTCTGATTGGATCCTCTGACTGAAGGACAGGGCCATGGGCTCTGGGGCCTTTATTATTCGGCACAGTCTCCACCCTGTTTCCTACCAGCTATGTTGCCTTTGGACTTCTCCATTTTCCCGCCCACCCTACACTTCCCAGCTTCCTTTTGTATGTTGTCTTCCTCCAGTAGATTTGAGGCTCTCTGAGGGCAGACATTCTCTTTGTTCTTATCTGTATGTGTATCCCTCGTGCGTAGCACCATGCTATGTTGGCATGCAGTAGGAGCTTAATAAATGTTTATTGACTGAGATGAGGAAACAAGTTCAGAGAGGTTGATTCACTTGTCCAGGGGCATGGGATCATAGATAGGGTTGGAAGGGACCTGAGAAGTCATATATTTCAACCTCCCCGTTTTACAGATGAAGGAACTGAGACCTAGGGAATTTAAGTTGCTTGCCCAAGATCACACCGCAATGGCAGTGCCAGGATTTGAACTTGGGTCTCCTGCCTCTAATTGCGCTGCTCTCTCCACCATTGTCCCTTCCAGCCACGACATTCCAAGAACTTATGATTCAGCTGGTGCTCCTCATCTCCATACCTTCCCCACTCATTAATGTCCAACCTAATTTGAGGAATTAAAAATGACCTCCACCTAAATAGAAGTTAGGTGGGGAATAATGCCTGGTGGGTGATAAGCAAAGGATGTGATAAGTCTCTAGGGCATCACGCCCTCTGGAACCTGCAGACTCAACAAGCAAAAATGGGCCAGACCAGTGGGACAACATAAATTGCATTCACCCCAGCCCTCCCTTCTCAAGATCTTAGGCTTCTTTCCTATTGAAATGGAGACCTCATGCAAGCTTTCCTGGTTGCTTGGGATCACCAATCTTGTTAGAGAGAGAGAAGCAAAAGGAGAGGAGTTCTTTGTAACCCAAAACGATGGGTTGTGGACCCTTTAGGGGACAATGGAATAATAATAAAATATAATATAATAATAATATATAATAAATATAATAAATAATAATAAAATATAATAAAAAATAAAATAATAAAAAATTCATCAACTAACTTTTATAAAATGTTTTACAGCGCTTCATATATTTTATCTCATTTGATACTAAGAAGTGGATGCTATTATCATCCCCATTTTACAGATGCGGAAACTGATTCAGGCAGGTGGTTTAAGTGGTTTGCCTGGTGTCATACGCTTGTAAGTGTCTGAGGCAGGATTTAAACCCCGGACTTCAAGTTGTCTGGTTTGGAAACTAATCTAAAGTAGTACAGGATAGGAAGATTGCAGGGAGACACCGGACAGAAAGGGGAACCGGGCAATGGGAAGGGAAGGAAACAGAAGACCTGTATATACACAGAGCAAAGAGGCTTCCTCAAATGATACAGGGAGGAGAGGAAGGGACTGCATTTAGAGTCAGGCGTCCTAAGTTTAAATTCTGCCTTTGAGCAAGTAATTTCAGAGTGTAATTCCATCACTCCCCTGCACATACTCTCCATTCCAGGCAAATTGGCCTTCTAAGTGTTCCCCTGTGTCTTTTGCTCTGGTGGTCCCGGGGTCTGCAATGCATTTCCCTTTGATTCCGCCTTGTGCAATCCTCCAGGGCTGCTGAGGTTCCCCCTCCTTCCTGCATGAGGCTTTTCCCGATTTGCCCCCTTCTCCTTCCCCTGAGTACTTTCTCCCTCTTGAAATTGTCTTGTATTCCTTAATATACTGTACTTTTCCCCCTCCCCCAAGAGGAATGTAAACTCCTTGAGAGCAGGCATTATTTGTTTGTTTGTTATGACTTTGTGTCGCCTCAACACCTCTCACATGGCAAGCCCTAGTCAATTTTTGTTAAATTAAATAGTAAAATTCAGAATATCATAGATGGAAAGAAACTTAAAAATGATCTAATCCAACCTCTCTTATTTTTACAGATGAGGAAACTGAGGCCCAAGGAGGTTAAGTGCTTTGCCCAAGTTCGTGCAGCTTAGTTACCAGCAGAACAGAAAGGGAACAGAAAGAACGAGGCCTCCTGATTCCTGCCCGTGTTCTCTCTATCCTGCTGCAATATCCCAAAGCTTTAGCTTTCCTCCAAGGTACTGTCTGTCCTCTGATATTATCAGTAACCTGGCCATCAGTCTGCAAGATAAACTCAGGGCTTTCCCCATCTGCTTCTGCTGCCTGTCTAATAATGAGTCTATCCAATGTGACATCGACCTTGGCACCGTGGCCTAAATAAACTTCTGAATGGAGCTCAGGTGGCCTCTTTGGCAAAGCCTCCCACGGCATGTGAGCATGACCCAATCGCCCAGTGTCACAGCGAGGGACCTGATCACACACCCCCTCCATGCTGCCACAGCTGTTCAACTTGCTGCTTTTCGTAGTTCTGCAAGAGAACTTTTGGAACTGCTTCAGGGGCTCCTGGTGCCTCAGTAGAGGGGGGTAAACCTCTGGAAGCAGCAGAGTACAATGAAAAGAGAACTTTCTCTGAAGTCAAGAGTTCCTGAGTTCAAATCTCAAGTCTCGACGTGCTTTTTGTGGCCTTTAGGGAAATAAATGGCTTAATCTCTTTGGGCCTCAGTTTCCTCAACTGTAAAATGACAGGGTTGGACTAAATGGTTCTGGGGGCTACTTCTGCTTTAGATGTAGGGTAGAAGTAGAAGGGACCTTCTTTGGTCTTCTGGTTCCACTGATCAGGGAAATCCCTGAACTGGAGAACTTCCCATGGAACTAAGCATGTGTTCTGGTCCTCAGCAGAGGGACCAGTCCTCTTTGGAAGTCCAAGAGAGAGAAAGCTCTTTACAAAGGAAGGGGTGTGTAAGAATGTGTATATGTGTGTGTGGGGAGGTGGGGGGCGTTGTATAAAACAGAAGTCGATGGAGTGGAGGGTTACCACAGATCCTAGGAACTATAGACAATCTTCTCCAAGACAGCTCCACCCAGGCACTAGGAACTAATCAGTCATTTGGTCAGTCAACAAATATTTAGTAAGTTTCTACTATGTGGCAGTCCTTTGTTAAGCACCAAAGATACAAAGAAAAGCAAAAAATAAAATAAGACAAGGAAAAAAACAGTTCCTGCTTTCAAAGAGCTCATAGTCTAATGAAGATAATAATTAATAATAATAATAACATAATTATAATAATAGCTGGGACTATATTTATATATTGACTTAAGGTTTGCAAAGCACTCTCCAAATCTTGTCTCCTCTGCTGCAGCCTAGCCTGTGCATATATACCTCAACAATGTCCCAATGCACACATGCAGCTCCATGCTGCATCCTGGTCTTTACCCTCCAGGGTATCAGCACCGAAAACTAAGTCACATCACTTCCCAGAAGGTCCTGATCCTTTCTAGGGAAGGACGTTGCTATGGGTCCTCCTCCCCTGGAAGGCCTCCTAGAATTGAACTGTAATTCCTTGGCAAGTACAGGTCATCCTACTCAAAACATGACCTCTTTACTCAACACCCAGCGATGACCTCAATTTCACTCAGCACTGAAGGACACGCAATTCAGTGAAACAAACATTGATTAAAGCACCCACTATTTGTTGGGCCCTGTGCTGGGTACTAGGGATGAAAAGTTCAAAATATCACAGCCCCTTCCCTAACAGAGTTTATATCCTACTGGAAGTCATAGATTCTGTTTGATCATTCATTTGCTCAGTGTGTCAGTCAGGCCTGGGTAGATAATCCTTATATACCAAGAGCTTGGAGGATGGAAATGTGAAAGGAGAAGACATGAACCCTCAAGGAACTCTAAGGCTAGTTCACAAGGCATCAGATACTTTCACATGGGCAGTCAGCGACCAAGGCCCCAAAGCACAGAGAAGCAGAATCTCCTGGGGCAGCTCAGATTTTTGTAGGCCTTCCTCGGACCTTCCTGAAGGAAGACTGAATGCCAAGCTCATAGTAGGACTGGGGAAAGACAGAGTGGCCAAGAGTTTGGGAAGGAACAACATGAGCAGCTCTTTTTTCCCTTCTGACCGAGCCATCAGAGGGTGAGAGAGATGGCTTATAAGTAAATTTTTCAGGATGGAGAAAGTTCCTTTTGAAAATGGTAAAGATAAGTGTTGTTTCTCAAACATGATATTCCATCTCCAGACTGGGGACCTTTTCTCTGACTGTCCCCCATGCCTGAAATGTTCCCCTGGCTTCCTTCAAGCCCCAGCTAAAATCTTACCTTCTATAGGAAGCCTTTCCCAATCCCCCTTAATTCTAGTGCCTTCCTTCTATTGATTCTTTGTAATTTACCCTGTCTACAGATTGTTTGTCCACAGCTGTTTGCATGATGTCTCCCCCATTAGATTGAGCTTCTCGAAAGCAGGGATTGCATTTTATCTTTCTTTGTATCTTTGGTGCTTAATATAGTGTCTGGCACATAGTAGGCACTTTAAAAATATTCATTGCCTGACTGACAACCAAAGGAGACAGCAGGGTTGGGACAAGAGGTTGAAGCCAGAATGCAGGGCAAATCTAAAATACTGAGCTAGCTGACTGCCCTGTTCTCCCACCTTTTTTATAGAGGAGGTAAGCTGGAAAAAAAATAAATAACCTACTAAAGATATGGGGTGGGGCAGCTAGTTCTAGAAGTGAATAGAGTTCCTGGACCTGGAGTCAGGAAGACTCATCTTCCTGAATTCAAATCTGGCCTCTGACACTTACAGGCTGTGTGACAGTCACTCAACCCTCTTTGCCTCAGTTCCTCCTCGTAAAAGGAGCTGGAGAAGGAAATGGCAAACCACTGTAGTATCTTTGTCAAGAAAACCCCAAATGGGGTTACAAAGATTTGGACATGACTGAAAAACAATTCAGCTAGGGGGCACAATGAGTACAGTGCCAGGCCTGGAGTCAAGAAGACTCATCTTCCTGGGTTCAAATCTAGTCTCAGATACTTACCAGCTATGAGACCCTGTGCAAGTCACTTATCCCTGTTTGCCTCATCTGTAAAATGAGCTGGAGAAGGAAATGGCAAACCCCTCCAGTGTCTGCCAAGAAAATTCCAAACGGAGTCACAAAGAATAGGACATGACTGAAACAACTGAACAACAATAACAAAGAGATAGAAGACAGAACTGAGATTTTTTTCCTTCCCATTTGAATCCTACTGGAAACTGAAATCAACTCTGAGTTTATGAAGAGACTTGGTTCTGATTCTGCTGAGGCTGAGGCCAGGTCCGTCTTCCCTTCTTGGGAGGGTTAACAAGCTTCTTACCTAAGCTCCGGCTCCCTCTCCCCCAAGGTACCATGACACTTCAATTAAACAAATATTTTTGAAGCAACTGAAGAGCTAAGATTGGGGGAGATGCAAAGTTTAGATCAGACGAGGCCCCTGTGCTCACAGAACTTGTGACCGAGGAGGAGGTGGAGGCCATAGCAATGACAATAATCATAATAGGTCACACTTGGAGAGCACTTTAAGGCCCACAAGTGCTTCGCATACATTATCTCATTCAATCCCTGCAACAACCCTAGAAAGCGAGTGCTGTTGCCATTCCAGGAAACAGATTCAGAGAGGTTTGGTGATTTGTCCTGGCCACACAGCTGGGGAAGCATCTGAGGTTGGGTTAACACATGCACGCATAACCATAATGCAAAGCAACATGTGTTGAGTGCATTCAAAACCAAGTGTTAGGTGGGGTCCAAAGCAGGCAGGGTCTTTGCTGACAGAAGGAATCAGAGAAGGCTTCCCAAAAGAGATAGCATTTGAGTTGGGCTTTAAAGGCTAGGCAGGAATTCGATTGAGGAGGGAGGTAGAGATTCCAAACAGAGAGCACAGCCTAGGCAAAAGGTGGGAGGCTGGAAACTCAGGTCATAGCTAGCTGTAGCTGTCAAACTGCTTTCCTTACATGGAACCTAAATCTGCCTTTTTTTCCACCTTCCACCCATATTCCTAGCTCTTCCCTCAGAGCTACACAGAACAAATCTAACCCTTCCTCAAATACTTGAAGGCAACAGATTGTGCCCCTTCGATCTTCTCTTTACGAGGCTTTTAAACATCCCCAGTATTTTCAGCGGCTCCTCATACGGTGTGATCTTATGATTTGGGAACAGAGAGAAATACATTTTGGCTGGAGCAGTATGAGATAAGGCTAGGAAGGTAAGATGTAGAATGTGGAGGTCTGGAGTCCTTGGCAAAAGAGTTTAAAATTTATTTGGGAGGTCAGAAAGAGCCACTGAAGATTTTGAGCAGAGGAGTGACGACTAGATCCATGCTTAAGAAAGATCCCTGCACATGCATGGCTGTGGTAAGAAGCACAGTTTAGAAAGAGCAGGTCTGGTAGAGGTGGAAAGACTTGTTCAGTGACTATTGCAGTAACCCAGGAGGGTGGAGAGAAGGGTCTGTACTCAGGTGATTTGTATTGAGAAAAGCAAAAGGAGGTAGATGAGGTTGCTATTTCCAGGCTTTCTGACTTCAAGACCAGGCCTACCACTAAGCCAACCTCTTCTCTGCCTCGGTCTTCCAGCCATAGTCCCTAACAAAGAATTAAATTGGCACCTCTGATCTTTGTCCCTGCCAAACTCTAAAGAGAAGTATTAATAAGTCCCAGGTGGGCTTCCTAGCCCAGCCAAGAATTTGTTACACTAATGTGGGGGAGGTAGAGGTGAGGGTGGAGAGCGCTGTTTTCTCTTCCTGGTCCTCAGGTTCCCCAAATCCTAGAAGAGGGACCATATTACTGCACCCTCATGCCCACCAACCAAATGCCTCTCTCCCACTCCTGCAGAGTTGTCAGGATTCCAAAGCACAGTTCTCCTTGGTGGTCTCCAGGTATTGATGCACTTGGGCCTAGGAGAGTGACTGGGAGTGCCTGGAGTTACAGCATCTTAGCCATGTTTGATTGCGTTCTGTTCCACCCCCACTTAGCCTGGTGCATACATACATACATATATACATACACACACATAAATATCTTCACAAGAAAAAAATAATAATTAATTCTATTCTGATAATTTCTTGACCCCTTCCCCCCTTGAGATAAGTATGATACAAAGCTGGGCCCAGTTCTTACTAATTAATGGACCAGGAGACAGTCCCCAAGTATTTATTAAAGTGCCAATTCTAAGGGGAAGATAGTGGCACAGTGGATGGATGGGGTGGGGCTGGAATCAAATTCAGCCTCAGACACTTATTAGCTCAGTGACCCTGGGCAAGTCGCTTAATCCTGATTGCCTCCAAAACCAAAACAAAGATGTCAGGCATTGCACTAAGTTCAGGGGTTAGAAAGAGACGACTGAGACAGTCCCCACCCTCAAGGAGTTACATCCCAGTAGTGGAACACACACAGAAGAGTGGGGGCCGAGGAAGGGAGTTCTGGTCTAGACTGGCACAGGGTTGTGAGTGGAGCCCCAGGACAGTAGATGGTGGGGCCTCTTTCTGTAGCACTGCCAGAGCTGCTTTGACTATTGTTCCCTGAGCAATAACAAAAAGGGGAAGTCTGGGAAAAGGGACACATGCAGGGCAGACGACAAGGTGTTCACACTGAGGAGGCTCTGGCTTACTAGGGGCTGACTGGCTAGGCTAGCCAGTATGAGATGAGGCTAGGAAGGTAGGATGAAGAATGTGGAGGGCCTGGAACCCTGTACATCTAGTCCGAACCATACCTGAACACTCCAGTTTATGAAGAACTCAGATTTGAACAGGCACATGGACTGCAGTCCAGCCTGTAAAGGTACCCCGCTTACCTTTCTTCCCTCTCTACAACCAGACCCTTTTTGCTAGAGACCCTAATTCAATTTAATGCAGCATAAGGTAACAAGCATTTATTAAGCGCCTACTATTTTCCTGGCACTGTGTTAAGTGGTAGGAATTTGAAGATTTAAAGAAAACAGCAGCCCCTGCCCTCAAGGCTCTTAACAGTCTTGGGGGAATACAAAGTAAACACAGAGAAATAAACACAAAATATATACAAAAAGTTTTCATAGGGAGAGCAATATCCCCTGGGGAAACTGGAAAAGGCCTTGGGTAGGAGCCCATGCTTGAGAGGATCGTTGAAAGGAACAAGGCAATTCAAGAGGAAGAGGGGAGGGAGGGAAAGTCCAGGAAGACTCCCAGGTTGCAAACTGCCCTTACCACACCAAGCAATAAGTTGTGACCTTTGTGCCACTTAAAAGCATGCATTAAGGTTAGAAAAGGTGAGACCGGGAGAGGGTAGTGTTAGGACAGCTGGCTCACAGATGCAGAGCCGCAAGGGACCTGAGAGAGGCCATCTAGGTCAACCTCCCGTTTTATAGACTACATCAGTCCCCACCCTCATCCCTACCTTCAAGAAATGTCACCAATCAGGCCCAGCCTAATATTAATTACTCATCTTTATATAACACTTTAAGACTTTTCAAAAAGCCCTTTCCTCAAAACACCCCTGCAAGGTAGGTAGTATTATCCTCAATTTATAAGGGATGGGGAAAACTCAGGTTAATTGACACTTGTGGTTAGTAAGTACTGAGGCAGTATTTGAACCCATATCCTCTGAATCCAGGCCCTGGGTTTCCTATACTACAAGAGGAGGCAGGGAAGAGCCCTTCTAGCATCCTCAGCCAAAGCAATATTCCGCAACGGTAACCATCCAACGGAAATTCTGGGGGGTCCATTTAGCCTTCCAATTATACTTTAATTCAATAATCATTTATTTAGCACCCACTGTATACTAGGCATGCAAAAAGGAAAAAAAATGAAAAGTTTTTGCTGTAATAGACCTTACTGATAAGAGTAAAAACAAAAATTCATATTTACATAGTACTCTGAGGGAGGGCTTCTTAAACTTTTTCTGCTGACCCCTTTAGCACTTCTTCAACTGTGGGTTGAGACCCCACAGGGGTCTTAGAGTCTAAGTCAGAGTAGTGTCATGGAGACAACACTGGATTTGGAGTCACAAGACACCTGGGACCAATTCCATTTAAACAAGATCCCACAGATAGTGAGAACCAGAGGCAAGATTTGAATCCAGGTTCTATGAATCCGGAGCCTGTGCCCAAATAATTTGAAAAAAGCTGCTTGTTCTCTTCTCATATTTTCATTGAGGATGGCTATTTCCCAGAGTAGGCATATGGGTTAGTAGTGGCTAATGTCCCCTCTGTCACCTTTTGGGGGTAATAATATGGCTTGTGATTTTTTTCAATCTTTTGATATCTTTCCCTCTCTTGGATATCTCAAGAACAGACCCTTCAGACTTACAGAATTTGAAAACTGGAAGAGGCCTTGGTAGGGCCATCTAGTCCCAACCATACCTGAAAAAGAACTCTACAACATACATCTGACCAGTGGCTATCCAGCCTCTCTTTAAAGAAGTCCAGTAATATAGCCTTGATGTAAGAAACAGTTCCCTATTAATTAGAGCTATCTATGAATGGAATGAGGTGCCTCAGAAGGTTGTGAGTTCCTCCTCAGCTGAGGTCCTCAGGCACATTGGTTGACCTGGGACTAAGGGTTTTTACATCTAAGGCAGCTCCCTTTCCTGCTAAGGATCCTGGCTCTGGGCTCAAGTGTTTTGGGGTTTAGACTTGGGGAAATCTCCCCCCACCCACACACACAAAGGGAGTCTAGTTTTTCTTATATTCTCTAGTTAATTATGCCTCAATAGGAAAGCTATTGGTTTTCTCCACCACAACAGAAATGCACCAAGAAACTCATCAGAATACATTGATGAATACTTAAATCACGATACAATAACCCATAACTCCTATTATACTCTCCCAAGAGGTTGAGACTTAAAACATGAAAATATGAATCACTTCATAGGATTGTAGAGCAGGTATTTCTCCTTTGTCTTGGCTCTGAATTGTCTGAACAATTTACTCAAGGTCCCTATCTTCTGGCAAGGTAGAGAATGACTCGGACCCATCTTCTGGTAGTCTTTATCTCCTTTGAGAAGATATTTCAGAGATCACCTCCTCCTTGGAAACTGGCACCCAGATTCAAGAGTTCCCAACCTGTCAAACTCATAAGGTTGCCACCAAGGCTAGAAACACCCATCTTAGGATATCTGCTCAGTCACCTATGCCCAGGGAATGGAACGCAAAGGGGAAAAAAAGGCAGCTAAGAACTAGGGATAGTCTGAGAAACCCCTTTTGGGGGTGGGGAGGTATAACTAAGCTAACTCTGATCTAGACACACTCTCTCCTCCTGACCTTCAAGGGATTTGGAAGTATTAATGTTGTTCTTCAGTCACTCAGTCGTGTCTGACTCTTCATGACCTCATGGATCACACTGTCCATGGGGTGTTCTTGGTAAAAAATACTGCAGTGCTTTGCCATTTCCTTCTCCAGTGGATTAAAGCAAACAGGGTTAAGTGACTTGCTCAGGGTCACACAGCTAATAAATGTCTCCAGGTCCAATGTTCTATGTACTGAACCACCTAGCTGCTTCCTAGAAACGTTAAGTGAGGGGCAAAGGCCAGCATTTAAAGTAGAATTATCGACTTAAGTGTTTCCTGGTTCTGTGATCATTTGGAAACAGAATTGGTCTGAATGCTCATTTTCCTCAAAAAGAGTAGGCTGAAAAGGAATAATAGAAATACTTAGTGTGATGTTTTAAAAGTTTTGAGAGACATAGTTTCCGGATAGCTAATCCTTTTTTTGGTCATGCTAGCATATAATTAATAAAAGGGGTTAGTGACACTCTCAAATGCCAAAGGCCCCTCATGGAACCCCCTGAATACTTATATGCCCTTGGAAGAGTGGGTGCTCCTGAGAGTGGAAATCAACTCTGATGGGTTAAAAATTAATGAGAAAATGATTATAATGAGAGGTGGACATATTCTAATGAGGACCTGGGGTATGTGACTGATCACTCAGTTTTGGTTAAAGAGACTTTTCTATATTCATATCACCCCTCTTACAAAAGGGAGAATCCACATTTTCCCAGACCTGTTTGAATAAAATAAAACACAATGGCTTGGAATCCATCAGTTCACCTAACCTAAAATTTCTTTACCTTTTGAACAGATATGAGTTCTCCCTCTCAGTATCAGCCCTACACTTCAAAGACTGCCTGAATAACCTACAGGGGCTGATTTCTGAATGAGGAAGTAGAAAAGGAGAAAAACCTTAGTCCTAATTCAATAATTACTTATTAATACAAGAGAGAAATAATTTCTCTCATTAGTTTTTGCTTATCTTTACTAAAATTGTCTTAAAGATGCATTGATGATGATGATGGGGGCTTTTTTTTAAAAATCTTTCCTTTAGCAAACTACAGCATAGCTTGTAGCAAGATTACAGCTGTAATCTCCTTTTCATTATAAGCAATGTAAATATCTTTCACAAAAATAGCTGTGGCCTAGGGCTTATCCCATTGAAGTTAGAAAGATCTGGGTTCAAATCCTTCTGTGAACTCTGTGAACCTCAGGTAACTTTCTAGGATTCAGCCATTAAGTCCTAGATTTGGTTAGTAACCTATGTTGCTAGTTCTAGCTCCCATACCAGGGTCTATACTGATGAAATCAGGGATGTGCATTCATAGTTATGTATTCTGTTTCCTTCTTTCTAGCTCCACTGCCCCTGCCCTGATTCAGGCTATCTCCTCTCTTACCAGGGTTCTTGTATCACTCTCCTTACTGGCCTCAATATCTCTCCACCTTCAAATCATTTTACACATGGATTCTGGCTTAATCTTCCTAATGCACAGCTCTCATCACATCACTTCCCTGCTCATAAAATTTCAATGGCTCCTCATTGCCTACTGCCTTCAGCAACCTGGCTCCCACTTTCCTGTCCAGCTTTATCTTCTACTTCTTCCTTGTCTTTTCCAGTCAAAGTGAACCATTCATCTCCCAGTTCACGTTTTTCTAACTCCATTGTACCCCTTGCTTGTGCCGTTCCTTTCTCCTAGAATGACCTTTCCTCTTCCCTTTCTCCAGTTTCTGAACTCCTACTCACCCTTCGAAGCTCACCTCACATGTCCTCTCCTCCATGAAGCCTTCCCAAATCACCCCATCCAGAAGAATCTCCTTACCATACTAAAGATGAAATTGCTTTCCTTGCACTATTGTGGCACTTATAATATTCTATCTTGCATCGTCATTATTGGTGTTAGTGTCTTATCTCTTCTTCAGGACCTTCAGCTCTTTAGCAACCAGGCCTGTGTTTATGTGTTTTTGCAGCCCCCTCAGTACCTAAGACAAGGCCTTCCTCCTAGCAGTCTCTTAATAAGTATCTGTGTGCCTATTTGTGTGTACAGACACTTAATTGAATGGCTCTGGTCTATCCTGACAATAAGGGGTACTGATGAGGCCAGGACTGCCCTTTCTGAGAGAGCTCTTCACTTAACACCCAATGACATTTTCACAGTGGATACCACAGAAGCTAGGTGCTACAGTGGAGAGGCCTAGAGTCAGGAGAACCTGAATTCACATCCAGCCTCACTTATTAGGTGTGTGACCATGGGTAAGTCACTTAACCCCATTGCATCAAAAAAAAAAAAGAAAAGAAAAGCTTAGGCTTAGTCTCTTTTTATAGTTTGCTAATAGCAGACCCTGCAAAGTACCCCAACACAGACTGTCCCCCACACCTGGTGTGCTCTCTCTCACCTCCACCTCTTATAAAGCCTGGTTCCTTACAAGGCTCAGCTTACGGATTGATTCCCTCCTATAAAAAGCCTTTCCTGATCTCAACCTCCCTAGTTGTTACTGCTTCCTCCTTTGAAATAATTGCTGTATATCTTGTATTTACTTATCTGTTTAGATGTTGTTTCCCTCCAGCAGAATGGAAGCTCCTTGAGGGTAAGGATGGTTCTGGTTTTTGTCTTCCTATCCCTCAGGGGCTAGTACAATGTCCAACACATAGCAGACACTTGATAAATGTTTTCTGAATTGAATTGCTGATTTCTTGCTGTCCAGTTACCAGTCCAGTTCCCCCAAGACAGACAATTTTACTATGGAGAAAGGATGTGTAAAAAACCGAAAAAAAAAAACAAACCCAAAACTCTAGAGGCAATACCAAAGGCAAGAAGAGGGATAAGAAAGAAAAAAGCCCAACATCAAGCTCTTTGATCTTAATTAATTTTATTCTACAAAATGCTACTCAGTTTAAATTGAAAAAGCAAAAAAAAAAAAAAACCCAAAACAAAAAACTTTTCAATGTTCTTTCTTCCATAGCAGCAAGCTTTTTCTAACAAGCTTTCTCTTTTATTTTTTATTTTTTTGTTTAGTGCAAATACTGTAGGTTTGTATTACAGCAAAATAACAAAACAAAAAACATACACAGCCAGAGATGCTTCAGGGGCTGAGCAAGCTCGTGATCTTCACAGCTACACAAAAGGTGTGAGCACAGGCCCTAGGCCCTGCCTTGGGCCTCATCCCAGGCAAAAAAATCACTATCACTTTAAGAAGGAAACCAAAAAAAGTAAAACCTCAAACTGATGCTCAAGAAATAGTTCAATTCCCCATAGGTCTGTATGAATCTTCTTGGACTTGTTTTGCCTTTCAAGGTCTTTAAAGCAGACTTCGATGTCTATCAATGACATATCCTTAATACACAACGATTTATTATTTTGAACATATATCAAAATATATACAATTCCTTTCTCCTCCCCTTGCCAAAAAAAGACACCCTGATACCTATTCTCTATACACAGACGAGTAGTTTCTTTTTCACTATTAATTAACCACAAACTAGAATAAATGGAACTGACTTTTAATCACACAGGGAGAGAAAACAATTTCTAGGGAACAGGGCTCTGATCAGATTTTCATACCATGCTGGACTTCTTCCTGACCTCTGCCCCAAAAGGAATGACCATCCATTTTTAGACACAAAACCTCTTTGTACATTTTATACAAACACAAGTCACAAACCATTTTAGAAGGAAAAAAAAGCATCATCAGCCTAAAAAAAAATCTTACCAAAAAAAAAACAACAACCCCAGAACTGAGTATTTTAATGCTTTCTTTTTATAGTCAGGTTTAGAATAACACAAAGAAAATGTAAACATTTTAATAAATAATGAAATAAATGTAGATTGTGTTCTCCCTCCATCCCCCAATGTTTGACCCACCCCTTTAGGATCCTGCTGTTGCTAGCATGCTAGGGGATTTAAGAAATAAAAACACACAAAATAACCCCTTCTTTTAATTTTTAAGGGGGGGGGGGAAGGAACATGGGAAGTTATTGTTAGTGGTGGTTAGATTGGGTTTTATTTGCTGGAGCAGTCACACATATATACACACATTTGCCTGCCAATAAGGAGATCTTGGCTTTTAAAAAGAGGGCTAAACAAGCAAATGATGAAGGCTTCAAACAGGTTTGGTTAAGCACTGAAAATAAAATCGTATTGGCCACAAACCATCTTGTCCTAGACTAGCTAGCCTTGGACTCCAAAGTAAAGGTGCTAAGAGAAGAAGAAGCAAGAGTATCATCATATCATAGATTTAGAGCTTGAAGGGACCTCAGAGACCAGTTAATCTGCTGTTTTACAGATGAGGAAACTGAGGCCCAAGGAAATTGTGACTTGCCCAAAGCTCACAAAGGTAGCAATCATGACTGACTCCAAAGCCACTCTTTCCAGGAGATGAAGCGAAGTAGAGGGATGGAAAATGTCAACTTCAAGAGAAGAGGAAAACAGCAGAGAGGGAGAGAGAGGAGAAGGAAAGGAGGATGGGGAGGAAGAAGGGAATCAGAGGGTCAGAGATTTGGAGCTGTGAAGGATCAGAGAAGTCATCTAGTCCAGGCCCCTCATTAAGAGGATGAGGAAGAAGGATGGGAGGAAGAAAAGGGAGGAGACGGGGAGACAAAGACAGCAGCTACTGTAATGATAACCCTTTCATTTCTAACAAGCTGTTTGACCATTACTGTGGAACCCTAGCGGGCACGACACTGTCCCCTCAACTCTAACCTCAGGAAGTGTTAGAGGTAGAACAGAGGAAACAGGTAGTCCTCAGGGTGTCTGGTTAGAGAAGGAAAACTGCCCAGCAGGGGTAAGATCCGGGTGACCAGACCAGCACTGACTGCTCCTCAAGAAAAGGAGAAGAAACCTTTCATCTCTCCAGAGCATGAGCTGTGGAGAGGGCTTCAGCCCAACGAAGGGCAAAGCCTACATGGAGGCAGAAAGGAGAAACACCACCACCAGCTTCTGCTTAGCTTTGTTTGTCAGATTCTTCAGAGGATGACTCAAGACATTGGACCAGAATGGATGTGCACAGCCCTCCAGGCAGGCAGAAGAAAATGTTTATTTTTTTCCCCCAAAAAACAAAAACCAATCTTCTTTTCTTGGAACTGGCCCTGGCAATTTCCTAAGTTTCACCTAGATCCTCCCTCCCTTCCCAGTCAGTTGGCCTTCCCCAGTCCAGCCAGAGAATAGCTTGTTCTCAGAGAGGTCAGCCAGGCAGCAGAAAGGACTAGGCGTTCCATACTCTGGCTCAGAACATGCCCTGGTCTTCTCAGAAAGCTGCTCCCAGCCCAGTCTGACTCCAGACTGAAGAGCTGCCTCATTGACCCTGATACCCTGGGAAACAGAGCAGCCCCCATCCCAAACAACTCAACTCCAACACTCTTTTCTAGCTGACCTGACACTAAGTCCTGCTTGGAGAAATAATATGTGTATTTTGTGTAGATGCATCAAGCTCTCTGATTTTTCCCCTGGAAGGAACAGTCAGAAAATTGAAGATATTAATCATCACTTAGGTGCAAATTTCATCTTCCCTGAATAAAACCATTATCTTTGAGAGAGCTCCCACAGAAGAGCAGGTCCTGAGTGGAGAAGGCCTCGAGCTATAAGACCTTCTGAAGGTGTTGCATGGGTCACCTAGCTTTGGCCTACAAATGGTCCCAAAGTCAACATGGCTTTCTGTTCCACTCAACAAACATCCCTGAAGGCAAGTACTATCATTTTTGTCTTTGTGCCCCTTATTACCTAATAGTGACTGGGACATGGTAGGTACTTCATGTTTGCTGCCTGATTGATCTAAATGTGAAGAATGTGAGCTCAAGGTTGTGAGCTGCCTGATTGATCTAAATGTGAAGAATGTGAGCTCCCTAACCTTGAGGGAGCATTTTTGCTTGTTTTTGTATCACCAGAGCCTAGTGGAGTTCCTGGCACATAGTAGGTACTTAAGAGATGCTTGTTGAATGAATGAATGAAGCCCCGCGATCCATGTCTATTCATTGTCCAGGGTAGCCTCAGTGGAAGAGACTTGACCTACCTTCAAGTCAGTCCTGGGCAAAGAAGGAAGTAAAGGATATTTTTTAAGACCAGAAAAAAGCAGCTTCATTTAATATATATATATATGTATATACATATAAAAGCAAAGGGCTCCAGCTTGGATACCAATGCAACTAGAGATGATTAACCCTTTAAGAGCAGGGCCTGTCTCATTCACTTTCCACCACCTCATGCTGGGTCTTGGCTGACTCAGGAGTTCTTTGCTTAACTGGAAGTCAGAAACCCAAAACATTCAAGTTCACTTAAGGGAGAGAGTTCCCAGAGCCTCCTGGACAACCATGAAGGCGTTTTTAACAGGGCCAGGGAATGTGGAAATGAAACTGGTTTTAAAGCATTTTGCACTGAAGTGTTTTGTTTTAAGAAAAATGTGCATTTTTAATGAGATCCCATCCTCCTCCTAATCTAGGTTTTCCCAGCATCTTATGCAGCAATCACACACACACACACACACACACACACACACACACACACACACACACACACACACACACACACACACTACCCCAGACATAAGGGACCAGTAGAAAGGAGCTATATCAAATTCCTAGGTGACCAATGGATGTTGGGTGCCCAATCTATATTAGATATGGCCATGTAATTGATCTGAGTGAGCCAATGAAGCAGTTTAACATCTCGTTGCTCAGTCCAATTTAGAAAACTTGCCCCCACTGGGTTTGATTTAAGTAAATGTTTTAAAAAACAACACCCAATCTTTGGAGCCTAATTCCCAGCAAGTGGGGCTCCTTCAAAGGAATGCCTCAGCGGGAATGGATTTAAACCAAAGGATAACCTGCCAAGGTGACTGGATCAGTTAGTTACCGATCAGGAGGATTGATAGGAACCAAGTTAATGGACCCAAAAGAAAATCCCCTATTTGACCCCAGGACCTGAGGCTTTAGTTAGAGGGGTGAAGAGAAAGGGGCTGGGCCTGGCAGAAGCTGTATTCTCAATGGAGGCCAGATGACTCTCTTCCCATATGTAAAATGAGGCTCTCTGCTCTCCCACAGCAGCAGGAGGAGAAAGCTTATCTCAGCCATTAGCAGGCAGGGGGATCAAACAGATCTGGCCCCACTCTGAACAAGCAAAATCAGCTCAGTGACCCCATACAAGTGATCATCACTGAATTGCCTGGATCAGAAGAAAAGGTTGGGGGAGGAGGGAGATTAAAGTGGAAAAAAACTCTCAATCCAGCAGGTAGCAAAGTGCCAGAGGGGACAGGAGCTGTCCTCATTGGTGTAATAACAGAGACAAGTAAGGGCATAGGGGTTGAGACTGGTCTGTTTGCGCTTGGGTGCCAGAGAGAGCTGCAAAAAAACCATCCTAGCAACTACCTCCTTCTTCCACCCCACCCCTCTCCCCATTCCCTTTTTATCCTAGGCCAATGCTTTATCATGGTGTCTCCCCTCAGTGCTGGGGAGGGGCCGCCTCAGTAGGGATGGGGAGAGTTGGCCCACGCTCATTAAAACTCCGTGGGTGGCGTCACTCTGAGCGTCTGTAGGGGGAGAGGGTGGAGCCTGGAGAGGGCTGCCTTGATTCCCAGGGGAGGGAGGCCTCCAGAGGCAGGCAGGCAGGCAAGCAGGCGGGAGAGAGAAGGGTCCCTGGCCCAAGTGAAGAGGCAGTAATTATGGGAGACGCCCTGTTCGAGGCAGCAGCGAAGAGGGGGAAGCCAGTGCTGGCACCCTCCTGGCTTTGTTGGCGCTATTCCTGGGTTGGTAATTAAGCATTTTGCAAAGCCAGCTCTGACTGCACGCACACACGAAGGCACGCACCCACGGGGAGCTGTGCCTCTCATCTCCTGCCTCCACGAACACCTTCTTCTTTAGAAAAGCAACTGCCTCTCCCCAGCTCTGCACAGAGGGCGGGAAAGGCCATGGGGTTGTCTCTATCAAGAGCTCCAGGAGGTAGGGATGGGACATGTCTCTGGGGGAGCCTTTGGTGGCCTGTTTCCTGGTTTTAGGCCCAGTATCCCAAGCCACACACTTCAGACTCAAGGAAAATCATTTACTCACAGCCCTACCTCCAGAAACAAATAAAGATTCTTAAGGGAGTCTTAAGTGCTGAGACCACCCTAGTGAAATGTCCCGGAAGGGTGAGAAACAAAAAAGGGAGAGAAATCGATATAAGGGGAATCAAACTGAACAGGAATGGTTTGAGTGGGAGGGAAGGCACCGAATGTGCCACCATGGGGGAAAGGAAGCCAAGGAAAGAAACCATCACTCCAAGATACAATATCAGAAGAAAGGGAAAGCAATGGTCCAGACCAACTTCAGGGAGATACACGAGTCCACAAAACAGAATTCTCCCAAGTTTCGAAGGTAACAGGAACTGCCTGTGGGATTAATGAGGGAGTCCCCACTTCATCCACTGGTCTGCCCTGCGGTCCTTCGTACTCCTCATCGCCAGAGTCCACTTCATTCTCCCCAGAGCCAAACTCTCCTGTAGTGTCCCCCTCTCTGCTGTCACTCATTGCCAGTGTGCTGGTCCCTGGGAAGGAGACAGTGGAGAAGGTGGAGGGTGGCTTCCCTTCATTCCCCTCCAGAGCTGGGAAGGACAGCACCCAGCTGGGTTACAAAGCCAGGAGAGTGGGAGAGTTCAAGGAGTCTGAAGACTGGTCCCCGCTGCTGCTACTTCTCCGGTGGGCCTTGGAGCATGACTCAGAAGGGGACACGGGGGACTCCTGCTCCAGCACGTTTGGGTAGGTAAAGACCAGGTTGGAGGTGCCCGGGGTGATGGCTGGAGTGGAGGTCACCACAATAGGGGTGTTGAGGGGCTCCTCCCCATAAAAGCCCCCAGCAATGTTGATGGGCTTAATGACGGACCTCTGGGCCTTGTCCAGGGCTGAAGAGGAGGAGGATGGGATCTCTTCTTCCAAGGGCTCTTGCTTCACCACAACAGTACCTACCCCGCCGCCGGGGCGCATGGACTGCAGGCTGTGGGATGGCGGGGTCCGACGCTCTTCGGGGCTGATCTTGCACACAGGTCCATGTGCCACCAGCATAAACTCGAGCTTCTCCTTCTCCTTCTGCAGCTCAGCTATCTCCTTCTGCAGCCCCGACTTCTCTTCCTCAAGCTCTTCTGTTTCCTATTGAGAGAAGAAGAGAAATTGAGTGAAGTCAAAGGAAGGTACTCCCATTTTCCCTTCTGTGTTCTCAATGTTAATGTACCACAGGACCCAAAGCTGGAAGGAACCTCAGAGGTCACCTTGTCCAACTCTTTCATTTTACAGATGATGAAAATAAGGCTCAAGGTCACACAAGTAGGAAGTATCAAGAGTCAGGATTGAAACCCAGGCCCCTGATTCCAGAGGACCACTGTACAATGTCTCAAGTCTAGACTTAGGAGAGACCACTAACAATTTCTGTGGACCCAGAAACAAAATCAAAGAAACATGGAGTCTTAAGAGTTGGAACGAATTCTGTAAAAACATCTAATTTAACCTGTACCTGAATAACACTGCCCAGATGAATCAGGAGAGACCTGTTACCGGTTCCACCCTCCTTTTCCATCTTTGTCTCTTTAACATTCCCCTTATGCCCTAAGCCAAAGTCAACTTCTCTCTAGCCCACCCCAACATACTGCTCCCTATGCCTGGAATGCAACACCCTCCCCTTTTTCCCTGTTGAATTCTTACCCATCTGTTTAAACAACAACTGAAATCCAACTTTCTCCACGAAGCCTGCCCTGATATCTTTATTGGTAAAGACTTTCCCCCAAGACTTCACATAACACTTTATTTGCAACCATCAAATGAATGTGTCATGTCTGTATTCCAATTTTCTGTGTTTGTACCTTATTCAGCTAATACTCTACTAGACTGTAAGTTCCCATCACGAAGAAATCATCTAAAGGGATTGCATTAGATAATCTTGAGGTTCTTCTAAGTTCTATATCTGTTATCCTTTATTTTATGATCCTATGTTTTATCAAAGCTTTGTTTTTCCCTCAGGTACAAGCCTGCAGTAGGCTCTTAGTTAAAGTCTTTTAGTTGAATGAATGAATGAATGAATGAACACATGAATGAATGATAGCACCCCCCTCACCATCTTGGACCCAAAGTTAAGGATTCTAAAACACCTGGAAGATAAGATAATTCTTGTCTCCAAAGTATGATCAAGGTTAGCATGCAAAGTGGAGGAAAGGTATTTCCAAAAGAGAGGAAAATGTTGTCTCCTAGAGTAATCACGAGGCCTCTATTGCCAACACGTGGAGATGCTTTATTGCGTGAGGTCATTGGATCATAGTTTTAGAGGTGGAAGGGACCTCATGGGACATCCAGTCCAATCTCCTCATTTTACAGATGAGGAAACTGAGGCCTGGGGTAGATGACTGACTTTCCCAAGGTACTAGCAGTAGTATACATCACAGAGGTGTCTCCAGTTCAACGTCCCATGTGCATTGAAAGCTCAGCATATTTAAAATGAGAACAGAAAAACCAGTATCTCCTGGAAATTTACCCTTTTCTTCCTATGCTTCATCCTCCCTCCCAACTGCTAGCCTCAATTGAACACAAATTCACTTTCTCCTTCAGGTAGCTGATGGAGTAGTAGATAGAGTGCTGTACCTGGAGGCAGGAAGACCTGAATTCAAATCCAGCCTCAGACTCTTACTAGCTGAGTGACCCTAGGGCAAGTCACTTAACCCCTGCCTCAGTTTACTCAAGTGTAAAACGGAAATAATAAAAGCACCTACACCTCAGGCTGCTGTGAGGACCAAATGAGATGGTATTTGTTAAAAGCACTTAGCACAGTGCCTAGCACATAGGAGGGACTATATAGATGTTTATTCTCTCCCCTTCCCTCCATTTCCTCCCCAATTCCATCAGAATGGGTCTCAAGATTTCAGGAGTCAACTTTTGTTCTTCACCTTTCAAGGCAGATCACATAGCCAGACAAGGTACACTAAGGCATTTCTAAGGGAGTAAATACCTTACTCCCTTACTCCTCTTTTTACACGTTGCCCCCACTTCCACCCAATACAAACTCCTATTTAAGGAAGAGTAGTAGACAAGTCATACAAAGCAGGACGTGAAGGACAGTTACAGGAGAGAAGAAAAGTTTCCATCTGCTTCAAGAGTTTGACAAGCGTCATGGGCTTATGAGAGGTTTCCTGTGGAGGATGTGGCCAAGGGACCTGTAAGGGGAAGGGAGGGGCAAAGTGCATGGCCTCAAAGAGGAACATGGGGACTTTGCAAGGGTTTACTCTAGCTTTGGAGGGTCAGGATTTTCTGAGGACCAGGAGAATGTAAACTTTCTGAGGGCAAGGACTGTTTTGTTCTGGTATTTGCAGCCTCGGCCCCTAGCAGGTACTTAGAAGCAATGGAGGCTCTGGAGTCAAATAGCACTCTTGCTAATTATTACCTTTGTGACCTTTGGGCAAGCAACTTATCATCTCTGGGCCAAAGTCTTCCTATGTGTAAAATGATGAGGAAATTGGACCAGATGGGCCCTAAGATTCCTTCTAGCTCTAAGTCTAGGATTTTATGAATTAACTGAATTAGGATTCGTGGGGAAAGACAAAGTTGGAAAGTGGAAAGTTTTCAGATGCCAATAAAAACAATATCCAGATACCAAGATAAAGACTAATCACCTCTGCCTTCCATGTGACCTTGGGCAAGTCATATAACCTATCCTGGGCCTCATTTTCCTCATCTATCAAATTAGGGTTTGCACTTGATGGCTTCTGAATCTTCAAGCTCTGATCCAACGATCCTAAATGATATGGTTCCACCCTCACTTCATCACTTTTTCTACCCTGTCCTCACCTTCTCTACCCATTTCTATCCATCTGTTATCATGGATTTGTCCACTCAGGGTTTAAAGAAAAAAGCATCCTCATACAATCTCTGACAATAGCCCTGCCATCTAATCCTGAAAATTCAACACTGCAGAATTCACTTGGGAAAGAGTTATCGTTGAAGGGCCCCACGGACTACAGGAAGAGGCAGGGTAGGTGGAACCCAAGATTTGGACTCAGGACATAGGTTCTCAGTCTGACTCTCATACTTCTTACCTCTGTAATTCCGAGCAAGTTCCTTCAACCCTCTGAATCTGGGCATTCTCGTCTATAAAATGAGGAGGTTGGTGGACGACCTGGTCCCTTCCTGCTCTAGATTTTTTGTTCCTGGCAAACTAAGAGTGCTGTTCATATGTAAGAGTATCTCTCATGTCAAAAGAGATGTACCCAGGATATACTCTCCTTCTCACAGGCAGCTTTGAATGAGGCTAGAAGGATTTGGACCCAATCCAGATCTTCTATTGTCTCTTCTTAGGTAGTTGAGCTATGGACTCTTTAACTGGGACAATGTTGAGAATGGTCAGATCAAGGGTCAGGGAGGGAAAGGTCATGGACACCCAAGAGCTTGGGTGATTAAGAAGCTAGAGGGAGTGACTCACAAGGTCAGAATGGAAGTGCCAAGACCACAGAGAAAGGCTCATTTGACATGTGACGTGGTGTGGGGTGAGGTTAGGATGTTCATGCCAATGAAGGACATGAAGAATTTAAGGTGCACAGTCATAGAATATGATTCACCTTTTCCATCAAGAATGGAACCCAAACTATAGAGTTTAGGGAAAACATCTTTTTACTGGTCTTAGACTGGGAGCTCTACTAGATTTAGCCCCTAGCATTTGAGGTGTTTAGAAATGGAGGGGCCTAAATTCTTGATAGTGGGCTGACCATGGGTAGAGCTAAGCTTACACTGGCTCTTGAAAGCTGGAAATTTTTACCTTAAGGTAGGTAGGTCCATGCCATCACCGCTCTTAGGATTGACAGACTCTAGAGGTCAAGGGAGGATAAGTTGTCAGAGCAATGAGCCTAGTGCCCTTCACCACAATCAACAGCTCTTACCGCTTGCAGCTTCTCAGTCAGCTCCCTGCGTCGGTTACGGCACTTGGCCGCAGCAAGCTTGTTGCGCTCTCTCCGAATTCTTCGCTTCTCTTCTTCTTCGGGAGACAGCTAGACACGTGGACAGAAAGGAGAAAATAAAGAAGTGACAAATGATGAGAACTGGGCCAATCTTTAGATTGTTTTTTTTTTTCAGAAGGCAATATTTTAAACCAGGCAGAAACCAGGAGAAGTTGTGTAGGAAGGAAGCTAGACCGGGGCTCAAAAGGGAGAGATGTTTAACTTGAGACCACAGTTCAAGGCTCTTTCACAGCTAGGATTAAGTAGTTCACTAAGCAAAGACAGATGAAGAGGGAGATGTCCAATACTGAAGAAGAAAACAGGGTCTGTTCTCTCTGAGGCAGAAATGGACCCTGGGATTTGCCAGACGTGGTGAGATGACATATTTAGTCATGTCAGCCCCTGATGCTTTGCCAAGAACAAAGAGTAAAAGCTGGGAATGCACACTGGAGAGATTTCCACTCATTGCCTGGCCTGACCCCACCTGCATAAGCAGCTTCTTCCAAACTCTAACTAATTATCCCTCCCAGCACCCATGTCATCCCTGCCAGATTCATTATCCCCATTTGGCAGATGAGGAACCCAACCCTGGAACCCCTGGAGAAGAAAGAAAAACACAAGGTATGTCTCCTGGTTCCACTGGGGTCCAGCACATGGGGGATGTGTCAGGACAGTCAGAAAGGACCTTGTGACCCCACCTACACTTAAATCTTCCTTAGACCCTCACCTGAGAGGATGTGTCACATGCTCTGGGAGAAAGGCCTAGATGCGTATGATTTAACTCAAATGGGACAGTGGCAAAAGAGCCCTGGATCCAGAGGTAGTCAGAAGCAATGGGTTCTAATGCTTACCTTTGTCCCTTACTACCTCTGACATTGGGAAATCCACAACCTGTCTAGGTCTTAATTTCCTCAAGTGTAAAATGGAAGAGTTGGAGTTCAAGGTCTCTGCAGTCCTTTCCAGCACTAGATCTAGGATTCTATTACTGCACACCTATTATGTTCTCAGGGCAGCTAGGTGGCACAATGGATTGAGCGCTGGGCCTGGAGTCAAGAAGACTCATCTTTCTGAGTTCAAATCTGGCCCCAGACACTTACTAGCTGTGTGACCCTGGACAAGTCACTTAACCCGCTTTGCCTCAGTTTCCTCATCTGTAAAATGAACTGGAGAAGGAACTGGAAAACCACTCTCTTGCCGAGAAAACCCCAAATGGGGTCACAAAGAGTTGGACATTATTATTCGACAGATTTTTCGTTAACATAATGATAATAATAATGGTGATATTAATAATAATAGCTGACATTTATATACTTCTTTGAAGTCAACAAAATGCTTCGCATACACGATCTTGCTTAATCAACAGATACTCACTGAGTAAAACACTCTGCTAAGGTGCCAGGCACTGTTGGGGATGTTGCTTTCAAGGAATGTGGCCACAATTTAGTGACCTCTAAGGGCCTGAATCATCCTCACTGGGCACTGGATGTGTGAGACTGCTGTCCACCCCCAGGAAGCAGCTGGCATTCTGGCCCAAGGATGGAGTGTGGTATCCATTCTGACAGCCATCCCATTGGAACATAAACTCCTTAGACAGCTAATGAAGCATCCCTCCACTTTCCAAAAAGAAATGGGTGGACCACAGAAGCAGAATCATGTATATACTGTCAGACATTCAAACTGTTTTTCTTCATTGTGACAAAGGGCTCAATGGGAGGAAGGGAGGAGAAACATTTATAGAAATGACTATGATGTAAACACAGAAGCATTCAATAGCTACTTGGTTGCTGTTTTAGTTAAGAATATAAGCTCTTGGAGGGCAGGGAATTCATTTTGACTTTGTATTCCCAGAACCTACCTAGTACAGGGCTTTGCATATACTTGGTGCTTCATAAATGCTTGTTGACTGACTATGCTGAATTGAACATCTGGTTCAATTCTCAGTTCCCTGATAGTTCAGGAGAATAAAAAAGAAAAAGCTATGTTATAGTCCCCACAACTGTCTGGATTCTTCATTTCACAGTCCTCCACAACAAGACTGACCAATGCAGCAGAGGACGTGGCCAGCTAACTCTAAATCCAACGATCCCATACATCAAATTCAATTCAGCAGGCATTTCATGAGCACCTACTATGTGCCGAGCATTGCAGTAGGCACTAAAGCTCAAAGACAATCTGCCCTCTGTTCAGCAGAACCTTACACTCTACTGCACAGTCTATGATCTGTGTACATGACCTCATCATCCTCACTCAGGCGGAGAACCTCAAAGACCCAGCACTGATGGGACTGCATTCCTCTATCTCCATTAGTCAAAAATATCTCTAAGAAAATATGTGAGGCCATTGCCTGGACATGAAGGCACCCTGTGGGTACAGAGGAAGGTGAAGAGAGTGAAGCACATAGTGTGAGGAAGTGAGAAGAGACAATAGTAACATCACCCAGAAGGTACACCCAGAAGCACCTGGGACCCCTTGTCTACTGCAGCCTCATCAGCTGTATAGCTTAAGTAGATGCTTGCTGACTTGACTCTCTGGCTCTCCAATTACCCACAGGGGCAGCTAGATGGTGCAGTGGATAGAGCTTGGACCTGGAGTCAGGAAGACCTGAGTTCAAATCCAGCCTCAGACATTTACTAGCTGTGTGACCCTGGGCAAGTCACTTAACCCTGTTTGCCTCAGTTTCCTCGTCTGTAAAATGAGCTGGAGAAGGAAATAGCAAATCCCTCCAGTATCTTTGCCGAGAAAACCCCAAATAAGGTCACCAAGATCCAGACATGATTGACATGACTCAAGAACAACAATCTTTGCCCTAAGGGTCTGCTGTGGCTAAGTTCTGCTCCCACCCCTCCTCTCCACATATGCTTTTGCTCCCTGATAGAGTAGCAAATATTTACAGCAAAAAATGCATCCCCTAGCAGTCAATCTGATGATAAGCCTCCCCAAACAAAGTGCCAATGGCGTCTAACAATAATTATAATAATAAATATAATATATATAATATATAATATATATATAATATATAATATAATATATATATAATAAATATAATAAATAAATATAATAATAATAATAATAATAATAATAATAATAATGCCTCATATCCACCAGACCACCACCACAGCTAGAAGGAACCTTAGTCTTCTAATCCAACCCTTGCCTCCACTGAACGGATGAGGAGACTAAGGCCCAGAGAGGCAAAGGGACTTGCCCACAGTCACTCAGCCAGCAAGCGACAGGATATGAGTTCAAATCCTCTGACTCCCAAACCAAGTCACTTTCCACTGTCCCACACTGCCTCCTCTGTATAGAGCACTGGACAGGTCCTGTTATCCCTATTTTAGAGACAAAGATATTAGGGCCAAGTTAAGTCAAGTGACTTGTCAAGATGATACAGTCAGTAAGTGGCAGAGCAAAGCTTTAGAACCAAGTCTTCTAGCTGCCAGTTGGGTACTTTTTCCATATGTGGTATGACTATTTGCAGTGTCCCCTCAATCATCACCATCCTGCCAGTCTCTGAGGTTCACGACCTCAGTGTTATCCTAGCCTCCTCACCCTAAGCACCCAATAGGCTGCCAAATCTTGTTGACTCTATCTCCACAACACTTGTTCTTCTTCTCCCCAATCTCAACAGACACAGCTGCCACTTTAGTACAGGCCTTCATCACCTCTTACTTGGATTATTCCAACAACCTCTTAATTGATGCCTCTCCTCTCTTCTCTCCAATCCCCATGAAGCTGCCAATGTAATTTTCCTCCAGGGCAGATCTGACCATGTCAACTCTCCTCTGTGACCTTTAAAGGCCTCCCCAAGGACTACCCTCTATTCAAACTGGCCTTTTTGCTTTTCCTCCCACAATACTCTCCATCACCTCTCTCCATGCTCTATGCTGACCATTTCCCACGTCTGTCAATGCAGCCCCTCATCTTGCCCAAAGACTCAGCTCACTACTGATGACACAAAGCCTTTCTAGGTCATCCAACTGCTAGCACTCTCTGTCTCTAAACTACCTGGTAGGTATTTGGTATTTCTTCAATATATACAGATTAGTGGATGTGTTGTTTCCCCACAGTAGAGTGTTAACCCTCCCTGAGGGCAGGGACTGTTTGATTTTTGACTTTATATCCCCTAGCACAGTGCCTGGCCGATAGCAGGCACCTAATAAAAGCTTGTTGATTAATTGATTAAACAAAACCTTTTCCAGATGGGATTAGATGACCTCTGAAGGACCTTCTACCTCTGGAATTCCATCATGATAGCACATGGTGGGTCTGAGATAAAGATCTGGGCCCAAGTCATAACAGAATTCTCATCACCCAGTGGGGGTGCCTCCTCTGGCCTCAAATTTGGGCTGGAAGGGGCATTGAGGGGCATCACCAAGGCCTCAAAATATTCAGCCCTGGTCTTCACCTGGTGCTCTATGTGAGGCTGGCAGCTTCTGAGGGGACCAGGTTGTAACAACTTTAGTAGCAGCAGGAACATTATTATCATTATGTACTTAATTCTTCAATATTGGCCTTAGTTCGGTATTGTACAGAAGGTAGCAAAGTGTTCTCACCAGATCACATAGGCACATGATGCTGACATGGGTTGGCCCAAAGCTTCCTAAAAGGGATTCAGAGCTGCTCATCTCTTCAGGTGCTTGCAAATGCCAACTTTTTTGAGTATGACATCAAATGAGATCACAGATACAAAAGCCCTTTATAAACGTATAAAGCTGTGTGTGTACATGTATATGCACACAGAAACGCATGTTTATGTATACATATGACACAAATATGTGTATGATCATTATTACTATTAGAGAGGTATTATGGCATTGTGGATAGTGGCAGGAACTGTTGCCAATATATTTTGGTATAGTAGGAATTCCTCAGAGTTCCTTATACCAGAGAAATCACAGGTTTGGTCCCAAACAGGTTATTACTAGTATTTTAATTATCATAACTAGGCACCACATTCTGTGTGTTGTGTGAGCAGCATCCCAGCTAAGCTTAGATGGGCTCATCACCAGACCGGATGTAGGATGAGGTTTTGGTTTTTTACCCCAGCAAGTCTCAAAGACCATCTACTAAGCAAGAGAGAAGTTGCCATGTGGGTTGGTGAAGGGATGACCCTCACCCCAACAAAACAACACACCCTTGAAATATTCAAATACAAGCAGTACAAAGGGACGGTACTGGCGGCATCTTCACTATCATTTCAGTTCTGCCCTCCCTCGCATCACTAGATGCTGGAAGAAGTCTGGCTCAGAGGTCTCCATGCCTGCCCCAACCTCCCCTCCCCCTCCTTCCAAAACCCCAGTCTTGGGAGGTGTGCAGCAAGTTGTAGGAGCTGTCAACATAGGAAGTATCCAGGGAACATGAGATCAACACTGTCAGAGCGTGTGTGTGTCAGCACTGCAGCCCTACCCACCCACACACCGAACACACCCTCCCCTCAGCCCCAGGCCTCTAGAAAACAAGCTCTTGGAACACAAGCAGGTGCCAGACCCAGCTCCTGCTGGAACACCCTCCCACTGGGCGATAGGATCCTAGGACACCAGCCCTGGAAGCAGATGGAACTTTGGTCCCACCATATAGTTCCACCCCTCCCTTCTACAGATAAAGAAACTGAGGGTCAGACAAGGGTAACTTGCCCAAGGTCACCAAGGGAATAATTGACTTCAGATTCAATATTCCTTCCATGGTGCCAGATGCAAGGGCCTGGGCATTTTGTTAATGAAGCTGACATCCATTTCTTCCTGGTGTTTGTTATGCTTTGGGGAAAGAGAGGCTCACTGCTATCCAGCATGGAATTGCATTTCCTCTGCTGTGGATCCCCTCTCCTGCTTCCTGGGGCAGTTAAGAGGAAACTGAGTCTGGTGGAAGAGCCATTTACTTTGAGGCAAGGGAGCCTTATGAGATGGAATGGAAAACTGTATGGGAAAGGACAGATAGGATGGGACAGGATAGGCTAGAAAAATAGAGAAAATAGAAGACTCTGGAGCCAGAGAACCTGGGTTCAAATCCCACTTCAGACTGCACACTCTATGGGTGGACCTGGGTGAGTCTCAGTTTTCTCATTTGTAAAATGAGGCGTTTGGATTATATGGCCTCTAGGATCCCTCCTGGTTCTAGATCTTTGGTCCTAGAATAGAATCACAAAGCTGTAAAGGACCCTACAGATCACCTAACCCAACCATGTTGTTTTCCCCCAATAGAACATAAGCTCCTTGGGGGCAGGGAACATTTTGTTTTTTCCTTTGTATCTCCAGCACCCCGCACCTACCAAGTATTCAACAAATTCTTGCTGAATGAAAGAAGACAATCCCCTCACTTTACAGATGAGGAAACTGAGGCTTAAATAAGTGAAGAGGTTTGTCACCCACCCGATTAGAGACAGCTGGGACCAGAACTCAGGTCTCCTGACTAGCAGTCCAGTGATATTTCAACTCTTCCTGAAGAGTGAGGGTTCTGAGTTCCTAGCTTATGACGAGTCATTAGAAAATGCCTCTTGTTCCTTCCCTTCCTCTCATAAACAAATAAAAGCCTCCAGCCAGATTGTATTAGGGTATTAGCGTGAGTTAGGCATCACTCATAGAGAGGAATCGAATGCTATTCAGCATCTTCCCGCCATGGTCCCCTGCAGCCCTAAAGAGTCAATGCCTCTCCCAGGGTGCCTGACTCATCCCTGGGGTCATTTATGTCCTGGGAGAGTCTGGCTCACCAACGTCTGTAAAATCTTTTGAGGTCCATGGAGAAAAGCACATTAATAGGAGACATTATTATGATTGCTGATCCTTAAGGGTGGCTCACTTACAAGAGGCCTCATTGGAAACATCAGGGCACTTAGTGAATGAAGCCTGATTAATATGAGCTGCCCTGTCTGACTTGCACAGCATTTAATCAGTATAATAGATCACAGAAACAGAAAAAGTCTGAGCTCAAAAGGATCTCAGGGCCACAAAGTACAATCTGAACAGGAATCCCTGCTACACATCCCTAGCCAAGTTTTCATCCAAGACTTTGATTGGTGAGAAAGAACTTACTACCTCCAGAAGCGAGGGGGAACCCACTGCTTCTCAAAGCCACCCATCTACTCTTGGATGGCTCTAGCAGCTAGTTCTAATTTACTTCCCCTAAATTAATACCTCCCCCACTGGAACTTGCCCTCTTTGCTCCCGGTTCTCCCCACTGGGGGCCAACAAATCTATTTTCTTTCTCCACTACAAATAACTGAAGACAGCTATCCGATACCACTTCCCCCATGCCCCAGCCAAGTCTTCTCCCCTTCCCCCTCCCCAGTTTTTTCAAACATGCTCATATAACCCGATCTTGAGGTCCTTGACCATCCTAATTACCATCCTAGGAATATCTATTCTTTTGGGGTTTACTTTGGAGTGGTTTACCATTTCCTTTTCCAGCTTATTTTACAGATGAGGAAAGTGAGATAAACAGGGTTAAGTGACTTGATGTAACTAGTAAGTGTCTGAGGCCAGATTTGAACTCAGGAAGACCCATTTTCCTGACTCCAGGCCTGGTGTTCTATCCACTGTATCAGCCAGCTGCCTTCCCTACAACCCTGCTGGGATAAATATACGGTCTCCCAGGAAAGTGCTGGCCTCGGGAGAATCAAGCTGTATAATTCCAAATAACGCTAAACTATTGATGATAATGGCCAGGTGACCACTATTCCCCTCTCAATGAAAGGACAGATTCATAAGATGTTCAGGGTGAAGAAGGAATCCTTCTCCAAGAAGATGCCTATTAGCAAGGTGGGCATCTCAAGGAGGTTCACTAATCTGCCAGGTGGGGATGATCGCCCCGGCCTGGTGTGCTCTGTACAAATTAGCGATGTCAATGCAAGGTGACGGGGAACCAAATTGGGAGGCATGTGGCCAGGCTTCAGGGAAAGATGCCTCCACTGGGGAGCAGGGCCTCCAAGCCTTTGTCTCCTGGGCCAGCTTTTACACAAGCTGGCCCCCATGCTTTGAAGGAAACTTCACCTCATCTCTGACTTTCAGGATCCTTTTCCTCCTTCAGGGCTTAACTCAGATATCACCTCCTCTGTGGAGCCTTTCTGAACCTCACCCTGGTTGTGGATGCTCTCTCTCTATTCTAATTAATTTGCATTTATTTCTCTGTTATATTAGGTGGCTCAGCAGACAAAGTGCTGGGCCTAGAGTCAGGAAGATCTGAGTTCAAATCCAGCCTTAGTCATACTGTGTGACCCTGGATAAATCACTTAACCTCTGTTTGCCTTAATCCACTGGGGTAGGAAATGGCAAACCACTCCAGTATCTTTGCCAATAAAACCCTATGGAGAGTGTGGTCCATGGGGTCATGAAGAGTAGGAAAAGACTAAATGACTGAACAACAAAAATATGTTATATTACTCTCAAAGAATATAAGCATCCTGAGGGCAGCAATCGTTTCATTTGTCTTCATAGCCCTAGTATCTAGCACAGTACCTTGTACATTGTCAGTACTTAAGAAATATTTGGTGAATAATAATATTCCCTCATAAGCATATAGTACTTTAAAGTTGGCAAAGCATTTTAGAGGCAGCTAGTGGGCACAGTGAATAGAGCTCGGGGCCTAGAGTGAGAAAGACCTGAGTTCAAATCTGGCCTTTGATATTTCCTAGCTGTGTGTCACTGACCCTCTATCTGCCTCAGTGTCCTTAATTGTAAAAAGAGTGTAATAACAGTACCTACCTCCCAGGGTTGTTGTGAGAATCAAAAGAGAGAATATTTGTAAAGTACTGAGCCCAGTGCCTAGCACACAGTAGGCACTTAATAAATGCTTGTTTCCTTCCTTTTATGTACATTTTCTTATTTGATCTTCACAACAACCTGTCAGGCAGATACTATTTAAGTCTCTTTTTAGAAATGACGAATCATTTTTGGGGATCAAAGAGATTAAGAGAGTTGTCCAGAGCTACATATGGCTAATGGGAGGCAAGACTGGATTCTGAGTCCTATTGGCAGGTCTAATACTATCCACTATGCCATATTGCCTCTGGAATGAATTGAATTGGAAAAAAAAATTGTTCTTTCATCATAACATCATATATTCAGAGATAGAAGATACCTCAGACACCAGCTAGTCCAAAAGCCTCGCTTTACAAATGGGGAAGCTGAGGCCCCTCGAGGTTAAGTGACTTGCTCAAGGTCAAAAGCAGAGGTGGAGAAGCTGCAGCCTCAAGGCCACATGTGGCCCTCTAGGTCCTCAAGTACAGCCCTTTGACTGAATGCAAAGATCCACAGGATAAATCCCCTTAATAAAAGGGTTTTTCAGTAAAACTTGGACTCAGTCAAAAGGCTGCACCCAAGGACCTACATGGCCACATGTGGCCTTGAGGCCACAGGTTCTCCCGCCCTGGTCAAAAGGGTAGTAAATGTCAAGGTGAAATTTGAACCTAGGTCCCTAAACTCCAGAGCCAGCCCTCTTCTCCATCATATTTTACTCTTAACACTATGAGAACATTCAGCAGTGGAAAGAGAGAAATCGGGGGCTAAGGATCCAATCCATGCTCTGACACTACCTGTGTCTCCTCTGGTGAGTCACCCCGCCTCAGTGGGCCTCACTTTCTTTACCCATAAAATGACAGGGATGGAGCCTGGATGACCTCTCAGGCCCCTTCCAGCCATTGGTCACGGTGGCAGATCCAAGTATGGACCCTGGTAAACAATGTGTTAAACTTGTACCCCTCAACCTGTGCCTCCTTCTCCTCTGGAGCATGGAAAATTTGATACTGACCCCATTCATAAGGATACTTAGAAAGCAGCTCATAAAACAGCCTGACACACCCTTTGAAAGTTCTCTAAGGCCTCCATAAATGCTCAATAGGGACCATTTCCTGGATCCTCCAGGGGCGTGGAGACACTGTCGGGCTCTGCCCTCTGCATACTCAACAAGCCCAGTCCAACCAAGAGGCCCAATTCAAAGGCTGGCCAGCCTCTCTAAAAACCATGGGCTCCCACAGGTGGACATGCCCATCATTGAACAAGCCCTGAAGTTCCCCTCAGAGGCATAGCCATAGAGCCCCTGCTCTATCTCCTCCGTCAAATGGTTGATGCCATCCTACCGGGAGACTGAAGCCAAGCCACGCAAAGCAGAAAGAGGGTCTGCTGTGATGGCTTCCAACTTCATGACCACCGGATCCCTGCCGTTGTGGGGCAGATCACGGGCTCACGGAACCAATACCCGCTAGCCAGAGAGTCAGAGGACGAGGGTTCAAATCCCATCTCTGACAATGACCATCTTTGTGACCTTGGGTAAGTCAAATAACTTCCTCAGGCTTCAGTTTCCTCAACTGTAGAATTTTGGTTTGGTCTGGAGAGCCCTGGGATCTCTTCCATCTCAAAGTCTATGATCTTACAACCCCAGAAGCCACCTAATCTAATCTCTTGATTTTATAAATGAGGAATGGAAGGCCCAGGGAAATTCCCAAGGACAAACAGGAAGCATCAGAGACAGAATTCGAACCCAAGTCCTCTGGCTCCAGATCCCGTGCTCTTTCCATTCTAGCAAAGGCCCTGCTGATGACTCCATAAACATAAAATACTCTCCTCCTGTCTCGTCCTCCAAGAAATGAATATATGATAATAATAGTAACAATAATGATGATGATGATTTTCAAATCTGTGATTTTGGCTCCATTTTACAGACTAAGAAATCACAGCTGGTTTGAAATTAAGTGACTTGCCCAGGGTCTCACAGCTAATAAGTGGCTGAGGCTAGATTCGAACCCAAGTTTTCCTGACTCCAGGTCCAATGCTCTGTCCACAATAGTCAAGGACTCTGTAAGTAACTCAAAGCTGTAGGTCTCTCAGACCCATCTGCTCCATCTCTGTAGAAAAGTGCCCACTCCGACAAGGTTTTCCAAGCTCCCTTGCCTGGTTCATTTTCACAAGTCTGTGTTTTACCTGCTCATCTCTCCTTCTCCTGCCCACGGTGGTGCCTATGGTTTTGATCACCCCGGGTCTTGCAAGAGTCATGTGTCCTGGAACCGAGGCTAGGCCTGGCAGTGGGCTGTAGGGGTGGGAGCGGGTGTATGGATTCGACATAGAGGTGATGACTGTGGGCTGCACCATCCACTGGAGATCCTGGCTGGTGGTAATGGCATTGATCGTGGGGATGAAGGCACTGCCAGATCCTGGCATATCTACCCGGAATTTCTAAGAGGAAGAAAAAAAAGAGACAAACGAAATAAAATGAGACTAAGATGAGAAGCAAATCTGAGCAAAGGAAGAAGAAAAGGTACCAAGAGGAGAAAACCAGGAGAAGGCAGGACCCGAGATGGGACTGACCCAGAGGCTTTAAGCAAAGCCTGCTGCATCCATGACGCAAAGGAATCCTGCCTGGGCACGAGTCTTTCCATTCCAGTCTGCGGCCCAACTATAGGAATGTGACAGAGAAATAAGGCTGTCAACACATCCAAAGCTGACTTCTAAAATAGATGCTGCAGCCCATCAGTATGCACACAACCAGGCACTCTCCGCACCTCACCCAGGCAAGCTGTCGTGGTATTCAGCAGAAGGGCCTCCTGCCTGGGTGTTCAGAGAGGCTTAGGATTCACAGCTGTCAATCATTCCCCTCAGTGCAGGAACTCTGTGGCCAACGACCAATGAGAGAAGCCTTTAAAACACTTCACTTTCCTACGAGGTTGGACCCCTGTTGGGCTGAAGGGTTCCCATTGTTAGAGAGGGTTCTGGGGCCCCCGAGGATGCAAATGGGCAGCTCTTTCCACTTTCAGACTCCATAACAGTCACCTTTCTGTTCATCTGTGCCAGAATATACATAATGTAGGCATCTACTCATCTATTCATCTATCCATGCCTCCATCTATCCATCCGCATAGAGGTCACTGGGAGATTCTTTCTCCTGAGAAACATCATAGGTATGAAATGTTCTTTGTCTCCTATCTCATCCTCCAAGAAATGCAGATGATAATAAAAATATTCAAATCTGCAATTTCATTAGTGTGGGAAACTCCCAGTGTGGAAAAATCCCTCCACTGATATAAATTGGCAATTTACAGTCTTAGAGAATTTCCTGGGAACCCTGAGAGAAGTATAATGACTTGTCTGTCCAAAGTCCCATAGCCAGAATGTTTTGAAGAGCACTCTCTTTTTGTCTCTACCCTACCCCTGCCGTACCACACTATAAGGCTTTTTTTTGTGGTATGCTTTATGAAGAAATCTATTTTAAAAATAAGGGAAATGACAAGGCTCCTCATTATAGGAAGAACTTAACATCCTTCGGGGATGCAATTGGGAAAGGAGAAATTACAGTACCATAGAATTTAGAGCTAGAAGGGGCCCCAGAAGTCATCTTGTACAACCCCGTCATCTTATACTCAGGGAACAGAAGCCCAGGGGGGCTGGAATCCTTTGTTCCAAGTTTCTAGCCTTCAGGGGTGAAGAATAACCAGAAAACCTCATGCTCCTGATGTGTCCACCTGAGCCTCTGTAAATACCCTAATGTCTAACCTATAGAATCTCTTAACAGATAGAACAGAAGCTTGTTGAGGGAGGAGGAGATTATTTCATCTTTATCTGTGACTCCCCCATATACAGCACAGTGCCATGCATATAGTAAGTACATAATAAATGCTCATTGATTGGCAATTCGCTGGGGGGGATAAACAGAATATAACACACCTACATCCTGCTTTGTCCTTGAATCAGCTCACACTCTGGCATCTAGCCTGACCCTGCCAAAGATCTCCATAGATTTCCTGGGTTGGATTCACACAGCCCACAACTTGGAAGCATCTCTCCTCTTAGCTAGATGACCCATCTCAGGACTTGGTAATTCACTGGTGACCACAGCATCCGTGTGTGTGTGTGTGTGTGTGTGTGTGTGTGTCTGTGTCTGTGTGTCTGTGTGTGTGTGTCTGTGAGTGTCTGTGTGTTCTGGTCTTCCCAGAGTGGACAGAATCACCTACTGCTACAAGTCCTTCCAAGGGTGCCCTGAAAAATCATCCACCAACTCTTCCTGGGTTCCTTTGGTGGAAATGGAGATCTAGGAGATGGAAAGACAGAATTTTTTCATTTCAAACAAGGAGCCACAAGGCTTAAAGACTGCCAACCTAGAGGTAGCTAGTTGGTATAGCCGAGAAAGGAGGGCTGGACTCGCTTGAATCCTGCCTCAGTTAAGAAAGGCAATGCAATTCAGAGGGAAGAGCATATTTAGGGTTCAAATCTTCCTCTGCTACTTGCTACCTGTGAGGCCTTGGGCAAATCATTTAACTTTTCTGACCCTAGCTTCTCTATCTGTAAAATGAGGGAGGGGTATAGAGGGCCCTTAAATATCCTTCTATCTCTGTAGAGAGGATCCTATGAACTAGCTGCCTTTGAGAAGAATGTGGTTGCCCCAAGGACCCAGTGCCAAAGGGCCCCAACCTTTAGGAATCCACGAGGAACACTAGAGGGCAAAGATGATTAGGCTTGAGAGATCACTTACTCAACTGATGCATATTAAGCATCTACTATGTGCTAGGCACTGTGCATTCAAACTAAATGAAACTTTTAATGTCTTAAAGAAGCTTACATAATACTGTGAGAAAATACTGCACATACAGGTTAGTATAAATATGTGCAAAATCTGTACAAAATGAACGCAAAGAAATTTCAAGAGGCAGCAGGGGTACCAATCACTGGAGAAATCAAGAAAGACTTCATGTAGGAGGTGACACAAACTGAGCATGGAAAGAAGGAAGAGAAACGTCAGGAAGCCAAGTGGGCATGATTCTCCCCTGAGAGAACAGCTAGGCAGGAGGGGAAAGGTGATGTTCCAGGGCGAATGAGTGAGAGAGTCTATGTGTATATGTATGTGTGTGACTGGGTTCAACTTATAGCATCCAGGGTTCCATCCTTCTTAATCTTATAGTAGATGAAAGGAACTTCAAAGGTCATTTCATCCAACCTCTTCAATTTACAGAGAGAAGACTTGCCCAAAATCACATCAGGGGTCATTTGTGTCCCCATGTCATGCTGCAAGCAACTACTGGGAAAACTGCTTCCTCTTTCTCTTTGTCAGGGGAGTGCCCCAAATTTACATTCTGCTTCTTTACTTTTAACTGCAAGTTCCTGAGGTCTTCAATGAGCAGGGCAGTCGTGGAGTCCTCTGAAGATAAGTGATTCAATCATTTGACCTGACCCCTCTGGATCTCAGGAAAACCATCAGCTTTGAGGAAGGCATCTTACTCAAAGAAAGTTTATTCCACTTTCTTAAGGAATAGAACCCCCACCTCCGCACATTAAACTCTTGGAAAAAACCAGAGGTTGGACAATTGGGACTAAGAGGCAAAAGGCCCCCAAAAAAAGTTTGGTTAAGCTTGCTGCTGGCATTTTGGTTTGCTTTGTAGACAGCAGGTCTACTAAATGTATTCCAGAGATCCCGTCCGCCAGATTCCTTGCAGCAATTGGTCCTGTCTAGACAAAACAAGCCAGCAGTAAAAACAAGGTTGTAGGTAATGAGGGCCTCTGAAATGCTTGTACACCTTGTTTCAGACAGGAGGTAAATCCATCTGGATAACACCCTGGCACAGAACTGCAAGAAAAGCCATGTCCCATCCCCAGAGGGGCCTGGGGCCCTGATAAAGAATGCTTTTGTCTCTGAGGAGCCTTTCTGGGAGACACACAAAAGTCTAAATTAGATCTGGCAGATGTGCCTTGTCCCGGCTCTGAAAGCATTAGCCAGGAAGTTATGATGATGAAGGAGAGAAGTGGTGAGATTGGCAGTTTGTGGTCTCTGAAATGATCCTGGCATCCCTCTGTGCAAACATAACCCTAGAATCAGGTCAATAATGCCACATTGAGAATAAATCATGCGTCCCCAGGAACGAGTTAGCATCAACAGACCACTTAAGGAGGGCAGCTTAACTCGGCAGGAGGTCAAGTTTCTTCACATTCAACATTTATAAAAAGCATTTATTAAATTCCCTCTATGTGCCAAGGCACTGTGCTACACTTAATGGGGAATACTATAATGCAGAGGGAACCTAAAATAAAATTTGATGGAGTAGAACAGTGGAATCGACATGAGCATGTACTGGGTGCTGCAGCTATAAATGTAGAAGGAAAGGTTGACTTTATTTTTGTGTCTGTACCCTCAGTGGTTAGCACAGCGCATGGCACCTCAGAGGCTTTTAACAAATGTTTGTTGAATTTAAGCGATTTGAGTTGAATTGATTTCCTAGGGGTGCCTTCGACTACTTGGAGACTCTCTTTCTTTGAACAGGACTGAGGATGCCAGGGAACTCTAGTGCGCCACATGTGCCCAGACGTATGTCCTCTTCCAGCTCAAAGACTGAATCATTTGCAACAGTCAGTCAATAAACATGTATTAAGCAGCTACTATATGTTGGGCACTGTGTTAAATGCTATACACTAGGCAACATACCCTGGGGTACTCTGACAGTCTCCAGGTGGGCTAGAGGGCTCAGCAAAAAGATAAGGGAGCATCTATTGCAGCCCTGGGAAATTTTGGAGAAAGAATATCCTCAGAAACAAAAAAGAAAGAAGTAAAAACAAGCTTCAGCATATCCCAAAGGCCACTGCGTCCTGGTTCCTTTCCCTAAGCTTCTTGAGATTCTGGACCAAGGGGAGAGAGTTAAAGCATCCAGTGGTCAACAGGCCTATTCCTGCTGTTTCATCATCAGGCTCCAGAGGCCCTAATAAACTCCTGGATAGACCAGTATCCAAAAAACAACCCGGCAGGGTGTTGGCTGAAAATACTGGGCTCAGACCCACCCCCACCTCCACCCAAACTGTGTATGGAAATGACATCACTGGGCTTATTGTCAGCACCTGAGGATGTATGCAGTGGAGCAGCCAGACAGGTCACTGCAGTCCAAAGGATGAAGAGTGTCTGAGCCTTAGGGAAAGCTACCTTTCTGAGAACCCACACTACTGCCTTGGGTCCAGGCATAGATATCTGTAGCTCTCTCTCTGTCTCTTTCCTCGCCTTCCCTTCCTCCCCTCTCTTCTCTGCTTTTCTCTCTTTGTCTCCCTCCTTCCTTCTCTCCCTATCCTCCCTCCCTCTCTGCTCTTCTCCCTCTTCTCTTTTTTTCTCCCTCCTCTCTGTCTTTGTCTCTCTCTCTCTCTCTCTCTCTCTCTCTCTCTCTCTCTCTCTCTCTCTCTCACAAACACACACACACACCACCACAACCACCACCACCACAACAGGAAGACAGACTTGATAGCTGTCTCTAAGTATCTGGAGGACTGTCATGTGAAAGAGATTAAGCTTGTCCAGCTTGGACTCAGAAGATTACAGATGAAAGCTGCAAATTTAAGGAAGGAACTTCCTAACAGCTATAGCTGTCTTCCAGTGTGCTTCCAGGTGGCTAGAAAGACTTTAAGAAGAATCTGGGTGACCACTGGGAGATGTTCTAAAGGGGACTCCTGATCAGTCATGGCTTGGACCAGATGACCTCTGAGCTCCCTCCCAACTGGGAAGAATCAGGGATTCTAAGATCTGGAGTCCTGTATTTTACTAGTCAATTTACTCTCAAATTCTGAGTTTGCTCTAGATGGTGAATGCCTTTAGCACCTTTTTCAAGTACTGAAAGGGTCAAGATTTGGAATGCTATTTGAAATAAACAAATGGTTTGTCCTAGATAAAGTCACCTGAGATGGTCAACAATGACATCACAGATGCAAATCCAAGGCAGCAGGTCTGGTTCCATACCCATTTTTTGGCATTTCATAACTGGAATGTCATGTTGGACTAGGCTTCCAAACAGAATTACAATAGGGATTCAGAAATTGGGGTCTGTGGACTTTTAAAAAAAATTTTGGACTTCAGTATAATTGATTTCCTTTGCAGTCTTATGTATTTCATTTTATGCACTTAAAATTTTGCTCTGAGAAGCAATCCATAGGATTCACCAGACTGCCAAAGAGGTCTATGTCACCAAAAAAAAAAAGGTCAAGAATTCATGGATTGTAAACTCATAAATGTGGAGCTGGAAGAAACCTTAAATGTCCTTTAGTTCAACCCCCTCCTTTTATAGATGAGAACATTTGAGGCCCTAGGAAATAAAATTGTCCCAAGTCATATAGACAGTAGGTAGCAGAAGCAGGATACGAACCTGTGTTCATAGAGGCAATTTCAGGGTGGGGGAGGGGGGGAGGGAGAAGGTTGCCTGACTTCAATTCTGTCTGCTTGCCATCATTGCCACACAATGGCCCGGAGTGTTTTCTTACCCAAACTGCCTAGTCTTTTCCCGAGGCTATGGGGCTAGGAGGGACTCGCTGAAGTATGGGATGGAATAGTGTTTCTTCTCCCAGGGATCCCCTCCCCAGCTTCCTAAGATGTTCAGGGCAAACTTCTCCTATCTCCATGGGAGATGAATGGGGTGAGGTAAGCACACAGTTCTGAAGGATGAGGATGAATTCCTCAGGGATCTTTTCATTTTTGTTGCTTCCTAGCACCCCCAGAAAAGATTCTGGGTAAATCCAGACCCAAATGTTTTCTAGTTACTTTTCTTTCCAAGTGGCAAATTACATAGCAGCTAGATGAAATTCCATCTATTCATCTTCGGTAGAATATAAGCTGCTTGAGGGCAGGAATTTTTCATTTTGTCTCTGGGTCCCCAGCATTTAGCACAGTACCTGACACGTAGTAGTTACCTAAGAAATGCTTATTGATTGAATAATTGGAATATCCTATCCTGTATCTCAATCCTACATTAGACTCTCATTTATCTGAAGTACTTCTACTTATCTCACAAGGAATTATATTTTGTCTCCCACCAGTCTCTTCTCCACAGTGGAATATAAGCTTCTCGAGGGCAGGGACTGTTTCATTTTTGTCTCTGAATCCCAGGCACCTAGTACAGTGCCTGGCATGTAGCAGGTACTTCATTAAATTTATATTAAATAAAGTTGAACTAAATCATTCTACTTAAATTAACAAGCAAACTTCATCTTAGGAAAAGCTATTCCATCTTTCTTCTGAAATTCCTCTGAAATTCCTAAAATTGGACTGTATGGACTTTAAAAAAATAGTTTGTATGCAATCTAATTGATTTCCTTTGTACTCTTTGCCACCTTGGCAAGGAAGGAAAAAGAAGAAAGAAAATCTACAATCATTTAAAATTACAAAAGCATGAATTTAGAGCTGGAAGGGATGAGGAACATCTAGTCCAATTCCCTCATTTTACAGATCAAGAAACCAAGGCCCAGAAAAGTGAATTAGGTAGCAAGTTGCAGAGGAAGAATTCAAATCTAGATTTTGACTCTAAAGCCAGGGTTTTCTCCACCACACCTGGAGGCAGGGATTTGTAAATTACTTCTTCCTGAGTTCAGGGCTGATATGTTTAGTGGTAAGTTACTTCTGTGCATAGCTATCAGAATTAAAGATCATAGAATCATTGATTTCGAATTGGAAGGGAGCTTGGAAGTCAACTCCTTCATTTTACAGATGAGGAAACAAAGTCTAGGGAAGTAGAATGACTTGGCCCAAATCACACACACACACACACACACACACACATTCCACTGTATTTCACTTCTTCTCTACGACCTTTTGAAGAGACTAAGAAATTATCTGATGTTTGAAAAAGGGAAGAAGTTCCTAATATTAGGCCTAAAGCTAGGAACTACATTAAGAACAGTTGTTGAGTAAGCTAATCATCACTGTGGTGATTTGCATAGTCCTTCTTTCAGGGTCCCTTCTTCCCAAAGATTCTATGAAAAGAAAACCTCAAGAAGACCTTTGGATCAAGGACTTTCTGAAAACAAAACCTATTCATGAGTGATTGAATTCTCTGTCATTTAGTGAAGGCACTGAGCCTGGGCTAGCTCAGGGCTGAGATTATATTATCTACTCAAATCAAGTTAATAAGAATTAACTAAGCATCTACTATCTGCCTCACTTATCCTAAAGCTGACAAACTAACAAACATCCATCTTTTCTTTTCTCCTGAGCACAGTGGGAAATCCTGCCACGTTGTAGGTCTCGGAAACAGCAGGGAGGACCAAGAAAAGCTGCACACTGTATTTTCCCTCTCCAAACCCAACAAATTAAAATTGCCAGCCAGTCAGAGTAGGATAGGGTTACAGAATGTATGGTTACTGCCATCATTCACAAAGGCTGCAGTCTCCAGAAGACACCGCACATAAGACATAGGTGGCAAGACTATCAAGAAAGGGGGCATTTCAATGCCAAGCATTTGTTAGGTGCCATCTATGTCCAAGGCCCATGCCGGGGTTGGGGGTAAGGGACAGAACAGGGATAAACAACACATGGTACCTGCCCTTCAGGAGCTAACATTCCACTAGAATCAGCATGTACACATGCAAATGAGCACTCCCTTAGATTGACTTACATTTGAACGGGACCTTAGAGGTCAGCCAGTCCAGCCCCCACATTTTAACAGACCAGGAAACTGAGGCCCAGAGAGATTAAAATTACTTGCCCAAGGGCACACAAGTATTAAATGATGAAGCTGGGATTTGAACCCAGGTCCCTCTGACTCCAAACCTAGAGCCCTTTCCATTATAACAGGCTATCTCTCAAAGCAATAACCTTTGGTGGTTATATACTTAGCTCCACAATGTTGCCAGTATTCAGGCCTATCACTTCGCTAGTCATAGTTCATTTTTTTGACCAGAGACTGGCTGTTATATCTTGAACACTCTCCTTCACCAGCTTCCAGAGGTTTGAGACCACCCTCAAAGATGAAATCCTTCCTCAAAGGCTAAATAAAGATTTACTGCTGCTCGCCTTTTCTGCCACCCTCTTCCCCCCAAGAAGGTCATCCAAAAGAATGTGCTGCATGCTATATGAAGCAAGGTAGCATCAGTAGGTGAAGGGGATGGCCCCTCCAGAGGGCTGCCCTGAAAACCACATAGGGAGGTCAAAGTTCTGATTTACTACTTAGAGAAGCAATCTCCTTGCTTTACAATCATGCTTCTCATGTCAGCAAGATGGTGCTCAACAGGAGAGGAGTCAAGTAATGGAAATTAATTAATATTTAAGTTTGGAAGACTAAAGCCCCCCACTCTAGAGAACCACATTTATCTTTTCAGAGGAGGAGAAAAAAAACATCCATTCGCTTTGATGATAAAGTGAAGCTGACTTCTACCAAGAATCAACAGAACAGACCAAATTCCTTCGACATTGTTATCTGATCCTGATTTATAACTTTTTCCCATCAAGGCACAAACAACGCACCTTCACTACCACTATCACCAAATTCAGGGAGAAAATATTTCTGTGTTCCTATTTCAATGTCATTAGGAAAGTAACAGTGGAAAATGAGTGATACTGCCCATATACATTTTAGTTACCCAAATGAAAAAAATATCAGTTTCAACCAGGTGCATTCAACCAAATGAATACATTTTTCATTGGGAGATACAGTTTGAATAGAAAACAATTTCCCAATTAAGGACAGATTAAGCATATCGGTATTTATCTTCCTCTAAAAACTAGACTACAAAAGCTCTCAGAGTCAAGTTAAAGCTTGGAATTCCAAGACATTTCCAGGGACATTCTTAAGAGTGCCCCCTAGGGGGCACTCAAGAAGTATGGCTGGAGATGCCTTGGGAATCTCAGTCATTTCTGGTAAAGTTGTTCGAACTTAGGAATGTCCCAGCCTGGTACTGTTGGTAAAGTTCACTCCCAGGGAAATATTGTGTGTGTGCGTGCATGCATGGGGTGAGAGGACTGAGGGGGAGGAGGAGAAGGGTGAGTTTGTGAGGAAAGGGGATTGATTCTAGTATTCCTTGATAAGAAAACAGGATTCTTGTGCCCTTGATTTATTATCCTAAGTTATCTGAGAAATGGTCAGCCTTGGAAAAGTTCTGGCTTTTGTTTTTGTTGTCTTTTATGTGACTGTGTATGTGTGTTTTTTTTTTAATAAAGAGGGGGCCCAGCTGATGAAAACAAGTTATGAAATAACCTATGTTTGTGTAACTGGCTAGATTGCGTAATTCTCCCTCCCAGAGACCGTAAGTGTTGAGAAGGGAGGCAGAGAAGGCATACAGATCTGGGAGGTGTTTTCTTAGGAAAGGGAGGAAGAAGAAAAAAATCACCTAAAATATATATATATAAAGAAAACGGGGTGTGTGGGGGAGAGATAAAGAATCACAGACAAGCAGTCTTGGGGGATAAAATCATGAACTGGAGCAGGAAATATTTTTCATGCTTCAAGTTCCAGCCACATTCAAGACTAGAAGCTTAAAAAAAAAGTTCTCTGGAAAAAATGTCACTCTCCCGCATGGTCCTGTGCTAAGTCAGCCCAAACCCTTCGAAGGAGATGGATGGACAAGGATTGCTGTTTGTGTTAAGGCAACATGTTAGTGCTACCAGGAAGGTTTGTACCCCAAGAAGCAAGAGGCTAGGAAAATGTGGCTAGGGGGAGACTTACTTGGAAAGGAACCACCCAACTCAGTTGACCCAGTCTGTTGAGACTGCCAGAAAGGGGGCAACTGTCCATTCTTTTCCCACCATTCATGTCCCAGACTAAAGGAAACTAGGGGAAATAAAATGATGGCAGGTTCTCTGGCCTACAGTCATTTACCATGAGCCTTGCCAGCCTGTGTCTCTGAAAGGCCCTAGCACCTACTTGTGAAGTAACTAAGGCCAGCCCAGCAACCACTCCCTACCTTCAATACGGTTTTGCACAGAAGCTACAACCATGATGGAAAAAACCCTAGTGACCAGACCAAAAAGAAAAAAAAAACCTCCAGAACTATAAAAGGCGAGGGTGGCTCCAGAGCTTGTCTAATGCCCGAATTACCTTGAAAATCTCTCTGGTTTGAAAGGCGCCTCAGACTTCGGATGGCTGAGCAGAACTGGCAGGCCATATAAGAGAAGCAGTATACCAGGTTATTATCAATTGCAAAACCTTCATGTGTTACAGCATGCTAGGAATTAGCCAACACTCGCTTGCTGTTTAGCTAATGAGTCTCCATTATGCTCGACTGGAGTAATTTCTCTTCCTCCTTCCTATTGCTGTTTCCCTGTTGGATTTTGATCCACAGCAAGGCATTGCTTCAATTTATATCATGGGCTCCAAGGCCTCAGTGACACACGTTATCCAGCTGGGAATGATTCTTTGACTGCCTGAACTTCTCATCCCATCCCAACTAGGTCAGAAATAGGGTTAGCAAAGTGACCATAAAACTGAAAATGATTGTCCCCACTCAAACAACAGCAAAAGCAGATAGGGAAGAAATGAGCAAAAACCAAGGTGGTCTGCTCTAGAGCTGGGTGAATTTGAGATTGGACGGAAGGGGATGGCAGGCAGAGAGAGCAAATGATTCCAGTCCAGTGGGAGAAATGGGACACAAAATCAATAGAGCCTTTTTGACAAGGGTATAAACCTATATTAGCTCTTTCAGGTGAAGGTTTTATTGGACTTAAATAAAACAATTGAATGTTCACTGTATTCAGAACACTGTATTGTATGGTCTAGGGAAAGTGTATGTGTGTGTGTGTGTGGTGTTTGGCTGTTGTTTTGAAAAGGAAGGAAAGTAGAATTAGAAACAATGGATGGGTCTACTAAGGGGTAGAATGTCACCAGTTCTGAATATCACTTTGGAATAAAGTATTCTTTCATAGGTACAAAAAAACATTATGTTTCTACTCTTCTCCCTCAAAGTCCAAGCCAGAGTTCTCCTAACCCTCTTTCTGGGGTTCTTCCCACAACCGCTTCCATATATACATCTCAGATCAGAAGGCTGGTTTGGATGGCAACCTCTGGTCCATATCCCAACTCTTCAGGAAGGTCTGTAAACCTAGGAAAGTAGAGGCTGCTCTGGATTTCAGTGGGCCTCATGAGTTAATGTAATGCACAAGACAAGCCCATACATGTAAAGGTCTGGGTGAAAATGATAATATTCCATGGGGGCCCCTCACCACCACTATTTTTCTGGTTTTTATAGGCAAGCACAGCTCCATATACACAAGACTTCAAACCAGTTGAGCTACTTTAAAAATATACCAACTACGTGCTTTTTCAGCTCCAAGTACCATCCAAAAAACCAGAGAGGGCTCTGCTACAACAGCCCCTTTCCCCTACTTTTCTTTCCATTCCCCCTTCGATAAAGCTTTGTTGCCCACAAAAAGGTACACTGTCAGGCCTATTCTGGAATGGAAAAGACTCTACAGAAGAGGTGAGAAGTGAGAGAGGCTGAAGGTGAAGGTGGACCCCTCTCAAGGTGGGCATGACATGGGCCGAATCTCTTTGGTGCTGACTGCCTTAGGGAAAGGCTAGTTAGTTCAGCATAGGTTAGACTCTTTGATGACGAGCCTTTCACTCCTGCCATGCCCTGGACCTCTAATCACTTACCCTCACTGACCTAGGCACATAACTGAATAGATTCTCCATCTAAAGCTAGAAGGAGCCTTGGGAGTCACCTAGTCCCACCTCTACATTTTACATCTGAAGAAACCAAGACCCAGAGTGGTAAAGTTGTCTGTCCCATGTCACAAAGGCACAAAGTGGCAACCTGGGTTTTGAACCCACCTCCCGACCCCTCACTCTTTCCTCTGTAATATGCTGCTCCCCAACTAGAAGTAGTCCAAAGAATTGACCCCAACCTCTTCCATTAAGGGGGTTTCTCTACAAACATGGCTGAAAGGAGGGAGGGGTATGCCCACGGGTATCAAGCTATGGTTTCTGGGGAAGATGGATGTTTTCCAGGCCTTCCTCTGTTCATCTGTGAGGATTCTGGGGTGAGGATGGGGGAAAACACGAAGAAGCCAGCAGGCTAGCGCTGGGATAACGTTATTTTATGTAAAGGAACGGGGTCTTGGAGGAATATACAATTCCATCTGGGGAAAGAGTTGGGATGATGGAGTAGGTGGGAAGTCATTGTCAGCGCTTCACATCTACGTGCTCCCCTTTTTCCCCAGGAAAAAAAAAGGCAAGGGAGTGGGAGAGGTTCGAAGAAACGAGATCCCAAGAAACGCATAGGATTGGGGTTCTTGGCTCAAGGACAAAAGAGAAAAAAGAAAGGCAGTAAAAAGGCTATCTAGAAGAGGCAAGGGAGGGAAAGAGGAAAAGGAAGGGCTCGTTCCCCGCCAGGTGTATCCAGGAAGCCAGCGAGCTCTCCTGCTTACCTGCTGGCCGCCGCCGCCGCTGGAATAAGACTCGGCGTGCGCTGGAGAGCCGCTGCTGCCCCGGGACGAGGTGTCAAAGTTCCCGGGATAATCCTGGTACATGATCCGTGGTGGGAGCCCGAGAGGAAACAGGGTGTTTGTTTTCCCCCACCCTCCTCTTCCTCCTCCTCCTTCTCCTCCTCCCCGCCTCGCACTTGCTGGAGCGCTCTCGCCCCCGACGATCTCCTTTCTGGATAGTCTCAGTATTTTTAAACCCTTCCCACCCCCCACCCCCAGGCCGAGTGCTTCCAAACGCTCCCGGGGGGGGGGACGAAGAGGCGAGAAGCCTGAAGTCGACTGCTATGAGCCCCGGAGTGGCGCGCTCAGAACTTCTGCCGGGCACCAGCTGGCCGCCTGGCCCTTTCTCTCTCTCTCTCTCCCCAAAGTCTGACCCTCCCTTCGGGCCCTCCCACTCGCCCTCCCCCTCTCAACCGGAGAGCGGGCGATTGGGGGCTGGGGGAACCTGGATTCTTGGGGAAGGGGAACGGAATCGATGTCCGCAAAGAAAAATGGGGCAGGGGGAGTAAAGAGAAAAAATAAGCCCGGAAACCAAACTAGCGAGCCCTGTCAGTGGGAGCCGTGGACATTTAGCTAAGAAAGATCGGTTTGAGAAACTTCTGCGGCTATTTCCTCCTTAAAAAAAAAAAAATAAAAAGGCTGAGAATAAACTTCCCGTGGATCGAATAGCCGCCCGAGTGTCAAAGAGGCTCTGACACTTGACAAAACGATAATAATCTGAAAAAAAAAAATGCTTTGAAAAACCAAAAATCTTCCCCACTCGCCCGAAGGCTCCCCTCGAACACCACCCAAAGGGAGGGAAAATCTTTTTCTTTTGAATGGACACCGAGCAAAGCTCCGTCCCTCCTGCCCGAGTCCTCCCGGCTCTTTAGTGTCAAGCCGAAGGGTGAGAGGAGCCCTCTTGTCTTTTAGAGCAGAGCTGCGCTCTCCTGTAATTAGGGATCCTTACATTAGCTTCCCTGTCCTCTCCCCGGCACGCGAGAGGTGGCGGTGGGGCTCTTTTTTTCTCTCTCCCTCTTTCCTTTCCTGTCTTTCTCTTTCCTGGTTGCAACTGCAGCTCCCCCTCCCTGCCTCGCCCTGTCCCTGTCTCAGTGGGTCTCTCTCTCTCTAGCTCTCTCCCGATGGTGCGCTCCGAGCCCCAGAGCTCTGCCTGCCTGGGATGACTCAGTGCAATGGCATTAGTTCAACTCCACACTCTTTATTATCCAGCCCCTTGTACCATGTGGATCTTTCACTCACGTCAACCCGCAGCTCACCAAACCCCACCTTGCGGGGAGGAGCTGGCGGGTGAGGGGAGGGGAGGGGAGGAAAGAAAGGGAGGAGGAGGAAGAGGAGGAGGAGGAGGAGGAGGAGGAGAGGAAAGGGTAGGGAGGAAGAGAGTAGAGGAAGGAAGAAGAGGCTTCTTTCTTTCTATCCCCTCCTCAGCTAAAGGGCACTTGACACCAGTCGGACACCCAGGAGTGAGAAAAGAAGGAAGGAGGTGGCGGGGGCTTAGAGTCTGAGGAAGGGGTCTGAAAGGGGGAGGGGGTACGCGCGGAGCTTGAGCTTCTCTTTCCCCCCCTGGAGTGGAACGCACCGGAGTGGATTTCTGGCTCTTCTCACCCCCACCCCCACCCTTCCCCCCGTGTTCGCTTTGGTCTGTTCCATTGGCGCACTTTGCCAAAGATGGTCATTTGCGTTGCAGGACGTGAGTGCGGGTTTCCTTGGTTAGGGTGACGTGGTGGGAGAGGGATTCCCTCGCTCCCTAGCTTACCAGAGGCTTCAGAAATCCACTTAAAGGGGAACTGGGGCGGGAGAACATAGAGAGGGGCCTCGTCCGACAGGGTTTCGGCTTAGCCTTTCTTTTCTTTTCTTGTTTTAATTACAGTGACAAAGGACATTTAGGGAACGTTGTAAGGCGCGGCTGAGAGCTCTGTCTGGTGCCTGGCTGCCTGCTGTGTTCAGGGCCACTGAGAGGTGGAGGTCCAAAGACCAAAGCATTTTGCAGCCCTGGGTGGGGCCGGGGACTGGTGCACTCGGGCGCTCCCAGAGTGCTGTTCTTGGCTCTGGCGGAACGCAGTAGAACCTGGGTGCCGGGTTAAGTGATGCCAGCTGCTTGCAGCTGGATTGACTGCTTCCTAGGATCCGCAAAGATGGAATGAATGATTCTAATGACATCCCTGTTGCTTCAATGCAGTACAATTAGAACGCATCTGATACGTACTAATAATACGTCATAAGCAAATCTCAAACTATAATTGATGGGGGGGGGGGTTGTGAGAGTAAAAGGAGGGGTGTAGACTAGGTCACGTCCTCGTCTCCTTCTGCCAAAGAGCCAGACGTTGGGAGCCTGGGCTCTTGGGTCAAAATTCTCACTGATTCCCTGGGCCTGAAAATCTTTGGTCCAGTGGAATGCGAACATTTATAGTCAGCATCTGCAGTCATTCGAATCCCAGATCTGCCACCGATTGGCTGTGTGGCCTTGGACATTTCACTTCACTTTTCTGAGTCTCCGTTTCCCCATTAAGGTCCCTTTTAGTCCTTAATCAAATGAGATAATATTTGTAAAGGGCTCAGCACGATGCCTGGCACAAATAGACGCTATATAAACGATTCCTTAATCTGTGATTGTCTTTTCGTGACAGATTTCTTTATTTGTGCAAGGTGTATGGCGGGGAGGGGACGGCAGAGGGTAAAGTGTCTTCACAAAGCTTGGGCCTTTGGACTCTCTGTCCCGAGGATTCTCTCGGACGCCGCCTCCGGAGCATTTAAGCCTTTCCCAAGCCGCTGAAACCTACGAATGCGGCCTAGCGCTCCCTCAGGGCTGTTGTTTACATTTCTAACGCACATTTAGTAGCAACCCAGGCCAGCTTGGGGCGGGCCCGGGCCGTGCCTCTGCCCCTGACCCAGCCTGCTCTGAGAGAGTGCTTCTAGTCTTCTCCTACCCAGGCTACAGCACGCTTGGAAGGAGGCTGGCCAGGTCTCCGAGTTTGGAGGGGGAGGAGAAGAGATGTCAGCAGCAGTGGAAACAAAGGTTTAGGGGTTTGCTTGTGTTTTGTTTCTTGCTTGTGTTTGGTTTGGCTTTTTGGCCTCGCTGGCTTATTTATTTATGTAACTTTCCCAGAAGGATGAGTAAATGCAGATCTTTGACGCAAAACGGATCAGATCCTTCACCGGCAGCAAACCCCGAAAGCTCAGGGCGGGGCGAGCGGAGAAAAAAAATCTCGATTTTTCCACTCACCTCCCCACCCTCGTTCCCCTCCTGCCACCAGCGTCTAGCCTAGTCCGGGGTAGCAGTCGCAGAAACTGCCTTCCCACCCAGGCCCTACCAAATTCATGCGGGGGGGGGGGGCAAGGCAGGAGGAGAGCGAAGGAAGAACTTGGGACTGAGTCTGAGGCTGTCCTTCTGGCTACGCACTTGTCTGATCCCCTCCCCAGTGCCGCGCGAGAGCCGGCAAACCACGATCACTTTTAGTTTTGCTTTAGTTTTCCGATTCTTCACGATAGAAGCTACTTCCCCGTGGGATCCCTGCCCCCACCTCCATGTTCAAAAAGCCTGATGTTGCGTGGTCTCACCCACACACCCTTTCCAGTCATACCTGCGAGGGGGAAAGCTTCTTCTCAGGCTGCAGATGGAGAGCTTGGCAGAGGACTTGAGCTAGGTGCTGCGCCCCCTGACTCTAACCGTTCCCTCCCAGAAGTTGTCTCTCATGCCCACCCTCTGCTTCCATCCTGCCCCTCCTCCACCCAGTCCTTTTCCTTTCTTGTGGGTTCCGGTAAAGCTGGGGAGTCCCAGACACGTCTACAAAGCATCATGGAACTGGTGCTGTTGCAACCTTCAAGCACCCCCTTGTCCCCCCAGGTATAGCTCAGATGAGAAGCCTTCCATGGCTCCTCAGTGCTCTTTAAGTAAAAGCCCAAACTCTCTGTAGCCTTGGTATCGCTATAAACGGTTTTTAAATTAAACAGCCCTCTGCTCCCCCCCACACTACTTTGGCACTCCAGACGGACTGGATTACTCTCTAGCCTCCACATTCACCTTGCACTTTACCACACCTGGTTTTTGTTTGGTTGGTTGGAACTATTATTTTCTGCCATCTAAGGCTGATCATTCCAACCATAAGGGATCCCATCTCAGCTCAGAATCCTCCTAGAAATTTGCTTATGTCGCCTTTCTGGCACTTAGGCAAGGGTGCCTTGCATTTTAGTTATTTGTATACAGTAAAGGAATATGCTGCATAAATTCGACTCAACCTAATTAATACCTTATATGCAAATCATACTTTAATTCCACAGATTGCTCATCATTTAGAAGGTTGTTGTGAAACTTAAAAGACAATAGAGCTCCAAACTTTAAAGGGTTATATAAACATCAGCTATTATTAGAACATTGTTCCCATAATCATATTGACATAGAAATGTTATTACATTTGAACCTTTCAATAACCCTGGGAGGTACTTATTATAGGCATTCTTATTCCCATTTTACAAACAACTGAGGTTCAAAGAGTTTAAGTGACCTGTTCAAAGTCACACAGCTAGAAAGTACCAGAAGTAGGATTTGAACCCAGATTTTCTTGCCTTCAGGTCTGATACTCTATTCACTATTCCACACTTCCTTTTCCACGTGGTCCCAATAACATTGTTTCACTGAACATTGTATGTTTCCAGAATCAATTAAGAGCCTTAGGTGCAAGTGTATCTACACAGGGCTTTCTGCTCTGATAGATTATAAAACCCTTAAGGTAGAGATTGTCTTGTTCTTTTTTTTTTTTTAATTTTTCACAACTTCTAGCCAGTCTAGCTCATTGAATGAATGAATAAATAAATGAACCCTCCCTTAGGGGGTACTGAGGAAAAGGTTCTGGGAAAGGGTGACTTCTCATCAGTTTTCTTCAAACTGACCTAAAGTCAGTTTGTCCTACGCACTTTACAAATAGGGAAACTGACATCCAGAGGAAAGAGGTGATTTGTCTTAGATCACACAGTGAATCAGTGGCAGAGCTGGAACTGGAACCCAGGTCTCCAGACTTCTGTTGACTTTATTGGCTCCCATCATTCTCACTGCCCAGACTAAATTAACTCAATTGTCTGCCCAGGAGCATTTGGTCTCTGGCAGTAACACTGAGGATGGTCTGTGAGAGAGCATGGCACTTGTTTTCCATAATGTAGATCTCAGAAACATGGCCCAAACATCTCTAAATCTTCCTTATAATAAAATCTCATCATTCATCACCCCTGAATTTCTCTCCACCCCTCTTGAAGCCATATATTTTTTGTTTCCTACCAAAAGGGAAAGGTTTCTCTCAGAGAAAGATTTCATAGATTACTGAGGACTTCCTTAATCTGTCCTAAGCCTTCAGGTTCTAAGGAAGAGGGTAAGGCTTCGAAAAAAGCTGGTGTTCCAGGTTTGACGCACATGTCTTTTACCCCAAGTTCATTCCTTATTTGATGTATGGAATTTAAGTATCATATTAGGATTTAAAACTAGGAGGGAACTTAGAGATCACCTAATCCACCTTAAGTCTCATTTTACAGATGAAGAAAGAGACTCAGAGAGTCTCTTTAAGTGGTTAAATAAAGGTTAAGTAGTAAATAAAAAATTTTTTTTAATGTTATTGAAATCTTTTGTTTGGATATCTCCTTCATTTCCAAATATATCCCTCCGCTCCCTCTCACCCTGAGAGCCATTTTACCCAGAGAAAGAGGAAAAAAAGCTCAGCAAAACAAATCAACATATCAACCAAGTCTGATAGTGTATACAATGTTCCACATCCATAGTCCCCCACCTCTACAAAAAAGGGACTGAAGTTCTTTTTTCATCTCTTCTTCTGGCCCCAGCTTGGTCATTTTAATTACACAAGATTCTGCTTAATTTAAAAAATTCTTTCCACTTGCATTGTTAAAATCATTGTATATATTGTTTTCCTTGTTCTAAAGAGTTGAGGCAATACTGGATTTTGAATCAGAGGCCCTGAGTTCAGATTCCGGCTCTGATCTTTTATTTCCTATGTTTTCATGTGCAAGTCATTTTACTTCTTTTTAGTTCAGTTTCTTTATCTGTAAAATGAATAGGTTGCCTTAAATGACCTCTCAGGTCCCTTATAGCTCTAAATCTAAAGTCCTATGGTTTTATGACAATGAGGACATGATAGCTATCTTCCAGATCTTGGAGGGCTATTTCACCACTTGTTCTGGTTGGTCCGTGGTTGGCCTATCATATTAGGATTTAAAACAACAAACAATAGACAGAATTTGCCTAGAGGGCAAACTTAGAGTGGACTGGAAAAACTTCCCAACAGTTGTCATTCAGTCTGGTCAGACTCTTGTGACCTGGTATGGGGTTTTCTTGGCAAAGATACTGAGGTAGTTTACCATTCTCTTCTCCAGTGGATTAAGGCAAACAGAGGTTAAGTGACTTGCCCAGGGTCACACAGCTAATAAGCATCTGAGGCTGGATTTGAACTCAGGTCTTCCTGACTCCAAGCCCAACACTATCCACTGACCCATCTAGCTGCCTCAGCAAACAATTAGTCTTATCCAAAAACAGAAAGGGATGTCTTGGACTTCCAGTCCCCAGAAGTTTTCAAACAAAGGCTAAATGACCAATTGTCAGGTATGTTCTCATTCCCATAAGCACTAGAGGTTCTTTCCAGCTCTGAGATACTATGACTAGCCAAAGGTCACACAGGTAGTAAATGTCCAAGTCAGGAGCCCAAATAAGATGTCAGAGGCTCAAAGAGGTTAGTGACTTCAAATGCAAGTGCTCTTTCCAGGAATCTAGATAAGGAGAATTAAAAAAAAAAATGATAACTTTAAAGGCAACGTTAACATTTAAACAGTGAAATTTTCCTAAGATCAGATGGTACAATTGATACAAGCATATTTAAATTAGATGCAAAATCTCCCACAAACCATATGCAAAAAAAGTTCTTACTACTGAACAGCCAGACTTGGCCCCATTCAACTATTCCAAGAATCCACTTGACTTTGTGGATAGATGAGCTTAGGGTGGGAAGAGGAGATTTCTTTACAAAGATTTTTTTTTAAAATGTCTGATGCATCCCATGATAAATAAACAGCAACCATATCCAGAAATATCTTTATAAATCAGGAACAAAAGTCACCCATGGTTGGAATGTTTGCTGTGTCCAGAGAAGAGGAACAGGGAAAAAATTCCTCTCAGTTCCCTTTCTAGAGATGAACTAGTGTATAGAGGGGAAGGACAGCAGATTAGGAGGCAGGAGCCCTGAGCTCCAGCCTCAGCTCCAGTGCATTCCCCAAACCCCTCTGGAACCTCTTAGTTTCCTCACCTTTAAAGACCTGTGATTTCACTGACACAGGGAACTTTCAGGTAAGGAAATTCTCCCTACCAGCCCAGTATCTTCTCTGCAACTAACAGCCTTAGACGTTCATTTGTGTCCAGCTTGGGATCCCATTTGGGGTTTTCTTGGCAAAGATACTGGAATGGTTTACTTTTTCCCTCTCCAGTTCATTTTACAGATGAGGAACTTGAGGCCAACAGGGTTAAGTGACTTGCCCAGGGTCACACAGTCAGTAAGTATTTGAAGCCAGCTTTGAACTCAGGAAGATAAGTCTTCCTGACTCCAGGCCCAGTGCTCTGTGCACTATGGTGCCACCTAGCTGCCCTCCTGCTCTTAGAGAATGCCTAAAGTACTGAGAGGTTGTCTAAGATAACAGGGCTAGTATGTATTGTAGGCATTTAACCAAGAAAGTCCTAGCTCAGCTCTAAGGACATCTCTCTGTCCATCATAGTAAATGTGTGAAACATGGGGGGACTACCTGAGGCCCACAACACTTCTGAGTGTGGCCCAAACCAGATGAAAATGTGGTTCCTATCTGATTTTAATGCGTTGATATATTAATTAAAAAAAACCATATAAACCAATGGTTTTTGAGTCAATATGCCTCCCTCAGGAATCCTTACATATGATTTAGTGGCCCCTGCTTCTATTTGACATCACCCTCCCTCTCATGTGAAAGGGAGATAATAATACCTGCCATGCCTATGTCACGGAATTACTGAGGGCATTAGAAGGAAGAAAATAAGTGAAAGCCCTTTGATGGGCATGGTGCAGGGAGAATAGCTGTCCCTGGTTTCAGAGGACTCTGTGTTCAAAATCCTATTTCTATCACTTATTGCCAGCAAACCCTTTGACAAGTCACTTAAAATACTGGGCCTCAGTTTCCTCAGCTATAAAAATGAGCTGGAGAAGGAAATGGCAAACCACTCCCATATCTTTGCCAAGAAAACCCCAAATGGGGTCATGGAGAGTTGGAAAGTACTGAAAACAACTGAACAACAACAAAACAGGGTAGTGAGTAGCTCAGAGAAAGGATGGCTGAACTTCAGGTTTCTCTGTCTGGCCCCATCACTAGACACCTCACCCAGGGGCAGTCAGTAAAATGCACCTTGGTCTATGACACTGTGCTAGCTGCTAGAATGAGCCAGGCACATGGGTGCTGACCTGCTGTCTCATTTACATCTTTAAATGTTCTCCAAGTTGCTGATTACAGTTAAAGCCAGAGTAGAAGGTTGGCATTGCCCCAGGCTCCTTACCATGCCCAAGTGCCTAGAGGGGTGTTTCTGAGTCAGGAGAGGTCTGAGTTAAAATCCTGCCTCTGACACTTACATTTCAGCCCTTTCACAAGATATTTAAACTTTTCAGTCATCTGTAAAATGGGAGTAAGGAGAAAGGGCTGGACCAGATAGCCTCTGAGGCCACTTGCAGCTCTGGGTCTGTGATTCTATGTGTCTACATTCAACTATCAGTTTCTACACTTAATAGCTCTGTGACCTTGGGCAAATTATTAACTTTTCTGGGTCTCCATTTCTCTGCATGTAAAATGAAGGTGTCAGACCAGAGGGCCTCTTATGCCCCTTCTGGTTTTGAATCTGTGAGCCTTTTCTAGCTATAGAAATCTATGAGCTTCTAACACACACACAAAACCCCTCAGCTACTTTTGTTCTGAAGATTACTTTGATTGCATTGGCTCTCCTGGGATTTGACACCTGCAGGGAATGGAGTTCTGCAGTGGTGTTTACAGTTGTGGGTCAATGAGTTATCCCCATTGGAACCAGTGGCCAAACGTCATTTCCTCCTCTCACCACCCCACATGCTCCCCTCTACCCCCAAGCAAACATAGAAACTCTGGTACTTCAGCTTCCTTGTCCTCAGAAATGACTAAATCTCACCATTTCCTGCCAGTGATTCTTCAGTACTTGCAGGGTATGAGCTATTCAAGGAAGGAAGGAAGGAAGGAAAAAAGTTAAGCAGGAAGACAAATAGCTCACAAATGTTCTTAGATGATGAAATAAGAAATCCAATTGAATCCAACAAGCATTTATTAACCATCTACTATGGAAAAGTGACTATGGTAGGCTTTACGGATACAAAAATTAAAAAAAAAAAAGATCCCTGCCTTCAAGATGCTTAAAATCTAGGGAATAAGAAATGTCTGCAAATAGCTATGATTGGGGCTAAGGAGAGGTCCAGAGAAAGTGCTATGAAAATTTGTTGTTTCCTTATGGTCTATGGGAAAGCTGTCTGGCTGCCCATTGCTCTAAACTCTGCCTCAATGGGCTGGGCTAATCTTCGTAGGTTTCAGCTTTTCTTTCTTTGTTCAATGTCTTCCCAGTAGAGAATGGTGGGATAGATCCTACCTTGTCCCCTCAATACTCTTCTGACAAGGCCTAGGGGCATGTTCTTTTCTACTTTTGATGTTTCATTTAATTATTGACCTCCTTGTGGTAGGTAGGTGCTGAGCCAGAGAGCTCTAGATCAAAGGATGTGGGCATTTCTGATTTTCTGAATGGCCGGATGAATTCATCATTCCACCAATAGTATACAGCATGCCTGTCTCTCAGGGACAGCCTCTCCAACATTGACTCTTCCTTTGTTTAAGGGTATCTTTGCCTATTTTCTGGGCGTGAGGTGAAATCTCAGAGGTTTGTTGTTTTTGTTATTAAATTTGCATTTTTCCTGTTATTTATGATTCAGAGCAATCTATGATAAGGTCGTTAAGGTTTGCAGTTCTTCTTTTGAGAACTGTTCCTATGGAGAGGCAGTGCAGTAGACTGGGAAGATGTGACATGTGGAATCAGGGAACGCTGAGTTCAAGTCTTATCTCTCCTTTTTACTACCTGTATGATCACTTAAATTCCACAAGCCTCTGTTTCCTTGTTTGTATATGAAGGAATGGGACCATGTGGTCCAGTACAACTCTAGGTCTATGAATTTCAGATGGTATATTCTTTGACCATCCTTTGGGAATGACTCTTGGTCCTGTACAAAGGTACAGGTTTCCTATATATTTTAGATGTTCTAAGCCTAGGAGCACGAGGAAGCCCAGGGATGCCATGCCTTAGAGTTAGGAAAAGGAGAAGAAAGAATTTCTCAAGTAGTAAAGACCCTTGGAGGGGCCTGTGTACCCTGTGTCAGGGCCAAATAATAGTCATAGCTCATGTTGTTTTTAAGATTTTTTTGTATTTTTAATTCCAAATTCCCCCCTTCCCTCAGGCCCCTCCCCCCACATTGAGATGGCAAGCAATATGATACCCATTATACTTGTGAAGTCATGCAAAACATATTTCCATATTAGCCATATTGCCAAAAAAAAGGCAAGGCAAAGTGAAAAAATATGTTCCGAGTGCAGATTGAAGCATATTTTTTTTCACTCTTTCTGCTTTTCTTGCTTTTTCATAGCTCATATTTACACCCAATAGAATGTAAGCTCCTTGAAGGCAGGAACTGGATTTCATTATTGTATTGCCCTGGCCCAAGTACAGTATCTTGCACACCATTAGGCGGTTAATATAGGTTTGCCAGATTGGATAGAACTGAACTGAATTGGAATTGAATTTCAAAACCAGATCTTCCTCTCCAAGTTGCTGATTAGATTTTAAGCCAGAGCAGAAGGCAGACTTTATGCTGGCTCCTAACCATGCCCTGGTGCCTAGAGGTGTGCTTCTAAGTAGGGACTGGAGCCAATAACTACAGGGCACAAATATGGGCAAATACAAAGTTTTATTGTTAGGTACACCAATTACTGCCTGAACTGCTGGCCTGGGCTGGGCATTCCCGAAGTATCTCCTTTACTTATTTTCGTTTGCATAAGGCAAACATTCCCACCCCAGCAATTAGGAGTCCACTCCCTCACCGCTTATCACTGGGAAAGGCTGAGGTTGGGGTGGAGTGATTCTGCCCCAGGAGCCAAGTAGCCTAGAATGTTTTCAGCCTGGGACAGGAGGGGCCTCGGGTTAGACATAAGGAAAAACTTCCTGCACAGAAAGAATTAAGAGGCACTGCCACTGAGTAATAGAATGTAAGCTTCCTGAGGACAGGGATTATTTCATTTTTATCTTTTATTTTTTTATCACAGTCCTGGGCACATCTAAGGCATTTGATAAATACTTACTGATTGATTTGCTGAGAAAGACTGCATTGTTGTTCATTTGTGTGTGACTCTTCGTGACCTTGTGGACCATAATGTCTATGGAGTTTTCTTGGCAAGGATATTGGAGTGGTTTGCCATTTTCTTCTCCAATGGATTAAGGAAAACAGTAGTTAAGTGACTTGCTCAGGGTCCCACAGCTAGTAGGTATCTGAAGCTGGATTTGAACTCAGGTCTTCCTGACTCTAGGCCACAGAACCATCCGGCTGCCCCAAAGTAATTCTCTATCAAGCTGAAGTTCAGTCTTGTCTGAAGGCAAAGGGATGGACTTGGTGGCTTTGTCAGTTGCCTCCCATCTTCAAGATGCAAATTAAACGTCACATCCAAATATCCCCTTCCCTCTCTTCACACCCAGAGTTGAATCCAGCCTCACTTTCTTTTCCTATTCAATGTCCCTACTCCCAGCAGCTCAGGTGCACTCCCAGATGGCCCAGGGGAGTCAGACCTGAACTCCACTTAGCCACTTGTTCAGATGAAGTTGTCTAAATCCCAAGGGTCGGTGCTCTTGCCACGTTCTGCCATGAGCCGCCCAACGGAAACTCTATCTTCCCCTTCTTCCTTCCTCCTACAGTCCCTGTGGGTGCCAGGTGCATCGGCTGACATAATCCCTATGACTATGTCCCTACCTCCAGGAAGAGAACAGGCCCTCCCTGGAGATAATTAGGCCAACCAACCACCTGCAGATGTGGCTGTCAGTTCGGGCCTGTTTCATTCGCCAGACAATAGAGTCACCTTCCAAATCTACCTGTCTTTTCCCCCATAGTAAATAATTAAGGCATGGGGCTAAAAATGAGACCTTCTCAAAAAAAAAGAACAGAGCTAGTTCAATTCTACTTAAGAACAATTTATTAGGTTCCTTCTGCACACCTCAGTCTAGAGCTGATACGGCCTCAGAAGCCAAATTCTCCAACCGTCTAGAGCATTTTACAGATGAGGAAAGTGAGACCCATAGAAATTAAATGACTTGACTAAAATCACACAGGTAGTAAATGTCAGAGTCAGGATTTGAACCCAAGTTGTCTGATTCTGGAGCAAGGGCTCTTTCCATTCTACCTGCTGAATTCTAATAAGGTAAGTTCTACCACAAGGAATTTACCCTAGAATTTCAGAGCTAAAAAGGACTTTGGAGATCACTTACTCCAACCCCTTTGTTTTACAAGTAAGGAAACTAAAGGCCCAGAGAGGAGGAAGGAAGTCAGGAGCCCTGAGATTGGAATCCCTGTGCTATTAACTATGACCTGTTTGACCTTGTGTGAATCATCTCACCTCTCAGGGTCTCAGTTTCCCCATCTGTAAAAGAAGCACATTGGGCTGGATGACCTCAGAGGTTCCTTCCAGCTTACATCTACATTCCTATGATTTGCCCAAGGACATACAAAGCTAGAAAAGGTCCTCCATGTACAAAAATATTTTTAGCAACTTTGCAATAGCAAAGAACTGGAAACTGAGAGAGGTGTCCATCCATTGGGAACAGCTGAACAAGTTATAGTATCTAATTGTGATGGAATACTGTTGTGATCTAAGAAATGATGAAGAGGATGGTTTCAGAGAAACCAAGAAGAGTTATGTAAAAGGATTCAGAGTGAAATGAATACAATAACAATTGGGTTGTTGTTGTTCAGTCGCTTCCAAGTCTTCGCGGCCCCATTTTTGGTGTTTTCTTGGCAAAGATGCTGAGGCAAACAGGGTTAAGTGACTCACCCAGGGTCACATAGCTAGTGAATGCCTGAGGCCAGATTTGAACTCAGGAAGATGAGTCTTCCTGACTTCAGGCCTGGCCTCCATCTACTTGGCTGCTTAGCTGTCCCCAACAATATGGTAAAGACAAACCATTTAAAAGTCTTAGGAACTCTGATCAACACAGTGACCAATCAGAGGACTCATGATGAAACAGGCTATCCTACCTCTGAGTGGAGAGATATTGGACTCAGAATAGAGATTAAGACAGTTCTTTTGGATATTGCTAATGCTGGAATCTATACATGTTTGTGACAAAGGATTTTACATTTCTTGCTTTCTTTATGGGGATGGGAAGGTGGGAGGGAGAGAAGACAGATCTTTGAAAAAAAATTAATTAAAAAAAGAAATTCACTCTTAGGCTTTCTGCCTTAGATTAGTTTGGTTTTTTCTTTGTTTTGTTTTGTTTTATTTTGTTTTTGTGGGGGAGGAAGGGGTTTAAATTGTACTAGAAAGGGAATGAGAAAAGGTTATTTAAATCATCCCTCTGAAGTGGCGCGTCACTTCACCTTTTGACTTGATATCAAGTGACCCATGCCTAGGTCTCTCCTACTGGTTGGAAAGAATATAACTCAGGATTCAGAAAGGTGAAGGCAGCATTTAATTGGAAAGACAAGTGGAAGCAACCCAATGGGGAAAAAAAAATCACTTCTCAGAATCCTGCTAGCACCATTGTCTCTCAAAACCTGGGGGCACCTCCTTTTCATGGCTCTGTCCTGAACACTTGTAACTAGGTTCCAGGCTGGTGCAGTCTAGATCCCCACTGCCTACTGGGTGGTCAAACCCCACCTGGTAACTGGATCAGAGATTTAGGGCTAGAAGACACCTCCGAAGCTTTTGAAATCTAATTCTCTCATCTTAAGAGACTAGTAACTTGAGGTCCAGAGAATGGGTTGGTTGGTGACTTGCCCAGGGTCACACAGAGAGTGACAGATTTGAAACTAGTTTCTTTGGCTTTCAAGTCCAGGTTTTGCTCTCCACCAGATGGCTGGTTAGAAAAGGGGTCAGGTGTATCTTTGACAACAATCACCAGAGGGTCAGTTCACATTTTGATTCATCTCACTGGTGCATTGTAGATTATTTTGTTCAGTTTAATTATCTGTCTTTTGCGTTGTCTCTGAGGGGTTCAGAGCACAGTCCTGAGCTGGTCTCTGTCTCTGATTCTGTCTCTCTGTCTCCATCTCTCTCTGTCTCTGTCTCTCTCTCTCTCACACACACACACACACACACATTTCCCCTTAAGCACATAAACATATCCAACCAAAACACACACACACACACACACACACACGTTGTTCTCTCTCTAACATTCATGCGTGCACTTCTACACGAACTCCGTCTTTTGTAACCTAGAAGCTGTTGAAAGACAAGAGATAACACGCCTGTCTGTCTCATCTACTCTTGCCCTCAGTTCCAGGCAAATTAGGACCAGCCCAAGTTGCAGGGCAAAAGAACATTAATTATCAGGAAAATGAGACCGTATCTTTTCAAGGCCTTTTTTTGGGTGGGTGGGACCTCTGAAACAAGGTACCCTTCCTCTTTCGTAAGACTTCCTGAATTCTGACCCACTCTGCCCCACCACCCCCAGCCTGATTTTAAAAGTCTGTTCACCATTCTCCCAGGCCAGGACCTCCAATTTTCATGAAAAAATGTGTGCATGTAGTTGGACAAAACAGTACTCTGGCCATCTCTTCCATTTGTTAAAAAAATGAAGAGATAAATAAATACATCAGATTGTCAGGCCAGCGGCAGACAGCAGCAGCAGCCAGCTCCTGCAATCATCTTTCTTGGGGAAATTGGCCTTCGTGGCTGGCTTAAGCTGCCCAGAGACAGAAACACCCCTTATCTTGTACCATCGGTGTGAGAACTGACAGAAAAGCCAGAGCCCCAGATGCCAGAATCTTGGGGCTTCCCACTCTGTCTCTCTCCAACCCTTGAGGCCTCAGCTGGGCTGGGTGGTGGTGCTGTGGGCCCACCTGCTTACCTCTGAAGGCAATGATCCCTTATGCAAGAGCCTAGCAGTGACAGGAATGCGGCCAGAGCCTGCAACTATTTATTCCCTCCCCACCCCCAACTCTTGAGAAACCAAAAAGCAAAAAAATAAAAATAAATAAAAATGTATGTATGTGTATGTGTATGTATGTATGTATGTGCATATATATATGTGTGTGTATATGGGTGGGAAGGCATTTCCTTGTACAAGAGTCAGAAAACACCTTTGTAAAAGAACATTTGATGTTTCGTAAAAACTTTGTTTTGGAGTCTTGTTTTTCTTAAGTCTGGTGAGGAAAAACCTCCTCTCCTGGACCTGGCCCATAGTCCCAAGACCCTAGTGTTGAAGGGATCTCACAGGCCATAGTCCAACCACCACACCCACCTCATTTTTTCAACTGAGGAAACAGGCCGAAGAGGTTAAGTGACTTGTCTAAGGTCATGTAGGTAGTACGAGACAAAGACAGAATTTGAACCCAGATCCCTCAAGTGCCCAGCCAGAGTTCTTTCCCAGTGTAGTTAAGAGCCTCTAAGGCAGCTTAAAGGTGAAGTCCTTTCTATCCTCAGCTGCTTTTGATACCTTCCCTCCCCTCACTGCCTTAATTTCAGGCTCAACTGTGTGCATTTAGGGCTTAATTAAACTCTTGTCTGGCTTCAAGAAGAGACATTTTTTGCCTGAGGGAGTTCCCTGCTGTACATTGTGGGGGTGGGCAGGCCTGAGCAGGCACTCAGGTGACTGAACACCTGATGGGAGGAAAAAAAGTTTCAGATGCCTCCTGGACACAAGGAAAACTTTCTAGAGAAGCAAAAGAAAGGGGGAGAAGGCCCTCCAAAAAGCTTCTGGATGTGGCAAACACAGATGATGGAGAGTGCCCAGCAGCTCTTGCTGCCGACGAGACTGCTGAGAGATGTTCCAACAGGCCCTGTGGTAGACACACATGCAGGAGCACACACATGGGCACACACACACACACACACTCACACACACACACACTCACACACACACACACTCACACACACACACACACAGAGGATTGGTGTCTCATTTAATTATCTCCAGGGTCACCCTGTCCAGGTCACCCTGTTCTCTGAGCCTCACCCAGCCCTTATGAACTCCAGCCTAGGGCATCTCCACCCCAGTCTCTCCGGCCCAGCTTCTTTGCAATCATGGCTAACTCCATCCAAAGGGTATACTTTGTCTCATTAGCAAGGTCAGATTTGTCCTTTGACTGCTGGGACCAAGTCCTAGTCCCAGTATCTCCCAGAATACACCATGCTTCCCTCTCATGAAAGAGGAAAGAGTGGCCAGAGGCCCTGGTTGGGTTGAATCAGGGCACATCTGAGCTTGGGACTCAGTTTGGTCTCCCCTTCCCTGCCCCCTTCTCTGATCTCACTTTTTAAAAAGTATTTATTAAGTTCCTACTATGTTCCAGGCACTGCAATGAGGGCTGAGGACACACAGACGAAAATAAAATCATTCCTGTTTTCAAGGAGCTTACTATATTCTACTGAAGGAAACAATATGTTCAAAGATAGGTAGATACAAGATAATTTGAGGAAGGAGGGAACATTTTATCAACTAGGCGAATTAGGAAAGGTTCTCCATAGGAGGCAGGCAACCCCTGCGCTGAGTCTGGAAGGAAGGTCAGGACTTTAAGAGAGGGAAATGAAGTGTGTTCTGTGTACCAAAGGGAGGTCTTGCCTCTACAGACAAAAGCACCACAGTGGAAGATGGAATCCTGAATTTGGGGAACTAGGAGACTAGTTTGGCTGGAAAATGGAGTGCTATGTAATATCTGTAAAGGCAGGCTTGAGCTAGACTGTGGAGGGTTTAAATGCCAGACTAAGAAGCTGCTAGTTTATCCTAGAGGCAATGGCGTGGCGTCTCCTCTGGCACAGTGAAGTAGAGACTTGCTTCATCTCTGGAGGGCAGGGACCTTTCTCCACAAGCAGGGCAGGCTCTTGGCAAAAGTGCTGGCAAGAGCTCTAAATGTTTTCCCCGATTCCCCTCCCTCCCACATCAGCCTTGTGCTGTGTAGGCAGCAGCAAATTCTCTGGGGCTTAGGTGAGCTAGTACCTTCCCTGGCCTAGGCAGAGATGGGGCCGTCTGCTGTGCCAAGCCACCTGCCTGACCTTGTTTAATGGGCTTACAGATTCAAAGCTGGAAGGAACCTATGGGCCTAGCTTGTTCACCCCTAGTCCCCATGGTACAGATGAGGAAACTGAGGCCAAGAGAAGGTAAGGGACTTGTCCAGGGTCTCACACGGGTATTGTGGCAGAGTCAGGATTTGAACTTGGGTCATTGATTCTAAACTTCAGCGCACATTAAGCGCTTAATACATTACTTTCTTGCTCAGTGCCATGGCCTTGTAAGGCGGTCCTTTCAACAGTCAATCAGCAGACATTTATGTGGCACCCATTATGTGCCAAGCACCATTGTAGACACTGGGGGAATACAAAAACAAAAGCAAAACAGCCTTGCCCTCGGGAATCTTACATTCTATCAGGGAAGAAAGCATGCTCATATATAGATATATACTAACCCAACCCAAAGTAATCTTAGGGAGAGGGGGTGGAGAGAAGAGGGCCATTGCACAATGTTACTGCTTCACATACAATATTCCATCTCCTGGCTCCACACCTTTCCACAGGCCACTCCCCCATGCTTGGGACATCCTCCTTCCTCTCTCCACCTCTCAGAATCCTGTTTCCTCAAAGGCCACCTTCTCCATGAGGCCTTTCCTGGTACCTACCCAGCTGTTTGTGCCTCCCCCACTCGCAAATCACCTGATTTCATTTTGTGTACATTATAAATATGGTTGTTGTCCTTTCTTCTCAAAGAGGGCTAAAATGACATCACTATGTTGGAGTCAAGGTACAGCGTGTCCAACTGTGGCTTATCAGAACAACACGAGCTCGGAATGCTCTACCACAGGTCAGGAACAAGTAGTCTGTGTGTATATACTTACACATAATAATGATATATATGTATACTTTTACATACATAATAGTTATACTTTATATATCCGTATATATATCCACCTTGTCTCCCTTATAAAGCATAAGCTCTTTGAGGGCAGGAGCTGGTTCATTTTTGTCTTTGTATATTCAGAGCTTAGTACAGTGCCTTGCAGAGAGTAGGTTCTTGTTGTTGGCTTGCTTGACCTGCCTTTTGGACATATCGGACGGGATGTCTCCTGGGCATCTTAATCTCAACATATCCATAAAGCCGACTCCTTCTCTTTTCCCCCAAGCCCACCCCCTTTCCAGACTTCCCTCTTTCTGTCCAGGGTGCCCTCATCCTTCCAGTCACCCAGGATTGAAGCCTCAGTGTCATGTGAGACTCTTCACTCTCACTCAGCCCACACAGTCAGCTAGGTGCCAGATCTTGCCGTGTCTATCTCTACACACTTTCTGTCTCTCTACTCTCAGGACCAAGATCTTACTTTGAGCACTCGTCGCCTCTCAGTAGAACCATCACAAAAGCCTCCTGATCGCTCTCCCTGCCTTTCCTCCCCCTACTGCGGTCCATCCTTCACACAGCTGCCAATGGAATTTTTCCTGAAGCACAGACCTGACTGTGTCATTCTCTCTCTCCAAGGCCGCCCTATTATCCCAAAGGATCAAATATAGAACCTCCTCGGTTTGGCATTTAAAGCCCTTCAAACCTGGCCCTGCCCTTCCCGTGAGTCCTTATTACATATGACTCTTCTCTCAGGCAATCTAAGTTTCCAGCTGTTCTTCACACGCTAGCCTCCACTTCTTGTCTCCAAATCTTTGCCCTGGCTGTCCCCCGTGCCTGGAACACACTCCCTCTTTACCTTTCTTTCTTAGAATCCTTAGCTTCCTTCAAGCTGTAGGATTCTAAAGTACCATCTTCTCTGAGAAGCCTTTCTTGGCTCCCCCCTGCCACAGCCCCCTGCATCTGCTAATGCTTCCCTCTAGATATTTTGTTATGTACCTATTGATATGTGTTCATTTTATTTGCTCTTGATAAATTGTAAGCTCCTTGAATAACAGAGACTGTTTCATTTATGTCTTTGTATCTCTGGTTCCTAGCCCAGTGCCTCGTATACAGTAGGCACATAATAAATGCTTGTTGATTGAAGCATCCTTAGCAGTCGCATAGTCCAATCCTTCCCTCCTTGCCTTTATTTTATACATGAGGAAACTGAGACTCAAGGAAGGATGGTAACGTGTCCAAGTTTAAACAGGTGCCAGAGCTATGCTTCAAACTCAGGTCTTCTAACTTCAAATTGAATGCTCTTTTCAGTGTACCATCCCATGACAGGAAAACTGAGTTAAGGAGAATGAAAAGTACTTGCCTAAAGTAAGTGAATGAATGAGCCCCACTCACAATCCTGGTCTCCTGATGGTCAGTCTTTGTTTGGTTTAATAATATTGTATTTTTCCCAATTTCATATAAAGACAATTTTTAACATTCATTTTTTAAAATTTTGAGTTCCAGATTTTCTCCCTCCTTCTCTCACTTTCCCCTTCCCTAAGATGGTAAACAATTTGGTATAGGTTATACACGAACAATCATGTAAAACATATTTCCATATTAGTCATGTTATAAAAGAAGAAACAGATCAAAAGAAAAAAATGCAAAAAGAGAAATAAAGTGAAAAATCCCATGCTTTGATCTGCATTTGGACTCCACCAGTTCTTTTTCTGGAGTTGGATGGTGTTTCCATCATGAGTCCTTTGGAATTGTCTTGGACCATTGCATTGCCAAGAATATGTAAGTGGCTCACAGCTGATGATCATACAGTAAGTATCGATTGCTGTTACTGTGTGCGATGTTCTCCTGGTTCTGCTCGCTTCACTCTGCATCAGTTCGTGTAGGTCTTTCCAGGTTTTTCTAAAATCAGCCTGCTCATCATGTCTTATAGCACAATAGCATTCCGTGACACACAACTTTTTCAGTTATTCCTCAATTGATGGGCATCCCTTCAATTTCCAAAGCTTTGCCAGATGGTCAGTCTTTGACCCCATTGCCAGGGTCCTTGAGGCGCTCCAGGATGACTCTCCTGGTGGGTGACTTTCCATTCACAAGATTGCTCATGAATAACGCACCATTCAGTGAAGAATTGTCTTAAATCATAAAACCCTTATAGACTCTGAAAGTCAGCAGGGACCATATAATCCACCTCTTCATTTTACAGGGCAGGAAACTAAAGTCCATCATGGGAAAGGCTCTGAGTTAGCAAAACAAGAACTTGAACCTGCGGGTCCAGATCTGTAGTCCAGTACTCTCTTCACCATATTAACCTCTCTTTACAGGATTATTTTTCTTTACAATTAATAGATTTTTAACTACAATCTTCTGTTTTTATGTCATCTAGATTTCCCCCTGTATCCTTGCCTATCCCCCTCCTAGAGAACCAATGATTATAACAAAAAAAGTTTTAGGTTTTTTTTTTTTTTAGATTCAGGAAGGAAATGTGAAAGGAAACAAGTACCATTAAGTACCTACTATGTGCCAGGCCTTGTGCTAAGTACTTTACAAATACTAGTTCATTTGATTTTCACTACAACCCTGAGGTCAGTGCTATTGTGATCCCCATTTTATGGTTGAGGAAACCAAAGCAGAGAGGGGTTAATTGACTTGCCCAGGGTCACACAGCTAGGAAGTATCTGAGGTTAGACTTGAACTCAGGTCTTCCTGATTTCAGGTCTGTGCTTCATCCCTCTGAGCAAACCTCTGAGCAAAACCCAGTGAGCACAGGGGAAGGCAGGAGAAGGCAGGGGAAAGCGTCTTCTCATTTTTCCTCTTTGGGGCTCAGTTTTGAAACACGCAGCTGGTATTGTTTCATGGTGGTTGTTCTTCACATTTATGTTGTTGGAATCTGGATAGAGATTGTTTTCCGGGCTTTGCTTGCTTCAGTTTGCATCACTTCATGTAGCTCTTTCCATGAGTCTTTGTATTTATCATGGTCATCATTCTAACAGCCACAATTTGCTCAGCGATTCCCCCAATAATGGGTATCTACTTTGTTCCCATTTCTTTGGTACCTTGAAAAGTGTTGCTTTTATTATGTAATACAGTAGTGCTTTTGTTTTTTGTCAATCATCTCCTTGGGGTTTATGGCAGGATCACTTAAAAATAACTTTTAATTGATATCTTTTTCTATCACCTAAATTTTCCCCTATAGCCTTCCCTCCCTTTCCCACCCCGAGAACTATCCTATATAACAAAGAACTCTTTTAAAAGAAAAAGAAGAGGGACATAAATCAGCAAAGCGGATCAATATATAGGAAAAAATCTGAAAACGTATGTGATGTTCTATACCTGTGGACCTCCTACCTCTGCTAAGGAGTGGGAAGAGATGGCCTCTTCTCTGTGGCCACCTTATTTTTTTGTAATTTTGTAACATAGGGTAAAGGCAGCTTGGTGGTGCCTGGGCCTGAAGTCAGGAAGATCTGAATTCAAATTTGGCCTTAGACACTTACTAGCTGCGTGATCCTGGGCAATTCTCTCACTCCTGTTGGCTTCAGCTCCTCATCTGTAAAATGAGAACACATTGGAGAAGGAAACAGCAAACCGCTATAGTATCTTTGCCAAGAAAACCCCAAATGGGGTCGAATAGAGTCAGACATGACTGAACAACAAAGAAAGAAACATGGGGTCACTTTTCAATTCAATGAATGTTCCTATACCTTTCTGTTAAAAAATGCTATTATGGAACTTTTGCCCAGTTGGATTAAATTCAGTTTAACCAATATGTATCACTGCCATTCAGGAAAAGAAAGACAAAGATGTCTTATCTTTGAGGAGCTTAAATTCTTTAGGAATGAAGGAGACAACATGTACACAAGTAAGTAAATATGAACCATATACAAAATAATGCAAGATTATTTCAAGAGGGAGAAAGTGCCCACAATTGGCAGAATCAAGACAGGGCTAGGGAGTGTAGGAGATCACAGTACCTGAGCTGGGCTTCACAAAAAGCCTGGGATTCTCAAAGGCAGAGGTGAGGAGCGAGTGCATTCCAGATATGGACAACCAGTTTTGAAAAAGCCCAGAGAAGGAAGAGAGAAGGTTATCCGTGGGGACAGCTAGCAAGACAGTCTGACTGGAATGGCTCTACCCACCCTCTGCAGCTTTCAATTTCACCACAAACCTTTGGAAATCAGTAGATTTTACTGTTCCCGAGAGGATCAAGGAGAAGCCCGGAGTGGTCGACTACCAAAGGCCATTCATAATCTGCTATATCCATTCTTGATCTGACCACATTTGGAGGATTGTGCTAAGTTCTAGGCACCACAATTTATGAAGGAAGGGAAAAGGAAAGAAGACAAGTATTTTTAAAGCACCTACTATGCATGAGACAGGCGGTTAGGTGGCACAGTAGATAGAACATTGGGCTTGGAGGGAGGAAGATTTTTCTTCCTGAGTTCAAATCTAGCATTAGACGTTTACTAGCTGTGTGACCCTGGGTAAGTCACTTAACTCTGTTTGTGTCAGTTTCCTCATCTGTAAAATGAACGGAAGAAGGAAAAGACAAACCACTCTAGTGTCTTTGCCAAGAAAACCCCAAATGGGGTCACAAAGAGTTGCGTACGACGAACAACAACAGACACTGTGTAGAGAGCTCCACAAAGAGTATCTCTTCTGATAGGATAGTATCTTATTTGAAGGACATTGATGATAGGCTAGAAAGTCCAGAGGAGGGCAACCACATGCCGTATGAGAGACGGCTGAAGGAATGGGGGTGTTTAGCTCAGAGAAGACAAAATTAGGAGCAGAGGTAGAAATTGCAAAGAGGAAAAATTAGATTTGATATGAGTAAACCAATCAATCAGTCGATAAGCATTTATTAAGTACCTTCTGTATGCCAGGGGCTGGGGAAACAAAGGCAAAAAATCAAATAATCCCTTCTCTCCAGGAGTTTACATTTTATCAAAGGAGATAACATGTGTTGGTACAAACCAAGTAAATATGTATAGAGCAAATTAAAAATAAATACAAAGTTGTTGAAACAGTTAGGGGCACTTAGAAGAGAACAACAAAGGTTTCATGGAGAAGGTGGTGCTTGTGTGGCCTCTTGAAGGAAGTGAAGGATTCTGGGGGAAATTTCCTAACAATTAGAACTGGACCATAGTGGAATAGGCAGCAGCCTCAGAAGGTGGTAGGTTCTCTCCTCACTGTAGATCTTCAGGCTAAGACTGGATGCTGGCTTATCAAGTATGCTGGCAGTTGTTCCAGTATGGGTTGGATTAGATGGCCACTAAATTTCCATATAACTGATTCTGTGATTCAGGAAGAGGTGCCAGACCATGGAGGAGAGAGAAATTGTCAGATCGGAGATAGATGGGAATGTTTAATTTTCTTTAGGAATTGCCCTTAGTGCCCTGAACTCACATATGCTCCTCCAGAAAGACTAGGGAGGTAAGAGTACCACTGTACTATTCCTTGGTCTGCAGCTTGGGCAATGGGCAATCCTCCTCTGTTACCAGTCTCCACGAAATAAGGACCCCAGGAAAAGCAGAAGAGACCAGGGAATGTTCTAAACAGGTCCTGGAGAATTCCCAGAGCAGAGGGCTCTAAGAATGACTCCTTGCCAAGTAGGGCGAATGGCCTTTGTTTGGTGTTACCTTGTTAATTTCCTTATGGGAGGACATGGAAAGGTGCAGGTGGGAAGACTTGGGGCTGCCATTCTCCAAGGACCTCAAAGTTCTTTTAAAAAACATAAATATATTATTTTTCCCCCAATTACATGTAAAAATAATTTTCAACATTCTTTTTTTAAGTTTTGAGTTCTAAATTCTCACCCTCTCTCCCTCCCTTGCCTTCCCCCCCCTCCCCAATTGAGAATACAAACAATTTAACGTAGTGGATTTTGAAGCTCTTGCAGGTGGGATCTGACCCTTCTCTATAGGGCCCTGTGTGATGTCCAGGGGAATCTGGGATGACCCTAAGAAAAGCTGCAGATCAGTGACTTGCCTAGGGTCACAGAATGTGAGTGGCAAGAAAGCCAATACTCCCAAACCCCGGGCCACTGCCCTGCCCATTTACCCCAAGGGACTGGCCAGCGGCTCAAGGAAGACTGGAACTCAGAACCCTTCTCCCCACTTTTGCCAAGGACTCAGCGGCACTAGACGCTGAGCCGGATGTGTAATATTGGAAGGCGCTCCACTAGCAAGCTCCTTGCCTAGGTCATGACACTGCTACCCGGACTTGAGGAGCCTGAAATATCTGAGCATCTCTCCAGAGGCGAGGGGCCCTGGGTCTAGTTCTTGCTGTGCCCGTTGGCTTGCTGTGTGGCCTCGAGCCAGTCTCCTAGCTTCTCCTCGTCTCATCTTCCCCACCAGTAAAACGAGACTAATCATCCTCAGCCTCCCGCACTGGGGTGTTGTGAGAATTAATGAAGGTTTATAAAATGCTTTGAGATCTGTGGATGAAAGGCCCTGGAGAAGAGCAGAGTATTATTATCCGTTATTATTATTGTCATTATTCCATCCAAGGATCTCAAAGCCCCTTATAGACACTAATTAGTACCTTGCAGGGGTGTTTTGAGGATGATTAGACTCATTTCACATATGGGAAAACCTAAGCAGAGGGAGAAGCCAAGTCAGACCAGGTCATGAGTTAACAATAGCAAAGGCAGGAACCAAACCAGGAGTCTTCACTCTCAGGGCTTCTCCTTCTTTGCTAAACCAGACCCTCTCCTCTCTTGACACAAAAGGTACTAGCAAAGGGGTCAGAGAGCTAGAGACCCCAACTCCCCCGATAGTACCGTTCCATGAAGTATTCCCCCACCCCCACCTGGCAACTGCCCATCAGCTGATGATAATTAACTTTTTATCTTCTAGCCTTGCTTCTTGACGTATTGACCCTCAGTCAAAGGGTCCGAGATGGGAGGAATTATTTTCCAGGGGGATCTTAAGATTTCTAGGTTAAGGAATTCACCTACACAGACCATCCATGCTGGATTTCCTCTACCATCCTCACCTCTCTCCTTTCCTTCTTCTCCTTTTCAGATTCCTCTCATGCGTTGTATAGAGCACTTGACCTGGAGTCAGGAAGACCAGAGTTCAAATCTAGCCCCACTTACTAGCTGTGTGACCTGCCTCAGTTTCCTCATCTGTAAAATGAGCTGGAGAAGGAAATGGCAAACCACTCCAATACCTTTGCCAAGAAAACCCCATGGACAGTATTGGCATGTTATATAGTCCACGGGATTACCAAGAGTTGGACAAGACTAGACGACTGAACAGCACATGATAGCTGACCTTTCAAAACTCAGAGTGTTTGTTTAGCTCAGTGATTAGAGGCTGGTGACTGGAATCAGGCCTGTGGTAGTTAGACTAGGCTGGCCCCTGAAAATCCCAGAACCCTTGTCTAGAGCAAAGCACATAGGTAAGAGGGTGGTATGATGTAGCGGCGGGGGGGGCGGGGGGGGGTGGGGGGGTTGGAACTAGGTCCAGGAGACCTGGGTTCAACTCCTTCCCCAGATGTTCACTAGCTATAAGGCAGCTAAGTAACAATGTGGCTAGAGCCCTGTGCCTAGAGTCAGGGAGACCTGAGTTCAAACCCAACCTCAAGACATTTCCTGGCTGTGTGACCCTGGGCAAGTCATGTAACCTCTGTCAGCCTCAGTTTCCTCAACCGTAAAATTGAGATAATAATAGTACTTACACCCCAGTATTGTTTTGAGGATTAAATAAGACGATATTTGTAAATTACTTAGTATAATGCCTGGCACCCAATAACTGCGTGTTTCCTGTCTTCCTGTGTGATCATGAACACATCACTTGTTTTCTCAGAAACTTAGTTTCCTCATCTCTAAAATGGGGGTAACAACACTTAACAAGGCCATTGTGAGGAAACAGCCTTGCAAACCTTAAGTTAACATAGAAATACAAGCAGAAAGGAACCATACTCATCATCTCCTCCCCTTCCTCTCTCAAGTCATTTTATAGATGAAGAAATGAAAAGAACACTAGATTTGGAGTCAGAGGACCTGGGTTCACAATCTTCCTCTGATGCTTATTTGTCATTGTGATCTTGGCCAAGTCACTTAACTTCCATGGGCCTCAGTTTCCTCATCTGTAAAATGAGGGGTTTGGACCCAATAGTTTCTGAGGTCCTTTCCAGTGCTAGAATTCGTAACAGAACTCAAACACTAATTAGACCCTCTTACAAAGCAACTCATTTTCTTCCTGGAGATCATTAGGAGACCCTTTCTCTATGAAGCCAGCCCAGCTGCTCATAGGAACTGTGCCATGTAGGCAAGCCTGCTATAAAAAGGAAGCAAAGGGCCCAGCAGTAGATATTTAGAGCTAGCTTGCACACATTTGCACACTGAGGTCAAGAAATCTGAATTCCAGGGGCATAAAGTAAAATCAATGAATTAACTAATTCAAACAATCATGGAGGTTTATGCACAGCTAATAATTGGGGCAGGAAAAGTCATATGACTTGTCCAAGGTCACCTGGCTAGTAGGTAGCAGAGCTGGCCTGATTCTCAGCCCAGTGCTCCTCCCAGGGCACCATGCTGTCTGCCTTCCTTCCATAAATACATTTGCAGAAGGTTGTTCATGATAGATTAACTAATTGTCAATTGGGAAAACAGCATGGTTGGGAGAGAATGGGGCATAAGTCACATAAGTCTGGATGGAGGGAGGGGTAAAGAACAGAGTATAGAATCCCGCCTAAGATAGGAGGCAGTTAAGTATAGCAGAGGGCAACTAGAAGGCTCAGTGAACAGAGTGCTAGGCCTAGAATTAGGAAAACCTGAGCTCAAATGTGACCTCAGACACTTTCTAGCTGTGTAACTCTGGGCAAGTCACTTAACCCTGTTTGCCTCTTTCCTCATCTATAAAATGAACTGGGGAAGGAAATGGCAAATCACTCCAGTATCTTTGCTGAGAAAACCCCAAAAAGGGCTCACAAAGAGTCAGACATGACTGAAAATGGCTGAACAACAAAGTATAGCAGAAAGAGCCCTGAATTTAAATCCAGCGATCCGTAACATTAGTCAATTGGTCTATGACATAGGATCTTAATGTGTGTGTGTGTGTGTGTGTGTGTGTGTGTGTGTGTGTGTGTGTGTGAGAGAGAGAGAGAGAGAGAGAGAGAGAGAGAGAGAGAGAGAGAGAAAGAGAGAAAGAGAGAGAGAGATTGGCAGTGCGTTAAAACCTATGGACACTTTTAGAGTAACCTATATATATAATTGAAGGAAATGCTAAATTCAGTTAGAGGTTTATGAAAATAAAGATGTAATTTTTTTCCCTTCCAGCTTTATAGGTAGATACCTTTGAACTCTATGCACAGATCCCTTGAGAGTCCACAGACTCTAGGTTAGGAAGTTGGGGTCTAGAACAATATATTGAACTTAAATAGAGCTGGGGCAAACTGATTTATATATCAGGATCCCTGTGGCTGTATGTCAACTTAGAAAATCACATAGGACTATTATCTATGCTCTACTGTATTTTTATTTATTCTGTTCAGTATTTCCCAATTACATTTTAATCTGATTTGACAGCACTCTTGAACTGTCTACAATGGAATGCTTGACATCTCTGGTCTACATGGTCTCTAGGACTCCTTCTAATTCTATAATTCAGTTCCTATGAAGGTACGGAAAGGCACAGGGGTGTGTGGGTTCTGCTGGGCAACTGGGGGATATGGGGGTAGCGATGTTTAAATGAATGGGGACAGAATTAAAAGAAAATTGTCCATCTCACAATTTGACCTAAGGCCGCCCCAAAGTTATAGGGAACAGAAAGTGCTAACTAGATACTTCTTGGTAACACTATATGGACTTTTCCCTCCCTTCCATGAAGTAGCCCTCCTAAGAGGAGGGACAGACCAGGAATGCCCGTGGCAGAGAAAGCCCATAAGGATGGCTCTTTGATTTGGAAGAAAATGAGTGGGTCACTGATTCCATGGCTTGAGCTGTCCACCTGGTAAACTCTATCCTGAGCACCAATGAAAGGTACAGGAGAAAGAGAAGGGCCATTCACTATTCCTGAAGATCTTACAATAGAACAGGATGACCTAAGCAGTCCAGAGTTGGGGAATGATGGAAGAAATGAGTCAGATGAGATTATCAAGGGGTTTCTGGAAGCCCACACATGAGAGCTCCAAATTTAAGTCTTCCCCAGGTTATCCCTTGAGCAGGCAAAGAAGCTTGACTTGCCCGAGCTTCTCAGCAAGGATCTCCAAACCCATCTCCAAAATGATTTGAGTCAATCAAGCATTTATTAAGTGATTACTATGTGCCAGGCTCTTTGGGCCTGGTCTTGAGAGGCAAGAAAGGAGCACTGACAATTTTGAATCTCATTAAATGTGCTGCAAAACTATGGTACCAGAAGGAGGAAAGGCTTTGCTCAAAGACTGAAGGGAGAAAGCACAATAGACAAGGAGAGAGAAGGGAAGATGTTGAGAGACTACCAGAGAGTCTAGACTGGTTAAGAACAAGGCCAAAGAAGGAAATAGAAGGTTCCTTTGCTTGACTGATAGGCATAGAGCTGCCTTCTGCCTTCCCTCCCACCATCCCAACTCTCCACCATGAGCATTAAATTTGTAATCAGACTGTTCTGGTGCTGAATATAGGCTAAATCACTTGCTATCTGTGTGGCTTTGAACAAATTACTTTACTTCTCCATGCCTCGGTTTCTTCATCTGTAAATTGATGGGGTTGGACTAGATGAATCCAAAGGTCCCTCCTAGCTCTGTCTAAATCCAAGTCTTAAATATGAGGATCTTTGATAGAAAGCTCTATCATTGGGAGAGAGGGCTGAAAGGAGTACAGTCATGATTTAAAAGATCATAGGATCATAGATCAGAGTTGGAAAAGTCCCAAATGGGTCACTTAATTCAACCTTTCCATTGCTTTACAGATGAAGAAACCAAAGCTCGGATACATTAAGTGACTTGCCAAGGTCATACGCGAAGCAGTAGAAATGAGATTTAAACCTAGATCTTCCCACTTCAATGTTGCTACATAAACCACTGGGGTAGGACTGCATTTGCAATCAAGATCCCAAGAACATTCCAAGAATTCAGGACTTCTAAGAGACAGATCCAGATGTCACCTGAAAACATAATTGAGCAAATCCTGGCACTAGGCTAGGTATTTTCCTCCTTTCTCTTCTTGACATACACATAATATAAATAATGAAGTCCTCTATTCTGATTCATTCTCCATCTGTCTGTCTTTCAGCTAGGTGGCACAATGCAAAAATCTCCAGGTCTGGAGACCTAAGTTCAAATGCGACCTCAGACACTTCCTAGCTGTGTGACTAGATGGTCCCTAAGGTCCCTTCTAGCTCTAAATGCACAATTTAATCCAAACTTCCCATTCTACAGCCCAAGGTCATACAGGTAGGAAGAGGAAACACCAAGATAGTACCCCAAGTCTTCTGACTAAAAGGGAATACTTTTTCCACTTCACCATGAAGACCTGGTGTGAAGAAAGTCCTCTGTAAATCTTAAAGCTTTCTAGAAACACGAATTATTATTTTTTTTACCCTCTCCCTAACAGGCCTGCACCCCAAGGCTGTTAGGATGGGGCCCCTCTCTACCTCTGCCATTTGGCCTTGGGAAGATTCAGATTTCTCAGCTCTACTGGCCTTGGTAGATAAAAACAAGTCTGTGCCTTAGGTGAACTGAAGGAAAGAAAGGGTTTATCCAGGCTAGACCAGGAGACCTGGGGAGATCTCTCAGAGAATGTTAGCTCCTTGAGATCAGGGCCTGTTTCACTTCTGTCTTTGTCTCACTAGTGTCTAGCACAGTTCTTGGCACATGGTAGGTCCTTAGGAAATGCTTGTTGGTTTGATTATAATCAATTAGCCATTGCTGCTGCTGTTTATCCTTCATTCTCAAAGAAGAACATGACATTAGGACCTATTGTTGGCCAATCAAGGAGGATTAGGCATTAGGAACTTCCAAAGATACCAGCATCCAACGTAAGCCCAACCACAGGCCAGCCTGGGAATTGAGACAGTACATTAACTCCTCATTAGCATCACTTGGAAAGGGAAAGACACCTTCATGAGCCTGCTGTGGAGTAGGTGGTACAAGTATCATTATATCTGTTTTTCAGATGAGAAAATTAAATCAAAGGAATCCTAAAGGGCTGGGCACAAAGAGGGAGAGGACTAGAGAATCCTAGTTTCCATTCTTACTGTTGGGTGAGGAGGCTACCTACACGACAGTTGCCCAAAGGAATAATCCTAGACAAAGAAGTAAGTTGAAAGACATCAAGGCTGGTTTCTCAGACCTTACTAAAGAGTACAATTAACCTGGGCAGTGCCAGAGGGGAAATTGGGCCTCAGGCTTTTAAAAACAGAAAAACAATATTATCATCCTGGCACAGGGAAATTCAGACAGGGAAGAGCTCAGAGACAGGGCAGACACTTCCTTCTTGGAGGGTTCATTCTCATGTGGTTTGGCATTGTCATATCTTCCTTTAATGATGGAAATATAGACTTGTCTTCTATTCATTTAAAGATGGAAATACAGACTTGGCTTCTTCCAACTTCTCCTCCTCTGCCTGACCCCTGGCCTTATGCCCCACCCCTTCTCCCAAACCATTTCCCGTGATCAGTCTAGGTCTTCAGTTCTTTCTCGATGGACCTATGCAAGCATTTGCTGTGCTTCTGGCTCTTTAAGGTCCGTGTCCAGCAGCTCTAGCTTGGGCTGGTGAACAGAAGAGGTGAGGAGATGAAGGATCTGTTCCTGTGTATGGGAAACTGTTCGCAGAGGGAAGTAAATTGCTCAAGATTATTCTGTCAATTATTGACAAAGCTAGGACTAGAACCCATATCTCGTGACACTCGACCCTGGCTTCAACAGTTAACTAGTTGTATGTGTGACTTCATCTAGTCTGGCCTCAACTTCCTCATTTTCAAAATGGGAATAATGATATTAATACTACCTTCTTCACCGTGTTGTTGTAAGGAAAATACACAGACTTTAAAGAGGTATAACCATGGGGATTATTGCTATTGTTGTTTTAACTGTTATTTCCATCTTCCACACTGCCTCATCTGCCTCTGCTTGGCGTACACAATTGCAGTGGCTTTGATAAACTACCTTCTCCTCAACCCTACCTAGAGTCCTGCCTAGAGCTAACTTTCCTCTCCAGCCTTATTTTTCATTACTTCCCTTTATGAAGTCTATGAACTCTAACCAAACCAAACTGCCAGCTACCACCCAGTTTCATACTGCCATCACTTGCCCTGTGCATCTGTACAGGTGTCTCCCATGACTAAAATACCTTCCCTCCAGCTGTTTAAATGCCTCTCTTTCTTCAAGGTCCATCTCAGGTGCCAGCTGGTCCATGAAGCCCTACCTCGTTGTTTTCCCACACACACAAACCTGAAAGTGGAAGTTGCATTGCCTCTGAAATCGGATGACCTTGGTTCAAATCTAGCCTGTGCTGTGTGACCTTGGGCAGGTCATTTAATTTCTCTGGCCTCAGTTTCCTCATGTGTAAATTGAGGGGTTTGAACTAGATGGCCTGTGTGGCCTCTTCCAGCTGTAGAGCTATGACCCCCTGACCCTCCCCACTACACTTCTATACTTGTCCTATACTTTGGACACGCATTTGTCCAAAGGTAATTTACTGTTACAGTTTGTGTACTTGCCCAGTTTGTCCTACCAGACTATAAGCTCCTTGAGGACAGCACTTATTTTCTCTTATTTAATTTGGCTTACATCCAGTTGGCATTTAATGAATCTTTGTTGAATTAAATTGAATGAGGCAAGTGTTTGTCTTCCAGGAGGAAGAGAAAGGAGGTGTCATGGTGCCTGGCTGATTTAAACCAGACCACAGTCTCAACCTCTAACTCCCTTCAGACTGAAGTGGAGATGAGCCAGGGATTCTAAGAGGTGGAGGTGAGGAGGGAAAGCATTCCAACCTGGAGAACTTGAAAGGAAGGCAAATCACCTACCCTCTCTGCCTTAATTTCCTCACCTGTAATTTGGGTGGAACAATACTTATACAACCTACCTTACATGGTTTGTTGTTGTTGCTGTTTTGAGAATACTTTTTAAACAGTAAAATACAATCTAAATGCGTCACTATTACTACTACTTCTGCTAATACTACTGCTACTACTACTACTGCTACTGCTGCTGCCACTATTACTATTACTAGCTGGCTAGCTAGCATTTTAAAATGCTTAAAGGTTTGCAAAGTGCTTTATTAATACTCTCATTTTATTCTCACAATAACCCTAGAAAGCAGGTGCTATTGTTATCCCCACTTTATCTATGAGGAAACTGAGACAAACAGAGGTTAAGTGACTCTCCCAGGGTCACGCAGCTAGGGTCTGAGGTCTGATTTTTAATTCCTGTTTTCCTCACTGCAGACCTAGCTATTCCATCAAACCGCTATTCTTATTAATATTGGTCATAGTACTAGCGGTTCTATTATTATCGCTACCCCCATCAAAAGGACTGGCTCCATTCCAGTTGGTTGTGTACTAGCTATGCTAGGCCCTGTCCTCCAGCAGTTTACTTTCTCCCTAAGTGAAGAAGTAAACTGAGCTATTCAGGCCACAAATTATATAAATGCATTGGCGAAAGGGGGCAGCTCCGTGGCTTGGTGGATAGAGTACCAGGCCTGGAGTTAGGAAACACTCTCCTTTCTGAGTTCAAATTTCACTTACTAGTTGTGTGACTCTGGGCAAGTCACTTAACCCTGTTTGCCTCAGTTTCCTCATCTGCAAAAATGAGCTGGAGCAGGAAATGGCCAACCATTCTAGTATCTCCACCAAGAAAACCCCAAATAGGGTCACGGAGAGTTGGACAGGACTGAAAAATGACCTAACAACAAAGATTGGTGATATGAAGCAAATGCTGACATCACCCATGAAGAAAGGCCTAAGGGCATTTACTGGTGGTGGGGAGAAGCAGTCTATTTCCTGGCTCAACCACGTCTCTGTAACTGCGAGCCAGTGGCTTCCTCTCTCTGTCTTGATTTCTTCATCTGATAAAGTTGGGTATCCAGCTTCACAAAGTAGGCTGAGTCGTGAGGAGGGAAAAGGTCCGAGGTTCCCCCATCCCCAACACACACAGTCCTTCCCTTCATCTACTAAGCACATATAGAGAGGTTCTGGCAGAAGCCATAGTGCCCCACGTTGTGGGGACAAAGCTCCTGGACCTGCAGCAGCCCCCCTTATGAAGAGGCTAAAACTGCTAGTGGGGGGGGGGCAGGATGAGGAGTGGTCTGGCAGGCATAGCAAAAGTAGAGAGCCAAAGGAAGGTCTGGCAGAATTCCCAGGATGGATTCAATGGCTTCTAAGTCTCCTTCCAGCTTCATACCTCAGGAACGTGTGAAGAGCGTGGAGGGGTTGAAGCAGTACTCTCCTTTTTCCTTCCCTTCCCCCACTTCCACTTCCCTTATTTCCTGCCCTTACATGAGGCAGATTAGCTTCCCTGGGGTTAGTACATGCACACAAAGGAGGAAGAACCAGTACACCCCAGAGGCAGTGGCAGAGAATAGGGGAACCACTGGGCTTGAGGTGGAGAAAAAAAGGAACTGGAATGGTTTTCCACTGACCCATGACCATCAGCACCTGACCCCTCCCTGCTGCTCCCTTTCCCCAGTTAAGCCTGACTATCCTACCTCTCATGACTCCAGCCATGTGACAACTCCCCCCCACCAAGAATTCTAATCTCACAGCCAATCCTGACTATTTCTCCCCCACAACCATGGTTCTAATCTGGTATGAAAACTGCCCCCCCCCAATTCTGATCTTACTCCCAGCCAACTTTGACCATTTCTCCCCCCCAATCATGGTTCTAATCTGGTGTGAACCCCGCTCCCCACCTCTGATCTCACTCCTAGCCAATCCTGGCCATTCCTCTCCCACAACTATGGTTCTAATCTGGTGTGAAACCTTACCCCCAGTTCTATCTCGAGAACCCTGACCATTTGTCCCCCACCACCATGGCCTAATCTGGTGTGAGCCCCCCTCCCCAACTCTGATCTCACTCCTAGCCAACTCTGACATTCCTCTCCCCCACCCATGGTTCTAATCTGGTGTGAATCCCTCCCCCAATTCTGATCTCGAACTTAGACAACCCTGACTATCTCTCTCCATGACTCCAGTTTATAATCTCATCCCCCAACCAATTCTGATGGTCAGCCTTGACCATCTCTCCTCATGGCTCCAATCTGGAATATACTCTGGCCCCACCAACCCCCACCCTGATCACAACCTCAGTCTGGTCTGCCTTAAACATCCTCTCTCCACCCTGGTCCCAAACTGAAGTATCCTCTCACACCAACTCCAATAACACTCCAGGTCAACCCTACCCATCCCTTCCTCAACTCCAGCCTACATTATAGTCAATATCGCCCCCCCCCAATTAATTTTAATTATACTCCCAGCCAACATTGACAGTTTCCCAACCCACCTCCCACCATAGTACCTACCTGTATTTTTCCCATCCCTCATATCCATGGCTGCACCACTAACTGATCATACATGCTCCTGACTATGAACAAAGATGATGTGGTTCAGTGGAAAGGGCAGAGGGTTTGGATTCAGAAGACCTAGGTCTAAATCCCAGCTCTGTTACTTACTCCCTGTGTCTTTGGGCAATTCCCTTATACTCTCTGAGTTTCAGTTTCCTTATCTGTAAAATGAGGGATTCAAGGTCAATAATCTCTGACGTCCCAGCTCTAAATCTATGAACCTCTGAACCTCACTGTTACCATTAGAATTATCATCATTGATATTCAATACAATAAAGGCTCATTAAATACCTCCTGTGTGCATAGCACTGTGCTGGAGTCTGTAGAAGACATTACATTTTAGTAAGACAAGTTGCAACCCTCAGGGAGATTATAGTCCAGGAGTGGAGGTCACTCCTGCACAAATAACGGACCAGACCAGCATGTTTGTGCTCTCTCTCTCTCTGCTCCTCTCCCACCTCTCTCTCTCTCTCTCTCTCTCTCTCTCTCTCTCTCTCACTCACTCACACACACACACATACACACACACACTACATTAAAGTTTTTTTTTAAGAGTGCTAGACTGAGAAATTATGAAGAAATTCAAGGGGAAACTACATTAAATTCCTTGCCAGTTCATATCCCTACAAAGTGTCTGTGGGCACTGGGGAAGGGTCCATGCAGAAAAAGCTAGACCAGTGGCATAGCACATGGAAACCTTCCAGTGCAGAAAGCAAGGACGAACCAAAGAAGCCTAGAGTCTGATGGTGCATGCTGGGTGTAGGGAGACAGGAAACAAGACAATTTATAGGGTAGGATACCTGAACCAGGGCTCAGAAACCTGCAGAGCCCGAACAAGTAGGACAAGGATCAGGGTGTATCTGGATGGGTTGGTCAGCTCCTCCAGAGGAGAGGAAAGGAGAGGAGAGGAGACGAGAAGAGAGGAGAGGAGAGGGGAGGAGAGGAGAGGAGAAGAAAGGAAAGGAGAGGACAGGAGAGGAGAAAAGAGGAGGGGTGAGGAGAGGTACAGTCCAACAGACAGAGACAGAGGCAAAGAGAGAAAGATAAAGAGGCAGTGACATAGAGACAGGCACAAAACTGCCAAGATATCTACAGCAAATCATTTTCTCCATCAATGACAGTGGAAATCACCCATTTGGTATCTATTATCACAGTTCTTGGTATACTAATTGGGGAAGTTAAAATGGAACTAAAAATATTTTTTTCAATAGGAAGAGCAGCTAAGACCAAATATTTCTGAGGGGAATGAAGGATTGAATCCCAAGATATTTATAAGATGGGAAGATAACAAACAATTAGGGGAAAAAGAATAGTTAATAGTTATTACAATTTTGAAAAGTAATTAAGAGGATGCCTATATGGAGTAACGTATCTGTCTACTTTTCCATTTCTATACCATATTCATGAGAATAATTTACACATGTATTGAAGATTTCTTTGACTTTAAAAACATGCAGTGAATAAGCAGATATTGGTAACAAATATTCTACAGTAGAGCATATCCTTACAATTACATATTTGATTGAAAAATGCAAAGAATACAAGATTCAACTCTGCTTCTTGTTTTTGTTCTTTATTTAAAAAATTTATTTGGAAAACAAAGCTCAGCTTAAAAGACTGTATTCAGGGGTGGAGCCAAGATGGTGGCTAGAAAGCTGGGACTTGCCTAGGGCTCTCTGCCAGGTGCCTCCAAACACCTATAAAAATGACTCCGAACAAATTCTAGAGCTGCAGAACCCATGAAATAGCAAAGAGAAGCAGGGCTCCAGCTCAGGACAGGCTGGATGGTCACTGGGAAGGGTCTATCACAGGGAACAGGGAGTGGAGCAGAGCAGAGCTGAGTGTGGGCCGTGTTGGGATCAACCAGACCGGGAGCTGGGCAAAACAGGCTGTAGGGCCCTGAATCAGTGAGCTGTGGCAGTTACCAGACTTCTCAACTCACAAATGCCAAAGACAACAGAGCAGGTTAGTGGGAAAAACTGCTGGGACAGAGTGAAAGGAGTTCACGGTGGGTCACCACCCCGGGAGGGGCAGCAGAGGTGATGCAGCTCTGAGGCTGCTTCCAGAGCCACAGCTGCAGTTGCTTCAGGCCCCAAGCCCACCTGGTGGGAGGAATTAAGCAGCAGATTAGAGCGGGAATGCAAAGCCTGCTTTGCCCTGCCTGGATATGGGCTGCAATCCTGGTTGGTGGTTCTTGGGGGAGGAGGAGCACTGCCGTGGTAGAGCTTCCTGTGTAGAAGTAGCTCTGAAAATAGCAGCACAGCTCCTTGAGCTTGGGACAAAGTACTCTCTACTCTACAAGCAGTTGTACCCTGACAAAAAGCTCAAGGATCAAGTAGTTGTCTGGGAACACGAACTGGAAGCAAAAACAGTCTCAGATTCAGACTCAGACTTTGGAATCTTTTTTTGGTGACAAAGAAGCCTAAAACATACAGCCAGAAGAAGTCAACAAAGTCAAAGAGCCTATATCAAAAGCCTCCAAGAAAAATATGAATTGGTCTCAGGCCATGGAAAAGCTCAAAAATGATTTGGAAAAGCAAGTAAGAGAAGTAGAGGAAAAATTGGGAAGAAGAATGAGAGTGATGCAAGAAAACCATGAAAAACAAGTCAATGACTTGCTAAAGGAGACCCAAAAAATACTGAAGAAAATAATACCTTAAAAAATAGACTAACCCAAATGGCAAAAGAGCTCCAAAAAGCCAATGAGGAGAAGAATGCCTTGAAAGGCAGAATTAGCCAAATGGAAGAGGAGGTCCAAAAGACCACTAAAGAAAATACTACCTCAAAATTTAGATTGGAGCAAGTGGAAGCTAGTGACTTTAGGAGAAATCAAGATGTTATCAAACAGAACCAAAGGAATGAAAAAATGGAAGTTGATGTGAAATCTCTCATTGGAAAAACCACTGACCTGGAAAATAGATCCAGGAGAGATCATTTAAAAATTATTGGACTACCTGAAAGCCATGATCAAAAAAAGAGCCTAGACATCATCTTTCAAGAAATTATCAAGGAAAACTGCCCTGATATTATTGAACTTGAGGGAAAAATAGAAATTGTAAGAATACACCTATCACCTCCTGAAAAAGATCCCCAAAAGAAAACTCCTAGGAGTATTGTTGCCAAATTCCAGAGCTCCCAGATCAAGTAGAAAATACTGCAAGCAGCCAAAAAGAAAAATTTGAGTATTGTGGAAACACAATCAAGATAACACAAGATCTAGCAGCTTCTACATTAAGAGAGTGAAGAGCTTGGAATATGATATTTTGGAGGTCAATGGAGCTAGGATTAAAACTAAGAATCACCTACCCAGCAAAACTGAGTATAATGCTCCAAGGCAAAATATAGATTTTCAATAAAATAGAGGATTTTCAAGCTTTCTCAGTGAAAAGACCAGAGCTGAATAGAAAATTTGACTTTCAAACACAACAATCAAGAGAAGCATGAGAAGTAAACAAGAGAAATCATAAGGGACTTATTAAAGTTGAACTGTTTTGTTTACATTCCAAATGGAAAGATGATGTGTATCATTCATGAGACCTCAGTATTAGGGTAGCTGAAGGGAATATACATTATATAGATATACATACATACATACATACATATGTGTATATATATATATATATATATATATATGCGTGTGTGTGTGTGTGTATAGACAGAGGGCACAAGGTGAGTTGAATATGAAGGGATGATATCTAAAAAAATTAAATTAAATTAAAGGGATGAGAGTGGAATATATTGAGAGAGGGAGAAAGGGAGAGATAGAATGGGGTAAATTATCTCTCATAAAAGTGTCAAGAAAAAGCCATTCTGTTGGAAGGGAAGAGGGGGCAGGTGAGGGG